>CM028130.1:168808000-169421500 GCA_016271365.2 Neoceratodus forsteri | reverse complement strand
AGGCATTGTGGGTACAGTAAATAGCTGAGTTTTCTATCTCCATAATCATCAGAGTGCAGTCTCCTATTTCACTAGTGTCTACAGCAGTACAATCTGTAGAAAAGTTTCTGGAAAAATGTTTTTTGTGATGCAGGTAGGCCAAAAAGATAATTTGCCATTCTGTGTAGATGTTGTTTCACGTTTACTGCCTGCTGGTGAAGCGACAGGTCTGAAGGGACAGCTCCTGTCACAATGTGGAAGTATGATGGTACTTTTCTATATTTAAGTTAAAGGGTCTGAATGGCTGTAAGTAGTTCAGGAGTGTAATTATGGGTCATTGATTACACGGCTCTGAGCTGCTTTCAGCCAATCAAATCACTAGAATTGTTCTACGTGTTATAATGCTAGGTACAGCTACTTGCAAACAATGGGCCCTATGCACTAATGGGTGGGTTATACACACCTAAGGCGTGTACCCCGCCCGCATACCTCCGCGGCCCTGGACAGGTGCAGGGTGCATGGTATGCATGACCGCAAGCACCCACAGGGCACCTGTCCATGGCTACGCCCCCTGGGTGTGCAGGGTCACGTCGGTGGTCGGGGTGGAGCTGCAGACCCAGATGGGCATCCAATCCGATGCCTGTACCGGGTCCCTGAGAGGATCCCTTGCACCCCTATGGCGGGTGCACAGAGTAGGAGCCAGCCACATAAAGCAGTGATGGAGGAATACTTGTCAGGCATTTTTCTGAGTGGCTGCCCAAGCCCTCCTTTGCAGTCTAGTGGGCTGGGGCAGCATGGATGTCCACTGGCTGGTGCTGCCATGCCCAGCGGATGCTGAACACAGGGGTGTCTACCAGGTTATGCCTGGTCTTGGCTGGCATAATTGGCCCCCCTGTGCCTGGTACTACGCAGCTTAGTGAATGCCGTGTAGTGCAGGCATGCCCCCCGCCCCACAGTGCGGTGCTCCCCAAGAAGCTAGGGAAGGTGGGTGCGGCATCTTTGTATGCCCTTGTGAATGCCGCCGGGGTCCACAGGACCCCTGCCATGTAGCATTCACACATAAGGTTCCCTACGTGCCTTGGATATGTGACGCATACGCGGCTAATTTGTTAGGCATAGGGCCCACTGTAATGAGTCAGCTAAAAACTGACAGTATCCCTTTAAAAACTTTGTTTCCCTTGCATGAGGTCACAGTTGGGGGTTGCAGCACTGAGGAAAAAAAAAGGGGCAGGGTTATGAAAATGAAGCAGAGCACAAAAATAAAAGATTTTTTTTCATGGAAAACAGCGCTTTTTCATAGTTTGAAAGGTAGCCCATAGGGAAGTGAAGTATTCAAATAGTCACTATACAGTGTTATTTCAGTGTTACAGTAGCAGTGTACACTTCCTGCACACTGCATTTCATAATGCAGTCCATCAGTGTTTAATCAGTGCATCTTCAGGTCTCTTTTGGTGTACATGCAGTGCTGATACAGTATGTACGAATTATGTTAATTAGCACTGTAATCACACTGCAAAAGTACTGCAATTAGCAGTGTTTTGTCATCAACACTGCCTGAAGCAGTGTTCTGTCAGCAACACTGCCTGAAGCAGTGTTGCATTGCTTTTTCAGTGTGTGCGAATTATGTTAATTAGCACTGTAATCACACTGCAAAAGTACTGGGCGATTAGTAGTGTTTTAACACTGCCTGAAGCAGTGTTACATTGCTTTTTCAGTGTGTGCGTATTATGTTAATTAGCACTGCATCAACACCTGTAGTGCACTTCTGTGTGCAGTGTGATTTTGGTAGCACTCCTGCCAGCAGTGTTGTAGTTCTGTTTCAGTGAATTAGGCTGCATTAAAGATGGCGTCGCATAAAATTCAACAAAAACAAAACAGTATTCATCTGCAGGTATCTGCAACCTCAGCAGAGGAAGCTTTGCTTAAGGGTTCCTGAGTGAGAAAGTCATCTGTAAATTCCAAAGAAGATGGAGATCTTGGGGGCTATGTCTATAGGAGGTACTAAAGTCTGTTACCCCATGTTTGACTTAAAGTCACAAGGAAGGGGGTGGACATTTAGGTAAAGGAATGACCAACAATCGTTCTGGTTTGCAGAAAATGGTATGGGAGCCTCCCTGATATGCAGGTCCTCACCAGTATTTCCAGGTTTATCTTCAAAAGGAGAAGAGAGCCTCTTCGGACTGGGAGCACATGCACGGTGTGGAAAATTATTTTCGGTATCAAGGGGCTGTTCGAGTGAGGTGTGTGTATGTATATGTATATGTGTGTGTGTGTGTGCATGTATCTCCCTCTCTTGATATATATATATATATATATATATATCTATATATCTATATCTATCTATCTCTATAATGGGATTATCAATCACATTGGACAAACACATTAGGTGACTGTGCGTATATCGTGTGCAAACCACACACCTGCACTTTACTCCTCTCCAAAATAATTTTCCCATTTTATAAGATAGATAACCCACTGTGTGTGTGGAAGCGCAGTGATATACACACGCTTGGTGGTTGATGCACTCGGCCTGCGGCCTCATGTGCAACAACACACACCAAGGTGTGCGTATATCAGAGCATGACCGCACACCCTACAGTGGGTTATTACACAGACACACACACACACACACACACACACACACACACACACAGACAGTACTTGTTGCAAAACAAAAACACTACATTAATGCAGGCATTAGAATGCAAAGCACACAAGGCAAGAAAATGAAAAACAGGGTTTGAGCCTCATGAGTCTTGGCAAATTGGTTGTGTGGTGTTCCCTTGAATTCCCAACCTTGATGCCCATCCCATACCCCCCCCAGCCCATAGTCTCCTTTCAAAGCATTAAGGTACAGCTCCAACCATGCTCTCATAGCAGCCCTTCGTACCTGTAAAACAAGAACAGCAATGGGCTCACAAAGGATCTGCAGCTCGCTATGAACTATTATATGACAAACAATGTAGGGTAAACAAAAAAACAATACTTATCTGATACATATGGTCAGTGTCCTACTCCCAGTCAATGTCCTGTCAGACCTGTAGATATAAAAGGGAAAATGGGTCAGTATGAAAAATAAAAATACTGATCAGCTGGGTCAGTTGGGAAGGCTCTGTAGAGGTTAAAATAAAAAGTGGGTTGGGGGATACAAGACCTGTACCACACCATCAACCTGGCTTTTAGAATGGACTCGGTCACCAGGGATGTCATGGTTGGGGAGGAGGAGGAGGACTCCTTGCCCCTGCCCCTAGAACTGATCTTTTTTGGGGGTAGGTCGTCATGTTGCTCCACACATCAACCAACACAGGGTAGGATAAAGACACCAAAGAACAGATATTCAAGGCACAATGAATGCTTCCCTGGTGGTGTAGTGAATCCCCCCTCCCTTTTTCCAATCTGCCTGTAGAATACACAGGAACACAGGTATGTGATGGCAGAAAGGGACTGCAAGCCCACCTAGTCTGCCCAGTTCACCTAGCTATCCACTAGGCCTTTTCTGTAGCCCCCCCGTGCCAGTTGCCCTCTGTGCTTATACCATGCCCTCGTGAACCCTTCCACCATTTCTCTCAGCAGCCCATTCCAGTTGTCCACCACCCTCTCAGTGAAGAAGTACTTCCTAATCCTTCCTCTACGTCCCCCCTGAACCGATTTGGAATTTCCAACTACCATCCATTGCAGTATAGCACACCGCAGCAGGCCAACTGTGACCATCTCTAGGCAGATATATGCAGACACAACCAGTCCCAGAACTCCCTGCAGCTGGCAATAGGCAATAGAAGTTCCAATAGCCTGCAGTGCACATTTGAGCCTACACAATCTCTTATCAGATGTTTTCCACTTCTGCTCTTCTCCAGAGGATAAGTCAGTCTGTGACAGAACTTAGCTCAGGGAGTTCAGTGGGGCCAGTAAACCAAAGCTGAGAGCCTATATAAACTCTTAACATGCACTGTAGGACAATCTCCCACCGCAAAGAACTCCAGGATCTGCTGTAAATGAAGCTGTCAGTGCAGAATCCAGCAAAACCAGTCATCATAATCCACTACACTACAGCACACAGCAGGCAAACCAAAATGTTTCCACATGCAAAGTGCACATTGGCACCAGACCCACACTTATGTGGGACCCTTGACACAAGCCAGCCAGTGGGTATTGTGGTAGAGGGACAAAACCTTTTACATGCAGGTACATCAGGGAGAAAAGAAAGGCAAGGGGAGATATTGAGTGTCTGAAAAGGGTGGATGGAGGGAGGGTAAAAGATGACCGCCAAAGAGCAGAAATACTGAACAAATACTTCTGTTCGGTTTTTACAAAGGAAGGGGCAGGAAATGGGCCGCATTAATAAGGATGGAGAGATCATAGAAAAGGACACAGCTCCCTTTGCAAAAGAAAGGATCCTCATGGAACTGGCAGCAATAAGGCTGTGGGCCAGACAGATGCACCCCTGGACACTGAAGGAGCTAAGGGAGGTGTTAGTAGGGCCTCCGACTACCCTGTTCACCCTGTCTTTGTAAACTGGTGACATGCCCAGGGATTGGAGAAGGGCTGATGTGGTCCCTCTATACAAAAGTGTTAACATGGAGAATGCAAGAACTACATACTGGTCAGCCTGACCACAACAGTGGGAAAAGTAATGGAAATACTGCTGAAGGAAAGAATAGTGGAGCACCTGGTTGTCAATAGTCTATAGGGGAAGTGGGGGAAGGCAACATTGTTTAACCAGGAGTAGCACACTAATCTGAAGCTTGTTTCCAGATGCAACCTGGAGCACAAAGAAGTTAAGTAACTTGCTCAGAATCATACAGTATGCACTTAGATGGCTGTTGGATTCAAACCCAGGTCTCCAGATCTGTAGCTCAGAGCCTTTACCCAATGTGCTATACTGCCTCCAGGACCCAAGGCAGTTTGGTTTTATGGGAGACAGGTTGTGCCCGACAAACTTAACTGAGTTTTTTGACTGGGTAACAAGGAAGGTGGATGGAGGAGGATGTGGCCTACCCAGATTTCAGCAATGCCTTTGACACTTTGCCACATAGAAGGCTGGTAAATTAGCGGGAAGGCTTAGGGGTGGAACAGAAAATAACAAGGTGGGTGGAGAACTGGTTCAAAGACTGAAACCAGAGGGTGGTGGTAAGGCAAATCGGGTGCATTCCAGGGTGGCAGTGGTGTGCCCCAGGGGTTGGTGCTGGGACCCATCCTTTTTTAATATCTATAGCAACGATTAGCCCAGTTCCAATCAGGGGAGGAGAGCTGTTCTTTCCAGACCGGGGCTTGTCGCTGGAAGTGGTCTGGGCAGGCATTCTGGGGCTACATCGGCAGTGGGAGAAGATGGGATCACATTGGTGATCGACAAGAAAGCTCTTGCTGGCGGGGGACAGGCAATGCATACCGGGTCCACATCAGCCACAACTTTGCAAGCTGGCGACTCAGGAAGGAGCGGCCAATCAGTGAATAGGGCGTGAACCTTTGACTGTGTGACTGGGCCATAAAAGGCAAATAGTCCAGTTGCAATCAGAGGAGGAGAGCTGTTCTTTGTTCCACACCACCCACCCTGGCCCCAACCTCTATTAAATGGTCGGTGAGGGCGGAGCCTTGGAGGAGGACAAGTCTAGATTGGGCGAACTGGAACACTAGGAAGCTGGATTGTTACTGATTGGGGGAAAAGGGCCCTGTACACTGTGCTGCTTGGGCAACACTGACTACTACCAGGAAGGGGCATAATGAAGCAGACTGTATAAATGACTGTGTATGCCAACTACATCTGAGGGAGTAGGTAAACTGTGTGTGAATCGATTACTGCTAGGGTCTCTGAGCTGGCTAGTGTTGTGATGGGCTAATTTTGCTTGTGAACCGTCTACTGCGGGCTAGAAAACTGGCTACTGTCAAGAAGAGGAAAACTGCTGTAATCGGAGGGCAAACTGCTTGGGTTTTAGTGGAACACTGACTGAATTATTTCTGTTAGAGGGCCGCATTGCTCACCTAAAATGAGGGTAGACTTGGGGGTGGCCAAAGCGGGCACCTTCGGTAGAGTGATTGGGTGTACAGGGTGCGGGCGGCAATAATATTAAATTGGGCAAGGAGGTTCAGAGGGTGCCCAGTGTGTTTTCAGTTGGCAGGTCTTAGGGAGGAAGTAGAGGGGATCAGAAGGCAGCTGGAAGGCGGGAGGGGTGGGGAGGAAAGGTGTGGAAAGGACCTCATGACAGTACACGAGGCCAATATGGCATAACCCAGGGAACAGGTAGACAAGGATCATATGGTTACTCATGAGGGGTGGGGCACGAAACAAGCAATGTACGGAAATCATTTCGTAGGGAGGTGGCTGACCAGAAGGAGTGGAGGGGACAGGAGAGAGCAGGTCGGGGGCAAGCATCACACTTACTAATCTATTCGCCTTGCTGTATACGGGAGATGAGGTGGAGAGGCTGGCGGGAGGAGGGGAGCAGGCAGACAGAGAGGGTTTGGTCAGTAAGCTGGGGGAGGTGGGGCAGGAGAGAGAACCAGATCCACAGAAGGGGGGGAGAGACATCAGCCTAGGTGGGAGGGAGGTGGGGAGGGAGGTGGGGAGGAAGGGGGAGTGCAGAGTGAAGCCAGGGTGGGAGGAGGGAGGACTAGGGTAGGGCAAGCATCCAGGTTAGGGAAGTCAACCAAGGATAAGGAATACTCTAGATAGGCCAGCTTCAGGGCGGGAGAAATCAAATGAGGTGGAGAGGGGGAGATGGGGTGAAGGATGCAAAACTTGGGGGGAGGCAAGGAGGGAAGCAGTAGAAGGGAGCCTGGGTGGGGGATCTGAGGATACCAGCCCAGAAAGAGTCCACAGAGATCTGGGTGGGGGGCAATCTGTGCCACCCAGGAGGTTGGGGGGGCAAGGAGCAAGCTGGGAGCTACAGGTAGAAGAATGAGCATGATAGGGCAAGCACAGGCTTGTGATCCCCAGGCTGAGGGGGACAAGAAAAGTAAGCTGGGGGTTGATGACAGAAGGAAGAGCCTAACGGGCCAGTAAAGTGGGGGGGGTGGAGAAGGTGATCCTGCTGGGTGACTCCATGACCTGGGGCATCCAGTGGGAGGGGGCGGGAGAGAAAAGCAGCCCAGTCAAGGCTAAATGTATCCCAGGCCTAGCCGTACACAAGGCCAAATTCCAGCTATACTCGATAGCATTGGAATGCGGGTAATCCCCAGACGAAACATCTGGGAACAAATGACTTAGAGGGGAACAGTGAACTACAAATCCAGGCAAGATTCCGAGAACTGGCCAGGGTTTACCATTCTATAGAAGTGCACTCTCCTTCTTTGAGATTCTGCCAGTACCTAGGGTGTCCAGGGAGACCAAACATAAACTTAGTGGTGTGAACCAGTGGCTCAGGGACTGGTGCAGGGCAGAAGGGTATGGGCTGGTGAGGGACTGGGGAATACATGGGAGGACAAGGGGTTATATGCCAGGGATAGGCTACACCTCAACTTGGAGGGGAGGGAGATCTTGAAACTAAATCTTGCTGGATTCATAGTCGAGAGGTGGAGTTTAAACTTGTAAAGGGGGGGTTAAGTAGAAGAGTAGCTCCAGGAGGGCTGCTCGAGGGTCCAGGTCCAGGGCATGAAAAGAAGGCAGGTAACTGCGATCTAAATCCATCCAGAGCTGTGAAGAAAGGGCATCTAGGGACTGCTCAGGGTCGAGATGACTGGAGAAGGGAGAGGGGTCAGGATGAAGACAGCCCTGATCAATGCTAGGAGCATGGGCAACAAAATGCCCAAGCTCCAGGTGATGCTGGTTGAGGGATCAGTGGATGCGGCAGCAATTACTGAGACATGGGCCACTCAGAAAAATGACTGGGATTTAAATTTGGTGGGCTACAAAATATTCAGGAAGGATAGAGGAGAGGGAAGAGGAGGGGGTGTAGCGCTGATAGTCAAAAATGACATAGCGGTTAGTAGAGTGGAGGAGGCTGTAGGGGGAGGTGGAGGAGATCTGGGTAACCCTACAAAAGAGGGGAGGTAAAAGATTGAAAATAGGGGTGGTGTACAGAACCCCCAACGATGGAAGAGGCCCTGGAGGACAGACTAGTTGAGAACATCAAGGGGCACTGTGACCGTGGAAAGGGTATGATGGTGATCAAGGGTGACCTTAATATGCTGGGGACAGACTGGGACACTATGGCATCCTCTGTGGCCAGGGAACAGAGACTGATGGATATGTTCCAGTATGCCTTCCTGGTCCAGCAGGTGGGGGAACCTACTAGGGAGGAGTGGATACTGGATTGTGTCCTAGCAGACAGTGACCAGATAAAGGGCCTAGAGGTGTGCAGCCCGCTGGCAGGTGGTGACCACACTACGGTCTGGTTTCTGCTGTATCTGGGGGGGGAGGATAACGATTCTAATACAGTTGTAGTGGACTTCAGGGGAACGGATTTCATGGGCATGGGCAGGATTCTACAGGGGAGCTTGGACAAGATTAGGCCCGGACATGGATGCTGGCAGCTTGTGGGAGGCCATTAAGAAGGGGGGTGCAGGAGACTACTAACTCCTGTACAAAGGTGAGTGTAAGCATGGTAGAGCCAACAAGCTGTGTTGGTGGACCAGGGAGGTGCAGGAGGCAGTGAGGTATAAAAAGGCTGCCTATGCATGTTTTAAGTGCTCTAGGGGGGATAGGGAGGGTGTATGAGTTGATGGCTTGAAGGGTCACCACAGTGGTGAGGGGAGCCAAGGTGAGGAGGGAGCAAAACCTGGCTAGGGATATCCGAAGGGGGGAAAAGGGATTCTATAGATACACAAGGGAGAAGAGAAAAGGGAGGACACGGATCAGCATGATTAGGACTGAGGAGAGATGGACTCAGGAGGCAGGGGAAAATCAGGCAGAGGTGCTAAATGAGTACTTTGCCTTGATATTTACGGAGGGAGGCAGGCAGGGGATCCCTCCAGCCCAATGGGAGGGAAGGGGAGCCAGCAGAGTCGAGAGGTCAGATGGAGTCGAGAGGACTGAAAGAAGTTGGGGTACAGGCTGGGCCAAGTCTAGAAGGGATGGGTGGTTAAATGAGGGGTGGGCTGGGAGGAGGAGAAATCATAGTGGAAAGGGTGAAGGAGGCCCTTCGGACACTAAAAACTGATAAGGCACCGGGGCCAGATTGGTTGCATCCGAGGGTTAGGAAGGAATTGGCCGATGAGCTAGCAGCACCACTGGCAGCACTCTAACACCTCTCTGCTGACAGGATGGGTGCTTCAAGACTGGAGGGTGGCTCATGTGGTGCATATCCACTAATGGGGGGTCAAGAGAGGAGATGGGGAATTATAGGCCTGTCAGCCTAAAGTCTGTGGTGGCCAAAGTAATGGAGGGCATTATCAAGGATAGGCTCAGGAGGCAGCTGGAAAGGTTGGGGCAACTGGATGACAAACATTATGGTTTCATCCTGGGGAGATCATGTTAGACCAACCCCATAGATTTTTATGACTGGGTCCCTGGACCGGGATAGACTGGAGGACGTCCTATACCTGGATTTCAGTAAGGCATTTGATTTGGTACCCCAAAATGGGCTGCTATTAAAGCTGGGGGTGGAAGGACAGTTGCTCAGATGGAGGGGGTGGGGGTGAGAGGACAGTTGCTCAGATGGGTAGAAAATTGGCTAACAGGGCAAATACAGAGGATAGTGGTGGGTAGTCTCCTCCTCCTCCACGAAGGTTACCAGTGGGGTCCCCCAAGGTTCGGTACTTGGGCCACTCCTGTTCAATGCCTATGTCTTCGATATGGGGAGGGCAGTTAAGAGTAGGATGAGTCTCTTTGCGGATTACTTAAAACTGGGAGAATTGGCGGATGGAGATGAAGTGAGAGAGACAGTCCAGAGGGACCTGGATACCCTGGAGGGGTGGTCAAGGAAGTGGGGACTGAGGTTTAATGCAGGGAAATGTTGGGTGCTGCATCCGAGGGTCAGAAACCCGGGCCATGTGTACACCCGGGGGTGTCATACTGCAAGCCACAACGAGTGAGCGGGATCTAGGGGTGGTGGTAGACGTCAAAATGAAAAACACTAAAATTTGCAGAAGAACTGTGGCCAAAATAAACCGCATACTGCATAACCAGGGGGATTACGTCCAGGAAGAGGGAGGTGATCCTCCCTCTGTATAATGCCTTGGTCAGACCACATCTCGAGTACTGCATGCAGTTCTGGAGACCCACCTCAAGGATGACGCAACACTGCTGGAGAGTGTCCAGAGGAGGGCAACCAGGATGCTTCAAAGCATGGGAGGAAGGCCCTATGAGGAAAGGCTGGAAGAGCTTGGGCTGTACTCGCTGGAGGAGAGGAGATATGGGGACATGATAGGGGTCTTCAAATATGTAAAAGGAATAAACAGGGGCAGTGCCAAAGAGATGTTCAGACTAAAGAAGGTGGGAAACAACCAGGTGACATGAGTGGAAGCTAGAGGAGGGAAATTACGGGGGGATGCAGGAGACCTTACTTCATTGAGAGGGTGGTGGAGCCCTGGAATGCACTGTCCAAAAGTCTGGTGGAGAAGGGCACAGTGGAGGGCTTAAAGAGGGAGTGGGACAGGTTCAAGGGTAAACTAAAGAAGAGGATGACCCTCTCTGGGGCTGGGTGGGAAAGAAAAAAACCATTAGGAGGCTGGCTACCGAGCAGATACAACAGACCATCCGGCCTATTCTGATGGCTTTAAGTATGTTAGATATAGAGGAGGAACTGCAGGGGAAGGTGTGCCTATTTGTTGATGATACGAAGATCTGCAATAGGGTAGACACCCTGGTAGGGGAGGTGGAGGCAGTGAGGGAAGGCCTAAAGATTCTGGAGAGGTGGTCAGAAACTTGGCAGCTGAAATTTAATGCCAAAAAGTGCACAGTAATGCACATGGGTGTAATAACCCGCAAACCATTTACACACGGGGGGTTAAGGAAACTCAGCAGGACAGAGATCTGGGGATTATAATGTCAGATAATCTGAAGGCGGAGAACCAGTGCAGCACAGCGGTGGGCAAAGTGAATAGAATGCTGTGTGCATACGGAGGGATATAAAACAGAAAAAGGGAGGTGCTCATGCGCCTTTATAAATCCATGGTGAGGCCTCACCTGGAATATGGGGTTTAGTTCTGGAGGCCTCACCTACACAAGGATATAAGACAGGATTGAAAGGGTTCAGACAAGGGCAACCAAGATGGTGCACACTATGCATAGGCAGCCCTATGAGGAGAGGTGGAGGGAATCTGATCTGTACCCACTGGAGACTAGTAAGCTTATTTGCAAGGAAAATAAGTGCTAGAACTTGGGATCATAAACCAAGATTAGAAGAAGGAAGGTTTAGGGGCAATGTGAGGGGGCATTACATCACTGAGAAGGTGGTGCAGTCCAGGAACTGACTACCAGAAGAGGTGGTGTGCGCAAAAATGGTGAAAGGATTCAAGGGGGCATGGGACGGATACCAGGAGCTAACCAGTGGGCAGAGTGGGGTGTCTCTTGACAAAGATGATGATTGGGGTGGGGTAAGGGGCAGACTCGACTGGCCAAAATGGTCCTTTTCTGTCACCAGATTTCTATGATTCTAAGGCAGTTAAGTAATTAGGACTTACCTGTTCCATCAGAGTAGGGGAGTCCAGAGTTGGGGTGTCCTTGGTTTGGGGTATTCTGGTAGGACCTGAAAGGGAAGAACAGAGAAGGTTGAAGGGACACAAAGGTTCGGAGGTGCTAGAGGAGAGATTAGAGTGTTAGAATTAAACAAAGATACTTATCTGATTGGTATGTTTGGCCAGACCTGTAGAAATAAAGGGAAAAATAGATCAGTATGGGGAAGTTATAGTAGCAAGAGTAGAGAGATACAAAAATGGTATATAGCACAGGAGTAAAGGAAGAGAAGTTTCAGAGGAAAAGACAAACTAGGCCAAAGTAAGGAAACTAGAGATGGAATAAAAAATGCAGACAGCTAAGAACAGAGAATAAAGTGGTATTTGGGACTCGGCAACCCCCCTTAGCGCCCTAGGTGACCTGCAGGTAGCCAATAAATTTAAGAAGTAGTCCAGATGGGCAGGTGGGAATGCATTTGGGCTAGTGGCCCCTATATTATTTAAAAAAGGGGACACTGGTGGTTCAGGAGTCTTGAGTTGTCCCAGGAGGCCAATGGTTTGAAAGGTATAGCTCTGGTGATATAATGGGTCACTCCCTCAAGTACAGTGGCAATTTTTTTTTATATTATCTTCCCCTGGAACCTAATGTGGGGGGGGGGGTGATATCCTTGGGCCCAGACTGTATGTAGCAGGCAGGAGGCTGTTCAGAAAACTGCTGACCAGAAATGCTGCGGCTGTTGCTAGGCAGCTAGTTTAGTGCTACTGAACTACAGTGACAGTAATGGCAGGTACTTTCAACTGCCAGTCCAGAGGAGGGCAACTAAAATAGCGAAGGGTCTGCACCAGAAGCCATACAAAGAGAGACGAGCTGAATATGTATGCCCTTGAGGAAAAGAAGGGCCGGAGAGACAGGCCAGAAAATTTCAAGCACCTCAACGGAATCAACAAAGTCCAAAAGAGTAGCATCTTTCAGAAAAAGATGTGCAAGAACAAGGGGCCAAATTTGAAGACAGAAGGGACGGCTCAGGGGCAACATGAGGAAGTATTTTTTTCACAGAGAGGGTGGTGAACACATGGAATGGCCTTCCTAAGGAGGTTGTGGGGTCAAAAATAGTGGGGGACTTCAAGAATACATGGGACAGACATGAACCAATTCTATTGGTGGGTAGGAGGAAGTCAGCTGTTGGATAACTAGGATCTGCAGCTTATCCACTAGGTAGGGAAATGGGCCGACTGAGTGGGCCAAGCAGTCATTATCTGCCATCAAGGTCTATGTGTCTATGATTCAGCCCACAGAGCTCAGGCTGTAACCTGCTCCATGCATGTGGGAATGAAGGTGGGATATTTTTGGGAAGGGGAAGAGACTAGAGCAAATATGTCTCACAGCAGCTAATGTCAAAGTACCAGGGGCTAACACAAGGATTTGTGGGAGGAAAAGAACAGCATAAGGTCCAGGACAGCTTACAATTAAAAACACAGAGCACTAAAGAGCAAGAGCCCTGATGGGTTATAAATATTAAGTACATTTATGCAACAGGAGTGGACATAAATGGAGTGTGATAAATCCATTTTATCCGAGCATGTACGTGTATACATGCAGAATCTTACATTCACACATATATTTATTACATCATCCTCGATTCATGTGCATGGTGGACTGTGTCACACATCCCCATCCCTCACCCCCATTGTTTGACACTGCTTACTGGTATCTTGCTTTTAGTTTTGTTTCTTCCAGGTTGCCCGTCCCTCAGCCCCGCCACCTGCCATTTAGTCATACTTCTCCCTGTTCTTCCCGCTATCATACAGTCATCATTTGTTTCTGTGCAACAGTTTTTTGTTTTTTTGCTTTTCTACCAAACCTTTTTCAACTGGCTGCTCCAAGCTGTCGCACTCCTCTGCATTCTGTTGCCGTGTCCTCGCCACACCTCTCGATATAAAAAACAGATTTTTTTTTTTTTACACTGCTTCCTCAAAAACTGATAAGCCCTCACTCTTACTCTTCCACTCTGGTTTCCCCACCTCGCTACAACTGCCACCAGAGCTCCCCCAGCACATAGAAACTGTCAGATTGTTTTCCTTAAACTGCTTGCTCGAAAACCCCACTGCTGATGAGCCCTCACTCTAGGTCACACCTCTAGGTCACACTTCTGCTGGGGTTTTCAGACCTCGCTACAACTGCAACCATAGGCTCCTGTGAAGTCCTTCTCTGTAAACTCTAAATGGTCTCTTGTGGCCCTTATGGTCCTCCCTCTTCCCTGCTTATTTACTGAGATTTCCCTATGTCTATATACCACACGTGTTTTAAGCCCCCCCCACCACATTTCACTCCTGACCTCCAACACTATAATGCTGTCAGTCTGTTCCAGGTGTCTACTACCCTTTCAGTGAAGTAGCACTTCCTCACATCCATCTTACCCCCACCATAAGCTTCATCATGTCCCATGGTCCTTTTTCCTATTTGAAGGAGCACCCCCCAAGCACCCTGTTCATCCTTGTAAGGTACTTGTGGGTCTCCATCATGTCCCCTCTCTTTCAGGGTTTATATGTTGAGATCCCAGTCTCCTCACAGGGCTTTGCCACAGCCCATGTACAATTTTAGTTGCCCTTTATACTGCCTACACCCTATGGCCTTTCTATGGTGCAGCCTCCAAACCTGGACACAGGACTCTCAGGCCCTGTCCACACTACCCCTCTGTAACTTAACAGAGTGCCCAAACCATTACCACAATGGTTTACGTTTACATCTGTAACGTTACAGAAGGAGTTTTCGTAACCGTTGTTGAAACCACATGAGGTGGTTTCAACAACGGATATGAAACCGGTTACGCCTCGGTAACGTTACTGGGCGTAGTGTGGATGCATGGCACTGGTCCCCTAGTGCAGCACGAGCTGCATTGTGAGATCGGGTGCCACGATAATGGTCACCCGGCTTCCCAAGTGTGGAGCGGTGGTTCCAGTCCCGAAATGGACACCGCGGCAGCGTGGACACACTGTACCACTCCACGGTTGTAATGGTTTCTATCTGTTATGGGGTCTGAGAGGTGCAGTGTGGATGGGGCCTTAGTTGGATCTCACTTATAAGGTATTACTTACAACACCACCACCTCCTCCTCCTGCTGAAGATACCCTCCCTGCAGCCCCAGCATCCTTCTAGCCCTCACCCACTGCTTTGTCACGCAACCCAGCAATTTTAAAGAGACTTACCAAGGTAAGGTAATCTGAAAGTCGGCCTCGCTACATCCATCGGTGCCTTGTTGAGATTCTAATGAGTTAATATGTCCCTGTTTTAGTTGGGCTTAAAAGTTCTGTCCTTCATAAAATATACAAACCAGGTCCCAAGAACTTCCCAGTTGCTTGTTAGCCACCTTAGCTCACTCACCACATCTCTACAGGATGATGAGACAGTGAGAGTGTGGGGGTGCTCATCTTTATTCACGGGCAGCAGCTTTTCATTGATTTTAATGATTAGTTGAACCTAGAATGAAACGGGGCATCAGTCAAGTAACAAGGCCTCTGTTAGTTGAACAGTGCCCACATTTTATTGCTAGGTAGCCACTATATAGTTTAAAATCAATAGAAATGCTGCCGCCCATTATATATAATGGTGTGCGCCCATGCCCTTGCTGGCATCTCGCCATCCTGCTAGGGTGCATGGGGTGGAGCTTGCAGCAGAAAAAAACAGGAAGTCCTTGGGACCCAGTTTGTATATTTTTATGAGGGACAGAACTTTTAATGGCTTTATAAATTAGGGACATATCTCTTCTGAGGTCTTCTGGTGGTAAGGCACCTAGGTCATGGGCAGGCAGTATCTTGAAAGTCTCTTTAAGATCATACTAACCTAGGTCCCCCCGTCTTAGTGATCATCAGTTCCAACCCTATAAAGCAGCTCCTGGTTTCTATGCCTTAGGTGCACAATTCTGCACTTTGTCATTGAACCCAAACTGCCCCAATCTTGACCACTTTTGAGTTCTCCAAGAGGTATGCATGCTCTCTGCTCCCCTTCTTAATGCCTACCCTACAATTTGGTATTGTCTGCAAAAAAGGTATTCCTCTTCTTGCCAGTTTTTTCTACAATGTCACTTATGAAGACACTGAAGAGGATCTGCGCCAGTACTGAGCTGAGCTGCTCACTGTCCCGTCACTGTAATAAGTGCCATTAACCATCACCCTCTGACACCTTAACCCTCACCCACAACTACTACTCCGTTTTCCAACCTGCATTTCTGGTCGCCCCCCCTTCTGTTCAGCTACCACAACACCATCACTCTGGCATCTGCCAGGACTTGTTCCCCCACAGAATGAATCCAATATGTGGAGCAGTTGCCTAGTTAGTCAGGATACGTTTGCAGGTTCTTCCATCCCCTAGGACATAAGTGGCAAGGGTGCACAAACACATGCACAGACATGTGTGGCACTGCACCAGTCAAGGTCTTCCCACCCATGGGCTGGTTCCACCTGCACTGCCACTTGTGGTCACTCAGTTGGCAGCTCACCACAGCTGAGCTGGTTGTCCTCCTTCCCAAAAGAGAGCCTCTTGTATAACAATTGATCCTCCTCCTCCTCTCCCAGAGAGCCCTGACACGAGCCTCATTCCTTGAACTCAAGGTCACCTCCACTGCAGGTCATAGTGCTACTGTTAAGCTTAAGGGCACACATAGTTAACCAGTTTCTAATTAATTTTACCACTTGGATCCCTCCTAGGCTGATCAATCTCTTTAACCTCGCCCCCCACCCCAAAATTGTCAACCACCCTCCTCTCTGCTAGATCTCTCTTCCAGGCACCAGACTATCCTCCATGCAGCTGGACAACCCTTCTAGCCCCAGCCTTTCACATAATGAGCACTGGAGCTAGAGCACCACACAGGCTCCGGGCCAGCCGCTTACCCAGCCAGCCACCCTCCCTACATCTGGACCAGCCTCCAACTACATTCTATACAACCTCCATGAAGCTGGAGCACCACCCCAAACCTCCACTCTAAACAGACCACATATCTGAAGCTGTCCCTCCAAGCCCAAGGACCAGCAGTCCCCCACGTAACCACTCAACCTACAGCTAGATCCACCAGAAGCCCCATACCAGCCTCACCATCGAACCACCCACCCTGCAGCTAGACCTCACTTCCAACCTTGAACTAGCCCCACCACCACCACCACCAGCTACTCCTCCCTGCTGTGGCTCACTCTTTCATGCCCTGACTAGCCTCCCAGCAGACAATCTCCTGCAGCTAGACCCTGTTCATCCCCACACCACAGACCAGCTTCCTCCCTCTTCAGGTTGAGTAACCTCCCAGAGCTGGGCACCTTTCCAAAAAGCTGGACAAACCCACCGTCCAGAGTAGAACCTCCCTACACCTAGACCCCCCCAATCACCCTTCCTCAACTGTGGACCCCATACTTCTCAACGTAGTATTTAAAAATAAAAAAAAATTAAAAAAAATATGACACTAACATATTGCATTTGCAGTGTCAGTGGCTCAGCAGGTAGAACACTCACCTCCGAGGCTGAGAGATCAGAAGGCAGTGGGTTCTATTCCCATACCAGGCACTTATGTTAATACCCCAATACTGATGCTGTAGTGCAGCATGGGAGGAATGGCTGCACTCCTGAGGCACTGTCTTTCAGATGAGACGTTAAACTGAAGGTCCCATCTGCCTGTTCTGGTGGTAGTTCGGGTGGATGTTAAAGATCCCATGGCACTTTCAAAAAAAGCAGAGAAATTTTCTCCAGTGCCCTGGCCATATCTCCCCCCCCCCAAATTCACGAAAAATACCATCAACAGCTTAATCTGGTTCAAGGTCAGTTGGCTTTCATCTGTATTCCTCTCCCTCCGGGTCGTGCCTGAAAATAGGCAAGAATCTGTCTAGTGCATTTAGTTGGTCAACAAAAACGAAATAAAATAAACATAAAATATAAATTAATGCAGTCTTCAGCAAAAGAAGAAAAAAAATACACTGATCCCCAGATTAAAAAATGGATTAACACATGCAACTGTTAAAGACAAATATTAAATGCAAAAACAGTTCCCCCACAAACACACTCAAATTTCTGCAGTAAATAATTCTTCCTTTAGGGTAACTCCAGATTTTCTCAAATTAAAAAAGTTGTAATCTTTTCTTTATGCATTCGGAATTTGCTCAGGTATAGAATCTTCCTGCTGTTCATTCTCCTGCCCCCACCACACCAACACTACTTTAAAGTAACTAAGTCAGCAAAAATTCCACAAATAACAAGTAATCTAGAGGCACAATGCATCCTAAACGCTTTGGGGGGGGAGGTTGATTGAAAATGAAATGTGTATTTCAAAGTTTAGCCAAGAGTTCAGAGAAGAGAAAATGTTTTCAAGACAAAACATTGAAAGTGAAACTTGCACAGCATTTCATTTTGAAAAAAAAAAACACCTGAGTGATAATTCCTTTACTGTATTTAACATTTTAGGAGTTAAAAGATGTACTTTTTAAACATAAGCCTTACCTTAACATGTAAATCTTAGCTGAGGAAACCCTCAGTTGTTCAAAAATGGAGACCACAGAGCACTCTGCAGTTTCATCAGACTGAACACAGACAGAAGAGAGCTTGAAATGTAGGCCTCTGACTGAGTAGACTTATGGGAGATGAAGTTTAGAATAGACTTTTTAAAGGGACACTGCCAACTTTTTTTGCACCATATTGTCTCTAGGTAAAACTACATTTATTATTGCTACCTTCTCCTGTAAAATTCATTGGTGTTGCTGGTTGTTTTATCTGTTCCTTATTAGAACTGAAATGCATGGTGATGTACCCAGCCTTGATTGGTTAATTTAAATCTAAAACTCTTCCTGACTGTAATCTTCATTTATGATTCAGTTGTATTAAAAAAATTGCACTTTAAGAGCATTGCAGATCTATTTCTAATCCTCATTTAGCAATAACTTACTCTTTGAACAACTAGTCTGCTGGAAATACTTCTTAATTTCTCGATTCTTAGCGGTTTTATTTTTGAATGATGATTAAAGATTATTAAAATGACTAAAATTAGTCTTTGAAGGCAAATTAATGAATGCTTTAATACTAAATTTAGTATTTGACTTCAGTGAGGGTTCCCAAGTACAGCCCTTTGAGCCTGCACCTCCCATGACCACTCACATCTTGAACACCCCTGCCCAGATGACCACCCAGCAGGACAACCATATCAACATCCCATTAGACCTCTCCCAAGTTGTGTATCTTGCCTGCAGCTAGTCCATCCTACAAGCCCCAAACCAGCCTCTCCCCATCAACTATCACCCACCCTGTAGCTGGCTGCTCCAGGCCATCCTTCCTACCCTCAGACATGATCTCCCTGCAGATGGAACCTCCAGACCTGCCTCCCCCTCAGTAGACCACCTCCTGCAGCTGGACCAACCTCCCAGTCTCACCAAACAAAGCACCCTCCTTAGAGCTGGACCAGCACCCTCTAGAAAACAACTCTTTCTGCAGCTGGACCCACCTACACTACCCATCTTGCCCAGATACCAGTTGCCCATCCCACCACTGACCACTCTGCTTGCACGTAGAAAACCCTGCCCTGCTAGGTACCCTTTTATAATCCCAACGCTTATTAGTCTGACATGCTGCATCCCTCACACAACAACCCAACAGCCCCAGCAGCTCAACACACAGTGGCCTGACCTAGGACAGTGCCTGACACACTGTCAGGCCAGAGGAGGTTGGGATGCTGTGCGGCTGTTGAGTGGATTTTCCACAAACACATGAAGCACCCGATCCCGACCTATGCCACCCATCTCAGGACCTGAGACACTACTGAACAGCACGGGCGATGTGAAAACACCCACCCCCTATGTGGTGTACCCTCCGAGGACACACTGACCTGATCACGGACCCCATGGTAAGGATGACTGTCTCACCATCCATGAGACAGGGATGAAACAAATAGCTGTGCATGCCCCAGTGTGTTGACCAGCCATCCCAGGCAGCATGGTGGATTGTCCTTGCATCCCTGCATGCATGATTATGTCAGCTGACAGCCAGCCAGCTGGGCATGCATGAAGGAATTGGAATACCATGCCTGTTGGTCGGTGCATGCATGACACTGCAGGCATACAGCACAGCGGCACAGCGAAAACATAGATAGCTGCACCAGGAAATGGTCCACAGCAACACCACATGTGGATGCCTGGACACAGAGCAGCATGCCATCGCACCAACCGTGCAATGTGCGCATGTGGCCGTGTCATGCTAGCTCACTATGGGCCTGCAGTAACCACACAGAAAAAAGTCTGGAGTTGTTTTGGGGGAGCCTGTGCCACAGGAGCCCACTGTGGTATGAAGGCTGCCAGGTGTGTTGTGGGGGGTTCCACAAGGGCCCATTGTGGGAATGCTGTTACCACACAGTTGCACAGCTGGAAGGATTGGTGGGCACTCACACAGCTTCAGACCTGTGTGACATGCGACACAGTGCAGATGTGGCAGTGTGCAGTGGGCTGCTTGGCGATACCAGCAGTGTTGTGATGAGACATCACCACCAGGTTGGAGTGCATGTTAAATGTGGGTTGAAACTTTATTCAACAGTAGGGGCCACAGTGGCAACCTGGTGGCTGTGCATGATGTGTACTGTGAGTGTACAACTGTCAGGTGCAAGTCATCATGGAAACCTACAGGGTGGTGTGGGTGCCATGCCACAGAGGAACTTCAGCAGCTTGCCCTTGTCCTTGGATGCTAGTACCATCCTTATCCTCTCCTCATAGCTTTTTGGTGGTGTCCATGGCAGTCCACAACAAATGCCTTTCCGCAGACATGGGTCCATTGCTGTCTCTGTGGAGTTCTGCTAGCATTGTCATGACCCCTACATGTACCTTCCGAGCAGGGCATGGAGATGGCAGTGCCAGGTCTCGATATTGCTTGAGTCCACGGCATACTTCTGCTGAGATCTGCAACCAACCACAGCTGAGTGGGAACATGGGGTCGTATCTCTTGGGAACCTTGGTCACCCTACTGTACAGCCATATCCTGCCCAGCACATGTGTCTGCTCGAAACAATAGAAGAGTGTGGTGGCATTGGGCGGAATGGTTGACTTCAGGAGGCTGAATGCTGCTGGAATGTCCTGTGCCAGGAGATGGGCGAGGACAACGAGTTGATGGATTCTCAGGCTGAAGTCTGGGTCACTTCTGTATTGTGGTGCAAGGCCAAAGCTCTGGACCTTCCACCACACAATCTGCCCAAAGTGGAACAGGCGTCCCTTGTTTATGGTTTGTGGAAATTCCATCTTACAGGCATTGATCGCAGCCTGCTCAAAGTCAGTGATGATCGTAGGTGGTTTGAGGGTGCAGGACTGTATACTGGTATATTTATTCAGCTCCTGGAACAAGGTGCAGTAACATTGCAGGCTCATTGTCGTCATCAGTGTATACACCAATGACATAATGAGGTTGTTAGGGCCCATCCCCATGGGTGCATGGATGGTGTACAATGAGTGAACAGGTGTGGCACAGTCTTGAATGTACCATGCATCACTCAGAAGGGTGCCTGAGCCAGGTCCCTAATGTTGTCCTCTGTGGTGAGAAGAAGGACCTAGTGGGTGGTGCTGCTGGTGATCCTGCTATACCATGGCCATCCAGTCACTGTCTGTAGCTGTTTGGAGATAGTGAGGTCAGCCAGTGTCACTGGTTCTGGTGAGAGGTCCATGTGGTGGGTCCTGTTCACAATCTGCAGCAGGGCCCTCTTTCTTGGCAACTGTTGCCACAGCTCAGTGGTAATTGCAGTTGCTTCACTCTGCAGTAGCTATGCGGGGCTAGCCATGGTGCTGTGTGCCTTCTACTTGATGCCTGCCAACACCTGTGCTGGTAGAGCATCTGTCACCTCCAGAGCATGACTGTGCTCATTCTTTTTCTTTAGGTGGTGCTGGCCATCCTGGAGCAGTGTGATGGCCTAGCCGAGGCAGGACTTGGACTTATGGTGCTGGCAGCACCGTTACACTGTCTCATGCCATCCTGGTGGTGCTGAGGGTTGAGGCGCTGGATGCCATACCTTGTGTCACGCCAGTGACCCGGGTTCAGGATTGAGCCTGGGCCGTCAGGGGTCGGCAGGGGAGGACTGGGATCGAACATCCATAGACTGCTTTCTCGGTCCTGGGGTGGTCTGGGGAATTTCACTGTGCTGTAGCGCCCCCCTGGGGATGTTCAGGGGCACTACTAGTGTCAGTGACACTAGATGGGGAGCACGGCAGATGTTAGTACGTTGCTCCTGGACGTCATTGCACGTCTGTGCTACTGGGGCCAATTGAAGGAAAATGGCTGGGCATGACCTTGCAGCTTGATGGCTGTGCTCTGAGCCACCCAGGAGACTTTGGTGGAGTCCTGTTGAGGAGGGTCCAGGGCTGTCCTGGCTGGTAGAGGCAGAGGGGGAGCTCTCCTGCAAGATGGCATGATGGCCGTCCCTGACCCTCCTGGGTGCAGTTTGAGCTACCCAGCTCTCCAGGTGGGTTGAGCTGGTTGCTGGATGCCCCAAGCCGGAATGTGTGCTGCAGCAGGAGAAAAATATGATATGTTAAAAAAACAGTACACTGTCTCATTGCAGGTCCATTCAAGGACCGGGAGGAAGCCATTCACATTTAGCTTGGACTTTCCCTTCCTGGATAGTACCACCTCACAGATTGTCCATGTTGTTGGGGTTGCAGTTGAGCACCCTGGCCCCTCCATGGCTTCCACGCTGTCCTCCATTGTGCCAGAGGACTGTGCAACATGACCGGCTTTGGTTCCAGCTCAGGCATTCGGGTGTGATTGCATGCACATCACACTCCATGGGCCACACCTGTGGCAGTTGCTACTTGTCTGTGGGTGGTTTGTACCAGTAGTGTAGTGCCACTGTCTGCCCACAGTTCCAGTGCTTCAAGGCTGTGCTGTGCACCATGTTCACATTCAAGTTCTGTGTCCACAGTGTCCTGTGCCCCTATCAGCTACTGTGCTGCAGTGGGGCTATGCTCCATGGTACACTTCCCTGCTGTCCAGCATGCAGGGATGCAGGGGTCCCTGTGTGTTGTGCACTCTGCCTACAGGTCAGTGTCCACCTACCTAAGCTGGCCTTAGCACCCCCCAGCATTGGCATCCGTAGTTCCCATGCATGCCTTCATGAGTCCATGTCTGTCCACTGCCCCCATGCATCATTTTCTGATGCCTACCTGTTTTCTATGTTCTCTTCAGCTGTAGTTCCCTGACCTGAGACTTCTCCGGTAAATGATCTATTGTAGCCCTCACTGTGCTCTTTCCTATGGGGCTTGCATTTTCTGCCCCTCTGCCAGTTTGTTTGTCAGAGTTTCAGTTCACCTGCTTTGTTTACTAACCACTCTCCCTGCATCTGAAATGGGCCCTACCCACCCAACCACTCTCCCTGCAGCTGAACCACCCTTTTGGCCCCTGGAGAAACCTTCCCCAAGAAAAGCACTGTCCATGGACCATTTCACAGTTATAAGGAGAGAGGAAGAGGCCCCCAGCTGAGTAGGAAGCAACTGCTGGTGGGGGAGTTAATTAGGGGGGATAGACTTGCAAGCAGGGTGGGGTAAAGGAGAGGGAGGTGAAATACCTGAGAGGTACTTTGACTTGGAGGGATGAGAGCAGATACAGTGGATCATTAGGCAGCAGGAGATGAGAGGGAGCTAGATGTCATTGTCCACCTGGGGACAAATGACCTAGCAAGGGACAGGGTAGGGGTCGTGCAGGGAAATTTCAGGGATGGGGAGGTCCTCAAGCATGCATGGTGGCTTTTGCCAAAAGGTTGCCTATATACATCTTGGGAGAAGATAGGACTCTCCACATGGCTTTCAACAGTTGGTTAAAGGCATGGTGCAGGGTGGAGCTCAGTACTAGGAGTGGGCCTCTTCAGTGTCTTCATAAGTGAAATTGCAGAAGAACTGAATGGGAAGGTATGTCTTTTTGCAGATGCCACCAAAACCTGTTATAGGGTTGACACTCAGGAGGATGTGGAGAAAGGGTTCACCCATGCTGGTGTGACAGCCATGTTTCTGATGCCGATTACAGCACAGGCCACATTACAGCACCAGGCAAAATGTATCCTGGGAGTTACACCACCAAAGAGCCCTCCTGGGAAACAGTCTCCATTGGGCCCCCTTCCCTAATTATCCCACAGGTCCAGGTTCTTAATTTACCTGTTCTCCAGTCCTACCCCATCCTACAATCACCCCGCAGGTATACAGTAGATTGTTACTATCCCTGATGTTCAGTGGTTCCCATTTATTTATTTATTCATTCATTTGTTTACCGAGTAGGTGCACTGGTCTGAGAACCATTTTCAGGCATGACCTGGGCCATTGAGGATGGCACAGGAATAAAAGCAAGTACAAAGGAGGCTGGGACAAGGCATACAATAGACAGTAATAAAAATATACAGGACATTTATATGAAGATATATATAAACTTGCAGCGCAATGGATAAATAACATTTATGACAATAGCAGGCACAGTAGTAGCCAAGTTGTAATACAAATTAGGCATGATCTGAGATGAGTAAAGGAAAAAGTGCATCATGGCAGTGTAGGTATGGACCAAGAAGGAAAAGGAGGGAAGGGAAGTAGAGGCATGATAATAAGTTGGGAGGGCAGGAGCAAGTAGTGGAGGACAGAAGGTGAGATCCAAGGAGAGACTGGAAGAGTCCTGGAGAGTCAGTGGTGCTAAGTGGAGTGGGCAGGTTGTTCCAAAGGAAAGGGGCTGCAGATGAGAATGCACATTTACCCATACGGTGGAGACTAGGGGGCACTCAAGCATGGGGCCAGCAGTGAGGCAGAGCTCTAGAACAAACACTTTTGGCCAAAGAAGGTGGGATTGTGGAGAGGTAGCTCAGTTTTGGATGGCCTTATTGACTGTGCTGGCCAGGAGATAGGTCTGTTGGGCTGATGGGGGAAGCCAGCCCAGGGTCTGATAGAGTGAGCAGTGGTGTGTTGAGTGAAAGTCCTTGCCTCTGTATATCCAAAGTCCCCACCATGACCCAGTTAGTTCTTACAGCAAATACTACCCCTGGTCCCCAGCCTTACTATATATTTGACACCCTTTCATTTGGAACAGACCATCCTCTCAGCTCCTTGATCAGGCACAAAATGGATGATAGTTCACAATCATGTACTAACTGTACACAGCTGTTTATACAATGAGCACATGAGAGCAAAACTGGCCTTCTGTCCTCAGTTGGTCACAGAGGTTAGCAGAGTGTCTGTAGCAATTGCCACTGTGGGGAGAGTGCAAACATATGGTGGGGGCCATGAATGGTGCGAGCGGTGGGACTGGGTGGGCAGGTAGTTATTGGCAGTTTCAATGTATGGAATGGACAGCAGCACCACTGAACACCAAGGGAAGTGTGATATTACTGATGGTGGGAGCTCAAAGGGGCAGTGGTAGGAGGCAGAGGTGATACTACCTGGTTTAGGGAGGCAACATCTTTTAGAGCCATTTACCAACTGGTCAGAGACTCACTAATTATGCTATTCAAGATTTCATTTTATGATCCTACCCTGTTTTTGGGGTGCAAAGTGTTGTTTGAGAGTCACTTACCCATTTAGTGATTGCAAATGCTCTTTGAATGTTCTGGTCTATGTGAACAATAACATTCCATTACCAGTAAGATAAAGACAAGTGAACAAATACAAATATGGAATTGAGAGCTGTTCTCCGTGAGGTTGATAATGTAATTTATCTTAACAATGCGTTAGAGTACAGAGTATGATGATATTAATACTGGTACCACTATGCTACCACATGAGTCTAGGGTTGCTGTGAGAGGTACCAAATACTGAAATGTCAAAATAACGCAGTACCATTGTGCTACCAGTGTACCAGTATTTGTGAGAGCTGACTAAAATCTCAAAATTTCGTGATACCATTGTATTACCAGTGTATGTGTGAGAGACGGCGAAAATGGTAAAAAATGCCATAGGGATGCCATTCTGCCAGTGCACTACCAATGCACAGAGGAAAATCTATATATCACCTACCACTGTGATACCAGAGTACCACTGGGTAGTACCATTGTGGATTTTTCAGCTGACCACAGTATTGCCATTGCTATACCACTATAATGCCATTGTGACAAATTCAGTAAGGGTAACCAGATTGCTGAGACAATGCAGTGCTAAAGAAGTATGATAAAAATTATAAAGTGTTGCCAGTACTACTGCAGTGTGCAGCAAAAATTAGTGAAGGAAATACAGTGCTAAAGAAGTGTGCATGAAAATCTAATAATTATTTGCAGTGCTCTTACAGTGTGCATCAAAACATAAATATTTAGCAGTGGTACAGCAGTGTAGCAGAAAGTCAGTGCAGTGTATTAACAGTGCACTGATGAAAAGCAGTGCTTTGTCAGTCTGGACTGAAATAACACTGAAATAAGACTGAAGATGGAAGTGTACACTCCCCTCTGGGAGGAGACTGATTCATAACTCCTACAGGTTACTACTCCCATTTGCTATGGCAACCTTCCATAAATCACTTTAAACATGTTAGCCAACCCCTCTGTAGAATTTTTGTAGAATGCCATGATTGTGGACCACTTCTGCCTCTGCTCAATGAGGCGATTATCACTATACTACCAAAGAGGGTAAGGATTTGCCCAACCATGACAGCTGTCGTCCTATGTCTTTAATTAACATGGACGCAAAAATTCTTGTGATGGCACTTGCCTCTTACCTTGGAACTATTCTCCCTGATTTTGTTCATCTGGCCCAAGCTGGATTTGTGATGGGCAGGCTGAGCACTGACCAACTCCAATCACTCATTAATCTTTTTTGGCTATGAAGGCTAGGTGCATTGCAATTAATTTCAAAAAGGTGTTTGATTCAGTGGAGTGGGATACATGTCCTGGAATGGATGGGATTTTGGCCCCACTTTCTGTCTTGGATAAGGGCTCTATATAGTTTAAGAGGAGTATAAGGATGTATTACTTCACTGTAAGAGTGGTGGACGCCTATAACAGATTGCCAGTGGAAGTGGTGGAGGCAAAAACATTAGGGGCCTTGAAGCATGTGTGGGACAGTCATGCGGGAATATTAGTAAACAGGAAGGGAGGAGGGAGTGTTGCTAGAGACTAGTTAAGGTCTGCAGAGACTGACTAGGCAGGGACCATCCGAGTAGACTGAATGGGCCAAGCAGTCCTTTTCTGCCGACAAATTGGTGTTTCTACAGTATTACTTCTGTAATATTATTACCACTGCTGCTACTACTGCAACTAGTACTATACCACTGTACCACTACTACTGCTGCTACTACTACCCTACTACTGGTGCTACTGTACTACTGCTACTGCACTACTACTTCCACTACAGCTACAGATAATATACTACTACTGCTATTACTACTACTGCTACAGTACTACTACTGCAATACTGCTGCTACCACTACTGCTACTGCTGCACTACTGCTGCATTACCGCTACTAGTGTACTACTACTGGTACACTACTACTGCATTACTACTACTGTTATTGCTGCATTACTACTACTGCACAACTACTACTATACTACTGCTACTGTTGCTACCACTACTGCTGCACTACTACTGCATTACTACTACTACCATATTACTACTGCTGTTACCACTACTGTCAATACTGTACTACTACTGCATTACTACTGCTACTGTACTACCACTGTTACTGCTGTACTACTACTGCATTACTACTGTACTACTACTTCTACTGCTGTAATACTACTGCATTACTACTACTGTTACTGCTTCACCACTGCTGCATTTTTACTACTGCTGCACTACTACTATACTATGATATCTACCGCTGCTACCACTACTGCTGCACTACTACTGCATTACTACAATAGTACTACTACTGCTGCTACCACTACTGCTGCACTAGTACTGCATTACTACTACTGCATTACTACTCATTACTACTGCTGCTGTACTAATGCTGCACTACTACTACTACTGCTGCACTGCTACTGCATTACTACTATTGTACTACTACTGCTGCACTGCTACTGCATTACTACCACTGTTACTGCTGCACTACTACTATATTACTGCTACTGTACTACTACTGCTACTGCTACTGCTGCACTACTACTGCATTACTACTACTACTGCTAGTGTTGCACTACTACTGCACTCCTACTACTGTACTACTACTGCTGAACAACTACTACTATACTACTACTGCTACTACCACTACTGCTGCACTACTTCTGCATTACTACTACTGTACTACTTCCGCTCTACTACTACCATATTACTACTGCTACCACTACTGCTGTACTACTACTGCTGCACTACTACTACTACACTACCACTGTTACTGCTACACCACTACTGCATTACTACTACTGTACTATTACTGCTACTGCTGCACTAGTGTGACGTAGACAGCCAGCCCTGAGTGCTCGAGTGCTGTATTAATTTTTGTTGTTACATAAAAAAAATATGTGAAGGGAAGGTCAGTTCAAGGAAAAGGCTGTCTTACTGGAACTGACACATCAAGACTCCCCAGGGATAAATTCAAAGGACAGGAGGTATTTTAAACTGCAGAGATCTGGGGTGCAATTACCTTGTCAATTTGCTTTCATCCCAGGAAATATGATTAGCCATTCATAATTCCCTCAGGGAGATCCCTTTGACTTGCATAGTTGCCAGGGAAGGACTTGTGGGGAGGGGTGTCGAAGAGAGACCAGAATGGACATTGAAGAGGTTTGATGTCTGAGCCAGGGAGGACCCAGACGGATTTGGAAGGTCCAAAATACATTCCCAAGGAACCCTTGAATTACATCAGAAAGACTTGAGGTGTAGATTCCAAGGTCCAGACGGGATTAAAGAGGCCAAAAATTTTTATTTTGAATACAGTGACTTAGATCAAAGAAACATTTGAGATGTATGTGTAGCAGAACAAAAACCAGTTCTGACCTGTTGACCTGTGGAGAGGAAAGTCAGTGAGGTCATCTCATATGTTTTTTTAACTATTTTATTTGGAGACCCTGTATTGTAAAATATAGAGTTTGATACATCAAGGCAGAGTTAGTGACCTTCAACAAATCATGGGAGGATGGGGTGGTACCTGAGGACTGGAGGAGGGCCGATGTGATTCCCCTTCACAAAAGTGGGAGCAGGGCAGAAGCGGGAAACTACAGACCAGTTAGTTTAACCTCAGTGATAGGGAAAATGATGGAATCACTTCTGAAGGAAAGAATTGTCGAGTACCTAGAGGCCAGAGGGGCACAGGACCCAAGGCAGCATGGATTCACAGCAGGAAGGTCATGCCAGACAAATCTAATAGATTTCTTTGACTGGGTGACCAAAGTAGTAAATCAGGGAGGGGCTGTGGACATGGCATACCTAGACTTTAGCAAGGCATTTGACTCAGTCCCACACAAAGATTAATATACAAGTTAGCCAGCCTGGGGTGGGTCCCAAGATGATAGCCTGGGTAAAGAATTGGCTGGAGAATAGGACACAGAGGTAATAGTAAATGGAGTCCACTTGAAGAAAGGGGGTTACTAGTGGGTGCCGCAGGGTTCAGTGATAGATCGTCCTCTTCAATGTTCTTTGTGTTTACATTGCAGACTTGACTGGAAGGAAAAAGTATGTCTCTTTGCAGATGACACAAAGATCTGCAACAGAGTTGATGCACAAGGTGGGGTGGAAAGGATGAGAAGGGACTTGGCAAGGTTAGAGGAATGGTCAAATGTATGGCAGCTTAGATTTAATGCTAAGAAGTGCAAGGTAATGCACCTGGGAAACAAAAACCCAGGGGAAGAGTACACAATGGGGGGTGAGATACTAACAACAACAAAAATGGAAAGGGACCTGGGGGTAGTAATATCAGATGACTTAAAGGTGGGCAAGCAATGTGAGAGGGCAGTAAGGAGGGTTGGGGGATACTGGGATGCATAGGGAGAGGCATCACCAGTAGAAAACAGGAAGTTGTTATCCCTCTGTACAGACAGCTGGTGAGACCCCATCTGGAGTACTGTGTGCAGTTCTGGAGACCCAATCTCCGCAAGGACATAGACAAGATGGAAGCTGTCCAGAGGAGGGCAACTAAAATGGTGCAGGGTCTGCACCGAAGACATATGAAGAGACTAAAGGAGCTTAATATGTATAGTCTCGAGAGAAAGGAGGAAAGGGACATGATAGAAACTTTCAAGTACCTCAAGGGAATCAACAAAGTCAAGAGGGTAGCATCTTTCAAAAAAAGAGGTGCAAGAACAAGGGTCACAATTTGAAGATAGAGAGGCAGCTCAGAGGTAATGTAAGGAAGTATTTTTCACAGAGTGGGTTGTGGATGCATGGAGCGGCCTTCGGAGGAGGTTGTGGAGTCAAAAACAGTGACTGAATTCAAGCATGCATGGGACAGCCATAAGGCAATTCTAGGGGGGTGGGGGTTGAAAGAAGTAGGCTGCTGGTTAACTAGGATCTGCAGCTTATCCATTAGGTAGGGAAATGGGCAGACTGGGTGGGCCAAGTGGTCCTTATCTGCCGTCAAATTCTATGTTTCTATGTTTCTCATGAGAAGGCCGGCTCAGAAGTGTGTTTAAGTGCTGAAAGAACCTGACAGAGGACACAAGAAAATATTTCTGACTGACAAGAGAATATCATCGGACTGATGGAGAAATCATCACAGCACTGAAAAAGAGTAAGATTAGATGCGTCTAAATGTATGTATTGTAGGAACTGTACTTTTTCCTGTTTGTTTTAAGGCTGTATGTGTTGGGATATACATATTTTGTTCTGTAATTATTGTTCTGTTTTGATATTTTTAAAGTAAAGATATTTTATTTTTACAAACAAAACTGCTGGAGTGCCTTGACAATTCTTTTTAGTTTAAGTGGAGCTTTTAAAGGTTGTAAGTACTCTGTGTATGGGCTTATTGTATACCAAACTGGGAAATGGATAGAGTTCTCTAAAAGTCTTGCATAGAGTTCTAAGGGTTCATTTGAAAGACCTGGTTGGGTGCCCGTAGGCCAAGATATCTGGCCCCCAGAAGACAGAATTATCTGAGCCTGATAACTGGGTACACTAGCAAGAGGTTATCAGTTTGAATCCTTCCAGAGCTTGAGACTAAGGTGACTTGAACCCACAAAACAGGCAAGAGGGTTACCTTGTCTCTTCACTGTACACAAATCATACACTCAGAGGTTGGCACTTTGGGAGTAGAGGGCTGACCGGCTGAGCGAGTTGGTGACAACTACTACTACTATACTACTATTGCTACTGCTGCTACCTCTACTGCATTACTACTACTGCACTACTACTACTGCAGCTACCACTACTGCTTCACTACTACAGCATTATTACTACTGCACTATTATTGCATTACTATACTGTAGTACTACTACTGCTGCACTGCTACTGCATTACTACCACTACTGTACTACCTCTGTTACGGCTGCACTACTACTGTATTACTAGTACTACTGTACTACTATTACTACTGCTGCACTACTACTGCATTAATACTACTACTGTACTACTATTGTTACTGCTGCACTACTACTGCATCACTACTATTACTACTACTGGTGAACTACTATTGCATTACTACTACTTTACTACTACTGTCATTGCTGCACTGTATTACTACTTCTGCTACACTATTACTGCATTACTATTACTGCTACTATTGCACTACTACTGCACTACTATTACTGTACTACTACTGCTGCTACTGCACTACTACAACTGTACTACTACTAATGCTATTGCTACTACTGCTACTACTACTACTACTCTACTACTACTGCCACTGTACTACTATTGCTACTACTACTAAACATTTTGGTGTTGTTGACAACTGATGGTACTATTTCAAAATCTCTGTTGAAGTTCCTATTTAAAGCATTATCATGCATTAAACTTTGTAAAGCACTGTTTCACTGGCAGTTTTAAAACATGATTATGTGTTGGATTTTTAAAGCACTGTTTCACCGGCAGTTTACTGGAAATTAAACAGCTGTCATGTGACACGTATGGACCAGTATGATGTCTGGATTTCAACAATGATCTCACAACTATTTTACAAGTGTGTTAGACACTTTAACATATGGCTAGGAGGTGTAGTGAGGCATGAGGCTACTGGCTGAGTGCGTCCAACATCCTAGCCGTGTGTTAAAGTGTCTAACGCACACTCTGGAGTGGCTTATTGTGCTTATGAAATGGCTATCTTTAGTGCAACTGCATTTGGTAGGTTAAATTTCCAATTTAAAATAGGAAAAAACATGTATGTTTTTGTCACTTTTAATAAAATAGTTCCTCTGCCGAAGTGTCCTGTTTTTTTTTTTTTTTTTGCACTGAAGGAATTTTGTCCTAGAAAGGCTTCTGTATTTTAGGTCTGGTTGTCATGGCAGTATTCACCTCGCCTCCCCCCCTCAATGCTGTGTGGAGACAAGTAAGAGAAAAAAAAGAGTAAAATGCAACTTTTTTTTTTATAATTAAAAGTTAAAATTTCAAGAGCGAGCGGGCGGGCTGGTAGAGAGATAGAGACAGAGCGAGTGGGCCGGCAGGCACAGAGATAGAGTGAGGGGGCCGGCTGGTAGAGTGATTGTGGTTATTCCATTTTTTTTTTAAATAGATGAATGAGCGGGCAGGTTGGGAGAGACATCGCGGCTGTACTTTAGAAATAAAAATAAGAATTTCAATAACGAGTGGGCGGGCTGGGATACAGATCGCGGATGTTCCAGGTTTTTTTTAACCAATGAACGAGCGTGTGTGGAGTTCATTTCATGCTACATCCTCAGGAAGAAGGATTTTATTAAAATCAAAATATTCAGACACTGGGGCAATCTGAACAGGAGGTCAGAGGTATTTGTTTTATTTGTTACAGTTTGGCTGGCACCACTTATGGCACAAACAAGATGGCTGCGTTTTGTTAAGGTTCTGAGTGGGCAGCATCACCTATATCAATGCCCATTACCCAGTCGTGGACCTTTTTCCTGTGCATCAGACTGAATATCACATTCCTGGCAGCCAATCAGAGCTCCTGTTTTATGATGCCCATTTCATAATACTGTTTGAACCACAGGGTCTTAAGTGTTTTCTTAATTTTCTTTCAGTGTTAACTTTTTAATGCTCAGGAAAGGTGCTGGATTGACAGCACTGTAATCTTAAGTCCTCTGCTTATCTATATGACAGATGACAGCTAGGATTCAATGCAAAGAAGTGCAAAATAATGCACCTGGGAAACAAGAACCCAGGGGAAGAATACACAATGGGTGGGGAGGTAGTAACAACAACAAAAAAGGAAAGGGACCTGGGGGTAATCATATCAGATGACCTTAAGGTTAGCAAGCAATGTGAGAAGGCAGTAGGGAGGGCTGGGGGTATACTGGGACGCACAGGGAGAGGCATCAGCAGCAGAAAACAGGAAGTTGTTATCCCTCTGTACAGACAGTTGGTGAGACCCCATCTGGAGTACTGTGTCCAGTTCTGGAGACCCCATCTCTGCAAGGACATAGACAGGATAGAGGCAGTCCAGAGAAGGGCAACTAAAATGGTGCAGGGTCTGCAAGAGAAGCTGTATGAGGAGAGACTAAAGGAGCTTAATATGTATACCCTTGAGGAAAGAAGGAGAGGGGGACAATAGAAACTTTTAAGTACCTTAGTGGAATCAACAAAGTCCAAGAGGGTAGCATCTTCAGAAAAGAGACATGCAAGAACAAGGGACACAATTTAAAGATAGAAGGAGGGCGGTTTAGGGGCAATGTGAGGAAGTATTATTTCACAGAGAGGGTATTGGATGCATGGAACAGCATTCCTGAGGAGGTTGTGGGGTCTAAAACTGTGGGAGAATTCAAGAATGCATGGGACAGACATAAGGCAATTCTTGTGGGGGGTAGGAAGAAATAGGCTGTTGGTTAACTGGGATCTGCGGCCTATCCTGTAGGTAGGGAAATGGGCAGACTAGATGGGCCAAGCGGTCCTTATCTGTTGTCAAAGTCTATGTTTCTATGTTTCTGTGCAGCACAGCCAATCCCAGGCAAGCTTCCTCACAGTGCTCCAAGCTTCCACGCACTGCCCCATCAATGTGGCTCAACCCTGCTATGGAGGTACCACCACGTACGTGGGAGGGTGATTCGGATATCATGTCCATTTAATCCCTGGCCTACTTTGTGAGACTGCTAACAATGGTGCCAATTAGTGCCAATTGTGCTGGTGGGTTTTGCAATATGGACCTGTGCTGGATTTGAACCAGTAACTTAGAGGTGATAGGCTCCTTAATCTGCTACCAATTCGCTGAGCTATCCAGTACCCCATAGAAGTGTTTTCTTTACTGGTAAATTAATAATTTATCTGGGCACCTATTTATGCCTATGTATAACAGGTAGACTAGAACCGAATTTGGATTTATATAGTGCATTTCATACACACAGCATTCCAAAACCCTTTACAAAACAATAAGTTATATACAAGCAGTGCAGTGAGTTATATACTGGCAGTGCAGGCACTTTATGCAGTATACAGTACATGCAGCACATTAATACTGCACACACAGCCATATTGCATTTGAACCTCTGTTATGTAGACAGGATGTAAGGCCAGGATATAACTTCTCTGCTCTTTTTAGAGACAAGCAAAAGGGACCTTGGTGCAATATTGTATCCAAAGGATGGCTTCCCCAAGCAGGCAACAAGGCAATGTTAGTGTTAGCCTGAGTGCACTTTGCTGGACTTGAACCTATGACTTTTCAGCTTCCTGGCACAGAGGCAGGACTATTACTGGCTGAACCTCTGAAACTACATAAGTACGTAACATGCATTGAAACTCTTGAATGAATAAATGAGGAAAATAAAATGATTTAAGGAATCCATTAACAGTACGCTGAGGCTAGGTGTCTATGACTTCAGTACAGTTCTACCGGCCATTAAGCACTTGGGGAATGGTGAAAGAGCATTGGGAGAGGATTTCCTTTTTTTTTTAGCACTGTGATTATTTTTCTGAGATATTCACTCTCTCTCTCTCTCTCTCTCTCTCTCTCCCCCTCCCTCTCTTTCTCTCTCTATTCAATGTTGCGTAACTGGCATGACTGCAATACTGGTATTGCCAAAGCTATTACAGACTAATAACATTAATACATACATGTAATGACCCAGTCCCCTGGGATTACTAGAATCCCGTCAGTGTTAGAATAGGAAGGTTCTGGCCAGCCTGTATGGAGTTGTTAAAAGCTTCTTTCAACATGACATCATTGTTTACTCAGCTAGCCTGAGCAGAGAATGGATTATGTCATTTAGAATTCTCACAGCAGCATAAGCCACTTTGGAATCAACTGCTCTGGGGCAGTTTAGAATGTTCAGACAGGAGTAGTCAGTCAGGAGTGGTTCAGTGTGTTGCTCTGAGTGAGCAGCAGTGCTCAGAATGTGGAGGTGCCTGCCAGTCCGTTGTGAGACTGGGTGAAAGACCTCTGGTAGTTTCTTACCCTAGTGTGTGAGATCCAGCAGTGCCAAAGGAAGTGGTGGAGACCGTTGCCAGCAGGACTCCAGTGGGTCATTCCACAGAGAAGTGGTTCGGACTTCAGTTTCTGTGGATCCAAGGGGCAATTCCCTGAAGGTCCTGAAGAGTGTCAGCTGCTCAGAAAGAAAGAGTGATCTGTGTGAAGCTATGACAAGCTACCTATGAAGGGAAGAGATGTTTCTTCCAGCATCCATGTCTGTATCAAAGGGACAAACAAAACTGTGAGTACAGTTACATGGGATTGTTTCTTAGGGATTTGTCTGAGGTGTATGTGGCAGAGATAAGGCTAGAATGCACCTGTCAGTGCCCCTGTATCACCACAAAAATGTGCTGAATGTGAAGTTTTAAAGTTGGGAGTCCTTTAGCAATTCAAGGGAATTGAAGGCTCATTTGTGTAACCCTGAAGAAATGGCAGAGACTGGTTGGGGCCAGGGTGGGCAGACTCCTATCTGAAACTTCAGTCCAGGCTAACTGGTTCATGGAAGGGCATCAGGTTACCCTGGGCACGTTAACAAAGTTCATCTCATCAGGTGGAAAGAATCTGAAATGTTTTTAAAGTGTGTGGCAGCCCCCACATAATAGACACTCGGAGTGAAAAGAGAAATGTTGAATTAAAGTGTGTGGAACCTCCCACAAGATACACAGTTTGGGAGGTAAATGTCTAGAGATCCCTAGTGCAGAGGGATGGACAGTTTGATAGTTCTGTGTGGAAAATAATATACTAAATGCTCAACACAAATGTTATTTCTGGAAAGAAAAGTGTGTTGCCCTGAATAGTCAGTTCCAACCTGGGGGACCACTCCATTCTGTGTTTTCCATCTGTGGTCAGAATAAAGCCATTCTGCACAATCCCATCTTCAGTAGAGGACAATCAGTCAGTGCTTCCAGTGTGAACTTGTTATTGGGCCCCCTCAGAAGTTAGACCTAGCATAGCCCTAGCACCTCTCTCCCAGAACTCGGAGTAAATGTAAATCTTGTTTTGTACATTAACCTCCAACCTCGGAGACTGCTGAGCCAGGTATTTGCCCCAGCGCTACGGAGGATGACTGTTTATTCCAGCTTGTTGCCTGTTGCCTTGTCTGTGGCACAAGTTTAGGGGGGTCCTGGTTACCAGACGCTGCTCTTTGCCAGGGTGCGGGTTGCATACAGTATGAGAATTGCATGTAACATAGTATATAATTCATACAACATACAGCAAATATGATATTATTGAGCAAACAAGCAGAATACTGTTAGGGGTAGGGTGTTGCCTCGGAAAGTCTGATATTGTGACATTTGGTTAGTTACCCTGCAGCTTCGGTATCTTTACTGTTTCCGTTTTTTCACCAAGAATAGCACACATCTTAGCCTCATCATTCAGTGTGTTAAATGAAGTATTGCTCTGAGAACTTTTTATAATAGTGATCTCTGGTATCTGTGTATTTGGCACAGTTTAAAGGAGAATGTATCTCATTTTCAATTTGACCCACATAGCACTGGCTACATCACCTGTTTTCTTCTGGTTTCCAGTTCTGTCTTTGTCTACCTTGTCTCTCTCTCTCTCTCTCTCTCTCTGTTGCACTGCACTGCAGGCCGCGTATCAGAATCTGCTTCCAAAGCATGTGCTGTTGTGTCTGGGACGAAACAACATCTCATTAGACCACTGACTGCAAAACTGATGCTATCTAATTGAGAATGATAGTCAGCCTATTAACACCCAAGTCAGTGAAACAAGTGCAGTCTTAATCATGAGACGTACAGCCTCTAATGAAAACGTTTGACTGCAGCTCAACCAATTAAATCAAACGAAGCTTCGCTCAGGGCTGGAGTTAGGCTACAAGCGTGGACTGATTTGACATGGAACCATGTATACCAATATAGATTTCAGACACTGGCCACCTGCTCATATATGAAATGATTATGTTCAATGTTATACTTGAATACTCAGTGACTATTTACTGCATTTTCTTTGAAATATTTAGTAAACAAAAACGTGCTAGAAAACATGACATTTAAACCGTTTGAAGCTTTTTGTATGTTGTTTTGGAGCTGCTCCTTATAGGTGATATGAAGTAAGGGGTAACACATGACAGGCTGTACTGTTATAAGGAAATAATGCACACCTCAGGTGGTTGTTAGGTATGAGGTATAGTTGAGTGCCTCATCACCTGAGACACACATTATTCCCTTCTGATTGCACATGCTGAAATGTGTAATCCCATTTATAAAGTTGGCTTTATTTGTTAAAATATATACTTCAGGAAAGGCTGTCAAAAATAATCATTGATCATGTGACAAGTATCAGCCAGTGAGGTTAAAGGATTTTCATGGCCCATTTTATAAACAAGCAATAAGATCACGGTCAAATCCACTCTCGGACTACTTTCCTTAAGTGAGAAAAGTTTCACATTCCCTCAGTCTGCCTGGGTTGGGTGGTGGTGATGGGGGAAGGGGCTTTGACACTGACTACTGGGCTACAGTAGCTGCTTTTTGAGCTCCCAAGAATGGAGGATGAACACATGTGGTCAACTATGCAAAAGGTGATATGGAACTGAGTGTGTGAGTGATGGGAAAGGAAAAATTCTCTTTCTGGGAGATAAATTGTTTTGTCACTGCAATAAAAAACAAGAATTGATATCCACAACTTTCTCTTTGCAAAACTCATGGACATGATACATGGCTCCACTCAGGTGTGGTGGTCTTTAAGGGCACACAGAGGCTCTTCGTACCACCACCCCTGAAAACTGTTATATACGGCAGCCTGGCTCTGTCAGCAGAGGGTGGACTATCCTTGCAGCCTTATTATGCAAATGAGAAATCTGACATTAGTGGTCTCACACTCAATGAGCAATTGTTAACATGGTGGATTGCGACAGCTGCAGGGGTCTGTCATTGGCATAGCATCAGATCCACGCTGTCAAGCCGTGGTCCGGGACCTGGGCTGCCAGCACTTCTGCCATTGGCTTCCCCCATCCCCTCACCTTGTACCTTTTGGCCCACTTCAGGTGCAAGCCCATTCTGACTTTTCTCATCCCACACTGGTCATTCCTGGTGACCCTGGACATGCACTATTTGGTAACACATCGTGGTAGCCATCCAAAGAGGCCTGTATAAAAAGCAGTTGACTGTCTGGCTACTGACCTGATTGGGCCATTATTTATGACACCATAGTGTTCACCATGACAACAGGCTGCAATGTCATAAACAGCAACTGTGAGGTCAGTGGGGGATAGTCGGATGAATTTTTTGATTATAAAATAATGGTTGATAATGGAACATTCCAATTAGCTGACAGCGTTCTAAAAGGGTTAAATTAATAAGGAAATAAGGCGTGACCAGAGTTTAGATTAACAATCTGTTAATCGCCCCCCAAGGGCATAATAGAAACATAGAAGGTGACAGCAGATAAGGACCGTGTGGCCCATCTAGTCTGCCCCTTTTACCTATCAAATGCAATACTGCAGACCCTAGCTAACCTGGGGCTCACCCTCTTTCTTCCCTATTGTAAGAGTACTGTTATGTCTATCCCATGCATTCTTGAATTCCCCTATTGTTTTTACCCCACCATCTCTACGGGGATGCTGTTCCGAGCATCCACTACTTTTTTTTTATTTACATTTTTTCTGCCAACATGGAGCTGGCAGGCAGCTCCAGCCCTTCTCTGAGGGCTTGTTCTCCAGTCCCAGATGGCCAAGCCGTCATGGAGCTGCCAGCTCCATTTTCACCATTTTCTCCCCCGGGCCCCATGAATGTGCAATGGGTGGAGTGGCTAGACTCCATCTCTGCCTCCGCAGAGGCAGCCTTGTGCCCTGGATGTGGGGTCCTCCCCATTCTGATGGCGCACATGCACTGACACCCAGCTGCTGCTGGATCCAAGTCAAGCACTGCACCGCACTGAACTCCCCTTCCCGAGGAAGGAGAGCTGTCTACCAGTGCTAGATCTTTCCTTCCCCCTGCCAGCCCCCAAGTGACCCGAGTCCATTCCCAAACCTGAGTTGTGGCATGGCGCGAGGTGTGGCATTCAGTGCCTCAACCCTCAGTGCCACCAGGCCGGCTAGCATCCACTACTCTTTCTATGAAAAAGTACTTCCTCACATTGCCCCTGAGCCTACCCCCAAGTCTCATATCATGCCCCCTTGTTCTTGACACAGTCTTTTCTGAAAGATGCTACCCTCCGGTACCTTGTTTATACCCCTGAGGTACTTGAATGTCTCCCCATCCTCTCCTACTAGATTAGACCTCCACTGCTGGGCTATCTGCTAAGGCCACCAGTTGGTTCCGCTCCTACATGGGGGGATGATCCCAGCTGGTCAAAATTAGTGGATCCACCTCCCCACCCCCAATTATCACTGGTAGCCCCCAAGGATCTGTCCTTGGTCTGCTCCTATTCTCTATCTTTCTAAATGACCTGCCAACCGCCTGCCTATACACCTCACTACACATGCATGCAGACGACACAGTCTTGTATGCTTCTGGCCCCTCAACCACTGAAGTTGAATCCACGTTACAGCACGACTTCAATCAAGTCCAGCACTGGTTTTGTACAAACCAGCTATTCCTAAATGCCAAGAAAATGGTCTCCATGACCTTTGGGACAAGGCAGAGACTCTCTCGACTCAAAACCCTCCCCGTCTTCCACACCCTGGATGGGACCACTCGGGAAGCTTGTACTTCCTTCAGATATCTCAGAATCTGGCTGGACCAGCATCTCGACTTTTCTGTACACGTTGAAGCCATCCACAAAAAAAATTCATCCTAAATTGGGAGCCCTCTACCGCAACCGTGGTAACATCCCTCTGCCAGCCCACAGGGCACTAGTTCAGAAAATGATTCTCCCTATCTTCAACTATGGTGATGTAGTCTATAGTGCTGCTCCCAAATCCATCCTATCCAGACTGGACCCCCTCTTCTACTCTTTCTGCAGATTTGCCTTTGACAGCCTGCCCTCTACTCATCACTGCGACCTCTATCGGGCCCTAAAGCTGCCCTCCCTCCATGACCGGTGGCAGGCACACTGCACGTTACTCATTGCAAAGTATTGGTCCCAGTCCCTCCCCCAATACCTCAATGCAGTGCTAACTCCTCTTCCCATCACTACTTATTGCCTGAGGAAAGCAAACACCCTTCTCCTAATAGTACCATGCATGACCTCATCGGCTGGCCAAGCAGCCTTCAGACACCGTATGCCTAAGCTGTGGAACTCCCTTCCTGCAAGCACTCGACAAGTGCCCTCACCCACTCACCTCAGACACCTCATAAACATGCACTGCAACTCACCCTGCACTTGCTTATAGTGGTGCCGGTTCAGTACTTGCCCTGGCATCTCACTACAGAACTGAATTAGTTGTCTCACTTCTAGTTGCAGGCTTTGCTTCCTTCTGCATGAATTGATAATTGTCATTAGCTGCAAGTCACATTGTTAATGCCTAATATGAACATGTATGTATGTATGTTCAAGTTTTTCCAAACGATGATTCAACCTAGCGATGTATCTGAACTGTTATTGTACTTGCTTGTGCATGTCTGCCTCCTTGTGTCCCTCTTCCCCCAGGACGCACCTGGAATCAAGCAGTACTCTGCTCAGTGTGCCTTTCTGGTTAAACTTTTAAATAAATAAATCAATCATATCCCCCCCTCGCTCTTTTCTCCTCCAGGGAATATATATTGAGGTCCTCTAGTCTTTCTTCATATGACTTTTGCTGCAGTCCTTGCACCAGTTTTGTTGCCGTTCCCTGGACTGCCTCTATTTGGTCTATGTCCTTCTGGAGATATGGTCTCCAGAACAGGATACAGTACTCCAAATGAGGTCTCACTAGTCATCTGTACAGTGACATAACCACCTCCTTTTTTCTGCAAGTGATGCCTCTCTCTATGCACCCAAGCATCCCACTGGCTCTCCCTACAGCCTTCTCACATTGTTTAGTTACCTTTAGGTCATCAGATATGATTATCCCCAGGTCACTTTCTTGATTGGTGCCTGCCAATACCTCTCCCCCCATCTTGTGCTCCTCTCTTGGATTTCTGTGCCCCAAATGCATGATTTTGCACTTCTTTGCATTAAACCTTAGCTGCCACACTCTTGACAATACCTCAAGCATGTTTGGGTCCTTTCTCATTCCCGCCCCCTGGAGTGTCGAACCTGTTGCAAATCTTAGTGTTGTCTACAAAGAGGCACACCTTCCCCTCCAGCCACTCTGCAATGTTGCTTATGAAGACATTAAAGAGGACTGGCCCCAGCATGGATCCCTGTGGCACCCTGCTGGTCACCCCCCTCTCCTCGGATTAAACACCATTTACCACCACCCTCTGTGTCCTGTCACTCAACCAGTTTCTGACCCGGTTTACCACCCTGGGGCCCACTCCGAGGCTGCCCTAATTATTTACCAACCTCCTGTGTGGGACAGTGTTGAAGGCCTTGCTGAAATCTAGGTAGGCCAGATCCACTGCCCCTCCTGATCTACTTCCCTGGTCACCCATTCAAAAAAATCTATCAGATTTGTTGGACAAGACCTTCCTGCTGTGAATCCATGCTGCCTCGGATCCCGTGCTCCACTGGATTCAAGAAATATCACAAGGCTTTCCTTTAGCAGTGACTCTAATTTCTCCACCATCAAGGTCAGGCTGACCTATCTGTAGTTGCCAGCCTCCTCCCTGTTCCCACTTTTGTGGAGAGGGACTACATTTGCCCTCCTCCAGTCCCCTGGAACCACCCCTGTCTCTGTTGATTTACTGAATAGGGCTGTTGGTGGCACTGCCAGCACCTCTTTAAGTTCTTTTACTATTCTGGGGTGTATCCCATCTGGCCCCATAGCCTTGTACCCTTTCAGATTCTCGAGTTCCTTTAGGACGCTTTCCTCCGTAAACAGGTTGGTGTCCACCAATCTCCCATTGGTGCTCCTATCACCTAATAGTGGTCCTTCTACTTCAACTTCTTCTGTGAATACTGAACAAAACTATTTGTTCAGGATTGTTGCTTTTTCTAGGCCCCCCTCTGCATACACCCCTCCCTCCCTTTTTAACCTCACAATCCCACCCCTGGTCTTCTTTCTTTCACTAATGTATCTGAAAAAGGTCTTGTCTCCCTTCTTAATTGCTTGGGCTATTTTTTCCTCCATTTGTGCCTTTGCTGTCCTGACTACTTTTCCCTGCCTCCCTCTGCTTTATATAGTGCTGTTTTTACCCTCTGTGTTTCCTTGTACCTCCTGAAAGCTTGCGTTTTCTTTCTTACCTTCCCAGCCATGTCCTTTGAGCATCATAGTGGTTTTCTATTTCTCTTTGTTTTGCTTAGTTGCCTAACACAAAGGCTTGTTGCCTCTGCTGTGGCTCCCTAGGTTAGCCCGTTTTTCTGCACACCCCACTTTCTCCCCGCCAGGGCTTCCTTGAGACATTTCCATTTTTGCAAAGTCGACTCATCTAAAATCCAGGATCCTTGCTTTCATGTGGTTTGACTCCTCCACTGTTCTCACATTGAACCACACCGTACGATGATCACTGGACTCAGGTGACTCTCAACCATTACAGCAGTAGCACCAAATTAGTCAAGCGGTTTTTAAGGATTTTTGAAAATCCCTATTGAGAATTGTGAAACCTTTTGTTAGGGCTTTTTTGTTTTTGTTTGGTAGTGTGTTCACTGCTACCTGGACAGTGGGCTTCCATCTGATAGTCTAGTCGAAAATCCGCCAGATAGTGCTTGAGTACTGTAATATGAGCTGGCCTCTTTCTGTAGGCATAACAAAAATAATTTTAGAGGATTTTTTTCCCCCTAAATACATTGAAGGATAAACAGAAAATCTCACAAAATTGCTTGACAAATTCAGAACTACTTCTGTACATTGGTGACTCTGTCCCAGTTGGCGAGTACCAGGTCCACTATTGCTCCTTCTCTAATGGGTTCCACCACAAGCTGTTTGAGACCCGCCCCCTGCAGTGCATCCTGGATGCCTCTGTTCTTGGCTGGGGTTGCAGCCTGGTGTGCTGCAGTCCATATCAGGCAAATTGAAGTCTTCCACCAGCAGCTCTTTACCTTTGGCTGTCATTTTGTGGATGGCTTCCGCTAGTACCCCGTCCATCTCCTCCCCTTGTGTGGGAGGTCTGTAGATCACGCCTGTGCAAATGGCAGTGCCATTTCCTGTCTCTGGGATGACCCACAGTGCTTCCTCTCCCTTCTGCATTCCCTGAACTTCAGTTTCTTTAATTCCCTCCCTGACGTACATAGTCACCCCTCCACCCTTTTTACCCACCCTGTCTTTTCTAAATAGAATGCAACCTGGTATGGCTATATCCCAATCATGGTTCCCCATGAACCATGTCTCGGTAACAGTGGCAATGTCCAGGTCCACTTCTGCCATCAAGGCTACTAGGTCCAGGATTTTATTTCCCAGGCTACAGGCATTCATGCACATGGCCTTCAAAGTTTTGCAATCTCCCCGTCTAGTAGCTCCTCTCCTATCCCCAGGTCTTCCCTTCATTTCCCTCCTGTTTTTACTCCCATTCTTCCTTATCGCTGCCATTCTACCTATCTCAGTTTCAGATTTTAGTGTCAATTTCCCAATCCTAGGTTCCTCCCTACTGACTGCTTCATCCGGGGGGGGGGGGCATTAGCTTCTTCCTGCCTACTTTTGTCTCCCCCCTTGGCTAGTTTAAATGCTTGCCAATGAATAATTTAAACCTCTTGTAACCCCTAGGTGGCGCTATCCCAAGGGCTACTACACCTGCCTGCTTAACTACTAACAGGGTGAGGGGCCTAGGTCCAATGGCGAGTGCCTCCACCCAGAGGTCAGGATTTGCAGTAGTTAAACTAGCTTGGTCACAGCCCTCTGGGACACTGTAACCCCCTTTCTTCCCACTAGTGGTCCACGCAATGCATCAGGAATATCTTCACAATGTACACTTACCCCCATGACTGGCTCTGTCGACTGGACTCTGGGGAACCCCTGTAAAACAAGATGACACAGTGCAAAAACCACAGTACAATACTTTAACATAAACGAGTACCTCAGTCAGTGTAACTTTGTTGAAACAAACAGATCTGATTTAATTATGGAGCTGTAACAAGGACAGGGGGAAATCAGGTTAATTAGGTTAAACACATTAATAATCACAGTACTGTGCGCATATTCAGAATCCCAAATTGTCACTTTCACTGGGTACCCAGGATGGGGGGGGGGGGCTAGCCAGGATTAGTGCAGCTGGTCGGGGCCCTGTGATGGAAAAAAACACCTGCACAATACCCAATTGTAATCCGGAGCCAGAGGGCTCTGTTCGTGAAGAAATGAAAAAAAAAAACAACAATTAGATGACACACTTGCGATTTGATAAACAGATGGCAGGGAGCTACCCTGTTTTGTACTCACAAACTCAAGGCTGGGAACTGGATGGAAGGCTGATTGTCCTGGATTGCCAGGAGGAGCAGACCATGTGGACAAGGTTCTTGTGACTGGACCCCACTGCAGGTTAGAGCAAATGGATGTAGTCTGGATTAAGCTGGGGTTTACTTCCAGCTTCATGCACTCAATTCACTGTACAGGGGATTTGAAACGTGATTCCCCACAAGCACTACACACATTTATATGTAAAAGGAAAGTACTATACCAGGCAGGCTGCTTCTCGATCCTGATCACAATTACTGCAAAATACCCGGGAGAGCACACAGCAGATTCAGTTCCTGACAGACCGGGCGCGATTCAGCAATTTCTCTAGTCTTCTACAGGGTGAGCCTGGTTTCTACTCTTCAGATCTCCTTGATTCTCTTCACAGGTCGGATTCAGTCCGAACAGGTGCTTGCACAAGCTGCAGACCAAAACTTAGGGCCTTACACGCGCTTACTGTGTGGAACTATACAGCGCAGAAGCTCACAGCTCCTTGTCTCTTCACTGCCCAAACTGATCTAATCTTTCCAGTAGACAGAGCTGGGCATTTCCTTTGAGTTCCTTCCAGTTCAGTTGGCTGGTTTGGCTGTCACTCACAGTAAACTCCCCCTGCTAGTGGAAAAAAGGCGCCGAAGTCCAAACTACAATTCCCAGAAGCATTGGCCATACAGTACATAGGTGGCTGGCTCCAAAATGAGAGTCCAAGTTCTGATTTGCCAGCAGCAGGCTCCATTTCAGAGGTCCCCCCACACTGATTGGTCCAGTTCAGCAGTTCAAAACCAGAATGGGGGACTAGGCAAACACAATTCTGACTGCAAAGAAAAGCAGGTTAGACAAACTGTATTTTCGTTATTACTCTAAATGATTTCTGGCAAACAGTTACATCTTTGAAAAGTGCTCACTCTGCCCACTTAGTGACGGCAGAAATGTAGCGATTTGGCAGCAGCTTGAGTGGGACTCAAGCATGGAAACACACAGACCCCCATCCAAATTAATTATGTCTGCAGGCAGACAGCTCTTAAAGAGACAGTACCAGAGGCTCTAAAAGCACTCACAGATAAACGGCTTAGACGCGAACACCATCTAGGCTTGGAGCATTCAAGCAAGCTCCTGGAAGACTTTTGGGAACCCACATTTGCAGGGCGGATTACACCCTTCCCGGCCTAGAAAAAGCTTGGCGTCCGCGTCAAGCAAGTACCCCCATAAGTTTCAATTGCAACCTTATACATTTGCATCAGGATCACATTAGGCTCATACATGTAATCATCAGTCAATATATCACTTTACCAGAAACATATTTCTGAAACTCTGCAGTACGTCACTCTTTACACAGTATTACACACACACACTGTACCATAACTCAGGTTATTACCTCTTACACATGAAACCTGAAGAGAGGGGGCCCTTCCGTATCAGCTACCTTGGGGCTGGATGGGGCAGGGGCACCATACCTAGAGGGCAACACAAGTAACTTGGAGTTAGCACTGATATTCAGTTTGGGCAATGAGCTCAGGGACCCATACACTCCTTTATGGAAAACATTGAGAGGCAAGTCCACAGGCCTCCTAGGGGAATCATAACTGAGGAGCACCACAGGCTTTACAGCTTGACCAGTCTTTCTAGGGGGAACTGTTACAGTCTCTGCACTCTGAGACTCATTTTCAGTATTGTCCTCACTTGTCAGTGGAGTCTCCATTGGGGTAGAGAGGCTAGAACTTGGGGCACTTTCAGCTCCAGGAGTTACAATCTCTGAGTCCACAAGACTTGGCTCACATGGAGAGCTTTCTGACAATGAAGTATCAGGGCACTCAACACACTCTTCTGGTTCTGGTATGTCACCAGTCTGTTCCAGTCCATCATTTTCCTCCCCTGAAAGCTCAGACTATTCAACCATACACAATGATTCCATATCATCTGACTTGATGCTTTGCACTTCACTTGCTGGGAGCACTGGCTCCAGGGACAAAGCTGGGGGCTTAGACAGTCCAGAAGGCCCAGCTTCATCTCCAGTATTGACTAGGGGATTGCCCCGAAACAACTGACTCAGTTCGTAAGAAGGGTAGTATTCAAAGCCACACTCACCTTCCTCTGACATGGACTGACAGTCATGCTCAACTGGGACTTGTGGAGGGGAACGCTTTAACTGAGCTTCTGTAGGTGCAGACTTTCTTGATTTTTCCTTAGCAGCAGCTCTAGTCACTGGTCCAGAGGGGGCATTTTCTGGTGGCTCAGACTCAATCAAGATTTGTCCAATGGGCAGTAAATGATTTCAATGCATTGTTTTAACATCTTTTGAATTATTCTCAGGCCTTACTTTATACACAGGCAGATCATCTAGTTTTCCCACTGCAATGTGAGGGAGATGGTGCCACCGGTCGGCAATCTTATGTTTGCCATGCAGTCCCAGATTTCTTAGCAATACCCGATCTTCCTCCTGGAGTTCCTGTGCTTTCACCTTTTTATCATACCTTTCTTTGTTGGCCAGATTTCTTTTGGCAGCCATGGTTTGAGCCAGTTGGTACGCATGATTTAGCTGGGCCTTTAACTTTTGCACATACTGTAAACAGTTGTCAGCTCGAACCCCATCATGAGAGACCCCAAAACACACATCTACCGGCAATCGAGCTTCTCTTCCAAACATCATGCGGTAGGGGAAGAACCCAGTGGCATCACTTTTGGTGCAGTTGTAGGCATGTACCAGGGTGATAATTTGTTGGCTCCATCTAGGCTTGTCCTTTGGGTGGAGGGTGCCTAGCATATCTAGCAAAGTGCGGTTGAAACGTTCAGGCTGTGGGTCCCCCTGGGGGTGGTAAGGGGTGGTTCTGGACATTTGCACACCCCACAGAGAAAGCATCTTTTTGATCAGACGACTCTCACAGTCTCTCCCTTGATCAGAATGGATTCTTTGTGGAGCCCCATAATGAAGAAAAAAGTTTTCTACAAGTACTTTTGCCACAGTGGATGTCTTCTGGTCCTTGGTGGGGAAAGCTTGAGCATATCTCGTAAAATGGTCAGTGACTACCAGCACATTACTAATATTTCTTTGATCTGACTCCAGACTCAGAAAATCAATACAGACCAGCTTCATGGGTGCACTGGTGGTGATGTTAACAAGGGGGGCAGCCCTCTGGGGCAAAGCTTTCCTCTGTAAGCAGTGACTACAAGTTCGAATGTGTTGCTCCACATCAGCCCCCATCTTAAGTCAATCAGTAAGTCAATCTGGATCTCACCAAGTCAAGTGTTCTGTCTATACCAAGGTGCCCCATGTGGTTGTGTAAGGACCTCAGTACTGAGTCTCGAAAGGCAGTGGGCAGCACAAGCTGTTGTTTGTCTACTTGTCCCCCTCTGTCTACTGTTTCTCTATATAACAGTCTATTGATCAGTTTCAACTTAGGACCTTCTTTGTATAACAATGCAGTTCTCAAATCAGTGGAATGTAATTTGGACACATCTTTCCCTGCATAGAGGGCTTCTAAAGCTGATTTGATCATGGGATCGTGGGATTGAGCCTGCCGAATACTGTCATTGTCCAGCTGAGGCAGTGCACCAATGTCTATTGCAGAAAAGTGTCAATAAGCAGCAGGTATACAATTCTCAGAGGGTCCCAAACAATCCACCATACAGTCCACTGCGTCTGTGGACATTTGTTCCTCCCTGTCAAACTTCTGGCAGACTGCTTGAATAACAGGTTCTGACAGTCTGACCCAGTCATTCTGGGGAACAGGCCTCCAGGAGAGAGCATCAGCATCTATGTGGTTCAGGCCTGCTCTGTATTCAACAGCATAGTTATATGTAGATAATGCAGAAAGCCACCTATGGCCAGTGGCATCCAACTTAGCTGAAGTCTGCACATAGGTCAAAGGATTATTGTCAGTTTTTACTATTATCTTAGCCCCATACAAGTACTCGTGGAATTGGTCAACAATAGCCCACTTCAAAGCTAGGAACTCTAACTTATGTACAGGATAGTTCTTTTCGGATCGGGTCAGGCTTCTACTGGCAAAGGCCACTGGTCTCAGGCCATTCTCGTGCTCTTGGTACAACACAGCCCCCAACCCTTGCAAGCTAGAATCAGTGTGCAGGACATAAGGTTTTGTTGGATCAGCATAGGCCAACACTGGAGCCTGGGTAAGTTGATATATGATCTCATGAAAAGCAGTCTCACAATCAGGAGTTCAGCGGGCCCCAAATACTTCACTTGGATGAAGATACACTCTTTCAGTCTCAAGGGACGCTGACTTTTTGTATTTTTTGTGGGTTGGGGGATACCCTTGAATAAGGTTAAGTAAGGGGCGGATCAGTCTTGAATAGTCCTTGATGAAAGCTGATAATAACCACAGAATCCCAGGAATCTTGCAGTTATTTTATATTTTTGGGTGGCCAGGTGGTCACGGCCTCGACTTTACTTGGGTCGGTTCCTATTCCTCGGTGGATACTATGTGTCCACATACTTTACTGATGTTTGAAAGAATTGACACTTATCAATGGACAGTTTAAGGCAAAGTCTTCCAGTCGGTCCAACACCTTGAATAATCTGTCTCATGTTCCTCCAGTGAGCTGCCAAACACAATAACATCATCTAGGTATACCAGGCACTCTGGTAAGTTCATGTCCCCACTGCACGCCTCCATCAATCGTTGAAAAGTGGCTGGGGCACCTGAATCCTTTGAGGCATCCTCACTAATTCATAGAGCCAGGACAGATAAAGGCTGTCTTCTCACGGTCCTCTGGGGCCATCGGGATCTGGTAGTACCCACTGCGGAGATCCAGCACAGAGAACCACTTGCTCCTGTTTAGGCAGTCCAAAGCATCCTGAATGCAGGGCATTGTGTACTGATCAGGGATAGTCCACCAGTTTAAAGTGCGATAATCCACACACATCCTTACTGTCCCATTCTTTTTTCTCACTACCACAATGGGGGAAGCATAGGGGCTTCTGGATTCTTGTATTACATCAGAAGCTAGCATCTCTTGCAGATGCCATCTCACATCATCTATATCAGCAGTTGCCAGGTGTCGAGACCTCTCACGAAATGGCCTTTCATCATGCAGCTGGATATGGTGCTCAGCTCCTTGCATGCATCCTACATCCCATTCCTTTAAAGAAAACACCTGGTCTCTCTAGGCAAGCTTCTCACTGATCCTCACTTTCCATTCAGCTGGCAACGGGGAGTCACCAAAATCAAACAAGTCAGGCGTTACTATGTCATTCTTCCCCGAACTCTTTCTACTGGGTAGCACTGCAGTGTCTGCACAATGCACATTAGCCAGGGTGCAACCTCTATTTACTCGAATCTCTCTGTCAGACACTTTATTGACCAGCAGTTCCTCTGTCAATTTTCCATCGCCTGATGCATCCAACATTAATATTTTATTCTTGACATTCTTTTTGATACGGACCTCTCCCTGTAAGGTACACTGGGCATTTGGCGCCAGGATCAGAGACTCAGGATCCTTTTTCCAGACAACTCCAACTGGTTCCTCTGGTTCCACTTTGTCAGCATCTCTCTGTGCCTCATAGGCCTTCTTGATCAAGGCCGGAATTCTTAAAGCTCTACTAGTCCTTGACCCCTGTTTTTCATAACACAACTGTGCCAGCCATCCAAACATATGTGCATTAGTTCCAATTAATAAAGGAACCCCATCATACAGTCTAGTAGGGGGACACACTAAGGCCAGGGTCTCTACTTGCTCTGCCACCAGCCACGGAGGTGGAAAAGACAGCCAAATCGGATATATCCCGGTAGGGGTAGGCCTTCACTTAACCCCAGACATGTAGCCCTCCAATGGTTGTAAGGGTACATCAGACAAATGCTTCTGATACCAGTCTTGGAACATAATTGTCACTTGGGAGCCACTGTCTAATACAGCTCTTGTAGACATTCCATTCACCTTTACAGTGGTCTCCATGGAGGGACCCACTATCCTGGACCAGTCTGGAGAGGCGGTAGCGGGGGTCTGGGCAAATGACCTTGCCACAAAGGGACGTGAGTTAACATTTTTGGAACCTTCACTGTGGTCATTTTGTGTACCTCTTAACCACTGTTTTGTGCTCCAAAGCTCTCCTTGTAGCCACCTCACCACTCTCTCCATGTCTTTCTGAGACCGGCATTCCCTCTTCATGTGCCCATCCTTCCCACAATTATGGCAAAATATGTCAGCTGAAGTTTGGAGTGACCGAAGCATCACATTGGGGCTGTGCATTGGTACTGCCAATAGAAAACCTTGGTGCCACCTCAGACGGCGGTAGGGTGGACATTTGGAGACATCTTTTCAGTTCCCTCACTTCCATGGTCAAGGCATCAAGTTTCAAACTGTTGTCAACCTGAGGAGCCTGGGTGGGCACCCCCAACCCCATAGCAGAAGCAGTCGGTCAAGTGTCAGTGCCCATACTCGTAGGAGCGACCTTCATGATGAGACTGTCTCTTGCTTTCCTAATCTCCCTCAGCAGTTCACCCCATGGTAGCACACCCTTTTTCTTCTCAGAACACTCTTTAACTGCCAACCCTTGCCCCAGAACTTCACTTGACGGGTCAGCCTCAGTCATTCGGATCGTAGCAGCAGCTATTGGTGCAAGTCCCTCCCGGGGTCGCCTTTTCTCAACTCCTCGAATTTCTCTCATTAGCTCATCATAGGAGGGTGGAGATTCCAGTCAATTGGCCAGGCGTAACTGAAGCAACAGCAGTTCTGAGAAGGGGGCAGACTTAAGGATCCTATCCATCCTGGTTCAGTCCAATTCAATCGCCGGCAAACTACCCTTTCTGAGGCATTCTTGCAACAATTTTTCCAGCCAAGGTACATACACAAACAACAACTCCCCTTGATACTGTTGTGCATTTCTTACTCTCCACCACAGGTCCTCATCGGAATCTTGGCTCCCATACACATTCTCCAAGGCCTCAAGATAGTCCTGTGCAGTCGCCTCAGGGTTACTGGCCTGTTGGCATGGATGGTAGCCAGAGGACCCTGGAGGCTCTCACCTTACCTCTTTTTCTGCTTCTGAGCATTGCCATTCTAGCAATTTGAGGGGCAACATAGTCTATCCAGGTCTCCCAGTAATCCTCCCTTGTGGGTGGGGAGGTGCCGGAGAAAATTTTCAACTCAGTGTAAGAGTCATGACCATTGACAGGTACAGACATAGGGGCAATAACGGGTGCTGGAGGGAGAGGTGTTGGTGGAGGAACGCTCAGGTGGCAATAATAGTTTCTTTAAACTCTCCACAGTTTTCCTTCCTCCAGCAACAATTTAGCAAATTTCTTCAAAAGTTTCAGATAGTGGGGCTTATTCTCCCCGAGTCTTTACTGTCTTTAGTTATCACTTTCCAGGCAGTGAGGGCTCCTTCTGGGTAATGGTCTGTGGCACTTTAGAACTGTCTATAGGGTCCTTACACTGTATTAGAGCATGAAAGTTTGGGCGAGCAGATCAGCCAGCCGCCCACCACCATAGGGTTTCAGAACATTCGACCTTGGAAAGTATTCTCACTAGTGTCCATACTGGTACCCAGTGGAATATCCAAGACAAGTACAGCATTTTTGGGGTCGATCTCCTTCTCAGTACACCACTTCACCAACTGGTGTACAGCTTTGTTGGGGTACCTATTATTTTTAACAATACCAGAATGTGGCCACTAGAGGACACACAATCCCAGCGGTGAGCCTCCAAGATGTAACCCTAGGTGGCGCTATCCCAAGGGCTACTACCCCTGCCTGCTTAACTACTAACGGGGTTAGGGGCCTAGGTCCAATGGCAAGTGCCTCCACCCAGAGGTCAGGGTTTGCAGTAGTTAAACTAGCTTAGTCACAGCCCTCTGGGACACTGTAACACCCCTTTCTTCCCACTAGTGGCCCATGCAATGCATCAGGAATATCTTCACAATGTACACTTATCCCCAGGACTGGCTCTGTCGACTGGACTCTGGGGAACCCCTGTAAAACAAGATGACACAGTGCAAAAACCACAGTACAATACTTTAACATAAACGAGTACCTCAGTCAGTGTAACTTTGCTGAAACAAACAGATCTGATTTATTTGGAGCTGTAACAAGGACAGGGGAAATCAGGTTAATTAGGTTAAACACATCAATAATCACAGTACTGTGCGATATTTAGAGTCCCAAATTGTCACTTTCACTGGGTACCCAGGATGGGGGGCTAGCCAGGATTGGTGCAGCTGGTCAGGGCCCTGTGATGGAAAAAATACTTGCACAATACCCAATTGTAATCCGGAGCCGGAGGGCTCAGTTCGTGAGGAAAAAAAAAAAAACAAACAACAATTAGGTGACACACTTGCGATTTGATAAACAGATGGCAGGGAGATACCCTGCTTTATACTCACAAACTCAAGGCTGGGAACTGGATGGAAGGCTGATTGTCCTGGATTGCCAGGAGGAGCAGACCATGTGGACAAGGTCCTTGTAACTGGACCCCACTGCAGGTTAGAGCAAATGGGTGTAGTCTGGATTGCCTGGCGTTTCTCAGCTTCATGCACTCAATTCACTGTACAGGGGATTTGAAACGTGATTCCCACAAGCACTAAGGCTACAACATTTATATGTAAAGGAAAGTACTATACCAGGCAGGCTGCTTCTCGATCCCGATCGCAATTACTGCACAATGACCGGAGAACACACAACAGATTCAGTTCCTGACAGACTGAGCGCATCAGCAATTTCTCCAGTCTTCTACAGGGTGAGCCTGGTTTCTACTCTTCGGATCTCCTTGATTCTCTTCACAGGTCGGATTCAGTCTCGAACAGGCGCTAGCACAAGCTGCAGACTGAAACTTAGGGCCTTGCTACACGCGCTTACTGTGTGGAACTATACAGCGCAGAAGCTCACAGCTCCTTGTCTCTTCACTGCCCAAACTGATCTAATCTTTCCAGTAGACAGAGCCAGGCATTTCCTTTGAGTTCCTTCCAGTACAGTTGCCTGGTTTGGCTGCCACTCACAGTAAACGCCCCCTGTTGGTGGAGAAAAGGCACCGAAGTCCAAACTACAATTCCCAGAAGCATTGGCCATACAGTACATAGGTGGCTGGCTCCACAATGAGAGTCCAAGTTCTGATTTTCCAGCAGCAGGCTCCATTTCAAAGGTCCCCCCACACTGATTGGTCCAGTTCAGCAGTTCAAAACCAGAATGGGGGACTAGGCAAACACAATTCTGACTGCAAAGAAAAGCAGGTTAGACAAACTGTATTGCTATTACTCTAAATGATTTCTGGCAAACAGTTACATCTTTTGAAAAGTGCTCACCTGCATTAATTTAGTGACGGGCAGAAATGTGTATATTTACAGCAGCTTGAGTGGGACTCACAGGGGAAACACAACAGACCCCCATCCACCACACTATGTCTGCAGGCAGACAGCTCTTAAAGAGACAGTACCAGAGGCTCTAAAAGCATTCACAGATAAACGGCTGAGACGCCGAACACCATCCAGGCTTGGAGCATTCAAGCAAGCTCCTGGAAGACTTTTGGGAACCCCCATTTGCAGGGGGGTTACATCAATAGTTTGCTGTGCCATGAGAACTGCTATCACTTCCCTGTGCTACATGAACTGAAAAAAGATGTGCTCTATAATATGAAGTGCAAACACTGCTAGGCCACGTGCAGTGGCAGCCCCATATTAGGCCACGTGCAGTGCAGACACCACAGTGCGTCACAAACAGCGCTGACACAGCAATGTGCCAGTTGCAGGGCTGACATTCTGCAGTTCAATATGCACTGTTAACACCGAACAGTGCCATGTGCACTGCTGTCAGTCTCGGTGCCACAGTCTATGCAAGCATCGCGCTTGCTAGTTGACATGCAGATACCGTGGTGTTACATCACTGCCAACACCACACTGTGCATTGTCATCAGTAAGCTGTGCCACTTGCACTGCTTGCACATCACTGTGCCACAGGCAATGCTGACACAACACTGCCACGTGGCATACTACTGTTTAACACTTTGTTGTGCCATGGTGAGGCTGACACAGCACTTTGCCTCTTGCAATGCAGACACTGTACTGTGTCACATGTGATACCAGCATTGTGATGTGCCATGCAGGGCTCCTGATAAGATATATTCAAAGTGGGTACTGCTCACTTTTGAACACTGGTGAGTAAAACCAAATATTGATGCATACAAATGGCAAAATACGGTGTGTGAGGAGTACACTTTAAAATGCTACAAAAAATCATTTGTGTTATTTGCCTTACTTTATTATTGTGTTTTTGTCAGTATTACCAGGTGAAATTAATGAAGAGCAGAGCTGAGCACTTTACAGTTTAACTTTGCCGGCCTGCCAATGCAGCGGTATAGCTTTCACTTGTGACCTGACATTCTGGGTTTGGAAGTGAGTCCAGAATGTCAGAGGGCTAGCTGGGGAGAGGAGGATTGAATGACTCATAGACTGCTCTCCTCTACAGTGGTGAGGGAAGCATCCGGCTTTTGACCAACCACTGGTGGAGAGTGGGGGTCTGACAGCCAGTGCTTGAGATCTTTTGGAGGTGTGTCAGACATCCAACGCTCTTTGCACCACTATGTCATTTCATGCCATGCCTCTCTGGGGATCAGCATATTCAGAAAAGACAACATCGGCCATGCAGGAGGATGTCCACACTCAACTAGACACATGCAACCAACTTAGGCACTCCCCAGGATCACGAAGCAGCATCCATTTGGGGAGAGAGTAGGGTCTGCAATAGCACAGTAGGAAGGCATTTTAGGCCACTCTAGGTGGGCCAAGAGGTCCTTTTCTGCTGACAACTTCTATATTTCGATGAGAAGTCCCTCGCCAACAGCCCCGCCCTGGGGGTAAGTCAAGATGCATTCCAGTGGGGTTGGTAACCTCGAGAGGGGCTAGGTGGCGGGGTTGGACAGATGGTGACCGTACAATGGCAAAAAAAGCACTTTGCAGCTCATTACATTTTGCACATTTTGTTTTTTTTTCTACTGAGCGGGATGATTTGGGAGGCTTCTCAGCACTGTTCCTCTCCCTACAGATCAGTGCTTGTGTGTCCCGGGGCCACCTCATGGAAGGGTGCCACCACAGATTCCCTGATGGCAGTGCCAAGGGAGGGAGGAAGGGCCATACTTCCACGCCCCACCTGAGACAGTCTAGTTCAGACCATGGTTAGGATGGCAGTACAGGTCCACAGACAAACATACAGGGCTTCACTGAAATGCCAGCTTCCATTTTCCAGTTTTCTGCCATCCCTTCTGCAGACAACGTGAGGCATGCATGTAGAGGCACACAAGCATCACTAGCCCACTGTACCTCTTCTGTGCCATCCTAGCCTGTGCTATTACCAGTCAGAGGTTGGGCATACAAGCCTTCCCTCCCTGGAAAAGGAGAGCAGTCCCAAGCTCAGTCTCCCCTTCCAAGCTGGCCCCAGCAACTGGAATCCACTTCAAACTCAGGTCATCAATTGGAGTGACATGTGGCATCCAGCACCTCAATCCTCAGCACCACTGGTCCAGCCCCTTTATATGATTAAAAAAAAAAAAATATATATATATATATAGATATATATATACAGTATATATACATACATAGATATATATATATACACACACACACAGTATTTACTGTATATAAGCATCTTGATGGGAAATTGCATTGACCCTTTAAATGTCTTACCATTAAGCACTATAAATAGAGGGTTTGCATTCTCGACATCACACCTTGAAAAAATGCATAGGGTACCTGTGAAGTATGAGCTGCGAGAGTGTGTGATATACAATGAATTCAATAAAGGTAATTACTGTCCTGCAACACAGCAGTGTCCTTTTGCATTTGATGAACATTGATGAATGATGGGCCACGTCTTGTAACTGTTAGAGCCAGAAGTGATCACTCTGACAATTCACGTGTAGGGTAGTAATGAGTCCCAGCACGGGCTTGGGATGGGTCTGGGAGCCTGCAGCTGGGAGGTAAAACCAGATTCCATGGCTGGCTGGGTGGGTCTTCAGGTACTAAGAGCCAAGGCTGAGGGAATCAGTATACAGCTGCAGTTGTTGGAGGATGGGGACTATATGAGCATGCAATCTGGCAAGTTGAGTTTTTGTTGAGTGTTTCGGAAAGTTTAAGATCTCAATCTGTGCTGAAATGCATCTCTAATTAACATATTCTGAAACTAAAATCCTGAACCAGTACTCAGTTACTAATTTAAATACTCAGAAAGCATTCACGAGCACAAGTTGAGCTTTTGTTGAGTGCTGGTTTATTTTAAGTGCTCAACACCTAGCACTCAAAAAGCGCTGGTGACTGCAGTTCTGTATGGGTTATTCTGTGGAATCTTTATACTGCTTCTGATTGCTAATGACTTTTTTTTAACCTTGTATTTATGGGCCCTACTGCCTCCTCTCTTCACTCTCTCAGACAGCCTCTCTTGCACGATCCACCCTCATCGTGGTCTGCCGCTAGAGTACACAGTTCCACTAACCTAATTGCCTGGTTAACCCCCCCCCCGGGGTAGGGTGAGGAGGGACCTCCCCGTTCTTACCTCTCCAGAGCCATACATACTGTGACGTTGGGCCGGTACAGTGGAGTCTGCCTCGATGAGCCAAAGATGTGCAGTGAGGTGTCGTTGACTAGGAGAGACCGAGGTGGTATTTTTCCCCTTGTTCGTCCCCAGATGTTAGTGTACAATGAGGGTCAATGAGCTAGGAGGCACGCTGAGACGTGCCTCCTGCTTTGCCCCTCTGCTGACATCTGCCCAATGCCCTTACTGCTTCCCCCAACTACCGCACCTTTCACCCAAGCTCCCCCAGATGGCGGTATTGCGGCGGGACCGTGTAGATGACACCCCCCAGAGAAGGAGAGCAGCCATTGGGCACTCCATCCTTCTCCTCCCCAGCTGACCCCTGATGGCCTGTGCTCATTCCTGAACACGGGTCGCTGGCGTGGTACGAGGTAAGGCGTCCAGCGCCTCAGCTTCACCAGGCCGGCTCACTAATGACTATTAATAACAGTAAACATGGTTGCAGTATTTAACATTAGAATCAGGTCAGAATGACTGTACTAAACTGAATGCTAAACTGATTGACTGCTAAAATACTACTAAGGAACTCTATTTTTGCAGAATAATCTGCATGCTAATATACTGTCAATATAGCAGTTGGCTTGGGTAAGGGCAGCCAGTGCTCCTGCAATTCCTCAGGCTGGGCAGGGACAGGAAGTGATTCAGGGGAATTAGTTCACTGATGTGTTCAGTGTAGACTTAGAAACATAGAATTTTAATTTGACAGCAGATAAGGACCGCTTGGCCCTCCTAGTCTGCCCATTTCCCTACCTAACGGATAAGCTGCAGATCCAAGTTAACCAACAGCCTACTTCCTCCTACCCCCCACTAGAATTGCCTTATGCCTGTCCCATGCATTCTTGAATTCCCCCACTGTTTTTGACTCTATGATCTTCTCAGGAAGGCTGTTCCATGCATCTACAACCCTCTCTGTGAAGAAATATATCCACTCATTACCACGCGTGCAAAAGTTCACAGCCGCTATGGATCTTGGAACAGTGAGTTTTTTAAACTTGTTTGTTCAGTGTGCCTTTCCTGGTGAAACTTTTTAGTAAACAAACAAAATAAATAAATGTATTCAGAAACAAGCACCAATGGCCAGTTAGGTTAAGTAAAACTTTTAAAGGGACACTGCCAACTTTTTGTTTTGCATCATATTTCTAGATAAAAACCCACATTTTATGATTGCTTACCTTCTCTAAAATTAATTGGTGTTGCCTCCTTGCTTAGTAGAACTGAAATGCATGGTAATGTTCCCAGCCTTAATTGGCTAATTTAAATCCTTGGCTGGCTAATCTTAATTCATGATTCAGTAGTAAAAAAAATAAAATTGTACTTTGAAGAGCATTATAGTTTGACACAGCAGTATTAATGTGTTAGCATTCGCAGCAGTGCAGCCTCCAGCAAGTCAGCAGGGACTTCCCATCCCCAAGCAGGCCTTGATCAGTCCTCCAGCTCCTGCTCCATCCTCTCTGCTTTATCCCGTACCTCCAGGCTGTGCTGAGTGGGACTCCCTGTCCCCAAGCAGGCCTTGATCAGTCCTCCAGCTCCTGCTCCATCCTCTCTGCTTTATCCCGTGCCTCCAGGCTGTGCTGAGTCGGACTCCCGCTCCAACAACACTGGCATCCACAGACCTCACCACCACTGTCCTACTGACTCCTTCAGGCCCCCAACGATTGTCCAATCAAAAATCAACCTCAAGCCAAGTCTTAAGAGGCTTCTGTAAGGCAAGCCTGTCCCCAGCAGCTGGAAGTGCAAGCTCCTCAAATTTATTTTAGTCCCTCTTGTTGGTATTGGATCTGGTGGGGTTGTGGTCTGGAGTCATGGATGAACCGACGAAAAACATGAATACGGCGAGCGACTCACTCACAGAATCGCAGGCAGGCAAGGCAGCTTGACTCAAATCACAGCAGCAGCAGCAGACTGCTTCACTTTCTTTTCCCGCTCTCTTTAGTATCCCATGGTGAGTCAGGCTGTATTGTGCACGCGCGCAAAAGTTCACAGCCGCTACGGATCTTGGAACAGTGAGTTTTTTAAACTTGTTTGTTCAGTGTGCCTTTCCTGGTGAAACTTTTTAGTAAAGAAACAAAATAAATAAATGTATTCAGAAATAAGCACCAATGGCCAGTTAGGTTAAGTAAAACCCAGAGTGTAAAGTGAGTGTGTCCAGGGTGATAAAGGTGGCTATAGCCAAGTGGCAAACAGTAGCCAAGCTAGTGTTGTAAAATAGTAGAATTTACTGATTTAAAGTGCACTTGGGCATCAGTTTCAGTCAGGAGCAAGGGAAAGGGGAGTGGACCAGGCAGTTATCCACACGAGCAGCATAGTTGCCACAGCCCTAGCCTGTTAGCCACCCCAGCAGCATAGTTGCCACAGCTCCAGCAAAGGACTAGTGACCTGAGTAACAGATCTAGAGATTCCTATAGCACTAGCCTGGCTACTGGAGGCAACTTGGCTACTATAGTCACCTGTTTCACCCTGGGGCACTCTGACTTTATAATCTGGGACTTACTTCCCACAACTAGTTCCCTGGCGCTTATTTCTGAATAAAAGAAACCCTTTGGGACAGCTAGCAGTTATTCACTAGCCCAACTGGCTAGCTTGGCTATAACTGGGGCTTTACCCTAACCTTGCTCCTTGGCGCCCCTGTTCACTATCTAATTCAGGGCCTGCCTGCCCTCTGCTCCACCTCCGATAACTACTTCAGTTGAATACTGCCCACCTCTGTGCTCCATTTAGGAGCGTGAGTTAAATAAATTTAGGTAATTTTGAATAAAGCCACCATATCACTGTATGCTCTCTTCCTGGGCCAATTTTAAATACATTTTAATAGATCCACCCTTGGCAGTTCCTTGCTCCAGAGCCTTGCCCTGACCACACTAACATCCACGGCCATCCTTTATTGTACTCACTGCATGAAAAAAAAAATCTTTTTTTTTATTTCAGTATTAGTTCAGGCAGACAGTGCCTGCTTTATGACACTGTCACTGACTCACCACCCCAAAGTGGGGAGAAGTTGAGACAGGAGGTGGGTTAAGTGTATGCTGGATGCCCTGATGGCTGCAGGCAGGTGGGAGGTCTTCCCCTTGATGGGTAGCTGACTCCTCCTGATGCTCGTTCATCTAATGATGCTTTCCTGTTTGTGGGGGCCACTGCCAAGTAACTGGCATTTACTTTTTCTTTACAAAAAAACACACAAATGGGACTAAACAGAACCCACACTACAGCTGTCAACTGCTGATCCTGGGGACCGCCACAACTACTGGACCACTGACACTGCTGGGACCACTGAGATTGACATAGGGATGAGAGGAGGACTGCAGGTACTGCCTCTTGCTCTGAATTTACTTCCCTGTGTCCCCTCTTTATTCTGCTGCACTTTCTTCATGTATTTGTTTTTCTTCGGGGCACCTGAACTCCCCTGACTGTACTCCTTCACAGTCAATTCAAACTCTCCTAATGGCCATTACTGGTCACTCTCAGTATCCTCCATGGCATCCAGGATGCTGAGTCCATAACAACCAGCTGTCCAGTGAAAGCTGGACCTTAGATGTGACACTGGCTTGTGCCACCTTTACTGGGCAGGCCACAATAAGGAGAAAGAAACTTTTTAACTGCAGACAAGCACTTTATTTTTATATGGCTCTGGCCACTATGTTCACCCCCCCCCCGCAACCTAAACTATAGGGGCACCTGGGGTCACCTTACTGGGGCTTGTTGGCATCAACAGAGTTTACTGGTGACCCTTTCTTTGGGGATATTACACGCTTGCCTTTGCTGCCCAATAAAACATACTCAGAAATGAAACTACCTCTAAAACAAGAGGCTGTCAGCTCCCCTCATTTTGATGACTGCTCCTTCCTCATCTGTGTACAAAAGTAACGGTTCTCTTCATGAGCTTCCGGCAGGAAGTCACATCCCACACTGATTTCCTTTCCCATTGGCCTGGTATCTGGTCTGAACCAGGACTGTTCGCTGTTGCTACGCAAATATCGAGAACAAAATGCAATTGAAATGAATGGACCTATATACATTTCGATGGGACCAATTATTTCAATGAAGATTTTTCTGGTCATTTTGTGCTGGGCTAGTGAAACTCCCTGTTGGGTCATTGAATTTTTCTAATCACTAGCCCTGATGGCTAGTGGCTAAAAAAGTTAGTATCGACCCCCTCTGTCAGTCTGTAAAATCTCTAGCATCACAGTGCAGGGTGGCCACACATGGGAAAGGGACTGTACTATACCTCTCAACAGTCCCTTACTGACATGTTCTTCATTTTATCCCTCATCATTGCTGTGTCCCTCACTGTAAATGGTGTTGCCAATGTGCTGTAGCAAAAAGTTAGTCTTCAGTTGTGGGGGTCCAGCTTCAAGGTGGGGATCCAGCTATAGGGGACCAGATCTGGAAAGACTGATGCTATATCTCTAAACTGTCCCTCGTTACAATATAGCATCATGGCAACAACCATCTGGAATCCCATTGTGATGGATGCAGATTCAGTTATGGCTCAAACTCCCCATCCCCAATCATGTAACTAATTCATGGGTACTTTATGGTCCAGGTGAGGGAACCTCTTTGGAGATGCAGATTCTGGAGAGTGGATGGGGGGTACCTGTAAAACAAAAGGTTACACAGGAGTCAAAGGGGACCCGTAGTTCTTAGGGAAAAGTAGTACTGATAGTAAATAAAACTATCCCTAATGGCCATTAATGTATTGCTACAAGATGACTGTTATTTTCATGGTAATACAAAGCTCACTTGGACAGTTATAATGGCAATTAATGGATTAACACTACATGACCATAATTTTCATGGCAATGAAAAGCTCATTGCTCAGTTTCAATGGTTATTAAACATGCCATCAAAATAGGTTGATACAAAATTTAAGGGGCATACCACACACATTAAATACTTAACGGATACCTGTAGTGGTTAATTTATGGCATGAGTGAGTAAATTAATGGTTTGCACCCATGAAACAATTAATTTAAATGTAATAGGAATAAAAACTGGCCATTAAAAAGGGTGATACAAAATGCAATGGTGAAAAATAATGGGATTGCATGAAAAAAATGGAAGATTAATGGAATTTAATAGAATTTTAATGGATTTCTATGAAGCAGTGATATCCCATTCAATTTGGGAACTTAACTGAGGGTTGTTATTTTAATTTTCATATACTGTGCAGCTCATAATGCATTTATTAGTGTATGTTTCATTTTGTATTTCTTTCAAACTTTGTTTGATTTTGATGTGTACCATATTGGTAACACAGTGGTATCAAATTTCTAGATGCACTGATACCACAGTGATACCAAATAAGCTTGGGATTTATATGTGCACCAATCTGCTCCTCTAACATAATACCCATGTGGTGACATTATAAAATACTGATACCATGGTGGTACCAAATAAACCTTGGTGGTATATAGAAAACAGCGTCGTACTACCATTGCATTATCATTGGGAACTTCTTGGGCAATATAGAGTCCCACATGAAAGTGGACTCAAAATTACGGAATACCACTTTTGGTACCAATACCCATTTACCAGTCTGGGCAACCTGCCGAAATTGCCATAGGGATGCCACTGTGCCATGGCACTACCACTGAGGCCAGAAACCTGACTAGGTTGACACTATTGTACTGCCAGACTACCACTGGGTAGTACCATTGCACAATTTCAGACATACTCAGGTACTGCCATTGATAAAGCACTGTGTTGCCATTGCAACGCATTTGGTAAGGGTGGTTTGTCCAACATAACTGGAAACATGCAGCAGGTGGCTCTAGGAAATTATGTCTCAAGAGGCTTTGCACTCCCCTGATATTCCTCAAGGCTTGACCTTTGCACCCATGTTGTTTACTGTGTACATGCTGCCTCTGGATAAGACCATTAGATGGTATGTTGTACAGTTTCACTACCATGCAGATGATACCCAGCTATATCTGTCTGGCACTCCTGACGGAGTTCAAGCTGCATCTGAGCTAGGGCCCTTGCCAAAATTAATGACTGGATGGCCTCCAACTGGTTATGTCTCAATCCAGGAAAGACAGCGGTCATAACTGTCAAGCTCAGTATGCAGGGCACAGTGATGATGGATGGTTCAGCAACACTTCCTATGTTTGACGGCCAACCACCGAGAGCTGTAGATGCAGTGAAGTATTTTGCAATCATATTAGACTGAAGCTGATGCTTGAACAGCAACTGTGGATTGTGATCCAATTTGACTTTTACTATGTCTGTAACATTGCCAGAATTAAACTGCATTTAGTCCCTGCCGACCTGGCATCAACTGTTCATGCCTGTACGTTTAGGCTCAATGGTATACCATGTACAAGGTGACCGTGATTGAGTGCTTTCAAAAAGGGCGACTCAATCACGCCACCTCTGTACAGGGCTACCTGACAGGGTAGTGACTGAATACGGGGGGTAGGCAAGTACAGCGACAGGATGTCACTGTATATACACATGTGGGGGGGGGACCATGTTGCGCTACATGGAGGGAGGATATGTGGGGTGTAGAATGGAGGTCGGCTGCCGAGCTGGCCATGTGCCATAAAAGGCGGATGGGGAGGGAGGTGTGAGGTTGGGGAGGGGGAAGAGTCGTGTCCCTGGAGACCCCCTCAGGATACGAGGAACCTTGCATGGGGACTGGGGGGACCAGAGAGAAGGGGATAAGGCAGTGTCCCAGAGAGACCCCTTTAGGATGGTGGGGGAAGGGAGTAGATGAGAGATACAAGCCCCTTGAGGGGGTAGGAGAGGGACCCATGGAGAGCATTCAGGGTCCTTTACATTCTGTGAGAGATCAAGGGAGGCCAGTAAGGGGAAGCCATTTGGGAAATGGGTAGAAGTGCTAGAAATTTGGGGGGTGGGTGTGCACAGGGTAACATGAAGGTGATGGTAGAGTGGTAGGGTTTGTCCAGGGCTTAGATGAGGAAATTATGTAGGGACATGGCAGGAGAAGCTAGGTGCAAGGTAATTATTGAGGACAGAGCTGATGGAGTAGGTGGAGGATGAGTGTTGGATTTGAGGGGGGAGGGAATTCCTCATTTTTTGGAGGCAGTGAGAGTAACCGGATTGGCCGATTTGGTTGGATCTGTGGGGTACATCTAGGGTATGGGAATCAGTTGATCTAAGGGAGTGGAAGGGTGGGAGGGAGTGTTATAAAGCAGGAAGTGAGGCAGGAAGGGAGCTCATCCAACCAGTGCTGGGAGGTGAATTTATCACAGTGGGAGAGTCATCTATTTGTAAGAGAGGGGAAGGATAGGGCATGATAAAGATTGCAGCGGTGGGTGCGAGGGGGAGGGGCATCCAGGGCAAAGTGGCAGAAGGAATTGAAGAGGGTGTCCAGTCTGGCCAGGGAGGATTTAGCAGCAGCACCATAGACTACGTCACAGTAGCCGAAATTGGGCAGTATCACCTTCTGAACAAGTTCACACCTAGCCATAGGAGGGATGCAACTACGGTTCCTGAACAGGCACCAAGCTTGGGGCACAGTTTTTTCTGGATGGCGTCATTATGTGCAGAGAAGTTTAGGTGTTGGTCCAACCAAATACCTAAGTACCTGAAGGAGGATGTGTCCTCAAGTAAAGTCCCATCAAGGGTGTGGAAAGTGGGTAGGGAGGGAAGCCCAGAGAGTCTCTGCCTTGTGCCAGAGGTCATGGAGACTGTCTTCTTGGCATTGAGGAAAGGCTGATGATTAGCAAACCAGAGCTGAACCTTGTCAAAATCTTGCTGTAAACTGGTTGTAACTTCATCAGGACAGGAGCCAGATGCATACAGGGCATACATATGTATAGCGGAGGATGGGGAGCAAACAGAGGGAAGGTCATTTAAGAAGATGGAGAATAGGAGGAGCCCTAATACAGAGCTCTGGTGGACTCCAGTGCTAATCGGGAGGGGAAGGGAAATGGCGTCCAAGATCTTTACTGATTGAGTTTGCCAATAAGGTAGGCCTTGAACCAGTTTGTGGCGGAGGGAGACAGGTCAGTTGCTAGGAGTGAGTCGAGGAGAAGGGAGTGAGAGACAGTGTTGAAGGCCATGGCCACTTCGACAAAAATGACAGAGATAATTTGGTCATTGTCCATCCTGGTTAGGATGGAGTCTGTGAGCCGTGGGAGAGAGGTGGTGGTTGAGTGTTTTTTTCCTGAAACCAGACTGGAAGGGGATGGAAAAGGAGGTGTCAGATAGAAAAGAGGTGAGTAGCATAGGTGCCGGAACAGGGGGGGCCACTAGGGCCATGGCCCTACCACTTTCATAAGTGGCCCTATCACTTTTTGCTATCATGATAATATATTTAATAGGGGAAAATTTACCCCTTATGTCCTTGGCCCTACCACTTTTCAAACCGTTCCGGCACCACTGGTGAGTAGGGAGAGGACAATGTGTTCTTGAAGCTTGGCAAGGTTAGGGAGGAGAGAAGTGGGGCGATAGTTGCCAGGGGATGACGGATCACTCCATTTGGGTAGAGGAAGGACCACTGCACATTTCCACGAAGAGGGGACTGAGGCAGTAGAGAATAAGAGAGTTAGGATTATTGAGAGGGGATAGGCAATGGCCGAGGCAGAGAGGGAGAGGAGTTTCGGGTCAAGCTGTCAGGGGAGGCACCTTTAGAGGGATTGCTGGTGAGGAGGGCACTTAGGTCATCATTTGGGGTTACAGTAGTGAAAGAGAAGGGAAGATGGGAGGGTGGTGGAGGAGAACCCAGTAGAGGGTGGGGAAGGGGAAGGGTATGGGGGGAGGGATTTCAGTAGCTCAGTGGTGCAAGGGGTATAGTAGGAGTTAAATTCTGCAGCTACAGCTGGTGAGTCAGACACTAGTGAGCTATTTACATTAAGTACCCGGCGGGGGTGAGATGATGGGGTAAATAGGGCGTGGACCACCTTCTAGAACTTTGAAGGGGAATTTATGTTGGTGATGAAGGCAGATTTTAAATATTCGGACTTGGCTAAACTTGTAGCCCTGGTGCAAGTGTTCTGGAGCATGCGGTAGTTCGCGAGGTCACTACGATGCTGGGTAGCTTTCTGATGCTTCCAGGCTTGATCACTAGCCCTAAGACAGGCCAGACGTTCAGTGGTTATCCAAGGTAAGTGGTTATCTCTGACTCTGGTTTGTTCGACTGTGGCAAAGGTGTTCCAGTTTACAAGAAAGATTTCTTTGAAGTAGGCAAGGGCCTTATCAACTGAGGGGAAGGAGGTTAGGGGGGACCAGTTGGAAGTGGCAAGGTTACTCAAGAGAGGTTCAAAGTCAAGAGACTTGAAAGAGTGTAGTTGTATGTGTAACCCCCCCCTACAAATAGGGATTCCTATGATGTCTTCCTGGGCTGCCTAATGCCCACTGTCAGGATGGTATTCCCCGTCTGCAGTAGCTTTAATTGTCTGCATAAGAATGCTCCAGTAAGCCTCCATGCCTGTCATAGAAACATAGCAACATAGACTTTGACGGCAGATAAGAACCGCTTGGCCCACCCAGTCTGCCCATTTCCCTACCTACTGGATAAGCTGCAGATCCTAGTTAACCAACAGCCTACTTCTTCTTAACCCCCTCTAGAATTGCCTTATGTCTGTCGCATGCATTCTTGAATTCTTCCACTGTTTTTGACCCCACAACCCCCTCTGGAAGGCTGTTCCATGCATTCACCACCCTCTCCATGAAACAATACTTCCTCCTGTTGCCCCTGAGCCATTCTCCCTCTATCTTCAAATTGTACCCCCTTGTTCTTGCACATCTCTTTCTATGAAAGATGGTACCATCTGTCTCTTTAAGAAAGCTGTTATTCTGTGTGATAAAATCAGTCTGGGCTGGGTCCGAGTAATTAAAGCTCAAGACCAGCCAGACAGTCCGTATTTCTGCTCCATTCTGCAGTCACTATTTGCGCAGAGGGAGCTCTGTTAGGAAAAGTGATTATTTTCTGTTAATGTGCTGTAATAGTAATAATATAGGAGTTTGTCTAACCTGTTTTCCATTGCAGCTTGAACTTTTGCATAGGAGCCACCATATTGGTTCTGGACTGCCAGTGTTTGACCAATCGAACCTCAGAGGACCTAAAATGGAGACTGTCCACAGAAGTCTTGTGGGATTGAAATTCTGTAGGAATTGTAGTTTTTAAGGTTTGGCACCTAAATGGACCTGGAGGGGAAGCCCTTTCTGTGATAGTTCCCTCTGCCAGCTGAACCTTTTGGATTACTGGGAAAGCCCAGAACTGCCTGCAGCAGTGTGTCAGTTGAGAGTTGGAGTTTGGAGAGTGAACAGCTCGAGCCATCGAGCAGCTGCTCCTGCTAGGAGCACGGGAGAATCAGCGGGAAGGTTCTGCTGGCCTGCCTGTCACATCTTCCAGAGTGAAGCATTGTCTTGAGAGTGATAGTCAGATTTATCCAATTATTGGATCGAGACCTGAACCTGAAGAGAAAAGTGCGTTATTGCTGCCTGCAAGTGGATCGAAGACTTGCTCCAGAAGTGATCGGCCCACCTGGTACTGAAGTGAGCCCCAGATCGAGAGGTTTGCGCAGAGACACTGCGATTTGCAAATGGACTTTATCCGAATTGTGGCAAGTTACTTTAAAGTGTTATAGATGTGCTGAACGTGTTGTGTGGGTGGCGATCTGGTTTCCCACATTGAGTTCTGTTACGCCAGCTGGAGGCTGTTCCAGTACTCATCATGGACTTCATCCGAACCACCCGCTCTGCCTGAGCCCTGCCATTTCGGTCTAAGCCACTGCTCCCAACTCAGTGACATTTCCGGTGAAAGACCTGCTCGGGGATTCATCCCGCTGCTCAACACCATCAAACAGGTAGTGACCACCACAATGAGTCATGTAGGCCTTCTTCCCCTGGCAATCCAGTACAACATCCTGAGGTCTTCATTTCATCTGTCCTGCATCCTGGTCTGGGTAGCATGAGTACAAACAGGATAGCTCCCTGCAACATACTGTAAGCTACAATCATTGTGTGTAATCTGATTTGCTTGTTTTAGGTTTTATTGCAACTGACTGAGCCATCTGGCTCCAGATTACAAATATTTGGGTTCAGTGCATGTTAATTGTTTTCCTTCCTAAGGGCCCCAACAACAGCTGCAACGTCGGTCTACCCCGGGCAACGCTTCAGGATAGCCTGTTCAACAACTGGGTACTCAGGGTTGTGGGACTGTGTCAGAGGGATTTATATAGTACATGCTTGTTCAACCTGAATTTAATCAGATCTGCTAATCACCAAGATTCTCACCCCACCCTTGTTCACATTCCCTGAATAAATCAGCTTGTGGTTGTTCACGTTTAACCTGGTTAGTGTGTACCTTCTTGGTAGGAAGTTGTACTGTCTTGGTATTGTTGCATCACCGGTCTCGTTTTCCAGGGGGTCTCATGGGTAATTGCAGCAGATCCAGCCCTGGTGGTAAGTTCAAGGAGTGTGAGCATATCATAACTGTCATATGATAAATGTAAATGTTCTATTGCTGAATTGCTTAGGCCACTAGAAAGGTTGGTGGGTGGAAGTGGACACTGTTATCAAAGGCGCATGAGGAACAGTGGTAGAGTGAGACCATATTTCAAATGGCGGGGAAGGAGTGATAACATGGATGTGGGTAGGGGACTGGGGATAGTAGCCGATGGGGTTGGGAGCGTTATTAGGAATAGGTGAGTAGAGAGCAAGAGGAGGTGGTAAAGAGAGGGATATGAGCAGAACAAGGGAGAGAGACGAGAGTAGGGGATGCATTGTTCATAAAGACAAAGAAATTAGTGAATAATTGATTTAGGAACAAGAAGAATTTGTAAGCAGAGAGCACGGAAGAGGGAGCTGGTCAGATGGAGGGGGGAGCTGTAGTTTAGGAAGGTATCTGTATGAACAACAGGCAGGAATCACTTTAGATAAAGATTATGTTGTCCTTCTAGTGGCGGTATAGTATAACTTGCTAATGGGAAAATGGACACTTAAAAAAAACCAAAAAAAAGAACCTTGAGGTGTGATTTCTATCTGAACCAGTCTGGCACTTAGTAATTATAAAGAGCCAGCCTGGGAGAGATAAGGAGAAAGATGAAAAAGGTAGAGGGGAAAACAAAATATTCTTTTCAGGTTAATTTACACAACATTATTCTAAACTGAGCTGTAATTTCCTTGCATTATACAGTCAAGCACTTGCAATATACAGTGAATATAATATAAAATCAATTCTAAGCTAGCCAGTCATACAATTCAAATAGCCGCACAAACTACAAAATTCCACTCACCAACATTCACTCTCTATTCACAGCCCAGACTACAGCAAACAACCTGAACATACAAGTCCGCTCTAATACAAATCACAGATGTACACAATTACACTTCAGTCACACTATTACATTCAAAGAAAATCTTTGAAATGGAAACTAGTATAGAATCATGCACCAACAGTGCGATAAAGACAGCAGACTATGTCCCACAGAGAATAGTGTACATGGCCTACTCCCACTAGGTTCAAGCTATAGAACCTAGTGGGAGAGTCGAGTTTTGTCTCTCGAAAGCTAGTCTCAGAAATAATTTTGTTAGACCAATAAAAGGTATCAACATATTTGTTGTTTTTTTCTCTAAAAAGTACAACCAAATAAAAAGTCAATGTTGACCCCTTCTTACTGCAGCTAACAGGAGGACAATTTGTCTAAAGTTTGTTGCAGTATTACAGTGTACCCAACATGCTGGAGAACAGACATAGAGAGTTGGAAGAGCATTTTGACTGCTCACACTATGTCCTGTGGTGGGCCAGTATGCAGCAGTTAGGGGGGAGAGAGAGAGAGAGCACTCTCTCACAAGGCTCTCAATTCCTGGTCTAATAAAGGTCCAAAATTCAGATTTGTCCAGACAAATGGACAGCCACACACTGACCCCCCTTTACTATTTAGAGTCTTCCCCAGGACTGCACTCCCACTGCAGCCCTAGGAGCAGCACAAACCTATTTATTTATTTATTGAATCTCGGAATTAAGACCTTTGAGCCAGGGGCTCTTTTACAAAGGCTCCACATCAACAAGGAATTATACAGAGGAGAGAGTAACAGGCACGAGTACATCGGGTACAAATAAGCAGGCTGGGTGAGGTTCAATAAACCCAGGAGACATTTGAAAATAAACATAGTACATGTAATACATAATAATACTGATATTAAGTGCTAGGGTTAAAAAGGTAACCAGAAGTTGGTGGAGTGCATGTGTACAGGCAGAGAAATCAAGTTAGAAGCAAACTAGAATAGTGATGAGTTACGAGGCACAACAGGCCAATAGGTGGAGGAAGAAAAGAAGGAAGAAAGAGCAGTCGAGGAGGCTGACTTTAGACAGGGGATAACAGTGGTGATTTTCCAGGTTATAATGTGGCTGGGAAACGTTGCAGAATGCACTATAAGTTAAAGAATTCAGGGATTAAAAGGTACCTGCTGAGGGCCATATTGCACCACCACTGCTGAGGTCCCAACCAAGGGTGTAGACAGGCATACTCACTGTACACATTTGTGTACAGTTTTGTTGAGTGCCTGTCACAAACCAAAAGCCACTATGTTAATATTATCATTCTAATCTGTAGTATTTGGGTTAGTGTAGGCCACTGAGGAGGGTCCAATACATGTATAACCTCTTTAGAGAGTAAAGAAATCATCTGACAACAATCTTACTTGTTTGGAAGGGGGTGCCATTTGGAAGGGACATGTACATTTTTTAATTGGGGGAGGTGTAACTGTTGGAGATTGTGTACAAAATGGAAATTTCTGGCTACACTCCTGGTCCCAACCACCCACAGTCCAACTTCGACCACAGTCACTCGGTAGCCATCAAAGGATTTCAAGCCAGGCCGTCCACTGAACACTGAAGATCTTCAGATCTGAAATACCCATGTAACCCCCTTGCAAATGGAGGTTCCTAGAAATGCCAGTCTGGGTTTATCTTAGCCCGTTTTGTTCTGTCCTTCTCCCGCTGTCTCTCGGGTTTCTCCTGACTTGGCCCCTAATTTTTCTGGCTTCCCAGGTCATGTTTGCCATCATGTGTACCCCAGCTTGCAGTCAAATGAAAATCCAGCCCCTCGGGGCTTAAACTGCTGACCGCGAGCTCCCGCTGCAAAAGTGCTTCCTCCAGGGCAGCGGGAGTTGCGTTGGCACACAAAGCGCATTTGATGTGGAGCCGCTTGTCTTGCCGTCGCCTCAGAGACTGTGCCGTGGGTCCCGGGATCCCGTCCACCTATTTGGGACCCGGTGACCACAGACAGCCTGCTAGGGGACCGCTTAGATGAGAATTAAAGGAGTTCTGACCGGGGCTTATTTGAGTATGCCTGTGCAGGGCCCCGGTCATCTGAATAATGCATAACAGTGTGTCTGGCTGCCTCCAGGGTAGCTATGTTGGGCTCCAGCCGAAAAGTAAAGAATTAAAATGTTTTACATAATGGAACTGTTGCTGCTTCTTGGGAATATACTGTGCATGTGGGGAAAAGTTAAAATGAGTAGTTTCCCTGGCAATTCCAATATCTGGGACTCTGTGTGTCAGCCTGTCAGCTGCTGCAAGGGGAGCTTGCATAAGTGCAGTAGCGACAGGAAAAGTAAAAGAGCCATGTTTTTCATCTGTGCAGCGACTGCAAGTACAGCCTTTAAGCTATAGAACTGTGGGGCATGTGGGGCAAATAATTACTTCTTTCTGGCTGCACCAGGACATTGTTCAGGAATGTATCTAATCTGCTATAAGGGACAGTGGGTTAAGCAGCCATTGCCAGCAGTACAGCCAATTGGAATTGCAGCAACAGAAAGCCAGGACTTGTGGGACATTCAGTGCATCTCATGGGTAAGCACCCAAGTGCTTATGGGGGCTTAAAGGGACATTATTTTAGGCGCAAATTCCACAACCCAATTGTGCCTCGAGTGTTCTGACTGACAGGTCCTTCAGCAACTTGGAGACATGTCTCCCCATCCCTGTTACCAATCAGGAGTCGAGCTAGAAGCTCTATACAGAGACAATGTTGCCGGTTTGTCTAGAGATTCAGAGAGAGATTTGGAGAGAGAGCAGCAGAGCAGGCTCCAGCCTGCTGGGAGCCCCCCATGGGGGAGGGGCTTAGGCTCCAGCCATGCCATCTGGCCTGGGCCACTTAATTTCAAGTCCTTTCAGTCTTCAGAGGGCATTTGTTATTTTCTTCAGTTAACAGTTAACTAGTTACAGTAATTGTGCTTTCTGCAACAGCTAGTCTGGAGGTTGCCAGTACTGTCCTCCAGAGGCTAGCCTTCCCTCCCACGTTGGGGAAAGATGTGGACCGAAGAATCAGATGTCCAGCAGCGGTGAGAGCGCTGACCAGACCAGATGACATCATGCAGTGGTGAGAGTGCTGACCAAGTACCTCAGTGGTGAGAGAGCTGAAGAAGTCTTCAGGATGCCTTCGATTGTGGATGAAACCCATGGAGGACCTGAGTGAGTGCCCTTGTACCCCCAGGTGCGAGGGAGAAGCTAAGCAAGTAATCTTGGGGGCTCCATGCCCCATTAAGAAATGTGTGCTGTTAAGTGTGCAGTATTGAAGTCATCAGTCTGGGCTACTAACCCATAAGAGACTGCCTAGTTCAAGTAATGGATGTATCTTGTCTGTGGCCCAAATGGCTAAGTTGCAGGTGCAGCAAGATGCTGGGCTTAGTGAATCATATAAATGTGCAGCTATGGGTTAGAGTCCTGCCATCATGGAACTGTCTGCCAAAATGCGTTTGCCACTTCATGAGACAGGAGGCCCTAGAGCATATTAATGTCCAAGATACCTTAAAGAGAATGTACCTGTGTCTGCACAGAATTTCATCTAAGAGCGCTTGGTATAAGTGTTAAATGGCTAGACGTGCTGGATAGGACTCCGCTTGTGGATAATGTTCTTGGTATATAGAATGTACTGGATGTGACTGTCTGTGACTAAAGTATGGGATGCTTGATAAAAGCATCGTTGCCAACTTACTCTGGATGGATGCCTTTTGGTATATAAAGTACTGGATGTGACCATGTTTAAACTGCGTTTAGGATGCTTGACAGAAGCATCACTCTCATTGCATTGGATGGGACTTTCAAATATTGTGCTGAATGTTCTGGATGTAAGATCCACATAGTTTGTTCTGGAATGTTCAGAAGTCTACGAGTGCAGGGCAATCCCTCATTTGTCTGCAAGTGCAGGGCAATCCCTGCTTTGTCTGCTAAAGTGCAGGGCAATCCCTGCCGTGGTTGTAAATAGTAATTTGCTGCTTTACAAAAATCTGGTTCCAAGTTGCCCCCACCCTCAAATTAATAGCCAGCCACCTCAACCAGCTGCAACTCCATCAGGCCTGCAACATCTTGGACTGTGGTATCTGTTTAACTAGTATGGTATGAGATTGCGGGGTTTCTGCTGTACATGGGACTGGTATCAGTGTGGGTATTATTAATAATTATGTTTAACATCTGATTTATCAGCAGCTAGATAGTCAGGGAGCTGGATATCTTAAGTCAAATGGTAAAATGTGATTTATGTCTGCCTGTTAATATGTAGCCACCCAGCTGGAGGGTTCACCAGCAAAATCAAAATGATCTCTGTACATGTGTAAATACGGTAAGATAACCTCTACTCCTTCTGTTTCCCTTTTCTAGCTCCTTTATTACCCCTGAAATAAATATCTTGTTATTTGTTGTCTGAAATCCCGTGTGAGCATATTATTAGAGAGAGTCTTTAATTCAAAATGTTGAAATGTGGGGAACTGTGTGTTGGGGCATGTCTGGGGGAAGGTATCTGGTCCCCGTGGGTGGTGTAGCAGCTCAGGGGGCTACACCCAATACCATCTCACCCACGTAAAGCACCCTGAGTGGAGGCACTGCGTAAAGGTTTTAAAAAATGTTATAAGTTAGCGAACCCAACCCCCTTAGCCTATGTTCAGGGTAGTAGGCAGGGGTGTAACACTGGGGGATGGCACCGCCCAGGGGTTACACCCACATCAGTGAGGCGAGGGGAGCAACACAACAGAAGCACCCACCTGAAAGGCAAGGGGAGCAAAACTCCAACAGTCACGCTGCTGTTTAAAGCTGCAGGCTGCGGCAGCAATGAAAACGCAACTGAAACTGGCTCCAATCCAATCCAGGTCCTTGACCACAGTTTCCAGCCTGTAAAAGAGGAACACTTTACAAAAAACACTATAACCACCAAAGAATGGTGAGTACCAAGGAACTCAACAGAACATTAGCAGGGCTTGAACAAACAACCTCAAATCAGAGATGCATGATTACTGGGTTAATAGATTTTTCTAACTTTAAAACAAACAACACTACCTCTGCTTACCTTACTCACTAAAATTCTAACCACCGCTATACTAAACCAGTCTTACCCTACCCTATTCCAAACCAAACACTTAAATATTTTTTTTATAAAGCACAAAATATTTCCAAAAGTTAAAATAGAGAGAAAAAGGGAGAAAGTTAATCAGCTCAGGTTAAAGCTGAAATGATGCACTACCCAGCATGGCGGCCATCTTAGCTTAGCTCAAGGATAATGGTTGTCAGTATATCAGAAGTGGGAATTCTCAGCTAATTGGAGAACTTGTAATACTGTGGTCAGAGGTGGCGGAATACTGCAATTGAAAATATGTGACCAGTTGGTCAGTTTCAAAGAATATATGAATCTTCCACTCTGACAATTTTTACCTTGACTGGCAGTAACAGAGAAAACACTTCTTGTCTGTATGGAATGAACTTCTAGTTGTTAAATGTAAAATGTTGAATAATATACAATATTTAGATTTCAGGATTCTTTGATTGGACTTAATAGGCATGTTACAGAGGAAGGAAGATGTCATTATACTTGATGGACTGAAAATGGAGAAACTGCAGCTGCAGAATCCCAGTGTTAATCTTTAATTACTTTGAACTGTTTTATGGCTCTCTCTCTCCAGTGAACTGGACTAATACCTATTAAGCTTGATACTGATGGAGTATTTCTTTTCATAACAGCATCCCGGTAGCAAATGTACCATTTATGACATGGATGTAATCACTTTTTGTTTGTAAACATTATTTTAACAATTTTAATAAGAATAAGTTAAAAAAATTGGTAATGAATTTAAAAGAAAAGATTAATGTGTTTAAGAAGTAAAGAAACAAAATAAATACAACTACTTTGAATACTGCAGCAGTTTACAGTGGTCTGGTAGAGCAGGTAAGGTGTTATGATCCTCACCCACAGCGACACATGGTCGCTGACATCCCCAACACCGCCAGGTCCCAACCCCAACCAGGGATCACACTGACATCTGTTTGGTTCTGCCCCCCACACCCCCCGGACTTATAGATTCCAACTCTGGGGGGTGCAGATGTTGGGGGAGAGAGGCCAGACTTCAGAGTCAATGACACGGTCACCGCTCTGACAACCCAGCTGACACTGCGGGTGTTGACGGGTTGGTGTCGGTGTGACAGCATCGCTGTAAAAGTGTCGCTGTTGCAACAGAATATGGTTAAGAATGTCATAAGCCCACTCCTGGGGTCACAGTGCCCACCCTTGCAATCTGTGATGGGGAGGGGGAACAGGGATATGCTCCTTGTCCTTTTTGAATGCACGCCGTCGTCACTACTGCACCTCTGCCATGAGAATCCCGGGCATCCCTCTAGCTCTGGATAAGGGCACAATACCAGTCTCAAGTCTTGTGGCCAAATGTGAACCTCTTCTTGGCTATTACACATAGGAGGAAGACCCCAGGTATCACATTCTCTTCGGGGTAGCAGTGTAAAAGCCTGATTTGGCCTTCTCCATGCAGGAAATGCAACAGCCTGGTTCAAAATCCCTGCAGACTTGTATGAGACTCTAGTATTCTCTGTATCCTTCCAGATGTCCCTTACAGACCCTTTTCCCAATGTTGTTGTTTATGGTGGCCACTCTGAGCAAGTAACAGTTGTCACAGATTATTAATAAACCTTCTACAGTCACACATACAATATAAGGAATCTCATGCAGGCAGAATTTCTTTAGAAAGCAAAAGTTTTTACTAAGATGAAATAAATGCGGTTACAACTAAAAGCGGACATATACTATTTTAGGTTACAGTATGCAGAAACAAATGAGAAAAATGTATAGAAAAAAATGCACTAAAACAGGTTATCTAAGTCTACCTTAAGTAGGAAGATTTCAAAGTCTGGTGAATCACTGGTTTGCAAAATATTGCAGTCCTTCTTTTAGCCCTTAGCAGCCACACTTGGTCTCAGTGATTTGACTTCTGGTGTATGTCAAGCAGAGTGTCCAGAGGAGAATGTGTGTCCAAATGCCCTGAGCTGGGGGTTTAACTACTCTTCTGTAATCTTGCTGTGTCATCAATTTTCCAGCTCAAAGCAACTACTCCATTTGGTCAGGAGATGGCACTGTTGCACTGTTTCCAAGATTTCCAAAAATATTAAAAATCAGAGTCCGAGACCTATAATTTAGCAGGATATGACATTTTAAAGTTAAACCCTTAGCACCCGTAAGATGAAATTCACAGTGTCCTGTTAGAATGGTCATCTGCTGATCAAATCCTTGCTAAAACATCTTGGGCTTTTTGAACTGACTTGTTACCAGGAAGACCCCATAGGGTTTATGACTATATGATGGGACTTTATTACCTCTGGTTAGCTAGTCAGGAAATGCAAGTAGCTTCCTGGCGAACAGCTGCCTTCAGGTCAGCAGAAGGTCAAACCCCTTTTAAAAAAAAATCCAGTCTTTCCTCTGTGTGCCTTGTGCTGACACTGGCATGTCTTGGTGTGTACACATACAATAGAATTACAAGAAAAATGTATATACAGCAGAATAATATCTACAAATAAGGACTAGCAGTGGGGTAGCTCGCCACAATGAATACCTTGGTCTGTACCTGGGCAGTACGTTTCCATTTCTGATCATACTGATCACATAATCAAACCCACAAATAGTCAGTAAGGCCTGCTATACAATTACAAAACTAACTTTACCCAGAAACACTCAATCTTATGGTCTGAAAGTTCATATTACCTTTTAGTTGGTTATGGCTTTATAACTGCTCTGAAGTGGCGAACAGTGTACAGTCTCGGACAAAGGCCCAGCTAAATGCATTGTTTCGAGCACTAAAGGCCCCATATTCAAAGCATTAACATGACGCTGATAGCCTTAGTGCTGGGCTAATTGTATATAATACAGCCAAAAGGCTGGTAGTGCAGCCGCTGCTTGATTCAGTGGTACACTTGTAGCATCACCAAATAGTTAATGCTAACTACATCATTGTGCCTGAGCAATTGAGCGTACCCTCTTGCATGCAGGGTGCAGTGGTATATTTAGAGGGTTTTGAAAGTACTACAAAGCTTCCAAGACAGTGCTATTTAATGCTTCCAAAACTATTTATCAATGTGCACAGTGGTGTATGAGCCCCGCCACCCCTGCCCCCCAGCATCACTGGTGCATATCAAATAAATATACAATTTCCCCCTCACTAACCCAGTACCCGTCATAGAAAGTGATGTATCCCTTGTTCTAGTGGCCCCTCTCCCACCCTGATCCTCATTAAAATTCACACATCGTCCATAGTTTTAGTGGTAACCCCCTCCTGCCTTAATCCCTGTTAGAATGCATACATCATCCTTGGTTCTAGTGGTGCCCCCTTGCCCCACAGAACTGGACAGACTTCCATCCTCCCACCTACTCAGCACCCCCCACCTCCATCTTGTACCCAATCAACTTGAATAAACCCATCATCGTCAGCAGGCAAAGTGGTAGACAGTGATGGGCACACACTCTCTTCTCATTGCCTTGGCTCACCAGCCACCATCTGAATGAATGGGACTGTGCGCACCCATACTGTAGAAACCGTGAGAGTGGCCTCCAGGGAAATAGTAACATATATAAGAAGAGTTTTTTATTTCTGCCAACTCGAAGACTCCTGGGGTGGCTCTTATATTTGCTTTTAGGAACAACATAACATGATATTTATCTGGTGTTTATGATCTGATGTGTGCCATACAAGTCACATTCCCGCATCAGAGACATGGAAGGCTGAGGGAAAGATGTGGTAGCTATGAAGCCTGGGGAACCGTCAGTGTGGGTATAGACTGTAAGAACTGCAGCAGGATGGTAAGATGACGCCAATCTCTTCAGGAAGGACCTATAGTAGGGTAGGTTTTGTAGTGCCCAGCTGCTATGTTGCTGAGCTCCAACACAGGTTCCAAAACAGGTCCTCTCTACGGGATCACACTGTGTACTGGGAGCCTGAGTAAGGTTCATGTCTATAAATTAGAACTCAGGGATGCAACATTTGGATGCAGCCCTCCTTGGGAGCACACATTCACTGTCCACAGTGTTTGAAACCAAGATCACACAGTGCAACATTTATTTACACAAAACTCAGAGCATATCCAGGTAGCACACATTCATTGTTGTTCCCCCAGATTTCCCTGACAGCCCTGTCCCTCCTGGACCCTTTGGAAGAGCCCATGACTTTGCAAGACTATCTTCATGTAGTTCCTCACCCAGGGCTACTGAATTTGGGCACCTGGATGGGGAACAAAACATACATATCTCTCAAACAGACAAGGACACTCTTTAAGACAGTCCTCCTGAATAACCACTTACCACAGGATGGACACCAGATCCCACTAAATAGACAGCACCTAATTAGACCTGTTATGCTTCCATGAGATGCAAAGTCCACACTTATACCCTGCCTGTCAATTTTGGGTCCTGTCAGTACCGTGAGAGAGAGTTCATTTAAATCAATACTGGGGCTACCCAGAGCGGGTATGCACTCCACTTTTTCCTCCTCCATACTCCTCTCCCCCATAGGCTAGCATCAAAGGAGATCCCTGACAGTCCACTACCTCCTACATTTCTCTCTCCTCGTGACTCAGGGCTGACGTCTCCTAATGGCTCCAGTATTCCCCTTTTTATGATATGACCTTGGTAACATAGCAAGGATCTGGCAATAGCCCATAAATCAACTCTCTGCAGAAGATAAAGGACATAGAGAGATCATGGTTGGGGGGTGGGGGGGGCTACACTATCTTTGCCCACCCGAGGTAATGTGGCTGTTGACCACAAAACTGGTTGTGGAGAAACACTCCTCTGTGGATCTTTTCACACAGGTCACTGGCCAAAGGTGGTCACCAAAGTGTCAATGTGAAAGTGAAGGAAGCAGCAGACATGCACTAGAAATATTATATAATAATTACTTTTTTATTCTTTTGGTAACTGGGTAAGGCCCACTAGGCACGATTCCTGTTTTCAGGGGTGACCGGAGAGCACTGAGAGGTTAAATGACTTACCCAGGGTCGCACAGTATGCAAGTGGAGGTTGTGGGAATCAAACCTACGTCTGCTGGATCTACTATGCTCATCCACAGCTCATCACTCTAACCTCTGGACTATACTGTCAGCCAGTAACTACAGGGCATCACTTTTAATACATACACAAAAATGTTGTAATTGTCTGTTACAACTGGCTGGTTGTAATCATGACCTGTCAATCAAACACATGGCTTTCAAAGCATGCAGCACAAACTCAGCAGGAGGTGGGCGAGGTCCATGCTCTCTCTCTCTTTTCTCACACACTCACATGCTGTCACTGGGCAGGCAGTGGCAGGCCCCACACCCCTCTGCACACACTTACACACTGGCATCTTCCTAACCGATGCAAGCCTTCCCGACTGAATAGCCCTGAGTGAAAGGCGACAGCTTTATTCAGCCAGTCGGACCAGTAATTTTAAAAACTAAAATATGGGTGGATGAAATCCAGAATTTATACGCATCTTCAGTGTGTGTTATGCTTTTATAAGCCTCTCAAGCTTTGCTCTCAAAGTTTAGGTAGCATCACACTTCTCGGGTGTGAATAAAACTTGATCACTGAATCCTGCATTCTGTTTGGTCCACAAGCAGCCCATATCCTACTGGTGATTGTGGGAGGGGTTGTGGGATAACAGATGGACCAGACACCAAACTTCATGTTCAACACACAAGCTCTGTGTGATGTTTATTCAAAATACAGGAAATTAGCTTCTACAATGCCATATTCCTTCTTCAAGACATCAGTTTGCAGCAACAGACTATGTATGTCCTTTCTCTGCACTTAGCTAGCACCTACTAACACTGAGTTCAGATCTAACTTACCAGTTGAGATGCAACCTCCACCCCATGCAGGCCCCATTTGCTTGGGTAGTGGGGGCCCAAAAAGAAAAAGAACAACAATCTATCGACAAAGAACATCAATGCAGACTCACTAAAATAAGAGTTACTCCAAAGGACATTGGCAACAAATCAAGTTTCAAAGAAATACAACATCATATATACTTCCATAATGCAAAGCATCATGGGATATATGCAAATCACCTGGAATTTCAGACTTGTTCAGTTTACAGCAATTTACATGCATTTTAAACAGCACAACTAACTTGGTTTCTATAATAGTCACCTAATACTTTTTACCATTATCAAAAACACCTAGTGCCATGGTATTTTCAACATTTACAGGTTTCATAAACATAATGTAATACATCAAGGTATTTTATGACATAGTAATATTACATACTAAATCCAACAACAAAAACACAGCCTGTTGTTTTACATATGCTCAGAGGTCACCAAAATAAGCTCCCTGTATGAGGACCTGAGAGGGAAAAGGAAAATTAAAGAGGACACTATAGCATAGTCAAGAAAGGGGATGGGGGTGCCCATAGGTGGCCAACCTTATGGACTACAAATTGTAAAGGATAGATTAAGCTAAGAAATAGAAGAACTGTTGCAACAGATTTAAGAAAAGGTCGGTCCTCAAGAGTGGCAGGAGCTTCCTGTCACAGTGATGACAGACTAACAAGCAGTACACACTGAGGAGACTTTGTTTTTGCTTTGTTTGCAAAATTTATTGAGTGCAATACTCAAGCAGGTGTTGGAGCAAGCTACAAAATGGCAACGTGCCCTCCCACTTCACTTACTCATTAGTGCGTCTTCAGGTCCCCTGCTGGTTTGTCTGTCTTCACGATGCTTGGGGTTAGCCAGTCACTCAGTGGCACCTGTACTCTAATAACTGAGAAGTGCAGGTCCGTTCTGCTGTGGTCCCACTCGTAAAGGGCAGCTAGTGTGAACAGAACATGGAGAGCGCTTCCTGCTATGGAAAGGGGCTTTCAGATTGCACTGTATTAAAACCATGTTTAAATTCAGATAATGCTTTTGCTAATATTTTTTTAATAGAGTTTTTTACCTGTCCGTCGCCATCTCACGCCTTTTACCGGGCCATGACCTAGGACCCCCCAGTCCTGATATCCACTCCCACAGCCATTCAGCTGACTGGGATTCATGTAGGCACAGGACCTGAGAGTCCCCAAGGACCATCATATACAGCAACAGGGGACATATTTTTTTAGTTTTCTCTCCTTACTCCCCGGGGCCTCAGCGACACAAAAGCGGATGCATGTGGAGGCGCACATGCACTCTAGAACCGACAACCCCACTCCACCCAACTAGCCTAATGCCAGCCCCCACATTAACTTGATGCTACTACCAGGTCTCCATTTGGTGGCAGCCAAGAGCCGGGAAAGCTTACCTCCCCAATCCAGGAGAGAAGTGCTTCCGAGTGGCTGCTCAAGCCTCTTCTGTCCCGCCCCCGGCTGACCTGCAGTAACCTTCGCTCATTCCCAAATGTGGCTCCCCAGCATGGTAAGAGGTACAGTGGTAGCCACAGACATTGCAAGCTATTCCTAGATATTTCGCAAAATTTCTGAAGAGTTTCTCTCTGCTGCCCCTACTGTTTAAATGCAAAAAGCATCAGATATTTCTGGAAATATCACAGAAATTTCGGGAAATAGCTTGCAGTGTCTGTGGCTACTACTGTATGGCACCCAGTGCCTCAGCCATCTACACCACGGGGCCGGCTTTTGCTATCGTTACTTCAGTCTAAAAACCCAGCAGGAGGTATAGAACAGTAAGAAGGACCTCTGTATTGGTCGTTTATCATTAGAATAAGGACTGGTAGCCGCCCAGATGTACCAGCAAGAGTGTGTCATGCTGTTGTGCAGGTGTATTGATTTCAGGAGCGAGAAATGGACAAAACAGGGAAAAACCCATACACTGTCTATATGGCATCCACTTGCCTATGCGATGGTTGGGTCCTAGCACCATCAGTCACTGGATCCTGTCCTCATAAGTGGAATACTTTAGGGAGGAGGATGGCTGTCCCCCGGAGCCCCCATCATTGTGGAAAAGCCATATGCAATGTCAGTCTGAGCAGGACCTTGCTGGAGCACGGGAAGTGAAGCCTGAAGCAGGGTATAGCCCTGGGACCAGGGTATATCCCTGCAATGGAGTATGGCTGGGATAAAATCTTCAATAATAAAAAGTGAATATTTACTTGTTGGGTGTTGCAGCCCTCAGGGAACCATCCCAACCAGTCCATATTTCAACTGATAAAGGGCTGCTGAATTGGTCCTTCTAAGAAACAGTATCTGTCCCAGCTCTGTAGAGCAAAAAGCAGACACGAGCTTTGTATATCATTAGACCAAATGATTATATTAATATGTGTTCTTCTTAAACATGTGCTTTTAATTAAATCTCTGTTATTCTTAACCTATTTATCCAGACTTGATTTACATTCCATGCTGGCAGAACTACATGCAGGGCTTAAATTAGCTGGAAAGGTATTGATTTTTTTTCTTAATTAAGTAAAGTCACTGGCATGCGCTCTTCAAGATGTGCATCATTTAGTGCCATAATGATCCGTTTGTGAGCCTCCCCCCTCCCTCTTCAGCATGGTGGCAGTAGCCAGTATTTGCAGTCTGGAGGTGCACAACAGGGGAAGAGGCAGTAGGAAAAAGGTTATGACCTGCAGGTGGTTAATAAGGTCAAATGATGTAGCATAGCAAAAGTCTGATTTAAAGGGCCCCTGGCATTTCAGCTTGTATTTAATCTCTATCTCTCTCTCTGTCATGCGGTCTGTCTCCCAATCCCACCAGGGAGCAGCAGGAACAAAGTGGGGGTTGGTGGACACATCCATTTTCAGTGAAAAGAGTCTTGAAGGGACTTTTAGCTTTAAAAGTGGACAAGGCTATGGGACTGGACCGGATATACCCAAGGTTACTAAAGGAACTCAGGGAGGTGCTTGCTGCTCTACTGATGGCCTTATTCAGCAGAAGATCGCTGGAAACAGGCATGGTTCCAGAGGGCTGGGAGAGAGCATGCATGATCCTGCTCCATACGAAATTAATTGAAACATTGTCAGAGTAGGCCGACCCAGTTGCATGGAATGATGAGGCATCATGCCTTACCTCCTGCCACGCCGGCGAACCGTGTTCTTGGTGTGAGTGGTTCTCTGGGGATCAGCAGGGGTGGGAGAGGATCGAGCGTCCGGATGACAGCTCTCCTCTCCTCTCCTGGGGAGGGAGGGACATGGAGGCCAGTGCACCTCTGACATCTAGCGGTGGCTTGGTGTCAGAGCGCCTGGGTCCCGTATGTAAGGGATGGGGGTGGAGTAGTCAGCTGGCGTGCTGTGGGCGGAAGTACGCACAGCTTGGCCATTGCCGATGCCAAAATTCTCCACCTCTGGGGGGGGGGGCAGGAGGGAGAAAAAGCCAGAGGAGAAAATGTCCTAGATGGCTGGATGAATGCCAACCCCCTGCAGGCGCCGTTTCCGTGAATGGCAGGCACCTCCTGAACCAGATCCATATCGGTGTGTTGAGGGATCCCTGCCACCCTGCCATGGGAGGTCAGCCATAGAGGATGACAGGAGGTGCACTGCAAGCTGAAATTATGGGGCTGGGGGATCAGCGAGATGGAGGGCTGCCTAGGAGGTGGGATGAAGAAAGTACAGGAAAAAAAAACACTATTAAAGGAAAGGTTGCTAGAGTATCTTGAATTCAGTGGGCTAGAAGTCAAAAAGCAGCATGGATTCATGGGGGAAGGTGCGGGGAAGGGTCATGCCAGACAGATCTGACTGATTTCTTTGACTGGGTGACTAGTGAAATAGATCATGGGAAGGGCAGAGGACGTGGCCTATTTAGACTTCAGCAAGACCTTTGACACCGTGCCACACAGGAGACTGATGAAGAAATTAAGCAACCTACAGCTAGGATCCAAAACAGTGAATTGGGTAAGGAACTGGTTAATGGATAGGCAACAGAGGGTTGTGGTTAACGGCACACACTCTAATGAGGGGAAGTCACCAGTGGGGTGCAGCAGGGCTCAGTACTGGGACCAGTCCTCTGAAATGTCTTCATAAGTGTCGATGCAGAAGAACTGGAAGGGAAGATATGCCTTTCTGCAGATGACCCCAAAATCTATAACAGGGTGGACGCTCAGTAGGGGGTGGAGAGAATGCTTAGGGACCTTGGGAAGCTCAAGTAGGGGTCAAGAGCATGGCATTTGGAGTTCTGTGTCAAAAAGTGCAAAATCATGCACCTAAAACATAGGAACTCAGGAGATGAGTATAGAATGGGGAGGTACTGACAGTCACAAAGCAGAAAAGGGACCCTGGAGTTATCATATCTGATGCCCCTCAAAGTGGCAGGGCAGTATGACACAGCAGTGGGTAGGGTCAGTGGGATGTTGGTGTAACCCCTAGGTGGTACTATCCCAAGGACTACTACCCCTGCCTGCTTGGCTAGTTGCAGGTTAAGGGGCCTGGGTACTGAAACGAGTGCCTCCACCCGGAGGACAGGGTAGTTGGTAGCAAGGCTAACCTAGGTACAGCCCTCCGGGACACTGTAACCCCCCCTTTCCCTTCTGGTGGCCTGGACAATGTGCAGTAAGCACTTTCACAGTAACCCTTGTTCAGCGCACAAATCCCGATTCTGTCTGTACTTACCACCAAGGCTGGTTCCTCTGGCTCGACACTGGAGACCACCTGTAAAACAAGGTTATGCACAGCAAATAGCAACAGTACAGTACTTCTGTCACAAACTGAGACCCCAGTCAGGTTAAATGCAAAAAGAGTTGGATCTGATTTATTTAGGGGACTTGAACAAGGGAGGGGCATAATCAGGTTGATTGGCTTAAAGGCTAAATCAATCAGGCAGTCATGCATGCACTTCAGAGTCCCTACACAGTCACACACTCTGGCAGTACCAAGGGTGGGGCGGGTGGTGCGCCCACCCCGGGCGCATGCCTCTGAGGGGCGCAGATTTCAGGTGAAGCTCACTGCCTGTTTCAGATGCCCAGCTATGCTTAAGCTTTAAATTTTAAGTTTTTTTTCTGTAATTACTAATTCAGTCAGCAGGGCGCATCCACAGAAGAACCAGCAAGCCAGTGGGATGGGGGTCAGTGGTCGCGCCCCGGCACAGACAAAATAATAATGTGGTGGTAGCTGTCTGTGGGCAGGCCAGTGCCGCCATACAGTATAAAAGATACGGGTGCCAGCCCTCCCGCCTACCTGCTACACAGCTGCGCAGTGCTCGATATTCTGGCTGCACACTACTTGAGTGAGACCAGATAACTAATGACATGTGAGTGTTAATTATTATTTTAAATAAACGTTCCACTTATCGTAAAACTGAAAAGGAGAGGGCTAAATTTGGCTCAGCTGCAATTGCTGCTAGTGCTTACATGTCTGAGCATCCTGCAGTGCCAATGATTCCACTCCACAACGCAATTTGCAGCACTTCTTTCAAGTATCATTCCCCATGCCGCAGGACAGGTTTAATCTGACAATTCCTTCATGATGCTCACTCACTGTACTTCATTTCAAATCCCCCCCCCAATCTTTAATTGGATGACTGCGCAGAAGAAGAAAAAAAAAGAAAAGCGAGTGAATGTCCTCAACTGTTTGAGCACTGCGGCTGCGCTGTTTAAAACGGGACACTGGAAATTCTAAAGACTGACACTTTCCCAACAATCCGTCACCGTCTGTCTTACCCGCTCCCATGAGTTCTCCCCCTGTCTCTCCCACTCCCGGTTGCTGTACCTGTCTCCAGACCTGGCAGACCATATGCTCTTTTGCAGGCTGAAACTACAATACAAAAAAATAAAGAAATTGCATCTGCCATCAGACCTTCTCTCCGTGATGGTCATTCCTGTCTCTGAATATGTCAGTTCACTCAGTACCCATTGGTTTTGTAGCGCTGGTGCTCAAAGTAAAACAAAAAAAATAAATAAAAGCAAAAAAACAGAATGCAGTCTTTGTTCTTAGTGTGTGGAGACTATGTCCAGTGGAGAGGGGCAAATGGTACAAGATCTTTATTAGAGGGGTTGTGCATAAGCTCTGAAAGCTCATAACTCAGGACAGATTAAAAATTACAGCTACAGAGGCCATCTAAGGACAAATGCCCAAAGTAAAAAAAAAAAAAAATGCATCCATATGATGAAGGTGGATGAACTATTTTATCTCAAATAACAAGATTTTACTTTTTTATTATTTAAGCTTAATAGTTATAATTTAAACAAACGTAAAACAGAGAGTACCATTTTATATGCACAATAAGACACTCCTGGGTGTGCGTTAGACAGTTCTAATACATGGCTAGGGGGCTAGATGCACCTGGCCTGTGGTCTCGTGCCCATCGCTATGCCCTCTTGCCGTGCGTTAGAACTGTCTAATGCACACCCCGTCATGTCTTATTGCTTACATGGCATCAGTTGTCCCTGTTGCTGATAGGAGAAGAGTGATCTGGAATGGGCCCTTTCTGATGAGGTGCAGGTAAAAATTGGGGAAGAGGGAATGGCGGATAATGTGATGAAGTCCTTCCATGAGGGGTTTGGTACCTCAGTGTGGAGCAGCACCACTGGGATAGCGAAGAGACTTAAGTAGATGGCACCCTAGTGGTCTTGCATATTTGATGTAAAGCAGTCAGACCTGGAAAGGGTGGATCACAGCAAGAGGTTACCAGACAAATACCACTAGATGTGAGAATTGCCCCTCAGTTATGGTTTGCCCCCATCTCTGGGTATGGAGGAGGCAGCAAATGGTGGGTTGTCACAGCATGAGGGCTCATCCAGAATTCGACATTGTGATGAGCTGTCAAGAGATCTGCACAATTTGGGCCTAGTGACGTGCATGTAAAAAGCAAGAGCAAAAGAGTACTGCACTATATAGCGACCCAGTGTGATCTTAGGTGGTTAGCAGTGGGCATAGGTTAAGTTTGTAGAGCAACTGTAGGACACGCACTCTAGCATGAGTGACTGCATTAATAGGATTCTAATGAGTGGGGGGATTAGTATGGGAGTTGTGGAGAGATGCGGGAGCAAATATAGCTCAGGTCAGGTCAAAGCAGAAACAGCCTGAATTCAGGGTAACATTAGACCTGAGGGCCCATTTAAATCATGAGATCTTGGGAAGACTGTCAATGCTGACAGGGAGTTTGTTATGTTAATGGTCTGTTAATCACCCTCTAGGGGTGTAATGTGGCACAAGGCATAGCTGAGTGCTACATGCCCATAGAGGGTGATTAACTGTGCATTAACATAACCCCTGGGAGTGCCTTATTGCCATTATAATAAAAATGTTTTTCAAATAGTGTTAAACCAGAGTCTCACACTCTCACACCTCAGATTCTATGGGAGTCAAATTTTTCCTGAAATTAGGGGTGGGGAACATATAACAAAAGTATGTTTTTCCTTCAAGAAAAGCCCCAAAACTCACCACAGAGCATGTAAACACCCCAGAGCTTCTGGGGGCCTTGTGGCTCCAGACCCCCGGCTATTTTTTTTTTTGGGGGGGGGGCCCAAAATTAGTCTTTTGCACAGGGCACCAAAATGCCTTCCTACGGCTCTGCACTCTGGGTACCCAGGTGGGAGTAAGGTGGGCTAGCCGAGATCATTGTCCGAGGTAGGCCGGCATCGCAGCTGGTTGGGGCCCTGTGATGGAAGAAAGAAACTTGCACAACCACACACAATTTGTAATCCAGAGCTGGATGGCTCAGTTCATGACAAGAAAACAACAAGTGAATTGGATGACAACACTTTTGATTTAGCTGATGTTGCAGGGAGCTACCCTAGTGTTTACTCACAATACCCAATACAGGACATCAGTGGGACTAAATTGAGACTGCAGGTTGATGAGCTGGAGTGCCAGGAGAAGCAGGGCCCACACGAATCACAGAGGCGTTGTTACTGTTCAAGGCGTTGAGCAGGAGGCTGATCCCCAGGCAGGTCTCTCATTGATGGTTTTCTCTGTGGTGTGCGTAATCTGGCTGGGCCAGTGAGACAAGGCCAAGACTGAGGAACAGTTCTGGTGTTAGTCCGAGAAAGCTGGATGCAGCCTCCAGCAAGCAAGGCACAGTTAAACACACAGTGGGGAACCAAATTGCAACCCACTAGTAGCACACAGCACATTTATAGTAAAGCAATCACCACTATACCAGGCGGATGACAGTCTGGCCACAATCACAGAGTCTCTGCACAAAACCGGGAGTTCAGTGGTAATTGAAGGTCCTGACAAGCCGATCAACATTCATCAAATCTTCGGTCTTCTTCAGGTTTTAAGCCTGGTCACAATTCAGTGGCTTAAATCTCTCTCAAGCCTCGGATGCAGTCTGATTCTTTGAAGAGCTCCCTCACAAGGGACAGCAGACAGGCAGGCCAAACTCAGCTCTTCCACAGTTGTCCCGCGCAAACTATGCAGAAGCTGCTGCTCGAATATCTCAAGCTGTTCACTCTTTCGATTCCCAACTCAGACTGAGAGTCTGCTGCAAGCAACCTGGGTCTTTCCCCAGGATCCAAAAGGTTCGGTTGGTTGATCCATCTGTCTGTCGATACAAGGGCTCCCCCTCCAGGTCCACTTAGGCACCAAAGTCTCAAAACTACAATTCCTACAGAATTTTGCTCCCACAAGACCCCTTGGGGCAGACATCATTTTAGGGTCCCCAAAGGTACTGATTGGTCCACAATAGCAGTCCAGAACCAAGATGGTGGTACAATATCAGAATGTCCATGCTGCAAAAAAGTCAGGTTAGACAAATTTTCATAATATTACTTTTACAATAGCTACTCAGCAAATAAGTACAGCTTTCAGTAAAGCTCCCTCTGTGCAATTAGCGATGGCAGAATGAGCAATTATCTGGCAGCTCGGGCAGGGCTCAAGCCTGAAACTACTTGGCCCCACTCAGATTAGTTATTGCACTGCGACTAGGCAGCTCTTAAAGAGACAGTACACAGAGGCTATAAGGGCACTCACAGACAATATCTTTTAAATGGTTAATACACAGGATACCAGCCTGGCCATGGGCAATTAGGCACACCCAAGGAAGATTTTCCAGGTACCCCAATTTGTAGGGGGGGTTACATCCTATCTGTCCTGGAAAAACCTGGCGTCCACATCAAGTCTACAACATCACAATATTGAAAAAGCAATATATACTAGACATACGTGACACTAGCATACTATGGAAATAATATCTTATGCATCAGTTACGGGAAGCTTATCACATTACTACACATTTTCAATACACCTCACAATACATCCTTATTGACAATACTAACACGTTTCATACATGTGATACTGATTCCATTATGATTAGCATACTATTAGCATTGTCCCATTATACCCATTAGCGCCATATGGCGTCAGAACCATCCATTGCTTAACCTGACCCAAAATGGCACATCAGATAGAATGAGTTAAAATACTGATTCATGTTATAACTTCTTGCACATTAAACAGTGTAAGGTGGGGGGGCCTTCCCTGTCAGCTAACTTGGGGCTGGATGGGGCAGGGGCACCATATCGAGAAGGAAGAACAATTAACCTGGAGTTGGCCGTCAAGCTCAGTTTGGGTAGTGAGTTCTGAGAAACAGAAACACCTTTGTGAACCACATTGAGAGGTAAATCCACTGGCCTCCTGGGAGAATCATAACTGAGGTGCAACACTGGCTTGACAGCTCGTCCAGACTTTCTGGGGGGAACAAGCACAGTCTCTGTACTTTTAGCACTGAGTGTGGACTCTTCTTCTGTCATGAAGGATGCCTCTGCACTGGTTGAAATGTCCAGATTGGGAACACTACCAGCTCCTGGCTCTGCAGATTCTGTTTCCACAATACTTTGCTCATTATTATCTTCTGAAGAGGGCCCAGATTGCTCATTCTGAGGAGACTCTGCCACAATTAGGCTTTGCAGCACTGAAGGGGTGCTGCTAACACTTTCATATTGTTCTTCAAGTTCGGGTATGTCACCAGATAGACTCAGACCATCAGTCCCTTCTTCAGGCAAGTCAAACAGTTCTACAAGACACAGAGAGTCCGCAACCTCAGATGTGATACTTTGTACCTCACTGTCAGGGGCACTGGGTCCATGGAAGAAGCTGGAGGGTTAGGCAGTTCTGAAGGCCCAGCTTCATCCCCACGATTCTGCAGAGGATTGCCTCGAAACAACTGACTCAGTTCATAAGAGGGAAAACCGGCATTATTACAGTCACTCCCATCAGAGACAGACGAACAGTCTTCACTATCCCTCGGGACCTGCTATGGGGAAGGTGTTGGTTCTGGAACAACACGGGCAGGCTGGCTCTGTTTCCTCTTCGCAGCAGCACAAGTCACTGGCCCAGGAGAAGTGTCAGTAGTTGGTTCTGCATCAATAATAACTTGACCGATGGGCAGTAAGTGATTACGGTTCATTGTACAGCTTTAGAATCATTTTCTGGGCGCACCTTGTACACTGGCAAATCATCCAATTTACCAACCACTACATGAGGAAGATTGTGCCATCTGTCAGCAATTTTGTGTTTCCCATGCAATCCCAAGTTATGCAGCAATACTCTATCCCCAGGCAACAACTCCTGAGCTTTTACTCATCGATCATGTCTTTCTTTGTTGGCCAGATTCTGCTTTGCGGCCATAGTTTGGGTTAGTTGATAGTCATGATTCAACTGATCTTTCAATTTCTGGACGTACTGCAAGTAGTTTTCAGCCCGGACCCCATCTGGAGAGACCCCAGAGCAGACATCAACTGGTAGACAGGCCTCCCTCCCAAACACGAGACGGTAGGGGGAGAACCCAGTAGCATAATTTTTGGTCCAATTGTATGCATGTACCAAGGTGCTAATCTGCTGGCTCCACTTAGGCTTGTCTTTTGGGTGGAGGGTGCCTAGCATGTCCAGAAGGGTGCGGTTAAAATGTTCTGGTTGAGGATCCCCCTGCAGGTGATAGGGGGTGGTTCTTGACTTCCGCACAGCCCACAGAGAGAGCATTTCTTTGATTAGCCTACTTTCAAAGTCTCTGCCTTGGTCAGAATGGATCTGCTGGGGAGTGCTATAGTGGACAAAGAACTTTTCCACTAGCACCTTGGCCACGGTAGAGGCCTTTTGATCTTTAGTTGGAAAGGCTTGTGCGTACCATGTAAAATGATCAGTAACTACCAACACATTGCCAATATTCTTTTGGTCTGGTTTTAAGCCTAGAAAGTTGATACAGACCAATTCTAGAGGGGCACTGGTAGTGATGTTGACAAGGGGTGCGGCCTTCTGAGGCATGGCTTTTCTTTGGAGGCAATGACTACAAGTCTTTACATGGTGGTTGACATCAGCCCCCATCTTTGGCCAGTAGAAATGGGATTGTACTAGGTCGAGAGTTCTGTCAATACTAAGGTGCCCCATATGATTGTGAAGGGACCTCAGTACCAGCTGTTTCAGGGCTGTGGGTAGGACTAACTGTTGTTTGTCTACTTGACCACGACGATCCACTGTCTTTCTGTATAGCAATTGATCATGCAACTTTAACCTGGGGCCTTCCTTGAGCAATAGAGCAGTCCACAAATCAGAGGAGCGCAACTTGGACACATCCTTCCCCGCATGCAGGGCGTCAAGTGCTGGCTGAATCATAGGATCTTGGGATTGAGCCCACTGAATACTGTCATTATCGAACTGAGGTAGTGCACTAATATCTAGAGCAGAGATTGGCAATAGGCCGCTGGTATGCATGAATCGGGAGGGCCCAAGCAATCTACTAGGCAGTCCACTGTATCCGTAGACATTGGTTCTTCTCTATCAAACTTTTGGCATAATGCTTTGATGTCAGGTTCAGACAATCGGACCCCACTGTTTTTTGAAGCTGGCCTTCATGACAGGGCGTCAGCATCAATGTGGTTTAATCCCGGCCTGTATTCAACAGCATAGTCATACGTCGATAAGGCAGAAAGCCAACGGTGCCCAGTGGCGTCCAACTTAGCTGAAGTCTATACATAGGTCAACGGGTTATCGTTGGTCTTCACCAATATCTTTGCCCCACAGAGGTACTCATGAAACTGGTTAACTGTGGCCCATTTTAGGGTGAGAAATTCCAGCTTTAGACAGGATAGTTCCGCTCTGAAGGGGTCAAGCTCCTACTGGTGAAAGCTACGGGTCTCAGACCATCCTCATGGTCTTGATATAGCACAGCCACTAGGCTCTGCAAACTAGCGTTTGTATGCAGCGCACAGGGCTTGGTAGGATCAGCATAGGCAAGGACTGGGGCATGGGTGAACTGGTATATGACTTCATAGAATGCTGCTTCACATTTGGGTGTCCACCAAGGCCCAGAAGGTTCACCTGTTTGAAAATACACTTTCTCGGATTCGTTGATAGCCCCTTTTTTATATTTGCAGTTCTAAGGGGGTAGCTTTGGGTAAGGTTAAGGAGGGGTCAAATCACCTTGGAATAATCTTTGATGAACCTGCAGTAGTAGCCACAGAACCCCAGGAAATGTAGTTCTTTCAGGTTATTGGGCTGGGGCCAAGTGGTCAGCGATTCAACCTTGCTGGGATCTGTCTGTATTCCTTCCGCAGATACTATGTGTCACACATATTTCACAGAGGTCTGGAAAAACTGGCACTTGTCTATAGATAACTTGAGGATGAATTCTTCCAAGTGATCGAGGACTTTGAACAATCTGGTTTCATGTTCCTCTAGCGTACGTCCGAAAACAGTGACGTCATCCAAGTATACCAGACATTCCGGTAGGTTCATATCTCCCACAGCATGTTCCATCAATCTCTGAAAGGTGGCTAGAGCACCCGAAATCCCCTGTGGCATTCTCAGGAATTCATACAACCCTAGAGGACAGATGAAAGCTGTTTTCTCATGGTCCTCCAGGACCATTGGAATCTGGTAATATCTGCTGTGGAGATCCAGTACAGAGAACCACTGACTCCCGTTCAGGCAATCCAAGGCATCCTGTATGTGTGGCATGGTGTATTGATCTGTTATGGTCCATCGGTTTAGGGTCCGATAATCCACACACATCCTCATGGATCCATCCTTCTTACTCACCACTACTATGGGACATGCATATGGGCTTCTGGATTCTTGAATGATACCCGCAACGAGCATCTCCTGTAGATGTCTCCTAACATCGTCTATGTTAACAGCGGCAAGGCATCAGGACCTCTCTCAGAAGGGCCAGTAATCATGCAGACGTATATTATGTTTGGCACCATGAACGCATCCCACGTCCCACTCTTTTAGTGACAACACTTGATCACTCTGAGCTAGTTTCTTGCTAATTCGAGTCTTCCACTCAGCAGACAAGGGGGAATCACCAAAGTTAAATAAGTCTGGGGTCATCTTCCCCGCTTCGCCAGAGCACTTGTTACTGGGTAATACTGCCGTGTCTGCGCAGTGTACTGTAGCCAGTGTACATCCCCGATTCACACGAATTTCTCTGTCTGACATGTTTCTCACTTGCACCATCACTCAGTGTGCATAGGCATGAGCACATGCAGGTAGTATACGGGGCTTAACCATCAACCCCTCTGGCATTTTCCCTACACCAGGAGCATCTATCATCAATATTTGGTTCTTTACATCTTTCTTCAGGTGGACTTCTCCATGAATTGTACACTGGGTATTGGGTGCTAACACCAAAGAGTCAGGATCCTTTTTCCACACTATCCCCACTGGCGCATCTCTATGCGCTTCATCGGGTTTCTGTTGCAAGTCATAAGCCCTTTGGATTAATGCTGGAATTTTCAGGGCCCTCCCTGTCCATTGCCCTCGTTTCTCATGGCAGAGTTGTGCTAACCTCTGAAACATGTGGGTGTTTGTTCCGATTAGCAGGAGAACCCCGTCATACAGTCCAGTGGGGGGACACACCAGGGCAAGTGTCTCAACTTGTTTATCTACCCGAGCCACGGTGGTAGGAAACGACAACCAGATCCGAATATACCCCGAGTATGGGTAGGACTTCTCACTCACCCCCAACATGTGTAGGCCTTCCAGAGGTTGTAGGGGCACATCAGGCAGATGCTTCTGGTGCCAATCTTGACATACTATGGTTACTTGGGATCCACTGTCGAGCACGGCCCAGGCAGACACATCATTCACCGTCACTGTAGTTTCCATTGAAGAGCCCACCACCTCAAACCACTCAGGTGACTCATACTTGGACACTGGCTTTACAGCTGCCTTGGATGAATAACTTTTTCAAGCAGCCCCACCTTGCAGTCATATGTTGTTCCGCTGAATCAATGCCAGCAGCCTGGTGGTAACTTTTCTCAGATTCTTTGGGGAACAGCAGGTGAACTGGGTGTGTCCATCCTCTCCACAGTGGTAGCAGAAGACAGGTACTTTAGAGTCTCTGGGGGAAGAGGGGCCGCTCCCTTGCTTGAACATAGTGGGGGAGTCTCAGGGTCTCTCTCTCTGGGTGGGGGTTGGCTCTCTTGAATTTCTGAGCTTCCCCCAGGGTCAGTATTCCGGGTAGCCTGAAGCATATCTCCCACCAAAACTCTCAGTTCTCGCACCTCTTCCAGCAGGTTGTCTTTAATTCAGGGCTCCAAGGCGATGACATGCAACCCCACCCTCCTGGCTGGGCTTCCCTCTGTGTCTTGGGGGTGGCTGGACAAGAAATGGTGTCTTTGGCTGCCTTGGCAGCTTGCGTGCTGACTCTCAACTCAGTCAATTCCTTGATTAGTTCTTGCATTTGCTGCAGTTCAGCCTCCTCACCTCTCTCATGGGCCAGACTGATGTGTGCAACCCCAGCTTAGGGCTCCCATCCTTCCTCATCATTATCGGCCTCGCGGATCTCTTTCATCAGACAGCAATATTCGGGGGGATTGCCCCTACGGTCCTGCAGTTTAAGTTTTTTTATTTTTTTTTTATTTAGTTGTTTAACCAGGTATAGCACACTAAGCTGGAAGCTTTTTTACAGGCGCGAACTTTTAACAACATCACGCTAGAATATCTGGCTGAGTTTAGGATGTGATCCAATCTGACCCTGTTCGATTCACTGGCAGGCACCCCTCATTTTCTGTGAGCCTGCTGCAAAGCTCGCTCAATTTGGGTGACAAACATTGATAACTTCTCATTTTTCCACTGTTTTGCTGACTTGAACTTCCACATCATATCATCCCCCGACTCCATACTACCAAGTACCCCCACCGAGGCAGAGAGGTATTCAGTGGCTGTAACCTCCAGGCTAGTGGATCGCAGGAAGCAAATGGCCTCCAGTGCAGGGCCCCTCAAGCTTTCCATGAGCCATTTCCTCTTCTCTCCTTCGGTACATTGCAACTCCTGGACCAATGGGGTGGCACAGTCCATCCACGTTTCCAGGTCATCCTCCCTTATGGGCACCGGGACCGTGCCTGAGAAGAGTCTAAGCCTATGGTATGAGTCCAAATCCACAGCGGGTATCACTATGAGAGAAGAAACTGTGGGGCAGGCAACTGTAGGGGTAGCGGGGGAGGCTAAGGGGGACTGCTCGGGCTTACATCCTCAGAAAGCTCTAACATTTTTACCAGCTCTATAACAGAGTGCCCCTCAGAGGCTAACAGTTTAAGCAGTTTGTCTTTAAACCCTTCTATGTGGGGGGACAGCTGGGTCACTATGTAAGTGAATGACTCCCCACCTCTTCTGGGACCCTTCAGGCAAAATCACAGGGGGTACCTTCTCTGGTTTAATGAGCAGGCTGCAGGAGAGTAGAGCCACCATGGTTTCATCAAACAGGTCGGAATCCCTCCCCCGTACTTCAACCTTGCACAGACACTTAATTCGTTCAGCTACTTTCACAATAGTGGCATTATTGGTCCCCAACGGGACGTCCATTAATAACAGAGCTTGCTGGGGGTCCACCACCTCTGCTTCACTCCACCCTATCATGCAGTGCACTAGTAGCTTGTGGGGAGCAAGCTTAAGCTTAGGCGTAGTGAGCACCTCCATTTTACCAAAATTTCTAAACGTGTGGTTATAGTACCCACTTCTGACCACCAGAAGACACAAATCCCAGCGGTGCCTCCAAGATGTAACCCCTAGGTGGCGCTATCCCAAGGGCTACTACCCCTGCCTGCTTGGCTAGTTGCAGGTTAAGGGGCCTGGGTACTGAAATGGGTGCCTCCACCCGGAGGACAGGGTAGTTGGTAGCAAGGCTAACCTAGGTACAGCCCTCTGGGACACTGTAACCCCCCTCTTTCCCTTCTAGTGGCCTGGACAATCTGCAGTAAACACTTTCACAATAACCCTTGTTCACCGCACATATCCCCACTCTGTCTGCACTTACCACCAGGGCTGGTTCCTCTGGCTTGACCCTGGAGATACCCTGTAAAACAAGGTTATGCACAGCAAATAGCAACAGTACAGTACTTTTGACATAAACTGGGACCCCAGTCAGGTTAAATGCAAAAAGAGTTAGATCAGATTTATTTAGGGGACTTGAACAAGGGAGGGCCATAATCAGGTTGATTAGCTTAAAGGCTAAATCAATCAGGCAGTCATGCATGCACTTCAGAGTCCCTACACAGTCACACTCATACACTCTTGGTACCCAGGTGGGAGTAAGGTGGGCTAGCCTGGAACATTGCCTGGGGTAGGCCGGCATCGCAGCTGGTTGGGACCCTGTGGTGGAAGAAAGAAACATGCACAACCACACACAATTTGTAATCCGGAGCTGGATGGCTCAGTTCGTGACAAGAAAACAACAAGTGAATTAGATGACAACACTTTTGATTTAGCCGATATTGCAGGGAGCTACCCTGGTGTTTACTCATGATACCCAATACAGGAAACAGGAGGGATGAAATTGAGACTGCAGGTTGATGAGCTGGAGTGCCAGGAGAAGCAGGGCCCACACGAATCACTGAGGCGTCGTTCCTGTTCAAGGCGTTGAGCAGGGGGCTGATCCCCAGGCATGTCTCTCGTCAATGGTTTTCTCTGTGGTGAGAGTAATCTGGCTGGGCCAATGTGACAAGGCCCAGACTGAGGAACAGTTCGGGTGTTAGTTCGAGAAAGCTGGACGCAGCCTCCAGCAAGCAAGGCACAGTTAAACACACAGTGGGGAACCAAATTGTGACCCACCAGCAGCACACAGCACATTTATAGTAAAGCAATCACCACTATACCAGGCGGATGACAGTCTGGCCACAATCACAGAGTTTCTGCGCAAAACCGGGAGCTCAGCGGTAAATGAAGGTCCTGACAGGCTGATCACGTTCAGCAAATCTTCGGTCTTCTTCAGGTTTTAAGCCTGGTCACCAGTTCAGTGGCTTAAATCTCTCTCAAACTTCAGATGCAGTCCAATTCTTTGAAGAGCTCCCTCACAAGGGACAGCAGACAGGCAGGCCAAACTCAGCCCTTCCATAGTTCTCCTGCGTGAACTACTCAGAAGCTGCTGCTCGAATCTCTCGAGCTGTGCACTCTTTCGATTCCCAACTCAGACTGAGAGTCTGCTGCAAGCAGCCTGGGACTTTCCCCAAGATCCAAAAGGTTCAGTTGGCTGATCCATCTGTCTGTCAATACAAGGGCTCCCCCTCCAGGTCCACTTAGGCGCCAAAGTCTCAAAACTACAATTCCTACAGAATTTTGCTCCCACAAGACCCCTGGGGACAGACACCATTTTAGGGTTCCCAAAGGTGCTGATTGGTCCACAGTTGCAGTCCAGAACCAAGATGCTGGTGCAATATCGGAATGTCCATGCTGCAAAGAAGGCAGGTTAGACAAATTTCCATAACATTACTTTTACAATAGCTACTCAGCAAATAAGTGCAGCTTTCAGTAAAGCTCCCTCTGCGCAATTAGCTATGGTGGAATGGAGTGATTATCTGGCAGCCCGGGCAGGACCCAAGCCTGAAACCACTCGGCCCCACCCAGATTAGTTATTGCACTGCGACCAGGCAACTCTTAAAGAGACAGTACACGGAGGCTATAAGGGCACTCACAGGCAATATCTTTTAAATGGTTAATACACAGGATACCAGCCTGGCCAGGGGCATTTAGTCACACCCAAGGAAGATTTTCTGGGAACCCCAGTTTGTAGGGGGGTTACATTGCGATGCACAGGAAGAATATTCCCAGCAGGAGGCGGGAGGTGGTGTTGCCACTACATCACTCACTTGTGAGACCCCACCTGGAGTATTGTGCGCTGTTCTGGAGACTGCTTCTCAGAAAGGACATAGGCAGGGTGGCGGCAGTCCAGAGCAGGGAACTAAAATGATGAAGTGGTTGCCTCAAAAGCCTTACAAGGACAGACAGGGAAATGTCAACATGTACATCCTGCAAGAGAACAGAGCGTGAGGGGAAATGAGAGAGAACTACAAGAACCTAAAGAGGATGAACAGAGTGCAGGAAGGAAGTTTCTTTTGAATGGGAAACAGCACCAGGACCACAGGGCGTGAAATGAAGCTTGGTGGGGGGGGGGGGACTTTAAGAGGGATGTGAGGAAGTACTGCTTCACTGCAAGAGTGGTGGATGCATGGATCACACTGCCAGCGGAAGTGGTGGAGATGAAAACAGTAGGGGCATCAAGCATGTGTGGGATAAACATAGGGGAATATTGATAAATAAGCAGAGAGGAGGGAAGGTTGCCAGAGGCCAGTTAGGGTCTGTGGAGACAGACTAGGCTGGGACCATATGGGCAGAATGGATGTGCCAAGCAGTCCCTTTCTGCAGACAAATTCTGATTCTATTTTTTTAATTCTTTTAGAGAGTATCTTGATACCCTTTAAATAAGTCTAGGTGATGAGATTTACCCTGGGATAGTGTGATCTAAACTGGGTTTCCAATTTAAGTGAGGCAACTCTATCATATTGTAAATACCTCATTTCTTGTTAACAAGGGCAGTTAGGTCATGTAGATGAACATATCATTCATTATACATGCTGGATATTAACTTAGGTCAATGGGATTGTAACTTAAGATACTCAAAATACTTACGATTATTTTGTTTCCAAGAGATATGTTGAAAGAATGATTTAAAATATTTTTGAGGTTCTTCTACTGTTCTATATTCGAATAATAAATGCATTTGACAGATTTACAGGACCTATATAAGTTACGCCATTGAGATTTAACCTTTATATCCGCCTGTATGAAGTTATTTAATCTCCAAAAGGTGGACTACTTATTACTTTATGGACCAATACAGCAGGAGTAAGATAAAGCAAGGTGATCTGATGTCTGCACAGCGGTTGTAATAGCCCCATGTATGTAAATATGTGACAAATAGAGAATAATGCATAGGCAACTGTGTGTTATGACGTTTTTTCACACACCTGAGGTGTGTGATGACCCATAAACCTCGAGAGCGAAGCTCGAGAGGTTTATTAGGTCACACACTGAGGGCATGTAAAAAATCGTTATAGAAACACCGTTGCCTATGTTTTATTTTTTAGGATTACTGGTGCAAGGAGTTAGTTCCCGAGATAGTTAGTGAAGCAGATGCTTATTTTCCAGTGGTTGTGTCCCCTGCTGTGCCTTGATCAGTGTCTCTCCTCCACACACATACACTCCTACACACACACACACGCACACTCCCTCTCTCTCTTTCTCTCACTGTCCAGTATGGACATTCCTTTTTTTTTAAAACTTGAACTGTTGAACCATGCACAGCTAGTGCTATAGGCAGTCAGCAACGGCCCTGTCCTGGATCGCACTTGCTGTCTGCCAAACCTGACATGCACCAGAATCAACCACATTGTAAAGGCAGGATCAACCAGATAAAGATTACAAAAAAGGTAAATAATGAAGAGTGGAAGTGAACACTAGCAGCTTCTTGCTAAGCGAGCCAATTTCCCCTGCTTGTACAGAGAATGAGTGAGACAGTGGAGCACGAGCCTGCAAAAGCCATAATAACATGGTGTGACATCGGACCTGGTTATTATGGCTTTTGAAAACAAAATGAAGTCAGTCAATATAGGGAGTCACCAGTAATTATAAACAACTGGTATCACTAAATGATTTGTAGTTTTTAGTACTCCGAGTTGCCAAAAACTCATCCGATTAGGATTTTTAGGATTTCAAATTGATCTATGTCGATTATGATCTGAATCCGTCAGGTTGGTCGAAATGTGAAATCTTAAAATCCTAAAATCCTAATCCTAAACTTATGCAACTTGCTGTAACTCAATAAACAAAATTAAAGCAACATGTAAACAACTGAAGGTATCAGTGCGCAATATTGTGTCATCCCATAACGAAGAACAATGCACGACTGACCAGAGATCCAACAATTCAAACAATTATGACTTTTAATAATCCTTACACTTAGCTTATACCTGTAGTATGTTAGAGACGTTTGATGTCATGACAGCGATCACGGAATAGTGATTGCCATTAGGACGAGTGTGCATTGCCGAAAATGAATTTTGGCGATGCACACTTATGGCGAATTGGAACACGGTACCTGAGATACAAGTAATTTTTATACTGCGGGGGGAGGCTGTGCCCCTGCACCTCCCATATTACAGGATTCTCAACTCCACGGGGTGGAACATTTGTAAAAATAAAAGCCAGCTGCTGGCAAAAAGAAAAGCCCCATGCCAGACCCTGCACCTCCCAAGCAACCATTCACCCTACCACGCTAGTGGTCCAGCTCGCAGCAGCCTGCCAGACCCCCTCCCACATATCTTCCCTCCCCCTTCCCTCGCACGCGTGCTTACACGTGTACTTCCCTTCTCCCTACCTCGTCCACCCAGGTGTCTGTTTGTTACCCTGCCAGATAGCCCTGTACATAGGCGTCATGATTGAGTCACCCTTTTTGTAAGTGCTCAATTGCGGTTGCCTTGTACACAGTATACCATTAGAGACCTACCTGAGCTGCATTGTCCAAAGCAGTCTTCGAATCAATTTTGATGTGATGATGACTAATCCTGCAGCAAAGGGTCATCTTTTGATAATGCATGGAATTGAAATAACACTTATGAACATTATCTAGAAGCAGACCCCGGAAGCAGCTGAAGGCACCTATGTGCTGCATTGCTGTAAGTGGTGTGTGTTGCCTAGAAGCTGTAACACTTGCTCAAGCTTCTTCTGATGTGATGTTATGGTAGCCATGGTAGCTGAAAGCCATGTTGTCTGATGAGTCGATGACCTGTCAGGTAGCTTCTTAAGTGATGTCTTCATAGCAGGCATTTTTTTAATTGTTTAACCAGGAGAGACACACTAAGCAGAAAGCTTGTTTACAGGTGTGGCCTGGAAGCACAGGGAAGTTAAGTGACTTACTCAGGACCACACAGTATGCAAGTGGGGGCTGTGGGATTCAAACCCAGGTCTCCAGATTTTCAGCTCAGAGCCTTAAACCACTACGCTATACTGCCTCACTTTCTTGAGCTTGTTATGATATTCGTTGATGAGCCTCAGACTCAGACTAAGCTAAATTCATCATGTTGGATGATGTGTTCAGTCAGTAGAAGTTGGATGAATTCTCAAGCTCTGCAGATTTCAATAAGCCAGGTCTATGTCACTTGTGGAGGATGAGCCATTCTTTTATTTCAACTGTTAAATAAATTCAGGTAATGAGTGTGTGTCATGTGTTCACTTGTCTGTCCATCATTCTTTTTCTGTTCTTAATCACCATTGCTGGTGCTCGAGTTGCTTTGGACTGGAGTTACTTTGGTGCTATCTGGCTGACTGTTCACTGCCGGTATCTATGCTGGTAAAAGAGGCAGGGTGTGTTTGTACTGCGGGGGAGGATGCTTTGTTGCTGGTGGAGGTTGCTTGGTTGCTGGTGAAGAATGCTTGGTTGCTGGGGGAGGATACTTGGTTGCTAGGTGAGGATGCTTTATTGCTGGGGATGATGCTTGGTTGCTGTGGAGAATGCTTTGTTGCTGGTGGAGGATGCTTGGTTGCTGGTGGAGAATGCTTGATTGCTGGTGTAGGATGCTTTGCTGCTGGTGGATGATGCTTGGTTGCTGGGGGAAGCTGCTTTGTTGCTGGTGGAGGATGCTTGGTTGCTGGGGAGGATGCTTGGTTGCTGAGGGGATCAATCAATCAATCAAATTCTTTATTTATCCAGGCGAACACCATTGAGCAAGCTCATTTACAAGGTGGACCTGCATTACACAAGTCAAGTAACAATACATTTATATACAGACAAATAGACAGTAGATGCAAGAGTACAACAGTACAGGTAGGCCTGCAATAGACAGGATAAGTAAAAATACATTTGGGTTCAGGTAAAAGACAGTCTTTAAGGGTATACATTATGATGCTTTGTTGCTGGTGGAGGATGCTTGGTTGCTGGTGAAAGATGCTTGACTGCTGGGGGAGGATGGTTGGTTATTGGTGGAGGATGCTTGGTTGCTGGTGGAGAATGCTTGGTTGCTGGGGAGGATACTTGGTTGCTGGTGGAGGATGCTTGGTTGCTTGGGGAGGATGCTTTATTGCTGGTGAAACATGCTTGATTGCTGGGGAGGATGCTTTATTGCTGGTGGAGGATGCGTGGTTGCTGGTGGAGAATGCTCAGTTGCTGGGGAGGATACTTGGTTGCTGGTGGAGGATGCTTTGTTGATGGGGAGGATGCTTAGTTGCTGGGGGAGGATGCTTTATTGCTGTGGAGGATGCTTTGTTGCTGGTGGAGGATGCTTGGTTGCTGGGGAGGATGCTTTGCTGCTGGTGGAGGATGCTTGGTTGCTGGGGAGGATGCTTTGCTGCTGGTGGAGGATACTTGTTTGCTGGGGAAGGTTGCTTTGTTGCTGGTGGAGGATGCTTTGTTGCTGGTGGAGAATGCTCTGTTGCTGGTGGAGGATGCTTGGCTGCTGGGGGAGGATGCTTGGTTGTTGAGGGGATGATGCTTGGTTGCTGGTGGAAGATGCTTGGTTGCTGGGGGGAGGATGCTTTGTTGCTGGTGAAAGATGCTTGATTGCTGGGAGGATGCTTTGTTGCTGGTGGAGGATTGCTTGGTTGCTGGGGAGGATACTTGTTTGCTGGTGGAGGATGCTTGGTTGCTTGGGAGGATACTTGGTTGATGGTGGAGGATGCTTGGTTGCTAGGGAGGATGCTTTGTTGCTGCGGAGGATGCTTGGTTGCTGGGAAGGATGCTTTGTTGCTGTGGAGGATGCTTTTGTAACCCCTAGGAGGCGCTATCCTAAGGGCTACTACCCTGCCTGCCCTAACTGTGACAGGGTGAGGGGCCCAGATCCGTTGGCGGGTGCCTCCACCCAGAGGTCGGGGTTAGAACAGTCGAGATTGACTCGGTCACAGCACTCTGGGTTGCTGCAACCCCCCCTTTCTTCCCACTAGTGGCCCACACAGTTCAATTTCAGTGTCCTTACCATATACACTTACCCCCCCGGCTCGAACCAATCAGCTCACTCCGGGGATCCCCTGAAAAGCAAGGTACAGTTACACCACATTCACTGTGCAATATTTCCCCATTAATACACAAACTAGCCAGTGTACTTTTGCAAAACAAGCAATCTGATTTATTCAATGGGAGACAACAAGGACTGGGGGGAATTGATTAGCTTACCACTACAATATAAGAATGTTCACCTAGGGCTCTGTGCACAGGCCTAACCTATAAGTTACTGTCCATGGGTACCCAAGCCCTAAAGGCTAGTTCCTAGATGCAGCTGGTTGGGGCCCTGACACAGATAAGCATTTAATTCCTACTACGATTTGATGGAGCCAGCCGGCTCAGCTAATGTAGTCAGCAAGGTAACCAGAAAATCTTGCCCTTGCTAGAACAGGTAACAGGGAACTGCCCTGAGTTAATGCTCACAACTCCAGAAGGAAAAGCGCGCTCACATCACTCGCAGGGCTGAGCCTAAACTTCAGATACTTCTCCACACATTTATATGAAAGACAACAGAGGGGTACCATACCAAGCAGCTGCTCCTATGGCCCGACTGAACTCACAGCTATCGGCAGTCTCACTGCAGCTTCAACTTTCCTGACAGACCGAGCGCGATTCAGCAGATTCTCCAGTCCTCTTCAGGTTGAGCCTGGTAGGTAGCTGTGCTTGTACACAGCCTCCTCTGACCGCTGCCCTGTGGATTTAGTTCATGGATCACCAGCAATTTCAACGGTCTCCTCAGGCCTTTCACACGCTTCCCGTGTGAACACTCAACGGCGCAGGAGCTCAGAGCTCCTTCCTCATTCACATCCACAACGTATCTGCTCCTTGACAGCATGGGGCCATCCTCTCTGCTTGGGTGCCACCCAATCCCACTGGCTGGCTACAGATGCCAGTCACTTAGTCCTGTTTTCAGTGGTGCGAAAAAGACGCCAGGGTCTAGCCTTCACTTCCCACAGTTACTCGCTGTATCCTTATTGGTCCGCCGGCTCCCTAGAGAGCCCTAATCCTGGTTGGTCACCAGTTACTCCATTTGGGACACCCCCTGCCCATATTGGACCCTTCGGAAAGTCCTGGTCCAACATGGAGGGGCACAGCACACGCAGTCCCAGCTGCAGAAGAAAAAAGGGTTAGACAAACTGTAACCCCACCAATAGTCTAACTAATTATGCCCCAACAGTTACATCTTTCAAAAGGGGCTCCCCCTGCGCATATAGCGACTGCCAAATGGGAGCAATGTCACCGAGGCTCAGGCGAGACTCGAACAGGGAAACACCAGTCCCCTCCATACCAGCCAGCTGAACCCTGCGAGCAAGCAGCCCTTAAAGAGACAGTACTGCAGGCTTTAAAAGCCTCACACTGCCTGCATTTTTGGCGCCATAGCACTGAGCACCAGTTAGGCAGGGAACATTAGGCAAGCTCCGGGAAGGCTTTTAGGAACCCTCATCTGTAAGGGGGTTACACTTTGTTGCTGGTGGAGGATGAAACATAGAAACATAGACTTTGACGACAGATAAGGACCACTTGGCCCACCCAGTCTGCCCGTTTCCCTACCTACTGGTTAAGCTGCAGATTCTAGTTAACCAACAGCCTTCTTCCTGTAACCCCCAACTATAATTGCCTTGTATCTGTCCCATGCATGTTTGAATTCCCCCACTGTTTTAGATCCAACGACCTCCTCAGGAAGGCTGTTCCATGTATCCACCACTCTCTCCGTGAAAAAAAATTTCCTTACATTACCCCTGAGCCGTCCCCCCTCTATCTTTAAATTGTGCCCCCTTGTTCTTACACATCTCTTTTTCTGAAAGATGCTACCCTCCTGGACTTTGTTGATTCCCTTGAGGTACTTGAACGTTTCTATCATGTCCCCCCGTCCCTCCTTTCATCAAGAGTATACATATTAAGCTCTCTCAGTCTCTCTTCATATGGCTTCTGCTGCAGACCCTGCACCATTTTAGTTGCCCTCCTCTGGACTGCTTCCATCCTGTCTATGTCCTTGCATAGATGAGGTCTCCAAAACTGCACGCAGTACTCCAGATGGGGTCTCACCAACTGTCTGTACAGAGGGATAACAACTTCCCTTTTTTACTTGTGATGCCCCTTCCTATGCATCCCAGTATCCCCCTGGCTCTCCTTACTGACTTTTCACATTGCTTACCCACCTTTAGGTCATCTGATATGACTACCCCCAGGTCCCTTTCCATTTTTGTTGTTGTTAGTACCTCCCCTGCTATTGTGTATTCTTCTCCTGGGTTTTTGTTTCCCAGGTGTCTTATTTTGCACTTCTTTGCTTTGAATCTAAGTTGCCACATGTCTGACCATTCCTCCAACCTTGCCAAGTCCCTTCTCATCCTTTCTACCCCTCCTTGTGTATCAACTCTGTTACAGATCTTTGTGTCATCTGGAAAGAGGCATACCTTTCCCTCCAGACCCTCTGCAATGTCACCTATAAAGATGTTAAAGAGGACTGGACCCAGTACTGTGCCCTGAGGTACTCCACTAGTAACCCCCCTTTCTTCGGAATGTGTTCTATTCACTATTACCTTCTGTGTCCTGTTGTGCAGCCAGTTTGCTACCCAGGCTACCACCCTGGGACCCACTGCCAGGCTGGCTACTTGATTATTAATCTTTTGTGGGACTGTGTCAAATGCCTTGCTAAAGTCTAGGTAGGCCATATCCACAGCCCCTCCCTGGTCTATTACTTTGGTCACCCGGTCGAAGAAATCAATTAGATTCATCTGACATGACCTTCCTGCTGTAAATCCATGCTGCTTTGGGTCCTGTGCCCCGCTGGCCTCTAGGTACTCAACAATTCTTTCTTTCAGAAGTGATTCCATCATTTTCCCTACCACTGAGGTTAAACTTATAGGTCTGTAGTTTCCCGCTTCTGCCTTGCTCCCACTTTTGTGAAGGGGAATCACATCTGCCCTCCTCCAGTCCTCAGGTACCACCCCATCCTGCCATGATCTGTTAAAAAGCGTGGTCAGTGGTGTCACTAGGTCCTCCCTTAGTTCTTTTAGGATTCTGGGGTGAATCCCATCAGGCCCCATTGCTTTGTCCACCTTGAGTTTTAGGAGTTCTTTCAGGACTCTTTCTTCTGTGAATGGACTGGTGTCAACCCTCCTACCCAGAGTGCTTCTATTGTCTGGTTTAGGTAACTCCTCCTCATCTTCTTTGTGAATACTGAGCAAAGTATTCATTCAGAATCTCTGCCTTTTCACTGTCTCCTCTGCCCACCTCCCTCTCCTTTATTAATCTTCACTATCCCTCCCTTAATCTTTCTGTGTTCCCTAATGTACCTATAAAGGTTTTACCCTTCTTAACTGAGTTGGCTATTTTTTCTTCTGGTTTGGGCCTTTGCTAGTCTGACTACCTTCCTACTTCTTTCTGCTTTAATTGATACAGTTCCCTGTCATGCTCCTTCTGTGATTCCTTATACTCTATGAATGCAGCCTTTTTCTCCTTAACCTTCCTGCCACCTCGTTTGAAAACCATAGTGGTTTTTACTCCGCTTTGTTTTCTTTATTTGCTTCACACAAAGGCTTGTTGCCTCTATGATGGCAGTTTTGATTTTTCTCCATTGTTCTTCCACCCCTCCTATTTGGTCATTTGCTAGTGCATTTTTCAGGTATTCACCCATTTTGCCAAAGTCAGCTCTTCTAAAGTCCAGTATCCTTGTTTTTGTATGGCTTATGTCCATGGTTGTGCTCATTGTGAAGCACACTGTGCAGTGGTCGCTTGTTCCCAGATGTCAGAGATTCTGAATGAATACTTTTGCTCAGATGTCTACTGACTTCTAAATTTGTGATCCTCTCTCCATTTGAGAGTACCAGGTCTAATATTGCTCCCTCCCAAGTGGGTTCCAACACAAGCTGTCTAAGGCCTGCCCCCTGCAGGGCATCGAGAATGACCCTGCTCTTGGATGTGGCTGCAGTACCTGTTATCTAGTTAACATCTGGCATATTCAGGTCCCCATCAACAGTATCTCCCTTTTTCAGCCATTTTGAGAATGTCCTCTATCATTTTGTTGTCCATTTCCTTCCCTTGAGACGGGGGTCTGTATACAACCCCTGTGCGGATTGTGATGCCATCCCCTGTCTCCCCGGAGTGAGCTGATTGGTTCGAGCCGGGGGGGTAAGTGTATATGGTAAGGACACTGAAATTGAACTGTGTGGGCCACTAGTGGGAAGAAAGGGGGGGTTGCAGCAACCCAGAGTGCTGTGACCGAGTCAATCTCGACTGTTCTAACCCCGACCTCTGGGTGGAGGCACCCGCCAACGGATCTGGGCCCCTCACCCTGTCACAGTTAGGGCAGGCAGGGGTAGTAGCCCTTAGGATAGCGCCTCCTAGGGGTTACAAAAGCATCCTCCACAGCAACAAAGCATCCTTCCCCAGCAACCAAGCATCCTCCGCAGCAACAAAGCATCCTCCCCTAGCAACCAAGCATCCTCCACCATCAACCAAGTATCCTCCCCAAGCAACCAAGCATCCTCCACCAGCAAACAAGTATCCTCCCCAGCAACCAAGCATCCTCCACCAGCAACAAAGCATCCTCCCCAGCAATCAAGCATCTTTCACCAGCAACAAAGCATCCTCCCCCCAGCAACCAAGCATCTTCCACCAGCAACCAAGCATCATCCCCTCAACAACCAAGCATCCTCCCCCAGCAGCCAAGCATCCTCCACCAGCAACAGAGCATTCTCCACCAGCAACAAAGCATCCTCCACCAGCAACAAAGCAACCTTCCCCAGCAAACAAGTATCCTCCACCAGCAGCAAAGCATCCTCCCCAGCAACCAAGCATCCTCCACCAGCAGCAAAGCATCCTCCCCAGCAACCAAGCATCCTCCACAGCAACAAAGCATCCTCCACAGCAATAAAGCATCCTCCCCAGCAACTAAGCATCCTCCCCATCAACAAAGCATCCTCCACCAGCAACCAAGTATCCTCCCAGCAACTGAGCATTCTCCACCAGCAACCACGCATCCTCCACCAGCAATAAAGCATCCTCCCCAGCAATCAAGCATGTTTCACCAGCAATAAAGCATCCTCCCAAGCAACCAAGCATCCTCCACCAGCAACCAAGTATCCTCCCCAGCAACCAAGCATTCTCCACCAGCAACCAAGCATCCTCCACCAATAACCAACCATCCTCCCCCAGCAGTCAAGCATCTTTCACCAGCAACCAAGCATCCTCCACCAGCAACAAAGCATCATAATGTATACCCTTAAAGACTGTCTTTACCTGAACCCAAATGTATTTTACTTATCCTGTCTATTGCAGGCCTACCTGTACTGTTGTACTCTTGCATCTACTGTCTATTTGTCTGTATATAAATGTATTGTTACTTGACTTGTGTAATGCAGGTCCACCTTGTAAATGAGCTTGCTCAATGGTGTTCGCCTGGATAAATAAAGAATTTGATTGATTGATTGATCCCCTCAGCAACCAAGCATCCTCCCCAGCAACCAAGCATCCTCCACCAGCAACAAAGCAGCTTCCCCCAGCAACCAAGCATCATCCACCAGCAGCAAAGCATCCTACACCAGCAATCAAGCATTCTCCACCAGCAACCAAGCATCCTCCACCAGCAACAAAGCATTCTCCACAGCAACCAAGCATCAGCACACACAGTCCCAGCTGCAGAAGAAAAAAGGGTTAGACAAACTGTAACCCCACCAATAGTCTAACTAATTATGCCCCAACAGTTACATCTTTCAAAAGGGGCTCCCCCTGCGCATATAGCGACTGCCAAATGGGAGCAATGTCACCGCGGCTCAGGCGAGACTCGAACAGGGAAACACCAGTCCCCTCCATACCAGCCAGCTGAACCCTGCGAGCAAGCAGCCCTTAAAGAGACAGTACTGCAGGCTTTAAAAGCCTCACACTGCCTGCATTTTTGGCGCCATAGCACTGAGCACCAGTTAGGCAGGGAACATTAGGCAAGCTCCGGGAAGGCTTTTAGGAACCCTCATCTGTAAGGGGGTTACACTTTGTTGCTGGTGGAGGATGAAACATAGAAACATAGACTTTGACGACAGATAAGGACCACTTGGCCCACCCAGTCTGCCCGTTTCCCTACCTACTGGTTAAGCTGCAGATTCTAGTTAACCAACAGCCTTCTTCCTGTAACCCCCAACTATAATTGCCTTGTATCTGTCCCATGCATGTTTGAATTCCCCCACTGTTTTAGATCCAACGACCTCCTCAGGAAGGCTGTTCCATGTATCCACCACTCTCTCCGTGAAAAAAAATTTCCTTACATTACCCCTGAGCCGTCCCCCCTCTATCTTTAAATTGTGCCCCCTTGTTCTTACACATCTCTTTTCTGAAAGATGCTACCCTCCTGACTTTGTTGATTCCCTTGAGGTACTTGAACGTTTCTATCATGTCCCCCGTCCTCCTTTCATCAAGAGTATACATATTAAGCTCTCTCAGTCTCTCTCTTCATATGGCTTCTGCTGCAGACCCTGCACCATTTTAGTTGCCCTCCTCTGGACTGCTTCCATCCTGTCTATGTCCTTGCATAGATGAGGTCTCCAAACTGCATGCAGTACTCCAGATGGGGTCTCACCAACTGTCTGTACAGAGGGATAACAACTTCCCTTTTTCTACTTGTGATGCCCCTTCCTATGCATCCCAGTATCCCCCTGGCTCTCCTTACTGACTTTTCACATTGCTTACCCACCTTTAGGTCATCTGATATGACTACCCCCAGGTCCCTTTCCATTTTTGTTGTTGTTAGTACCTCCCCTGCTATTGTGTATTCTTCTCCTGGGTTTTTGTTTCCCAGGTGTCTTATTTTGCACTTCTTTGCTTTGAATCTAGTTGCCACATGTCTGACCATTCCTCCAACCTTGCCAAGTCCCTTCTCATCCTTTCTACCCCTCCTTGTGTATCAACCTGTTACAGATCTTGTGTCATCTGTGAAAGAGGCATACCTTTCCCTCCAGACCCTCTGCAATGTCACCTATAAAGATGTTAAAGAGGACTGGACCCAGTACTGTGCCCTGAGGTACTCCACTAGTAACCCCCCTTTCTTCGGAATGTGTTCTATTCACTATTACCTTCTGTGTCCTGTTGTGCAGCCAGTTTGCTACCCAGGCTACCACCCTGGGACCCACTGCCAGGCTGGCTACTTGATTATTAATCTTTTGTGTGGGACTGTGTCAAATGCCTTGCTAAAGTCTAGGTAGGCCATATCCACAGCCCCTCCCTGGTCTATTACTTTGGTCACCCGGTCGAAGAAATCAATTAGATTCATCTGACATGACCTTCCTGCTGTAAATCCATGCTGCTTTGGGTCCTGTGCCCCGCTGGCCTCTAGGTACTCAACAATTCTTTCTTTCAGAAGTGATTCCATCATTTTCCCTACCACTGAGGTTAAACTTATAGGTCTGTAGTTTCCCGCTTCTGCCTTGCTCCCACTTTTGTGAAGGGGAATCACATCTGCCCTCCTCCAGTCCTCAGGTACCACCCCATCCTGCCATGATCTGTTAAAAAGCGTGGTCAGTGGTGTCACTAGGTCCTCCCTTAGTTCTTTTAGGATTCTGGGGTGAATCCCATCAGGCCCCATTGCTTTGTCCACCTTGAGTTTTAGGAGTTCTTTCAGGACTCTTTCTTCTGTGAATGGACTGGTGTCAACCCCCCTACCCAGAGTGCTTCTATTGTCTGGTTTAGGTAACTCCTCCTCATCTTCTTTTGTGAATACTGAGCAAAAGTATTCATTCAGAATCTCTGCCTTTTCACTGTCTCCCTCTGCCCACCTCCCCTCTCCTTTATTAATCTTCACTATCCCTCCCTTAATCTTTCTGTGCTCCCTAATGTACCTATAAAAGGTTTTACTCCCCCTTCTTAACTGAGTTGGCTATTTTTTCTTCGGTTTGGGCCTTTGCTAGTCTGACTACCTTCCCTACTTCTTTCTGCTTTAATTGATACAGTTCCCTGTCATGCTCCTTCTGTGATTCCTTATACTCTATGAATGCAGCCTTTTTCTCCTTAACCTTCCCTGCCACCTCGTTTGAAAACCATAGTGGTTTTTTACTCCGCTTTGTTTTCTTTATTTGCTTCACACAAAGGCTTGTTGCCTCTATGATGGCAGTTTTGATTTTTCTCCATTGTTCTTCCACCCCTCCTATTTGGTCATTTGCTAGTGCATTTTTCAGGTATTCACCCATTTTGCCAAAGTCAGCTCTTCTAAAGTCCAGTATCCTTGTTTTTGTATGGCTTATGTCCATGGTTGTGCTCATTGTGAAGCACACTGTGCAGTGGTCGCTTGTTCCCAGATGTCTACTGACTTCTAAATTTGTGATCCTCTCTCCATTTGAGAGTACCAGGTCTAATATTGCTCCCTCCCAAGTGGGTTCCAACACAAGCTGTCTAAGGCCTGCCCCCTGCAGGGCATCGAGAATGACCCTGCTCTTGGATGTGGCTGCAGTACCTGTTATCTAGTTAACATCTGGCATATTCAGGTCCCCCATCAACAGTATCTCCCCTTTTTCAGCCATTTTGAGAATGTCCTCTATCATTTTGTTGTCCATTTCCTCCCCTTGAGACGGGGGTCTGTATACAACCCCTGTGCGGATTGTGATGCCATCCCCTGTCTCCAAGGTGACCCAGAGTGCCTTTTGTTCTCCCCTCTTACTTTTTAGTTCTGTAGCTTTGATCCCTTCCCTTATGTATAGAGCTACTCCACCTCCTCTTTTACCTTCCCTGTCCCTTCTGTAGATTGTGTACTCTGGTATGTTGACATCCCAGTCATGGTTCTCGGTGTACCATGTTTCCGTGACTGCCACAATATCCAACTGTTCTTCTTCCATCAGGGCTACTAGCTCAGGAAGCTTGTTTCCCAGACTATGGGCATTGGTACTCATTGCCCTCCATTTAATGTTGGCTTATCCTTTTTTCCCCCATCCCTGCTCTTACTGTCTTTGTCTATTTTTCTATTTACCACTGTCCTGCCCTGTGTTGAGCTTTGTACCTCAGTGTTTACCTTATGACCTGCCACGTTTTGTGGGGGGAGGCTTGAAATTTACTGCCTTTTATCAGCGCCTCCCCCCTTGGCTAGTTTAAAAGCTTGCCAAGGAAGCATTTAAACCTATCACCTAGGAGCTTGGTTCCCTTCATGGACAGATGCAGACCATCATGCCAGAATAGACCTTTATCTCTCCAGGTGGCCCCCCAGTCCCCAATGAAGCCAAAGCCCTGTGCTCTGCACCAGGTTTGCAACCATTCATTAAACTGCATGGTGTGCAGCACCCTAGCCTCACTCCTGCCATGGACTGGTAGCACCTCTGAGAAGGTTACCGTGCTTGCTACCCATCTGAGGCCCCTCCCCAACTCCACAAATTCATTCTGCACTGCACTGATCCCATGCCTAGCTAGGTCATTTGTCCCAAGGTGGACTATGATATCTAGTTCCCTCTCCTGCGATGCTGCTTCTGCAATCCTGAGACTTCGCTTCCTGTCCCTCCAAGCCATGGCACCAGGCAGGCACCTTACTTCCTTCTCCTCTCCCTTTCCCAGGTTTACCCCCCTAACAATAGAGTCCCCTATCAGAAGCTGTTTCCTTCCCCTGTGGTGTCCCTTGCCACCCTTTTGTGGGTCTCCCTTGTGGATGTCCTCAGTTTTCTTCTGGGTCTCAACTGAGGGTGCCATCATAGAGGAACCTTGCTCTGCCAGAATGGCATATGATTTGTGTAGAGGTACAACTAGGGGACTTCGCCTCTGGTCCACCACCCGCGCCCTTCCAGAACCCACTGTGGTCCACCTGCTCTTCATACTTAGCAGCCTCTGTGGCAGTGGTGCTCTTTGGAAGGGGGAGGCCTCCTTAGTCCTTGCTAGTTCAGCCTGGAGGTGGGCAACCTCCTCCCTCAGAGCTGACAGTTGCCTGCAAATAGGACAGCAACGCAGTTTCCAGAATGTCTCCCGGAAAACTGCTGCCCCACAGCCAGTGCATTGCACCATTCCCCACATGTTCCTCTCCCATATAATATACTATATATATATATATATATATATATATATACACACACACAGCCACTGGTGACTGATAGAAACAATCAAATACACAACTGCTCCACCACCCTGGTGAGTACTGCCCTTTATAGTACTTCAACTAACACTACAATTTACTAGACCACGTCTCCTGCACAAATCACTATACTGAGTCCAGGGATAAAAATTAACTCACTCCTCAGCCAGCAGGACAGTTTTAAAATGTTGCAAACATATCCTTCCACATCCTAGGTCTCAACCCCAACAATCAAGCAAATTCAGTTGTATCTCGCTCCCTCTGGTTATAAAATTACTACACTTTTAATGGAATCCTGCAATTCTCTGATTAATGCCAATAAGGAAAAAAAAATGAAACTTTTTGTAGAAAGTGTAGCTCCCTTTCTGTACAAGTATTATGCCTCACCAGGTTTCCAGGTCCTAAATGGAGTTATAGTTTGTTCTTTGCAGTGTAGCAAGGTTTTCAGCTTCCACAGACAACTCAAAGTCAGACTGACTGACTTCTAACTGTGAAGAATGCTTGGTTGCTGGGGGAGGATGCTTTGTTTCTGGTAGAGAATGCTTGGTTGCAAGGGGAGGATGCTTTGCTGTTGGTGGAGGATGCTTGGTTGAAAGGGGAGGATGCTTGGTTGCTGAGGGAGGATGCTTTGTTGCTGGTGGAGAATGCTATGTTGCCAGTGGAGTATGCTTTGTTGCTGTTGAATATTCTGTTGCTGGTGGAGGATGTTTGGTTGCTGGTGGAGGATGCTTGGTTGCTGGTGGAGAACGCTGTGTTGCTGGTGGAGAATGCTGTGTTGCTGGTGGAGGATGCTTGGTAGCTGGGGAGGATGCTTTGTTGCTGGGGAAGATGCTTTGTTGCTGGGGGAGAATGCTTGGTTGCTGGTGGAGGATGCTTGGTTGCTGGGGGAGGATACTTGGTTGCTGGTGGAGGATGCTTGGTTGCTGGGGGAGGATGCTTTGTTGCTGGGGAGGATGCTTTGTTGCTGGGGAGGATGCTTGGTAGCTGGGGAGGATGCTTTGTTGCTGGGGAAGAATGCTTGGTTACTGGTGGAGGATGCTTGGTTGCTGGTGGAGGATGCTTGGTTGCTGGGGGAGGATGCTTGGTTGCTGGGGGAGGATGCTTGGTTGCTGGAGGAGGATGCTTTGTTGCTGGGGAAGATGCTTTGTTGCTGGGGAGGATGCTTGGTTGCTGGTGGAGAATGCTCTGTTGCTGGTGGAGGATGCTTGGTAGCTGGGGAGGATGCTTTGTTGCTGGGGAAGGATGCTTGGTTGCTGGTAGAGAACACTGTTGCTGGGGGAGGATGCTTGGTTGCTATGGGAGGATGCTTGGTTGCTGGTGGAGGATGCTTGGCTGCTGGGGAGGATGCTTGGCTGCTGGGGGAGGATGCTTTGTTGCTGGGGAGGATGCTTGGTTACTGGGGCGGATGCTTGGTTGCTGGTGGAGGATGCTTGGCTGCTGGGGCGGATGCTTTGTTGCTGGGGAGGATGCTTTGTAGCTGTTGGGGGATGCTTGGTTGCTGGGGGAGGATGCTTTGTTGCTGAGGACGGGATGCTTGGTTGCTAGGAGTATACTGTTCGCACAGCGATGGCAATACCGCAAAGACCATTACAGCGACAAAGCCTGCAGTTCTCTGTAACAGTCCGCGGTACTATTGACACTGCTGTCTGCTGTGATTTTTGCCCCCTTCCCAAAAAAACTCTGACTCGGAGTTCACAATCTAAAATGTAGGGGGGGGGGGTAAAGCCCTACTGAAAATACACCTTCTGCTCCTGACGGCACAATGCCAAATCGCCGTAATGCTAATCGACAAATTTCATGTCAATGCGGCATGGTGGAACCGTTGCTGGTGAAGGATGCTTTGTTGCTGGGGGAAGATGCTTGTTTGCTGGTGGAGGATGCTTGGTTGCTGGGGGAAGATGCTTGATTGCTGGTGGAGGATGCTTTGTCACTGGGGGATGATGCTTTGTTACTGGTGGAGGATGCTTGGTTGCTGGTGGAGGATGCTTTGTCGCTGGGGGATGATGCTTTGTTGCTGGTGGAGGATGCCTGGTTGCTGGTGGAGGATGCTTTGTTGCTGGGAGAAGATGCTTGGTTGCTGGTGGAGGATGCTTTGTTGCTGGGGGAAGATGCATTGTTGCTGGTGGAGGATGCTTGGTTGCTGGAGGACGATGCTTTGGTGATCTAGGAGGATGCTTTTTGCTGGCAGATGCTTGCTTTGATTGCCACTGTCACTTGTTATATCTGTAGGAGAGGGAGACAGCAGGAAGGTCATGTCAGACAAATCTAATCGATTTCTTTGACTGGGTGACCAAAGTAATAGACCAGGGAGGGGCTGTGGATATGGCCTACCTAGACTTTAGCAAGGCATTTGACACAGTCTCGCACAAAAGATTAATAATCAAGTTAGCCAGCCTGGGAGTGGGTCCCAGGGTGGTAGCCTGGGTTGAAAACTGGCTGCACAACAGGACACAGAAGGTAATAGTGAATGGAACACATTCTGAAGAAAGGGGGGTTACTAGTGGAGTACCTCAGGGCTCAGTACTGGGTCCAGTCCTTTTAACGTCTTTATAGGTGACATTGCAGAGGGTCTGGAAGGAAAGGTATGCCTCTTTGCAGATGACACAAAGATCTGTAACAGAGTTGATACACAAGGGGGTAGAAAGGATGAGAAGGGTCTTGGCAAGGTTGGAGGAATGGTCAGACATATGGCAACTTAGATTCAATGCAAAGAAGTGCAAAGTAATGCACCTGGGAAATAAAAATCCAGGAGAAGAGTACATAATAGCAGGGGAGGTACTAACGACAACAATAATGGAAAGGGATCTGGGTGTAGTCATATCAGATGACCTAAAGGTGGGTATGCAATGTGAGAAGTCAGTAGGAGAGCCAGGGAATACTGGGATGCATAGAGGGCATCACAAGTAGAAAAAGGAAGGGTTATCCTCTATACAGACAGTTGGTGAGACCCCATCTGGAGTACTGCATGCAGTTTTGGAGACCTCATCTATGCAAGGACATAGACAGGATGGAAGCAGTCCAGAGGAGGGCAACTAAAATGGTGCAGGGTCTACATCAGAAACCATATGAAGAGAGACCGAGAGAGCTTAATATGTATACCCTTGATGAAAGGAGGAACAGGGGGACATGATAGAAACTTTTAAGTACCTCAAGGGAATCAACAAACTCCAGGAGGGTAGCATCTTTCAGAAAAAGAGATGTGTAAGAACAAGGGGGCACAATTTAAAGTTAGAGGGGGGACGGCTCAGGGGTAATGTGAGGAAATTCTTTTTCACGGAGAGAGTGGTGGACGCATGGAACCGCCTTCCTGGAGAGGTTGTGGGATCTAAAACAGTGGAGGAATTCAAACATGCATGGGACAGACATAAGGCAATTATAGTGGGGGGTTGCAGGAAATAGGCTGTTAGTTAACTAGAATCTGCAGCTTATCCAGTAGGTAGGGAAATGGGCAGACTGGGTGGGCCAAGTGGTCCTTATCTGCCGACAAAGTCTATGTTTCTATGTAGACAAAATGAGACAGAAAGTACAGTTTTAGTCAGGGGGCACTAAGAGTCTGTAGGATTGCCATGCCCGACCAGTGTAGTGAAATGGATATTCGCAGCTACGTGTGATGGCTTACTGTGTGAGGCACTCACCATCGCAGTGAACAAACAAGACATGGGTATACTCTTGTGCTGGAAGAGGAGGCTGTGGTGATGGAAAAGGCTCGGTGTGCTGGTATTGTCACTGTCATTGGCTATACTTCCATGATAGGGAGATGGAAGGGGACAGGAAAAGACCAGTGTACAGCCTTCTGAGAGAAAGAGTGTCTTTTTTTGCCCGCCCCCACACCTGGTTGTACATGGTGTGGCAGATGTAAATATTGTGCTTCTATAAATAAAACAAAATCCTTTGTTAGTGCTAAGGATGGAAAGGAATCTTATACTTTATATCATGTGACACACAAAATGTTATATATATATATATATATATATGTGTATATGGCAACATGCAGTTGTGGTGTATGTTACGTTGGGAAGACAAAGTGCAAATTTAAAGAGAGAGTTGGGAAACACATGAGGGCAGAAATAACAAGAATTTGAAATATGCCATGACACAACATATCAACACAGCAAGGGATAGTTCAAAACATATTCCATTGTTTATAGGCATAGATAAAGTTAGTTTGGGACCAAGGGGTGGGGACAGAGAAATGAAGTTAGAAAATAGGCCTATTGGATCTATCAGTTGGGTGCTTTAAGTTGGTTGGGATTAAATGATCAGATAGAACTGGCAAAAAGCTCTTACATTAAATTTAGAGACTCTGAAAGAGCTAGCCAGAATTTTTATCGAGTTACACTAGAATAGTGTTTGTCATATTTGAAATAAGCTAATAAAAAGGTGAGGTATTTTATAAAAAGTGTTGTACTGTATATCTATCTTTTTAGAAAGGGAAGATTCCATATTTAAAACTTTCTTCCTAAACTGCCCCCCCCCTTTTCTTGACCCTGTCAATAAACTGTTATAAAAGCACAGAATAGGTGAAGTTAAGAAGGGGCCCCATGCAATATAGTTTGTGAAACAAAATGATAAATTAATTATTTCATGCAACATAGCCCTTTTAATAAAACCCCTTATTCCTCCATTTCTTTCTCTTTTCCCTCCCCCTCCCCCAAATGAGATATATTTAGGAGTTGTTATATGTATATCTATATGTAATAGATAACCCACTCTTAGGTGTGCTAGATCACGCTGTGATACACCCTTGCGCCTTGGCGTACATTATTCGCGCGAAGGCGCGGGGCAGTGCGTCAACCACCAAAGCGTGCATATATCAGAGCGTGACCACACCCCAAGAGTGGTTATCTATCTTATAAAATGGCAAAATTGTTTTGGAGGGTAAAAGTGCAGGTGTGCAGTCACGTTCTGATACATGCACGGTCATGTAATGTGTTTCATACAATCAGAACATTAGATTTGGATATTAATGATTTCCCATTTTATAAATATATATACACATATATATATATATATATATATATATATATATATATATATTTTCTCCTCCCCCACCCCAGGACGCTTCTGGAATCGAGCGTTGCACCGCTCAGTATGCCTTCCTGGTAAAACTTTTAATTAAATAAATATAGATCTGTAGAGGCACTTTAAAATCTTTATTTATATTTTTCCATTAAGATGGATTGTGTGTATATGAATGAAATATCCATAAAATATTTAAAATATTCATCATTTATAACAGTAAGCATTTCTGAATTCCCCAGATGGGATGCTGATATTTGTATTATGGTAGCTGTTTACAACTGATTGAGGTAGGGAGGCATTTTCATGTTTTAGTATAGCACTGTTAATTGATTGTGTTATAAAAATTCAACACTAGGTGGTGCACTACACCTTAACAAAGCGCCCATAAGGGGTGTGAAACATTGGTCACTTCTTATGGGGGTCTCCCAGGGCTATACCTGCTGTCTTATCATCGTGTTGGGTGCAAAAAAATAAGTACATTTTTATTAGGACTGGCTTGTTTTGCAGTCTTTTTGCTGACTTTTGAGTGCCGAGTCCTTTTTGCTTCACAGTTTAAACTTTGGGACCAGCAAGCACCCTCCCCGCAAGAGTGACCCTTGTACTGTTTTTTTTTTCCTATAAGGACAGGCTGAAGGACTTGAATATGTACTCTCTGGAGGAAAGGAGGGAGAGAGGGGATATGATAAGAGACATAGAAGTACCTTACAGGGAGGAACAGAGTGCAGGAATACACTATTTTACAGCGAAAAAGATGTTCTGGGACTAGAGGGCATGGGATGAAGTTGGAGGGAGGGTGATTCAGTGGAAATGTGAAGAAGAATTTCTTCACAGAAAGGGTGGTGGACAAATGGAACACCCTGCCAGAGGAAGTGGTGGGGGCTGAATCAATCACATAATTTAAGAATGCATGGGATAGACATAAGGGAATTCTGGAGGTCAGGGGTAAGGGGGCAACAGACTTCTAGAAAAATGTAAACGGAACTTACAAGCTCAAATGGGCAGACTGGGTGGGCCATAGGCCCTTATCTACTGATACTGTCTATGTATGTATCTATGAGTACTGCTAGGATATGTCTTTGGATGGAAACAGACATTATTGGCACAGGCTAAGAGTGCTGACTCACTGTTTGAGATACTCACCACTGCAGTAGATAAAGTAGATGCACATCAGGTTACTCCCTTGTGTGGGAGAAGAATTTCGCTGGCTGTGCTGGGTAGCATGCTGGCACAAGAGATGCAGACTTTGCACTGGTGAAGAAGAAAGTTCAGGTGCTGGAGGAGGAAGTGACTTTGGTGCTAGAGGAAGAGAAGGAGGAGGAGGCTTGGTGTTGGTGTCCCGCTGGCATTTACTAAACCTGCAGGTCATGGAGACATGAGCAGACAGGAAAAGACAATTTTAGTCAGGTGGGCGCTAAGAGCCTATAGGACTACCATGACATACCTGTGGAAGGAAACAGATGTTAGCAGCTAAAGTGCTGACTCAGTGTGTCAGGCACTCACCATCACAATGAAAGAACAATGCACTGGGTATACTCTGGTGCTGGAGGACCAGACTTTGGTTCCAGGCTTCGTGGTGCTGGGTTTGCTGCTGTCAGTGGTTATACCTGCATGACAGGAAGTCATGGGGCACATACAGCCTGGAGGACTACCATGATATGCCAGTGGATAGAAATGTACATTAGTGGCACTGGCAAAGTGGGCCAACTCACTGTTTGAGATGCTTACCATCACAAGGGACAAAGAAGACATCCATCAGGGTACATTGTAGTGTGGGAGAAGGCTTTGGTGGTGGCTTGCTGGCTGGCTGGCACTGCCAGTGGCTACACTGGTACAATATTTTGGGCTTGTTTACAGTGCTTGAGGATGATCCTTTAGTGCTGGTGCAGGAAGATTTCATACCGGTTTGCTGTTGCCAATAGAAACATAGAATTTGACGGCAGATAAGGACCGCTTGGCCCAACTAGTCTGCCCATTTTCCTACCTAACAGATAAGCTGCAGATCCTAGTTAACCAACAGCTTACTTCCTCCTACCCCCCACTAGGACTGCCTTATGTCTGTCCCATGCATTCTTGAATTCCCCCACTGTTCTTGACTCCATGACCTCCTCAGGAAGGCTGTTCCATGCATCCACAACCCTCTCTGTGAAAAATACTTCCTCACATTACCTCTGAGCGCCCCCTCTATCTTCAAATTGTGCCCCTTGTTCTTGCACATCTCTTTTCTGAAAGATGCCACCCTCTTGGACTTTGTTGATTCCTTGAGGTACTTGAACGTTTCTATCATGTCCCTCTCTCCCTCCTTTCCTCAAGGGTATACATATTAAGCTCCTTTAGTCTTTCTTCGTATGTCTTCTGGTGCAGACCCTGCACCATTTTGGTTGCCCTCCTGTGGACAGCCTCCACTCTGTCTATGTCTTTGAGGAGATGGAGTCTCCAGAACTGCATACAGTACTCCAGATGGGGTCTCACCAACCGTCCGTACAGAGGGATAACAACTTACTGTTTTCTGCTATTGATGCCTCTCCCTATGCATGCCAGTATCCCCCCCCAGCCTTCCTTACTGCCTTCTCACATTGCTTGCCCACCTTTTGGTCATCTGATACAACTACCCCCAGGTCCCTTTCCAGTTTTACTGTTGTCAGTATCTCACCCCCCAATGTGTACTCTTCCCCTGGGTTTTTGTTTCCCAGGTGCATTACTTTGCACTTCTTAACACTGAATCTAAGCTGCCATACATTTGACCATTCCTCCAACCTTGCCAAGTCCCTTCTCATCCTTTCCACTCCATCTGGTGTATCAACCCTGTTGCAGATCTTTGTGTCATCTGCAGAGACATACTTTTCCTTCCAGTTCCTCTGCAATGTCACTTATAAATGTAACCCCCCTGCAAATGGGGGTTCCCAAAAGACTTCCAGGAGCTTGCTTGAATGCTCCAAGCCTGAATGGTGTTTGGCATTTAAGCCATTTATCAGTGAGTGTTTTTAGAACCTCTGGTACTGTCTCTTTAAGAGCTGTCTACTTGCAGACATAATTAGTTTGTATGGGGGACTGTGTGTTTCTTTGATTGAGTACCACTCAAGCTGCTGTAATTCACTTCATTTTTGCAGTCACTAGGAGTGCAAAGGGAACCTATCTGAAAGATGTAACTGTTTGCCAGAAATTATTTAGAGTAATAATGAAATTACAGTTTGTCTAACCTGCTTTCTTTGCAGTCAGAACTGTGTCTGCTAGTTCCCATTCTAGTTTTGAACTGCTGAACTGGACCAATCAGTGTGGGGTAAGCTAGCTCTAAAATGGTGCCTTGGACGAATCAGAACTTGGACTCATAATCTGAGCCAGCCACAAGAGGATTGTATGGGCAGTGACTCTGGGAGATGTAGTTTAGACTTCAGTGCCTTTTGGACCAACAGCAGCAGTCTATTGTGAGTGACAGCCAATCCAGTCAAGAACTGGGAGGAACTCAAAGGAAGTGCCAGGTTTTGTCGGTTGGAGTTTCAGTTGAGCTTTGGCAGTGAAGAAGGAAGGGCCTGTGCTTTTTCAGTGTGCAGTTTTAGTCAAAAAACGTGTGTAAGGCCCAGAGTTCGGTCTGCAGCTTGTTAGGACTGAATCCGTCCTGTGAAAAGAATCAAAGGATCTCTGAAGAGTAGAAACCAGGCTCACCCTGTAGAGACTGGAAGAATTGCTGAAAATTGCACTCGGTCTGTCAGGAACTGAATCTGCTGTGTGTTCTCCGGGTATTGTGCAGTAATTGCGATCGGGATACAGATGCAGCCTGCCTGGTATAGTGCTTTCTTTTATATGGATGTGTGAAGAGGTTTGTGTACCTCAAGTGAGCCCTGCTGACATTGAAGGACCCTATCTTATTTGGAGGTCGTGAGTACTAATTCAGGGTTGCTCCCTGTTGAATTGCCACATTAAATCCAAATGGAATTACTGTACTGCTGACTGTTTAATTCTCCTTTTCTCTGTGTGAAGGGCCCCTACCAGCTGCCACAGTTTGGACTAGCCACTAGGGCTTGGGTACCCAGGGACAGTAACTGATAGGGATAGGCCTGTGCACAGAGCCATAGGTAGATTATTAGAGTGATAAGCTAATTAACCTGATTTCCCCCTGTCCTTGTTATATCCCCCTAAATAAATCAGAGCTGCTTGTTTCAGCAAAGTTATACTGCCTGAGGTATTTGTCTATGTTAAAGTACTGTACTGTGATTGTTGCACTGTATATCATTTCACAGGAGGTCCCAGTGCCGGAACCAGTCCTGGGGGTAAGTGTATACTGTGAAGGTAATTCCTGATATATTGTGTGGGCCACTAGTGGGAAGAAAGGGGTTGCAGTGTCCCAGAGGGCTGTGACCAAGTTAGTTTAACTATTGCAAACCCTGACCTCTGGGTGGAGGCACCCGCCATTGGATCCAGGCCCCTCAACCTGTTAGTGGCAAATCAGGCAGGGGTAGTAGCCCCTGGGATAGTGCCATCTAGGGGTTACATAAAGACATTAAAAAGGACCGGCCCCAGTACTGAACCCTGCGGTACCCCACTAGTAACCCTCCTTTCTTCACTGTGGACTCCATTTACTACTACCCATTGCGTCCAGTTGTCTAGCCAATTTTTTATCCAGGCTACCACCATGGGACCCACTCCAAGGCTGGCTAACTTGTATATTAATCTTTTATAAGGGACTGTATCAAATGCCTTGCTAAAATCTAGGTAAGCCATGTCCACAGCCCCTCCCTGGTCTACTACTTTGGTCACCCAGTCAAATAAATCTATTAGATTCGTCTGACACGACCTTCCCATCGTGAATCCATGCTGCCTTGGGTCCTGTGCCCCACTGGCCTCTAGGTACTCAACAATTCTTTCCTTCAGAAGTGATTCCATCATTTTCCCTACCACTGAGGTCAAACTAACTGGTTTATGGTTTCCTGCCTCTGTCCTGCTCCCACTTTTGTTAAGAGGAATCACATCCACCCTCCTCCAATCCTCAAGTACCACCCCATCCTCCCATGATTTGTTAAAGAGAGTAGTCAGCGGTGTCACTAGTTCTACCCTTAGTTCTTTTAGAATTCTTGGGTGAATCCCATCAGGCCCCATTGCTTTGTCCTCCTTCAATTTTATTAGTTCTTTCAGAACCCTTTCTTCTGTAAATGGACTGGTATCGACCCCCGTCTTCAGAGTGTTTCTCTTGTTTGGTTTAAGTACCGCCCCCTCCTCTTCCTTTGTGAATACTGAGCAGAAATATTCGTTCAGTATCCCTGCTTTTTCACTGTCACCCTCTACCCACATTCCCTCCCCTTTATTAAGCCTCAGTAACCTTCCTTTGGTCTTTCTTCGCTCCCTAATGTACCTATAAAAGGTATTATTCCCCTTCTTAACAGAGTTGGCTATCCTTTCCTCGGTTTGGGCCTTTGCTATTCTGACTGCCTTCCCAGCCTCTTTCTGCTTTAACTGATAAAGTTCTCTGTCCTGCTCTTTCTGTGTTTCCTTATATTTCCTGAATGTTATCCTTTTCTCCTTAACCTTCATTGCCACCTCTTTTGAGAACCATAGCGTTTTTTTCCTTTGTTGTGTTTTGTTGATTTGCTTTACACAAAGGCTTGTTGCCTCTGTGATGGCTGTTTTGATTACTCCCCATTGTTCCTCCAACCCTCCTTCTTGCCTGTTTGCTAGTGCTTTCCTGAGGCACTCTCTCATTATCCCAAAGTCAGCCCTCCTAAAGTCCAATACTCTTGCTTTTGTATGGCTTGATTGTATGGCTGTGTTTATCATAAACCACACTGTTTGGTGGTCGCTTGTTCCCAGATGGCTACCCACTTCTAAATCTGAGATTCTTTCTCCGTCCCCATTTGAGAGTACCAGGTCTAAGATTGCTCCCTCCCGAGTGGGTTCCAATACTAGTTGTCTGAGGCATGCCCCCTGTAGGGCATCAAGAATGACCCTGCTCTTGGATGTGCCCGCAGCAAAGGTGCTCAGTTAACATCTGGCATATTCAGGACCCCCATCAACAATATCTCCCCTTTTTCTGCCATTCTAAGAAAGCCTTCTATCATTTCCTTTTCCATTCCCTCCCCCTGAGATGGGGGTCTGTATACAACCCCCATGCGGATTGTGGTGCTATTTCCTGTCTCCAGGGTGACCCAGAGTGTCTCATCTGCTCCCTGTTTACTCTTTAGTTCTGTTGCTTTGATCCCTTCCTTTACATAGAGAGCTACTCCTCCTCCTCTTTTACCTTCCCTGTCCCTCCTATAGATTGTGTATCCTGGTATGTTGACATCCCAGTCATGGTTCTTTGTGTACCATGTTTCTGTGACTGCCACAACATCCAGGCAACCCTTTCCATCAAGGCCACTAGTTCAGGAGCTTGTTACACAGACTACGGGCATTGGTACTCATCACCCTCCACTTTTTGATGGCCTTACCCCTTTTAGCCCCATTCCTGTCCTTACTGCCTTTGCCTTTTTTTACGTTCGATTGCGCGTATGCGCAAGGAACGTTTTGGGAGAGTAGCACACTTTGGAGGTGTGCCTCTCCCATTCAATCCACTGCTCCGTTGAGCAGGTGTGGCAGTCCTGCACCAATGGGTGCAGGAGCCGTGTATGACAGTGGTGGTCTTCGCTTCAAAGAAAACCACCGCTGTCATACACAGCGCTGGTAGGCCTCTTGCCCCCCCCAAAGTTTTGGTGCCACGCTGGGAGCCCACCCCAGCGTGGCAAACGTCCTGGGTCCTCTGCTGTGCAGGGGTGCCCAATCCCCATCGGCTCCACATCCCCCAAAGGCCCCACCAAAGCTTTGGTGCCACGCTGGAGCCCACCCAGCGTAGCAAATGTCAGCGTCGTCTTTTTTTTCAACCTGAAAAGCAAAAGCGGTCCCACGTAGTCTCCCAGCCCCTCCCCAACCTGCACCCACCCACTCGCACCCCTCCCCACACCCCCACCCCATACTTACCTCCGGAGCTCGGCGCGGCGATCATCGCCTGGACGGGAACCGTCTGCTCTTCAAAGCCGACAGCGAACTGAAAATGCCGGTAAGCTGTATAATGGGCTAGATAGGGGGTTTTCAACTTTATTGCATATCTCAGCCATTTTTTGGAATTTTTGCACCAAATTTTTAACATGGGGGTTTTGGGACCCCTTTTCACGAATGATGTCACTGTCATGGCGTTATTCGGGCCTTAAGGGTGATTTCGCAGTCACTGCGTGAAATCACCCTTCGGGCCTGAATAATGCCATGACAGTGACTTGATTCATGAGAAGGGGTCCCAAAAACCCCACGTTGAAAATTTGGTGCAAAAATTCCTAAAAATGACTGTTTTACGAGCGCACATTGTGCAGTTCCTACACAGGCTTGTAAGTTCGCGAATTTTCAATATTTTCACTCCAGATTTTCAACATTGCCATTTTACCACACCTCCTCATGAGCAGTACAGCTGTCATTTTTCACATCCTGCCCAAAACATGTTTCCGCCCATGTAGCGCACAATGGCGCAGTCGGTGTGCGAACTCAGTGTATGGAACACATTAAGAAAATCACAGTGTCACTGTTCATGAGCAGAGATCATAAAATGGCTATGTTGAAAATTTGGTGCAAAAATTCTAAAATGACTGCTGTTTGGCGCGTGCCGCAGTTCTCATGCAGGCTTGTAAGTTCGCGAATTTTCAATATTTTCACTCCAGATTTTCAACATTGCCATTTTACCACACCTCCTATAGAGCAGTACAGCTGTCATTTTCATCATCCTGCCCAAAATGTGTTTCCGTCCATGTAGTGCACAATGGCGCAGTCGGTGTGCGAAATCAATGTATGGGACACAGTAAGAAAATCACAGTGACACTGTTCATTAGCAGAGGTTTTAAAATGGCAATGTTGAAAATTTGGTGAAAAAATTCCTAAAAATGATTGTTTTACGAGCATGCGTTGCACAGTTCCCACGCACGCTCATAGGTTTGTGAATTTTCAATATTTCCACTCCAGATTTTTAACATTTCATTTTACCACACCTCCTCATGAGCAGTACAGCTGTCATGTTTCACATCCTGCCCAAAACTTGTTTCCGCCCATGTAGTGCACAATGGCGCAGTTGGTGTGCGACTCAATGTATGGGACACATTAAGAAAATCACAGTGACACTGATCATGAGCAGAGGTCTTAAAATGGCTGTGTTGAAAATTTGGTGAAAAAATTCCTAAAAATGACTGTTTTACGAGTCTGCGTTGCGCAGTTCCTACGCACATTCGTAAGTTTGCAAATTTTCAATATTTCCACTCCAGATTTTCAACACTGCCATTTTACCACACCTCCTTATGAGCAGTGCAGCTGTCATTTTTCACATTTTTCCCAAAATGTGTTTCCGCCCATGTAGCGCACAATGGCACAGTTGCTGTGCGAACTCAATGTATGGGACACATTAAGAAAATCACAGTGTCACTGTTCATGAGCAGAGATCTTAAAATGGCTATGTTGAAAATTTGGTGAACATTCCTAAAATAACTGTTTTACGCGTGTGTTGTGCAGTTCCTCATGCGCTCGTAAGCTTGCTAATTTTCAATATTTCCACTCCAGATTTTCAACATTGCCATTTTACCACACCTCCTCATGAGCAGTACAGCTGTCATTTTTCACATCCTGCCCAAAACGTGTTTCCACCTATGTAGCGCACAATGGGGGTAACAAAAAGGTCATGCTGAAAATTTATTGTGCAAATACCAGCAATCGCACAGGGCATTAGGGTAAAGCACTATACGTGCCAAACACCACTGCAAATACCTGCAAGCGAACGTTCGGCATTGACAAATGCTTGTTACATTTACCTCTGTCCTGCTCCCTAATGACTTCTCTACCTTGGTGCTTACCTCACTAATTACCGTGTTTTGTGGGGGGAGGCTGGGATTTCCCTGCTCCTTTTCAGTGCCTCCCTCCTTGGCTAGTTTAAATGCTTGCCAATGAAGCATTTAAACCTCTCACCTAGGATCCTGGTCCTCTCCCCCCGGACAGATGCAGACCATCGCACCAGTATAGGTCTGCATCTCTCCAGGTGTCTCCCCATTCCCCAATGAAGCCAAAACCCTGAGCTCCACACCAATTTTTCAACCATTCATTGAATTCCCTGGTGAGGAGTACCCTAGCATCACCCTTGCCATAGACAGGCAGAACCTCCAAGAAGGTTACTGTATGCACTACTTGTCTAAGCCCCCTCCCCAACTCTACAAACTCCTCTTGCACTGCTCTGATCCCATTCCTAGCCAGGTCATTTGTCCCTAGGTGGACAATGACATCCAGCTCCCTTCCTCATGCAGCTACTCCCACGATCCTGAGGATTCACTTCCTGTAACTCCAAGCCGTGGCGCCAGGCAGGCCTGCCCTCCCTCCCTTCCTCCCCATTTCTACCCCCTAATGATTGAGTCCCCCCCACCAGGAGTTGTTTCCTTCCCCTGTGGGGTCTCATGCCACCCTCCTGTGGGTCTCCTTTGTGAAGGTTCCCAGCTTCCTCCTTGGTCTCCACTGCAGGTGCCTCCATAGAGGAACCACTATCCACCAGAAGAGCGAATGAATTGTGGAGAGGTACAGCTGGAGGGATGCAACTCTGTTCCACCACCCTCTCCCTCCCTTGCTGTCTGGTATAAGACACCTGTTTTTTGTCAAACAGTTCATGTTCCTTGTCTGGCTTGCTGTCAGTGGGAATGGGACAGGCCATGATGCTGGAGGAAAATTCATTTTTGCAGGCTGCCTGGCTTTGGCTAGCTGGTGGCTGACTTTTGCTGGGTGGCGTCTAGCTTTCTGAGTTGTTGCTGGCATTGACCAGCTACTATTCTGGCCCTGAAGTCCAGGTTAGAATCTGGTGCTGGCTGGCAGGAGGCTGGAGGATACATGGCTGGCTTTGGCTGGCTAGCATCTAGCTTTTTGAGTGGTTGCCAGCACTGACCGGCTGCTATGCTGGCATAAGAATCTGGGTTAGAATCTGGTGTTGGCTGGCTGGAGGTTGGGTGGCAGGCTTTGGCTTGCTGGTAGCTGGCTTTGGCTTGCAGGTGGTTGGCTTTGACTGGCTTTTTGAGTGCTTGCTGGCACTGACCAGTTGCTATGCTGGCACAAGAGTCCTAGTTAGTCCGGTGCTGGCTGGTTGGAGGCTGGTAATGGGTGGCTGGCTTTTGCTTACTGGTGGTTGGATTTGGCTTGCTGGTGGATGGCTTTGGGTGGCTGGTGGCTAGCTTTTTGCATGGTTGCCAGCATTGACCAGCTGCTACTCTGGCCCAAGAGTCAATGTAGAGCCTGGTTCTGGCTGGCTGGAGGTTGGAGGATGGGTGGCTGACTTTGGCTTGTGGGTGGCTCATTGTGACTTGTTGGTGGCTGGCTTTTGGAGTTGTTTTCAGCATTGGCCAGCTGCCTTGCTAGTCCAGAAGTCTGGGCTAGATTCTGGTGCTTGGCTTTTTGAGTTTTTAGTGGTGCTGACCAGCTGCTACACTGGTCTATGAGTATAGGGTAGAGTCTGGTTCCAGCTGGCTGGAGTCTGGAAGATGAGTGGCTGACTTTGGCTTGCTGGTGGTTCATTTGACTTGTCGGTAGCTGGCTTTTGGAGTTGCTGCCAGCATTGACCAGCTGCTGCACTGGTCCAGACGTCTGGGTTACATTCTGGTGCTGGAGGATGGGTGGCTGGGTTTAGCTAGCTGGTGACTGGCTTTCTGAGTTGCCAGCATTGATGTTTGCTGCGCTGGCCCCAAGAGTCCAGGCTTGAGTCTGGTGCTAGCTGGCTGGAAGGTGGAGGATAGATGGCTGGCTTTGTCTTGCTGGTCACTGACTTTGGTTGACTGGTGGTTGGGTTTGGCTGGCTTGTATAGCTTTTTGAGTGCATGTTAACACTGACTGGCTACTACGTTACCCAAGAGTCCGGGTTAGAATTTGGTATTGGCTGGCTGGATGCTGGGTGGCTGACTCTGGCTTGTTAGTGGCTCATGTGGCTTGCTGGTAGCTCGCTTTGGGTGACTGGTGTCTCACTTTTTGAGTAGTTGCCAGCATTGACTTGCTGCTACGCTGGCCCAGAAGTCTGAGTTACAGTCTGGTTCTGGCTGGCTGGAGTCTGGCGGATAGGTGGCTTGACTTTGGCATGCTGGTGGCTTGCCTTGGCTGGTTGGTGTGTGGCTTTTTTGGGCGGCCTGGCTCCTTCCTTCAGGCAGGGGAGGTTCTGGCCACACACTCCACCCGCCTCCCCCTCCATCCCCGGGCTTGCCCCTCCCCAAGGTACTCAGTCATCTAGCCTTGGCTTACCCCCAGGTTCGAGCCATGGGACCCCCCCAGTGGACTGTGGACTGTAGCGGAAGCAGTGGCAGAGACGGGGCCATCATTTTTTTTACAGGTTTTTCCTTGGGGCGGGGACGTGCAATGATGCCAGTGTCTGCCCTGTCCCCCTAACATGTGGTGCTGGCTGTGACTGTACCCTCAGCCTCCACCAGAGGTTCACACAGCACTGGACACTCTTCCCCCCCTCTCCCTGGAGACGGAGAGCAGTCCCTGTGATGCTCAGTCTTTCTCCCCCTGGCCGGCCCTCTGACACCAGAGTCCATTCCTGAACCTGGGATGTTGGCGCTGCAAGCAGATGCCTTGCCACTGCACTGGCAGGCTGGCAGTGTGCGGCTTTTTGAATTGTTGCTGGTATTGACTTCCTGCTAAGCTGGCATAAGAGTCTGGGCTAGAGTCTGGTGCTATCTGGCTGGTTACTGGTGAATGGGTGGATGGCTTTGGCTCACTGGTGATGGACTTTGACTGGCTGGTGTCTGGCTTTTTGACTTGTTGCCAGCATTGACTGGCTGCTATGCTGGCCCAAGAGTCAGAGTCTGGTGCTAGCTGGTGCTGGAAGAAGGGTCTCTGACTTTGCCTTGCTGATGGCTGGCTTTGGATTGCTGATGGCTGGCTTTGACTTGCTGGTGTCTTGCTTTGGCTGGCTTGTGTTTGGCTTTTTGAGTGTTTGCCAGATTTGACTGGCTGCTATGCTGGCCCCAAGAGTCTAGGTTGGAGTCTGATGCTGGCTGGTTGGAGGCTGGAGGATGGGTAGTTGGCTTTGGCTTGCTGGTGGCTGACTTTGGCTGGCTGGTGTTTGGCTTTTTGAGAGTTTGCCAGCTTTGACTGGCTGCTATGCTGGCCCAAAAGCTTGGTTAGAGTCTGGTGTTGGCTGGCTTGAGACTGGAGGATGGGCGGCTGACTTTGGCTTACTGGTGGCTGGCTTTGGCTGGCTTTTTTGAGTGGCTGCTGGCATTAACCAGCTGCTATGCTGGACCTGGATTAGAGCCTAGTGCTGGCTGGAGATTGGAGTATGGGTGATTGACTTTGGCTTGCTGGTGTCTGGCTTTGACTTACTGGTAGCTGTGGCTGGCTGGTGGCTGGTGGCTGATTTGAGTGTTTGCTGGCATTGACCTGCTGCTATGCTGGGCCACAAATCCGGGTTAGAGTCTGGGTGCTGTCTAGCTGCAGGCTGGAAGATGGGTGGCTGGCTTTGGCTTGCTGGTGGGTGGCCTTGGCTGGCTTTCTGAGTTGTTGCTGGAATTGACAGGTTGCTATGCTGGCTCAAGAGTCTGTGTTAGAGTCTGTTGCAAGCAGGCAGGAGGCTTGCTTGTGGCTGGCAGGTGTCTGGCTTTTTGAGTTGTTGCTAGCATTGATCTGCTGTTACACTGTCCCAGAGTCTAGGTTAAAGTCTGGTGCTGGCAGGTTGGAGGATGGGTGGTTGGTTTTTGTTTGCTTGTGGCTGGCTATGACTAGCTGGTGGCTGACTTTTGGAGTTGTTGCTGGTATTGATGGCTGCTATGCTGGCCCAAGAGTCCAGGTTAGAGCCTGGTGCTGGCTGACTGGAAGGTGGAGGATGGGTATTTGGCTTTGTCTTAGTCTTACTGGTGACTGTCTCTGGATGACTAGTGTCTGTCTTTTTGAGTTGGTGCCAGCACTGACTGACTGCTATGCTGGCTCAAGAGTCCAGGTTAGAGTTTGGTGCTCGTTGGCAAGAGAAAGGGTGGCTGACTTTGGCTTGCTGGTGGATGGCTTTGGCTGGCTCGTTTCTGGTGTTTTGAGTGTTTGCAGGCATTAACCCGATGCTACACTGCCCAAGAGTCTGGGTTAGAGTCTAATGCTAGCATGCTGGAGGCTGGCAGATGAGTGGCTTGCTTTGGCTGACTGGTATTTGGCTTTAGACTTGTTACTGGCATCCAATGACTGCTGTGCTGACCAAAGAGTTTGGGCTAGTGTCTGGTGTTGGCTACTTGTAGGCTACACTGGGCACCAGAGATCAGGTTGCTGGCTTGAGACAAGAGGACTAGCTGATGCTGGCTTGAGAGGAATGACTGGCTCATGATGGCTTGAGAGGACAGGCTGGTCGAGAAAGGGTAAGATGTTTTAACAGTGTCTCAAATGGAATAGTGTGGAAAAACTGGAAATCAGATAACACCCCTTTTATAAGACATTGCAATGAGAATGAGGAATGTGGTTTTTCTGTGGGAGCGCATTCAGCTTGCATTGCATGTTTCCACTATGCAGAGGGAAAAGGATAATGCATCCAATGGACTGCTCACATTTAACACGTGCCTCAGCCCACTATGCTACTGCACAGATGCACGTTGTCAGTGCCTTCAGTAGAGGCATTATGGTTTTGGTATGGCTCTGGTTTGACCACACCTCTGTCTTTGAAAACACCACCTTGTCCAGGGCAGCAGATGCAAAGAGGAAGTACAGGAAGAGTAAAAACCACATCATGCATGCGTTAGCACCCTTGAATCTTTCGACTGCTCTGGACGATTTTGGGGGAATACAGAGGGGCCTCTCAATCTTCAGTGCACTCTGAAGGGAAGGGAAAGGTGGTGACAAGCCATAGAAACATAGAATCTGTCAGCAGATAAGGACTGTACGGCTCTCCTAGTCTGTCCATTTCCCTATTCACTGCTGCAGCCCCAGATCCTATCTTATCTGTGGCTCTCCTGCTCTGCAAATCTCCAGGGTACCATTATGTCTATCCCATGCACTCTTGAACCCCTGTATTGTTTTCACACCCACCACTTCTGCTGGAAGGCTGTTCCACAGCTCCACCACCCGTTCAGTGAAAAAATACTTCCTAACATTAACCCTGAGCCTTCCACCCTTCAGCCTCATATCATGTCCCCTTTTCTTGTGCAGAGTTTTCTCTGAAATATGCTTTCCACCTGTACCCTGTTTATTCCCCTAAGGTACTTGAAAGTATTTTTCATATTTCCTCTCTCCCTTCTTTCCTCCAGTGAATAGATATTAAGGTCCTTAAGTCTTTCCTTGTATGGCTTCTGGTGCAGTCCATGTACCATCTTCGTTGTCCTTTTCTGGACTGCCTCTATTTTGTCAATGTCCTTCGGGAGATGTGGTCTCCAGAACTGGACACAGTATTTTAGCTGAGGCCTCACCAGTGATCTGTACAGTGGCATCACCACCTCTTTCCTCCTGCTTGTTATGCCCCTCCCTGTGCACCCCAACATTCTGTTTGCCGTCCCCACCACCTTTCCACACTGTTTGGTCACCTTCAGGTCATCAAGTTATGGGGCTAACCTTGAAGGTGATACCATTGCCAACCAAATATACCATCACCTCAAAGGGGAGTTTGTCGAGGGTGGGTGGTGGGGTCCAACTTGGAGTGACAGTACTCAGTGACAAAAGCAAGAAAAATGTTAATGGAAAAAAAAAACTGTAATTGTAATAAACCCAAGGTGCAGGAGTGGTAACCATATAGACTAGTACTTGTACTGTTCAATACCAGGTGGCAGTTGTTGCACTACTGCCAAAACAAATGAAATGGGGGTGATTAATGTAATGTGGGTCAGGTGAGGTGGGGGACACTAGACTCCCAGTGACTGATAACGTGAACATTGCTCATCAGATTCGTCACCTCACACATAATGATGGCATGTTGTTTTTGTTTGTTTGTTGACTGTGGCCTTGGCAACCAAATACAGCGATAATAAGTAAATTAGCATTCAATATGGTTAAGACAGAAGAGCTTATGAAAAGCAACAAGTGGCACATGACTTAAACAATACTTATTCACAATAAATGTTTTCGCATTTTTGTTTCTTTTTATAAAAAAAAAATCACACAAGTAATTAATAGGTACAGACACTTGTAGTTAAATTTGCAACATCACAACAATTCATATTTTGTCAGTAGATGGCTACTACTGTAAGTGATTGCTGCTGATGTCCTCCTAATTATATTTTTATCTGGTAAACATAAATCATTGGCACTTCACAGTCTGTAGTTACATCATACAGCATTAATCAGCATAAATCATAAATACTGCACTGAATATTGCCATTATACTCCATAATTATGTGAAATGAAACAGCAAATGAACAAAATACAAATTTCAATAATGCTGAATTGGATGCAATGGTCAGAGGTAGTACTGCCACTCTAGCAGACAGTGACATTCAGGAAAGAAAACACTAAGGGTAAATAAAATAATGTACTGAATTATGCAAGCATCCATATTTTGGGGCTTAGTTATGATAAGGCACAGAAGGAGGGATAAGTGGCCATGGGAGAAGACAGACAAGTGAATGTTGATATAACAACAGGATGGCATGGTACTAAGAAACTGAAGATGAGACTACTCGCAGATTAGCCACACTGTTGATAACTTAGTGCTTACCAAATTGTCTCATCTTCCTCATCGTCCCATCATCCTGTGTCCAGTATCTGCCAGTCTGGTGCTGGACTATCATACAGCAGGTCGACGATTAATGAAGATAATTAAAAGTTGTGACTATTCATTTTCAGGAATGTGAACATTTCGGTATTCCCATTGCAGAAGCGTGTCCTACTGTCGCTCACAATTACACCAGCAGCACTAAATATGTACTCAGGTTGGACACTTTGTATGGACATGACAGATAGTAAATGCCAACCTTCACAGTTCAGGCCATACAGTACACTCAGAGACTGCCAGTATTTTAGAGGCTCAGAACTTTTGGCAAGCACTGGGCGATCCAGAAAGTATTCGTTAATTTGTGTCAGTGTTCAACGATTTTCCATTGGATGCTGATGCTTGGGTTGATGTCGTGAGGTCCATCATTGTCATCAGATCCAGCAGTGATGCACCAGATTCTGACATATCTCCTTCAACAACAGACTCTTCCTTTCAAATAGTGTCCTCTGCTAAAGGGATTTCCCCATTGGGTCTGTGCGTCTTGGCATAGCAGGAAAGTGCAGCAGTTTGTTCCAAAGAACATCCTTCCAGAAATTCAATGTCTGCATCAGGAGGAATTATCTTGGACATCTGGAACCGAATATTTAACGGGTGGCGTAATCATGGGCAAAGGCTTGCACTGCAGCTGTACCTGCACCTGACCCTCTGGCTACTAAGTTCAGGCAGACAGCAGACTGATGCTATCTGACTGAATATTGGCCCGTGTCAGCAGTTAAGAAAAACTGCACTGCCCTGACATGGACCTGGGCTGTATCTAGCCCACAGGGAATAGCACTTCCGGACAGGAAAGCACCGGGACCCATGTGGGCTATATTCAGCCACACCATGCAGACGAGTCCGTTGGGCATGCAGTGCACTAGGGGACCATTTGCACACCCATTACTGACTCATTTCCATGGTGAGTCGCAGCACTTTAGCACCCATCCTATATGTGCCTAACATCATCCCTAGTGTCAAGCAGCATCCCCCACCCCTGAACGCCCGGCCCATGTATGATTTAATATTCCTGGTGTTTAGTGGCAACCCTCAGCTTCCTGAACACTGGTCCTGTGAAAGCAGTCCATATCCTTGGTGTCTAGTGACACCCCTTAAATGCCCATCCTTTGTAACGGAAATATCCCCGGTGTCTAGTGTCACCCCTCCCAACACCTCTCCCAAAAAATTTGCTTAGATATTCCTGGTGTCTAGTGGCACACCCTGAACACCTGTCCCATATTATGAATAGGGATTCCTGGTGTCTAGTAGCACACCCCGCACACCCATCCTCTACTATGGCTAGGTATCCGTGGGGTCTAGTGGCATCCCCCATCCTCAAACACCTGTCCCATATTAGGAATAGGCATTCTTGGTGTCTAGTAGCACATCCTACCCCCTGAGTACCCATCCTGTGTCACCAGTACCTATCTCTGGTGTCTAGTGGCACCCCCAACCCCCAAACACCTATGTACAATGGTACAGACTGCTAGTGCTTACTGGTATGGATGTAGATGGGCATTCAGGGGGCAGGGGTACCACTGGACACCATGACAGTCTGTACCATTGTACACAGGTGCTTGGGAGGGTGCCACTGGACACAAGGGATATTGACTGCATTCATGGGATGGGTGTTCGGGGGTGGGGGGGTGTCACTAGACACTAGGGATATGTTTAACACAGGACTTGTGAACAGGGGTGAGGGGTGCCACTAGGTACCAGGGATATATTTCTCTGACATGGGATGAGTAATCAGGGGTAGGGGGTGCCACTAGCCACACGGATTATTTTATACTACCTGGAAAGGGTGTTCAGGGGTGGGATGGGTGCCACTAGAACTAGGGCCTAAAACCTTGTTGGCATGACGGGTGATCAGGGCATGCAGCAGCAGTACAGCTGTCCTGTCATTGGTGGGGTGGGGACACGGGCTTAGTGCCTGGTTAAGATGTGGATTTTGGTACCAGCAATCAGTGCTCCTTTGAGTGCTGTTTATCGCCATCACAAATCTTTGAACATGTTGCAGTGCTTGCACGCAGGACTGGACCCCTTCATTTGCATGGATGCAGCATTATGTTTGTGCCTGGGTGCTATCAAGTTTAGCACTCATTACAGGGGCCTCTGAATATGGCCTCCCCAGCACAAGCCACAAACCCGGATAGCACCAGTGCAAACCCCACTAGCGTGAGAAATGTTTGAATATCAGACCCCTGGAGTTTAAAGTGAGGATCCAGCATGAAGGAAAGCACATATTGTTCCTTGCCAAACATGACCTGAAGATGGCTGTTATTGGCCAAGATTTGATGTAGTAGTTCACTAAGACACATAGCATCACCATTGATACATAGGTCCTTACCATACTAATCAATCTTTTGTTTTAAGAATGAGTGCAGAAACCATATTTATGGCAGGATGATGCTGAAGCATGATGAGGTGGAACTGGCCTCCTTTGTAACAGCTTCAGATGGCTCCAGCAGCACAATGAGTGTTTGGATGGTTATCCATTGCATGCAGAAATAATTATATCAGCACCTCCTATCTAATTATGAAGCAGATAATGATGAATGGCCAACTTCTGCTCATTGAAGTGTTACAGCATACGGTAGGTCACTTTCCACCTTGTCACAGACTGGAATCAGAGCATGTATAGGAAGGTTCGTCTTTCAATGCAGACATCTCAGTTCTTTACAAGTTTTCATGGCGTGTGAGAAGTGTGTGAAAATCTTCTTCACAGCACCAGCAACATCTTTAACCATCGTGTTGTTGCTAGGGCATTTACAAACAACCAAGTGTATACAGTGTGCCAGACAGGGTGCATGGGTGAATCCACCATTGTTAATCGCTTTGAGCATATTGGATGCATTGTTGATAATAATGACGTAAGCCTCAAGACCATCTGCTGTCAGCCAGGAACCCACTAAGTTCTGCCTCAAGTCAGTAATCCCATTTCCATAGTCTGTACTTACCGACTAGCACTTCTTAACCCTGTCACCGTTCCGCTGGGTAGCCCCGACCTTGCACTTCATTGACCCCCCCCGTCCTCTCCCATGGTGCTGCCACGGCCCACCCCTCCTCTCTTCCCTACCCCTCCACCTCTTATCCCCACTCACCCCTTCCTCTTCCCATTACCTCTCCATCTCCTCCCCCCTTCTCCTCCCTCTGTCTACTCTACTGATTTTTCTCTTTCCTTGACATGGGCATACATTGTACAATGCCTCAGTACAGTGTAACCATGTACTTTATCTGTATTGTTGTACTGTAAAATGTATCTGTATATTGCCATGGAACCACTCATTACCTGAATGTTTATGTATCACTCTGTACCTGTTGACTGACGTGGAACCAATTAACGAGCATCCGCTCACTGATGTTATCCAAGATTTCAATAAATAAATAAAATAAATCAATAAAAGGAACCAAACACCTCCTCTAAAGCAGCAAGTAGGTTGTGGGATAAGTGGGATCTTTCAAAACCCATTACTCAGAGCAACTTGATGGTGAACTAGAGACCTACCAAATACCCCACCAACAGTACCCTCGTCAAGGCACACCCAGTGAGCAGTCTCTGACATGCATTTCAGCACCTGGCCACTTATTCACATTTCAGTAGTTAAATGAACATTTGGGCAGGAACACTCCCTCAGGCTACAGTGAGCCTCCCTGTATACCTGCTGATGCAGTTCCAGCATTCCGACCCATGTGAAGAAATGCCTAGGCGGAACTGTGCAGTGAGGATCCACCTTCTGCAACATTTTGCAAAATGCAGAACTTGACACCAGGTAAAATGGAAGCAGGCTCTGGACAAGGAATTCAACAACAGCAAAATTTAGTTCTTTACATTTTGAATGTCCCACTGCAAATTTCCTAGATGTTTCTGTGCATTGCTGCATTGTCAACTAACGCTGTGGTGTTGACTGAATAACAGGCAGTGGTGTGGATGTTTGTGACTACTCATGCTCAGGATCAGACAGAACCGATGGTAGGTTTTGACCAATTACATCCTTCTGACACCTTTCCAGTGACAGTGTAGATTGTTTCCCAGACACCTGTACTGCTCATCTCCATCAACTGATTATATGATGTTGGGTGCTTAGGGGTGCGTGCACCCCTGATGTACCAAGGGCTGGAGGTCATTCATGGTCTGTTGTCATCAAACAAATACTACATCAAGCAAATGTAAAATCTGAATGACAGACCTTAACATAGTCCCATGCTCCTGAACTCCTTTTCTAACCCCAGTAATGCTCAGGATATTCATAACTTTATGCAGTAAGCCTGGAAGGTTGCACTGCCCGGAGAACTGTAACACATGCAAATGAGCAGAATTCTTTGCACGTAAGCATCTTTCAAATACTGCCACTACCAACTGTGGTGTTCTAACCTCTTCAGATTTTTCTCTCCGCCTGAAAGTCTAGTCGCTCGGAGAGGTCGTCTTACTCTTTCGCGTGAAAGAAGATTCAAAACCTTAAAAAACTTAAGTATTTTCTATTTCTTTTATTGCCTCTACTAATTGTTAGTGTAAATCTTGTTTATTGCTTAAATTACATATTTTTTCCGGTTCCTCGCAGTTCGGCATAACTGTGGGGGAACCGGGTTAGTTGTTTTATGTTATTGGGGTTCTCTGATTAAAGAGCCTTGTTTTGGTCTATTATTAGCTCATAGTTTTTTAGTCTATTGTATTGTTTTTGTAACCGCTTTTTATCAGTTACAGAACCACTGATCCGGTTCACCTTTCATCTCCTGGGTTCGGTTCTTCCAGTTCCCATCGGTTCCGGAACCGACTGCAAAAAAAAGGCTTTAGCTTTTAAATAACCACACTTTATTCTCTACTTAGCGGTTAGTGTTTTTTCTCATTTTTAGACATTACCATGTCAGAGAAACCCAAAAAGAGAACTTGAGAACCTGGTTTCAAGAATTGTTTAAAATGTGGAGATGTTATTTGCTAAAGCAGACAAGCACACCTTATGTGTGGCTTGTCTGGGATTTGAACATCTGGATCAGGATTGTGAAGTCTATAAAACTTTCCTGGAAAAAACTGTGGAAAAACGCTTTGAAAGGCTGAACAAAAAATTTCCTAGGGGTCCCTCTAGCTCTGACCAGCTGACACCCCAATCTGCTGTGGCTGAACCCACAAGTTTGCTTACACCTGCCCCTGATACGGGCGAAAAAGGGGCACAAAAAAGGGAAAGAACCGTCTGACTCCCCGGTTCCCTCAAAGAAACTCAAAAAAGCCAAGCATGCAGAATCCTCCCCTGCTAAACCAGGGATTTCTGTACAGATGCCTGCTATACCCTCAGCTCCAGAGATAGCCCAGGCTTTTAAAATTAATCAGGCACTGCAAAACATTGTTCCCCAGCAGCCTGCCCCTATCCAGGGTCCCCAGGCCAGCAGTGGTGTGTTGCCCTCTTTACAGGAGGAGCAATATTATGAAAAGGAAGATGATCCTTTTCAGGATGATGAACCAATTCCTCCAGAGGTGTCTCCTGAGCAAGATTTTGGTTCTTCTCCCAGGGTGTGAGAGGATTACTCCTCACATTTTACATTTGTAAGGAGAATGGCAGATGCTCTGGATATTGCTACCACAGAGCAGATTGAGGATGAGGAGGAAATTGAATATTTAAATATGATGGGTTTGACACCCACAAAAGCCCTTCTCTTGCCAGTATACAAATTTTTCAAAAAAGACACCCAAAAACTTCTAGACTCCTAATTCTGTTCCTCCTATTGATAGGAGAATAGATAAAAAGTATCAGTTGGTCAGGACAGGAACTAATTTCCTTTTCTCCCATCCTGATCATCAAGGGGGTTATACAGCAGGCAGCCTGCGACAAAGCCAGAGTCCCCCTGTCCTCCCACCCTCCGGACAAGGACTCCAGAAAAATGGATAGCATGGCCAAAAAAGGCTTCTTATCAGCCTCTTTGGTCATGAGAGGCTACTTTTCAAGCTTATGCAGCCCAGTATCAAAAATCTCTGTTGCAGTTGGTACTGGACATGTCCATGAAAGCCCCCTCACCCTTGTCTGAAGACCTGGCTGAAACTGCCAGGTTTGGGCTGGAGGTGGCTAAGTACTGTACCTAACACCATGGCACAGAGAAGGTTTGCTTGGCTCAGGGCCACTAATCTTACTCAGGATACTCAATCTAAGGCCCTGGATTTTCCTTTAGAGGGAAACTCTCTTTTTGGTGGGGAATCCACGGTTGCATACATGAAAAAAGTGGATGAGTATAAGGCAACCTATAGAAGTAACTCTGCTAAGTAGCGTGCTTCTCCATCCACTACGCCCTATGGAAGGGGTGCAGAGGAAGGTCCTTTATGACCAGACCCTTTTTCCAGCCAGTAGCCATGCCCCAGTACCAGCAGTATCCCCAACAGGGAAACTCTAGGGGTAGGGGTAGAAGAGGTTCTAGGAGGGGCTCTCAAACCCAACCTCAGCCCCAACCAAAGCAAAACCCCTGAGGCTCAGGCTGCCTCCTCCCTTCCTGTCAGAAGCAGACTCTCCCACTATCTTCAGGCATGACTAAGCATCACCACAGACAAGTGGGTGCTGGAGGTAGTGGGCCAGGGTCTGTCTCTGGATTTCAAATCTTTTCCTCCACAAAAGACCAGGGTTTACTGCTCATTTCCTCTAGCAGAGAACACTACTAGAAGCAGAGGTTCAGAAGCTGTTGCATCTCAGAGCAGTGGAATTAGTCTCTACCACCCTGAGAGGCAAGGGTTTTTACTCCAGATACTTCCTCACAACAAAGACAAGTGGGGAGTGGCGGCCTATATTGGATCTCAGAGCTTTGAACAAGCATCTGAAAAAAACAAAGTTCAAAATGGTAACTTTGGCTTGAATATTGCTAACAATCCAAAAAGGGGACTGGCTGGCATCACTGGACTTGAAAGACACCTATTTCCACATCCCCATAAAGGAATCTTACAGACAATATCTCAGATTCAGACTCCCTTCAGGCCACTATCAGTTTTCAACTCTTCCTTTTGGTCTCTCCTCAGCACCAAGGATATTCACAAACTGCTTAGTTGCTGTAGTGGCATATCTAAGAAGACAGGGAGTGACTGTCTTTCCTTACCGGGACGATTGGCTGGTGGTAGGAAACTCACCAGACCGAGTAAGGAACTCCCTAAGAATCACTCACGCCCTCTTAGAGTCTCTGGGTTTCATAATAAACCAAAAGAAATCACTTCTAACCCCTGCTCAAACTTTGCAGTTTATAGGGGCAGAAATCAATACAGTTCAGGGCAGAGCCTTTTTACCCTTAGACAGGGTGCGAAGTCTTCAGTCAGTAGCAAACTCCTTCATCCTGAACAGGTCAAAAAACTGCAAGACAGTTTCTGCAGCTACTAGGTCGTATGGCTGCATCCACAGGCACAGTGCAAGGATCCAAATTCCATATGCACGACATCCAGTTTCACCTCAGGGCTCACTGGAGTCAGAAAAAAGACCATTTTTCAAAGCTTATACCAGTGACAAGGCCACTATTAAGGGCCCTCTTGAGGTGGAAACAGGAATCCAATCTAAGGAAGGGAGTACCTTTCCAGAGAGAGAACCCCTCTCTGGTACTCACAACAGATGCATCCCTATTGGGCTGGGGCACCCACCCAGGGAATCTGGTCAGCAGCAGAGTCCCTTCAGCACATAAACTTACTGGAGCTGAGAGCAGTCTTCCTAGCCCTAAAGGCTTTTTCTTCACTGATCATGGGCAGGGTGGTTCAGATCAGAACAGACAATACCACCACAATGTATTACACAAACAAACAGGGGGGCACCAGGTCAGGCCTCCTCTGCACAGAGTCCATGAAGATTTGGACACTGGCGTACTCTCTGAAGGTCTCTTTTCAGGCAATTCACTTGCCAGGAAAGGACAATACTTTGGCAGATATACTAAGCCGCATCAACCAGGCCCATCATGAATGGACTCTGAACAAGCAGGTGGTACAAGTTATTTTCAGAAGGTGGGACACTCCAGAGATAGACTTGTTCGCATCCCACCAGAACCACCAACAACCTCAATATTGCTGCAGACCACCAGCACAGGGCACAGTTCCTCTGGATGCCCTGGTTCTGGACTGGACAGGCAGGTACCTATTTCCTTTTCCCCTTTTCCCCCGGTTTTCAGGGTGTTACTGAAGCTAAAGTCCCTCTCAGCATCTCTGATCTTGATAGCTCCAGATTGGCCCAGGCAGCCATGGTACTCTCTTCTGCTCTCCATGTCTGTCAGCAAACCGGTACAGTTGCCCCTCAGACACAATCTCCTGACTTCCAATCAGGGAACATTGTTGTATCCGAATCTCAAGTCCCTTCATCTCAAAGCATAGCTCTTGAGGAATTAGAGTATGCAGATTTAAATCTTTCAGAAGCTGTCCTAAATATTTTAAAGGGTTATAGAAAACCCTCCACACAGAAAAACGTATTCTTCCAAATGGAAGAGATTTTCTCCCTGGTGTTCCAGCATGAATCTTATGCCACAAAAGGCTGGGGTTTCAGTTGTCCTGGACCATCTCACTCATTTGCACTCACAAGGTTTGCAACCCAGTTCCCTTAAGGTTCATTTAGCAGCGGCATCTGCCTACCTTTCTGTGGGGACCAAGGTGTCAGTAGCATCTGATAAACTTTTCAAAAGATTTTTTTAAAGGACTGATGCATTTACACCCACCTCACAGGGCACCAGTGCCTGCTTGGGATTTGAATGTGTGTATAGACAAGCTCATATGGGCCCTCCCTTTGAGCCCATGGCTACTGCCCACTTGAAATACCTTTGTAACCCCCCTGCAAATGGGGGTTCCCAAAAGTCTTCCAGGAACTTGCCTGAATGCTCCAAGCCTGGATGGTGTTCGGCATCTGAGCTGCTTAATTATGGTTGCAAGTGAGTGCTATTTAAGCCTCCACGTACTGTCTCTTTAAGAGCTGTCTGCTTGCAGACTTAATTAGTTTGTATGGGGAGACTGTGTATTTAATGCTCGAATCCTGCCTGAGCTGCGGAGTAATCGCTCCATTTTGCAGTCGCTGAAGGTGCAAAGGGAGCCCATCTGAAAGCTGTAACTGTTTGCCTGTAATCATTTAAAGCATTAGCAAAATTGTAGTTTGTCTAACCTGCCTTTATTGCAGCTGGGACTCTCTGTGTGTTACCTCTCCATGTTGGACCTAAACTGCTGTGCTGGGTCAATTGGTTAAGGGAGCCCTAAAATGGAGCCTGTGGACGAATCAGAACTTGGACTCTTAATTTGAGCCAGCCACAAGGGGATTGTATGGGCAGTGACTCTGGGAAACGTAGTTTTGACCTTGGCGCCTTTTTCTACCAACAGAGGGAGTCTTATTGTGAGTGACAGCTGAACCAGCCAACAGAATAGTGTGGAGCTAAAGGAAATGCCCTCCTCTGTGACTGGAAAGATCAGATCAGTTGTGACAGTGAGGAGAGAAGGAACTGTGTGCTTCTGTGGTGTATAGTTTCATGCGGGAAGCGCGTGTGAGGCCCTGAGGTTCAGCCTGCAGCCGTTGCAAGCGACAGATCAGACTGAATCCGACTTGTGAGGAGAAAGAAGGAGATCTGAGGAGCAGAAACCAGGCTCACCCTGCAGAAGACTGGAGAAATTGCTGAATTGCGCTCGGTCTGTCAGGAACTGAAGCTGCTGTGTGTTCTCCCGGGTATCTTGCACTAATTGCGGTCAGGATCGAGGAGCAGCATGCCTGGTATAGTACTTTCCTTTTACATATAAATGTGCATAATGCTTGTGGGGAATCGCTATTTCAAAATCCCCTGTACAGTGAATTGTGTGCAGAAGCTGGAAGTAAACCCCAGTTTAGTTTGGACTAAATACATTTGCTATCAACTGCAGTGGGGTCCAGTCACAAGGACCTTGTATCCATGCCCTGTTGTTCTGGCAATCCAGAAGAACATTCTCCATATGATCCTCAGCTTGGGTGTTGTGAGTACAAATCAGGGTATTCCCCTGCAGCTTGTTTTTCCAATCACAAGTGTAACATCTAATTCTTGTTGTTTCGCTGCTTTTTGGACTGAGCCCTCCGGCTCCGGATTACAATTGGGTGTTGTGCATATCTTTTTTTCTACAGGGCCCTATCCATCTGCACCTGCTGGCCAACCCTGGGCAATGGACCTGGCTAGCCCCCCCAACCTGGGTACCCAGAGTGTGACTTTTTAGACCCTGTATGTGTGCACAGTACTGTGATTTAATGCCACTAATTAACCTGATTTCCCCCTCCCGTGTTACTGTCCCCTAAATAAATGAGAATTGTTGTTGGTATACTATATACTGTCTGTGGTGTTGGTACTTATGGAAACAGTATTGTGTTTTGCTGTGCATGTTGTTTAACCTTAATTTACAGGGGTCCTCAGAGACATGCTGCAGAATCAGTCTCGAGGGTAAGAGGTATCTATGTGAGTGAACAGTGTGTATACGTGGGGTATTGGGGCTGTAACTCCAGTGTACTGTGTGAGCCACTAGAGGGAATAAAATGGGGTCTCAGTGTCCCAGAGGGCTGTGACCAAGCTAGTCTAACCACTACAAACCCTGACCTCTGGGTGGAGGCACCTGCCATACGACTTAGGCCCCTCAACCTGTCCATAGTCAAACAGGCAGGGGTAGTAGCCCTTGGGATAGCACCACCTGGGGGTTACACCTTGCTTGGAAAACAATCTTCCCAGTAGCTATTACTTCTGCAAGGAGAATTAGCGAGCTCCAGGCTCTCTGCATTGACCAAGACTATATCTCATTTCACAGAGATAAGGTAGTCCTCAGAACTAACAGACAGTTTCTCCCTAAAGTGGTTTCCGATTTTCATCTGAATCAATCAATCACTCTATCTGCATTTTTCACAGACCATACCAGTTCTGGTGAAAGAAAATTACACAGTCTGGATGTGAAAAGGGCTATCATCTACTGCATGACAGTCACTAAAGACCATAGAAAAAATGGAAAACAACTTTTCCTTACATATGGAGATGTAGGAAGGGTAAACCAGCCTCAAAAAGATCCATTTTTCGGTGGATTGTCCAGTGTATTCAGTTCAGCTACACTAAGGCAGGTAAAGAGCCCCCAACCGGATTGAGGGCGCATTCTACAAAAGGAACTGCTGCTACCCTTGCAGCTGCCAGGGAGGTTCCCTTGGTGGACATTTGCAAAGCAGCTACCTGGAAAACAGTACACACCTTTACAAAACACTATAACCTGGATATTTTATCCAGGGGTGATGCTAGGTTTGGCACAGCAGTTCTGCAGAGCCTGTTTCCTAAATAAAGTTCTGCGCCTACCTCCAGTGGTACTGCTTGGTAGTCTGCATAAAGTTATGAATATCCTGAGCATTAGTGGGGTTAGAAGAAAAAATTGCTTACCATAGTAATCTTATTTCTTCCCAGTGATGCTCAGGTATTCATAACTCCCTCCCTCCCCTTCCAGAACTTCAGCCTCTGCACTCTGCATGCTGGTGCCACCAAGCCATATTGATTTTGTTGCATTTCTCTGTTTTAATCATTTTTAAACTGGAGTATTTCAATGTTCTCCTCTTTGAGTTTCATTTGATGTGGTTTTTGTCAAGAATTAGCCTCCCTTTAGAGTGTTTTTCTAAATTCTATGCTTTATTTAGGGGACACCCCTCTTTTTATAGAATATTACTTACTTTAGTTCCTAATGCCTGCCTTCCAGGCTTCTCACAAATCTGAAGAGGTTAGAACACTACAGCTGGTAGAGGCAGTATTTGAAAGATGCTCACGTGCAAAGAATTCTACTCATTTGCATGTGTTCCATCTCTCCGGGCAGTCCAACCCTCCAGGCTTACTGCATGAAGTTATGAATACCTGAGCATCACTGTGAAGAAATAAGATTACTATGGTAACCGGACCCGGAGGGTCATGGTTGGAGGGATAGTCTCATCCCCAAGGAGGGTCATTAGTGGAGTCCCTCAGAGATCGGTCCTTGGGCCCCTCCTGTTCAACACCTACACCTCTGACATAAGGAAGGGTATCAGGAGTGAGATGAATCTCTTTGCGGTTGACTCAAAACTGGGGGCGGTGGTGGATGGGGAAGAGGGGAAGGTGGCCCTACAGGGGGACCTGGGGGTTCTGGAAAGGTGGTCCAGAACGCAGAAGCTGAGGTTCAATGCAGGAAAATGCAAGGTACTGCACCTGGGAGCCAGAATCCTGGGCCAAGTGTACACCCTGTTGTGGTGGTGGGGGGGGAATGCTACAAGTCTTGATGGCTGAGAGGGACCTGGGGGTGGTGGTGGATGTCAAGATGAACAACTCGGAGACTTGTAGGAGGGCAGCGGCAAAGGCCAACAGGATGCTTGGCTGCATCATTAGGGGGCTCACCTCCAGAAGGAGGGAAGTGATACTCCCTCTGTATAACTGCTTGGTGAGGCCGCACCTCGAGTACTGCATGCAGTTTTGGAGGCCACATTTAAAGAGGGACATTGAACTCCTGTAGAGGGTCCAGAGGAGAGCAACCAAAATGATTTGGGGCTCGAGAGATAGGACTTATGGGGAGAGGCTCGAAGAGCTAAATATGTACACACTGGGAGAGAGAAGGGACCGGGAGACATGACAGAGGTCTTCAGGTACATGAAGGGGGTAAATAGGGGAGGAGCAGTCAGAGTGCTCCAAAGGAAGGAGGGGGGTAAACTAGGGGGCATGGGTGGAAGCTGGAGGCGGGGGAGATTCAGGGGAGAAAGGAGGAGGTGCTACTTCACTGAGAGGGTGGTGGAGCCATGGAATGCACTGCCCAGAGGGCTAGTGGAGGCAGAAACGGTGGAGGGGTTCAAGAGGGGGTGGGACAGGTACAGGGGAAGTGTTCTGGAAGCAAAAACCAGTGCAGCGAGAATATCCAGGACTGGGAAGGCAGAAGCCAGAGATGGAGAGGGGGACAGCAAGGTCAGCTCCCAGGGTGTGGCTGACCAAATGAGCAGACACCAAAGACCGTTAGGCCTATTCTGCTGGCATTTTAGTATGTTAGTAAGTAATTTTTTCTTACAGTTGATCAAAATGACTTCATGATGTCCAGAAGGAAGTGCAGGCACAACTGGACCACCACTTGTTTTATCAGCAGCACCTCCTCTCTTCTTGGGTGCAGATGACCTTCCTTGGAAGACTTCCTCCCAGATACCATTCAAGGTGTGGTGACATCTTTTGATTTTTTTCCTTCATCTGATGAGATTTCATTGGCTGCTGCTGGGGTACCTCCTCTTCATCAGCCTCATCATCCTCAGAAGTTTCCCCAGATGGTGGGATATAGTCTACATCCTCATCATCAGAAGCTGATTCAGGTAATACATATGCCTCGATATCCTCTTCTGTCAGCTGCACCTCTTCCTCCTTATCCTTCTCAACCATCATTTCAACTTAATGAACAACGGGAGGAGGTTCACTTTCACTCATGGGATGATGACCCTCAACATCACCATTATTGTTTTCATCATCATCATCACATTCTTGTCTGGTAGTGCCACTGGACTTTGCACTGCCCTCACAACCACATTCCACTGATTTCTCTGTTTCATCTGAAATTTTAGTACTATGCTAAATGACTGCATGTGTTCCAAATGTGACATGGCCTGTCCACGTCACATTTGTGAGTTTTTTACTTTTCTCCTTCACAAATTTCTCATCAGTACCCTGCACAGAAGGTGGAATTGGAACAGATGATAATGATGATGATGATGATGAAGAATGCACTCCCCCAGATGTTTTCAAAATCGAACTGCCACTGACAGATGAAGAAGTGTTCTGACTACTGGAGACGCTGCCAATCTCAACCAGTGACTGCCTTACTGATGACTTCTTTTTAACAATCGTCCCTAGAGACTGCAAGCCAACACCCAGATCAGCACCACTTCCATGGGAACTGTTCTCTTTCTCTCCACCCCATGACGGCTGCATAGAGTTTGCTCATCATCACCCTCAGCAGATGGTGACACCGCAGCCACAGCCTCAGCAAATGTATTCTTTATGGTGTACTTACCGTCACCAGACCCAGAAATGATCAATGTTCGATCGATACTAGTGCAATGAATATTCAAGAGTGTAACAGAATGATATGGTGCTACCCTAACCAAATAATTTCCACCCCAATTATTATTTTTTTTTAAATAACAGTGGCACAGACAATGAGCGCTCACTGATGCTGAGTTTCTTTGGCACCATCAATTATTATAAACAAAATGTGTCTGAGGAGACAAGCTTTTGGTGACAGAACCACACTGTCACAAAAAGTCTATTTTTCACACCGGCACCTACAGTGAGTAATCAGAGGTGGACCAACAGGCAGCACTGCAGCGAAGCACAACAATGATAAGTGCTGTTAGAGGCACACACAGAAATGGATGGGTTGATGAGCCACCCACACAGCTTTTTCTCTGTATTGGGATTTTTTCAGGATAAATATTTTTGTGGGGGAGTAAGGAGACCAGAGGAATCTTAGAAGGAGAAAAAGCCAAATCAGTGTCCTGGCACATCTACCAGAAAAAATGCCCTTGATGGACCATGCACACAGCAGTAGTCTAGCAGAGAGTCCCTGGATTGAGTCCCTAACCACCAGCAGACAGAAAAGTTGCAAAGCAACTACTATACAAAATCATCATCAGCAGCAATCACTTTTACATTCAAAAAGTGCATGTGTGCAGGAAGCAGCATACAGCTTTGAAAATGAACTGGATGCAGACAAACAATTCACTGAAAATTACTTTTAGGAGATTGAAGACAAAGGGGACAATTCTCTCACATCTCCATGCAGCATGGAACCCACTGAGAACAGCAATGTCACCATGAACCACCAAACAGGAAGTACCGGATACTGCTTCCAGTTTCCAACACCCAGCAGCAAAATTAGGATTTCAGATTTTGGCAGTGCTTGAACTCACCTAAACTTGTGTGGAGCTGGGATTCGGTTGTAGAGGCCAGGGGAACAGCCGGCTGAATGGAAACACCTTGCCAGAACATGGACTTCTTGAGCATTCTTGAGCCACTGTCACAATATCAGCAGCTCTCAGGACTGCGTCACTTAGCCAGCCAGAACCTTGTGGGCCATGAGACCAGCCTGCTGCCAGAACTGCTTTATCTGCACTCCAGGAAGGCCATCTTTCCCCTGGCAGAGTTTTGGACAGGAGAAGTTGCATAATGACTGCTGGAGACCAAGCAGGGCACTTGAGTCAGTTTGTGCCAGAGTTTCCCCTGACAGCAAATAAGCTGTTGACTATACAATAGGCCAGTTGTCAGCAAGGCACTGTCTAAGCCGATCTCGGGCAAGTTTCTCCTCTTCCTTGGCCAGCAGCTTATGGGTTTTCCTTTCTGACATATTTTCATGCAAAATGGGGTCAGCCTGTGAATTGGTACCATTTAGATCACTGGATTCTGAGCTCATTTCTACATCAGAGACCTCAGTTGCAGGTGCAGCACCTTTGTCAGGTAAAACCATGTCCAGTTTCCCCTCGCTCTAGAACTCTCTTCCAAGCTCCTTGCAGCTATTTCCATCTCTGTACTGTCGAAAATGCTTTTTCCCAATCCCTTTGCTTGTTCCTGTTCTTTCTCCTCCTGATTTCACTGTCCCTGTACAGTTCTCTCCCCAACCCTACCCTACCCTTACTCTCCCCCACCCCTCAAACACCTGTTGCTCACAAGAACCTTTTCCTCACTACCCCTAGAGCTTGCTCTCCACCACCACCCCCATTGTAAACCTCCTGCTCTTTTATTGTTACACTTAACCTGTTGTGAAGTAAGTATTAGGTTATTACCTCTGTAAATGTCATATACCCTGGCTACACTCGTTTGTACATTTCTACCTCAATCTGTGCCATGTTTCCAGTGTTAGTTTATTAAATAGGAGGCAGTATAGTGCAGTGGTTTAAGGCTCTGAGCTGCAAACCTGGAGATCTGGGTTTGAATCCTACAGCCCCCCACTTGCATATTGTGTGACCCTGAGAAAGTCACTTAACTTCCTTGTGCTCCCAGGTTGCACCTGTAGACAAGCTTTCAGCTTAATGTGTCTCTCCTGGTAAAACAAAAATAAATAAATTACTTGCTACTTGTAAATGCAGTATTCTTGATTATATTCAGCTTGTCTTAAATTATACTATATTTTCTCCACTTCATCTTCCCTCTGGGTTGCACCTGGAAACAAGTCCTGGCTCAGTGTGCCTCTCCCAGTCATGAATAAATTAATACATTTCTTCACTTAATCCAGAATCAGGTAGAGAAAATGCAGACTTGGACATGGCTGAGACAGAGTCTCAGTCAGAGCAGCAGCGCCTCCACTTCCTTTTACTCTGGGGTTGGCCATCTTGGAAAGGATGACTAACAGCGCCCCCTCCAAAGGGCAAGGGGGTTTCTCTGGTGTCATGGCCAACATTTCCCCCATCAATGAAACTGGTCCAGTTAATTTCTCAGGACGTACCTGGAAACAAGCTACCACAGCTTAGTGTGTCATTCCAGGTCAAAAATTACAAATAAATAAATAAATAAAGTTTTGGAGGTCATGGAGCTGGAGGAAGGCACACTGTTTGGTCATAACAGAAATAGATGTGTTGTATACAAATATGCTGCACAGAGAGGGTTTAGAAGTGCTAGAAAGTTTTCTAAATTTCAGACCAGTGGGTTCATTACCTGTGACCCCCTTCTTACTTAGACTCACAGAATTCATTCTCAGATTTAACATCTTCAGCCGGCCCATCTGTGCAGCATTACAGTTACCGCTGATAACGTCAGCAACCCAGGTTTGGGAATGAGCCTTGATTGTCAGGGGGGCCAACTTGGGGGGGGGGAGTATCAAGCATCCCAGTCGCTCTCCTCTTCCAGGAAGGGAAGGCTGCTAGCTTCCGAATGCTACCGCAACCTGTAGGTTTACAGGTGGCGGAGCAGCTGTAGTGACACAGGGATGGAGGTACATTAATGGGTGGCACTCCTGTTGGGAGCTAGGTCCCCACACTGTTGTCCCCACAGGGTTAGAACGTTGCTACCCAGTGGAGAAACTAAGAGGGTAAATCCCCTCTGTCTGAGCTCCATGATGGCCAGTAAAACCAGTCTAATGGCAGTATGTCTTTCACGCCAGGTAGAGGAGCTATAAACATCAATTGTAAAATAACAAACAACATCTTCTTGTTTTTTAATGTCAATTACGTCCAAATCAAGGGTGCAGTGATGGGAGCCAATTATGCCCCCCGTGTTGCTGACCTTTACCTTTATGTCGGCTTGAGGGAGAAGGATGCTATTTACAATTCAGAATGCAATTCTTTCAGAGAAAAATTATTTGGAAGCTGGTATATAGATGATGTCCTGGATGTATGGCCCGGAAGCAGGGAGGAACTAGATATGTTTATGCAGTACGTCCATTCAACAAATCCTCACTCGAAATTTTCAGTCACTGCCAGCTACAAGAAAGTAAACTTCCTAGATCTGGAAATCACTAGGGGTGGAGACGGAACATTAGTGACTGATTTATTTATTTATTTAGTTTTTGTTGACCGGGTAAGTGCACTAGACAGATTCTTGCCTATTTTCAGGATGACCCGGGAGAGGGGGATATAGATGAATGTTAACTGACCTTGAACCAGATTAAGCTGTTGGTGGTATTTTTTAGTGAATGGGAGGAAATTTTGGCCAGGGCACCGGGGAAATCCCCCTACTCTTGTCAGTAGGGGGACACTTTGTCAGCCATTTGCCAAGATGGCTGACATGTAGTGTGGAGGTGTGGACTGTCCTGGAGCTGGGGGAGCCACTCGGCCCACTCCAGGCTCTTCTCTGCCTAGTTCCTCTGTTTTGACTACTGACCCTGATCCTACTCAAACTGTGATGGAAGATATTGTGGACTTTATCTTAGATGCTGATATGGAGGATGGCTCTATTACTGCTGACCAGACCTCGGATAGTGCCTTGCCTGTGACTGATGTGCCAGATATCAGGTTGGAGAACCCTACCATCTCTGGAATAAACCTACTGACACCAGTGTAAGAAAAACAATTGTTACAGTCTGCTATTTTGCATAATAAAGCTTTTCTCTTACAGCTTCTGGTGAAAACAGCTGAACAGTCTCACCGGGCTACTCCCAGAGTTGACCCTGAGGTTACCATGGACTCTGCTGTGCTTCCTAACATGCCTGACACTCGTTTGTCCTTCTCTACTTCTCAGGACATTCCCTTTCCACTCGTTCCACCTACTGCTGTTCAATGTCCTCAGGATCAAACCGCTCCGGTTTCTGTTTTGCCTACTATCCTGCCTGCCTTTAATTCTGCAACTGCACTTACATTTCAGGTTTGGGATCTAACTTTGGCTCTATGAACTGCTGGGTGGCTTCCATCTACTGGCGGTGAGGGTTGGACTTCACCACGGCCTGTCACAGCTGCAGAAATTGCTCAGCTTTCCCCAACGACTTCTTCCTCTGCACATACTGCTGCTGTCACTCTCACGACACCCCTACGGACCACTGCTGAGTCTTCTGATGTGACAGCTAGGACCCTGACGTTACCAGAGACTTCCTTGCTGACTACCCAACATGACGCAGGATTTGACCCACCAGTTGTTTCGCACGGTGCTACGGCTTCCACAGTTACTATGGATCAGGCGCCTGTTGGTGACTTGCCTCGTTCTGAGCCACCGGCTTCCTCTGGCCTACATGCTACACATTTGGACTCTAACGATACAGCTTCTCCCTTGGATATGGTCAGTACTGATTCCTCTACTTTACCCCCAGCTACCTCTTTTTGTATGGCAGATTTGTTTAAACAAATTGGAGAACCTGCTAAAAGAGGTAATGCTGTACGTCTAAAGTACATAAGCTCACAAAAAACTTTTCCTGATAGGAAATTTGTATTGCACCAGTTACTTAGACAGTCTATGGGGATACCAGTCCAGGATTAGTTTGCATTTATCCATATTAAAGAGGAGAATTTATATGATATTAGTTTTCGAACTGCTAATACTCTTGAAAGGTTTTGGCAAAAGTTGGAACTGGTCAAGCATCAGCCTGTTTGGCAGGATTTTTTACCATTCCATTAACTAAACCCCTCTTTCAAGCCTATTACCTTACTGTTTCAAAATGAAGGAGTTAATATTGAGGATGTACAATACTGGCTTCGACAGAGATGTGAGATTATGCAGAACCCAGTCCCTATCCTGGATGATGATTTTGTATGGACAGGGGGTTGGAAAATTAAGGTTAAGCTTTTTCCACTGATTTGAGGGTGCAACATCTTCCTAGTAGCTTTCATATAGGCTGTGACCTTGGTATTTGTTTTTATCCCAGTCAGCCAAAAACCTGCCACAAATGTGGTGCCCAAACTCATCTTAGTTCTTCCTGTTCCCTCCCCGGTGCAATCTGTGTTTGGAGTATGGACATGTTAGTTTGGGGTGTCCTAATCCGCTAAGATGTAACCTGTGTGAAGAGTCTGGACATACTTATTTTAAATGTCCATGGGCTGCATGGAATGGGCTGTATAAGGTTTTGCAGGACCCTGTGTCCCTTATAACTGCCCATCTAACTAAGCTGTCACAGGCCAGGGACCAGTCCCTTTCGGTTCCCTTGGAGGTACCTCCCCCCTTTAGTGGAGTTATCGGCAGGGACCCTTCTCCCGATTGGTCCCTCTTCACCTGCTCCTGTGTTGGACCCCCCCTTGCCTGAATTGCTTCCCTCCTTACCGGTCCCCAGTGAAGTACCTGTGCTTCCCTCTACTTCTGCGGTTGTCCCTAGTTCCCCAGTTTCAGAAGTGATGCCCCCACTGTCCAAGACCCCGATGGAGGTGGTACAGTCCTCTATGTCAAAGAAATTAAGAAAGTAACCTGGCACCCAGGCTCCTAGCTCCCCTGTCATGACCAGAAATAGGTTCACTTTATTGTATAAGAGGAAACAATGGGGAGATTGTGGGGAAGAAGACGAGGACTCTGATGCTTCTTCTGTTGATTCTGGGATACAGGATATTGTTTCTGAGCTACCTGTGGAGTTGTCTTCTGTTAAGAAGGTCAGAGGAAAGGGGAAACTTAACAGAAACCTAATGGCTGATCTGGTTTTGTTTTTTCTCCTCTCCTTTTCTCTTGCTTAAATGGAACAGTTTCTAAGTCCTCTGACTTTAAATGTTAGCAGCATTACATCCTTTACGAAAAGAAGTACTACATTTCATATCTTATGTGGTCTGGCAAATAATATTTTTTCTTGCAGGATGCTCGTATTAAGACTGCATATGAGCTTGCCCAGGCTCAACAGTTCTGGTCAGCGGGCTTATTCTTTTGGTCCCAGGGGCTCAACCTCTGTGATGGTGTCGCTATTTTACTTAAAGGCCCAGATTTCCAAGTTTGCAAACTTAACAGACATTGAACTGGGCCGGGCCCTTTTAGTGGATGTTTCTTTTCATGGCCTGGATCTCCGGTTGATATGTGTGTATGCTCCACAGAGTATTGCAGTTAGAGTGGCGTTGTTTACTTTGATATGCTCTTATCTACATACTCACAAGACTGTAATTCTTGGGGGTGATTTTAATTGTGGTGTTTCTCCAGCTGATAGAGGTTGTAAAATCCAGAAATTGTTTAGTGACATGTCTTGCTTACAAGATATGATTTCTACTGCCAATTTGCAAGAGGTTTTTTCTGCGAACAATACTAAAAGCAGAAGACATTCATTAAAGGACGCTTAATGACTAGGATTGACTACATCTTTACCTCTAAATCTTTACGAATCCTTAGTGCGTCTACTATACAGTACCTATCGAAACTTTAGATCATTTGGCTGTACTTTGTCTCGGTAGCTTTGGTGGCTCTTTTGCTACCTGAAGACCGCCTAGATGGCGACTAAACAGTACTTTACTGACGGATAAGGACTTGGTTGCCCAATGGGAGGAGTTATTACAGGCTTGGGTGTCTCTTCTTGAGGCATACGAGACTCCTCTCAACTGGTGGTTGACTTCAAAATCTGATTTTAGGTCTTTATTTATCACTTATGCTTCTGGAAAAAGCCGTCGGCGTTATACCAAATATTTGATGCTGCGTCATCAACTGCAGGATCTCTTCTCTATGGCCTTTACTTATAATCTTGATTTATCGTCACAGATAGCGCAAACTAGATCTGATATGGTTAAATTTCAGTACAACAGATTCCTTCGTTTAAAAATGGAAGCACAGTTTGGCACTGAGGGGCGTCAGCCCACTTTAGATACCTTTCGCAGTTGTGCGGATCATGTCAAACATACTGTTATAGATTCTTTGCAGTGGGAAACAGACTCTACTATTACTACCAACTTGGACGTCATATGATCTGAAGTGCAAAACTATTTATTTGCTCAATTTGGGATTCTTGTAGATACTCCTGCTCCGGTAGCTTTCTTACAGAACTTACAGATCCCTATGCTTTCTACTGACTTACATTCTTCTGTCATTAAGGACATAACTTTGGCTGAAGTTCAGCGGGCTATTTCTAAACTTAGGACAAATGCTTCCCCAGGAATTGATGGTCTTAACGGCTGAATTTCATAAAACTTTTTCAGGTCTCTTGAACCCTATTTTACTTGTGGTTTTCAACACTTTGTTACATATGTCTTCCCTCCCAGCAGACTTTTCTCTGGCTTTAGTTATACTGTTGTATAAATCAGGTGATAAAACGAACCTTTGAAACTGGAGACCTATTAGTCTTTTGAACATTGATTATAAAATCTTTGCTATCATATTGGCTAAACGCTTAAGTGCTATAGCTCAGGTTATCACTAAGGTTCAGACATGTGGGTTCCCTGACTAATCTATATTCCATAATCTGCAGTTTTTACAGGATATCATACTCTGGATGGCTTTTATCTTTGGATCAGCAGAAAGCTTTTGATAGGGTTAGCCACAATTATTTTTTTACAGTCTTGCACCATTACGGAGTTCCTGTTGAATTTACCCGTTGACTTCGTCTACTTTATGCCTCGGCTACTGTTCAACCCTTTGTAAATAAATGTTTTGGCACCTCCTTTTCTATTCATAGGGGTGTCCGACAAGGTTGTCTTCTTGAGCCCTGTTCTTTATCTGTTTTCTATTGACCCCCTTATTAGGACTATTTTGCGCCACCCTAATATTCCCAGTATTCAGGTGCCGGCTTATGGGGCTATTCCTAACATCAGTGCTTATGCTGATGACCTGTGTCTCACTGTGCACTCTCTTACTGCTTTCCCGGTCATTGCGCATACTGTTTCTGTTTATGAAATGGTATCTGGTGCCAAACTAAATTATGATAAGAGTGTTTGCTTTCCATTAATCCTGAATTTCGGCCTCCTCACTCCGTGGCATATTGTGATATGCCTATGACATCCTCACCGGTTCGTATTTTGTGTATAACTTGTGGTACAGAGGATGACGCTAGTTATAACTGGAAACTGGCAATAGCTAGGGGTCTCCGGATTGTACAAGGATGGAAGTTTAAAACAATTTCTAAGAAGAAAAGGGTTTATTTGCTCAAACTCTTGTTACTCCGTATTTCTTAGATTTGGCTAATATTTTTCCAATTCCCTTCTCCCTAGAGCCTCAGCTGTTAAATGTCTATTTTCAAGGCCTCTGGGGTAGTAGATTGAACTCTATTAGACGTATTTTTACATATTATGATTATGAACAAGGTGGGATCCAAATGTTGCATCCCACTGTTTTTTTTCATAGTATTTTTTTGTATAGGAATTTTTCGCTGCTTTTTACTACTAGATCGTTGTCCCGGTTTAATATCTTTCTTGACTGTTTTTTTAACCTTCAGGACAAATGGGATTCTGGTCTACTTACTGTTTCTATGATAAATACCACGAGGACTATCCCCGTCTCTATGAAACCCACTTGGACTAAATTGCATCAATGGAGTATTACGGAATCTTTTGTAATTTCACATAGTAGAAAGGCGTTTTGTAATATTATTTTACGAGATGTATTGTATGTCCCATTGGCCCTTCCTGTCTGTCCTGCAGAACAGGTCTCGGAGGCCTGTCTCCAATTCATTGATAAGAGACTCCTGAAACAAATGTGGGATGTAGTTTGGCTACCTTTTCATGGCTGGCTTGGAGTCAGAGGAACACTTAAACATAAAGCTGTTGAGGATAGAATGTGTACAAGACTAACTTGTACGGACACTCTAGAAACCTTAGAACATTTCTTCATTTCCTGTCCTTTTGCACTTGCCTTTTGGCAAGCTTTGCAAGTGATTTGGAAAGAGCCTCACCTACTCCCCACGTCTTATGAGGTAGCAGTTCTGGGTTTATATCCCCGGTGCTTTCATCCTTATAACCCTAGTACTTTTGAGGATCATTTTTGCGGCTTGTAAGTAATACTTGTGGCAGGCTAGATGTGTTTTATTACTTCAGCAAAAGGATATCACACCTGTGGGGGTAGTTCAACAAGTTCTTCTTTTTTTGCGATCATTATATAACAATGAGCAATGGTCCTTACCCTTTCGAAAATGTTCTTTCTATTGGATTTCCTGTGACTGGTTGGTTCATTCTTCCTGATTCCATGATTATTAGCCTACCGTTTCTCCCTCTACTTGATTTTCTCCTTTTAGGAAGGAGGTCACTGTTTTTTTAATTATGAAATATTTCTCATCTTTATACTGCTTTCTGCATGTTTTGTTTTGTTTTTCACCGGATCTCGGAAAAGTATCCCACTATTGTTTAGTGGGGAGCGAGGTAGGTAATGGTTGGGGTTACTGTGTGATGACATGCTTGTTTTATGCTCCTTCTGGTTTTTAATTTTTATCAGTTGGCATGTTGTACAATTGTTCTGTTTTTTTTTTTGTTTTTCCACTTATATTCCTCTACTCTTAGCATGGGGAAGGGGGAGGGATTTTGCTTGGCAATATTTTCTTATGTTTTGTACTGTATGATTTAATACTTATTTCTGGTTTGTATTTTTCCTTTTTATATTTTTTGTGTACTGTATTTCTTGATCTGTATACATCATTACTTATTTTTTTTGTTTGCATACAGGTTCCCCTGCTCTTTCAGTGGGTGGGGAGGGGTGGGTGGGTTGTTTTGAATGTTTTCCTTAGTTTTGGGATTACTATATGACATACTTATTTATGTTCTTGTTTTCCTTTTTTCACAAATTTGTATGATGTAATACTGATTTGTATATGATTTGTTTTGAGTTATTATGGCTTTCATACAAATTCCCCTACTCTTGGGGGGGGGGGAGGAGGGGTTAGTTAGGAGTTTCTTCTTCTGTTGGGATTATGATATGTACTTACTACTTCTTTCTGGGTTGTGTTTTTTTGTTAATATTATGATTCTGTTTTGCGTTAACAAATATGTCCCTACTCTTCGAGTAGGGAGGGAGGGTTAATTAGAAATGTCTTTTTCTGTTTGGGTTTCTCGTATGGATTGCTAATTATTTATGTTTCAAATTTTTCCTTTTATGGTTTTGTGCAATGTACTATTGTTTTGTTCACATTTGCTGTGATTTTGTTTTGATCTCAATAAAAATTCCCCTACTCTGCCAGCAAGGGCAGACTTCCAGGGAACAGAGTAGAGGAGCTCAGCTTAGAGCTGGAGAGCAGAAAAGAAGGAAGTGCTGATGTGGCAGTGTCTTTGTTGGAGTGAGTGAGGACGGATGTGTGAAACTGGGGAGAAGGCCTCCTCCCCAGTTTTGATTATACTAGAGCCTATGGATCAAGAGGAAAAATGCAAAAAGGAGTGAGGTGATGCAATTGCATGGGAGTGAAGAAATAGCCATGAATCCAGCAGGAGAGCAATCCTCTGTGGAGACGGAGGATGTCAGAAAAAATGTGAGTAAAATGGTTTCTATGCCTGGGGAAGGAAAAATGAAAGAAAAAAAGAAGTTCAGTAAAGAAGAGAGTAATAGTAAACAAAAACAGAGCGAGCGTTGCAGAGCAAATCTGACAGGACTGAAGTCTGTAAAAAACAGCTGCAAAATGATAATGAAGTATCATCAAAGGGAGCCACGCCTAGTAGCTCTGAAGAGGATAACAGGAAAACCACAAAAGGAAAGGCCAAAAGTCAGAAACGGGTAGGCCTAAGGAGGAAAGTAGGAGATATACAATGCAGTGAAAGAAATGTGGGACATGGAAAAGTTAAAACTAAAGAGAAAACTGAAATGCATGAAACAAAACAAACAAAAAAGGAGGAAGAGGGCAGAAAAAGTGCAGAATTAGAAGGTGATTCTGAAGATGCTAAATTTGGAAATTATAAAGATAATCCCGATCGGGTCACAGAAGCACAATTAGGGGCCAGTTGGAAATTAAAAAAGATGGGTCAGGCTGGGACCCGAATAGGCCTAGCACATCTGAAACGGGGGAAAAATTTTGGAAAAAAATCAAGTTACAAAACAGATACAGGAGACAAAAGATGAACTGGGAAAGGAAAAAACAAGCTGAAATTGATGATACAAAAGAAATTTTGACAGAAGAAGGGGTAACAGAAAGTGAAAATACTTCAGTGGAAGTAGAACAGAAGACAATACAAATGGAGGAAGAAAACAAACATAGAAGTGAGGAGAAAGAGAAAGCCTGGGAAGGAAATACAAAAGAAAAATTGTTCCCAAATGAAAATATACCACAATAAGCCAAGAGGAGAAACGCGGTTCGATTAAAATACAGAGGGTCATCACTGACGCCCCTGATAGGATCTTTGTGGGGAGAAAACTTTTAAAAGGAAAACATGAAGTTTTATCCATATGAAATATACGCCCTCATACATGTCCCTGGGAGTGCAGAATATGACATCAGTTTTAAACATCAACGTGGTCTTGACAGATTTTAGAAATTATATCAACAAGCAAAATATACAGAATTATGGAGAAATTTACTAGCGATACCCCTAACAAAACCAGCCTTCAAAATAGTGACAGTACTTTTTCGAAATGAGGGGGTACATGTTGTGGATATTAATTTTTGGATTAAACAAAGATGCACAATGCATGGCCCACCAGAACCTATCCTTGATGAAGAATGCATATGGACGGGGGGTTGGAAATATAAGATAACTGTAAAGCAAGTGGATGGAGAAATGCAACATCTCCCAAACTGTTTTTACCTTGGACAAGACAGAGGGATAGTTTTTTTATGCGGAGCAACCCTGTGCGTGTTATAAATATTGGGAAAAAGGACATCGGAGTAGTGCTTGTGAGGAGGTGAAATGTGGACTATGTGGTACTTTAGGTCATTATGGTGCAGAATGCAAAGACAAACTAAAAGGCAGCCTATGCAAGGAAGAGGGGCGTAATTTTTCCAAATGTCCTTGGGCATCTCACAACAGTCCGGATACAGGGGAAAGGGCTAAGCAGGATGTTTATTTGGCTGTGGCACAGAAGGAAAAAGACAAACAAAACAAGATTATATGGGAAGCAGTAAATGAAGATGAATAACAACAAGGAAAAAAAAAGAGGAGGAAAAAAGGAATGATGTCCAGACATAAATAGACACAGGAGGACAGGGGCAACAGAAACAAGATACAGGTCACAAAGAGGGAACAATGAAGGACATGGGACAGAAGTCAAACAAATTTTTACCATGGTTACTAGATCAAGCAATAAGAATCTAGGTCTGCAAAAACCCTTGGTGGAAAAGGACAGAGAAGGGGTGGAATTAACAAATAGATACACCTCCAACAGGATGCAGAGAGAACAACAGCTGAGGAAGAGTCAGAAGATGTTAGTTCTGACTCATCTTTAAGAGAAGACAGGACAAATGCAGGATCATTAGACACTCAAGCATTGAAAAAGAGGAAAAAAGCATGGGACACAGGATAAAAGAAATATAAATATATTCTGTTTGAATAATAAATCAATGTGAAGTTTGTAGTGCATAACAAATAATGATAACAGTATTGAGAACAAGAGGAAAAGACTTACCACCTTTAAAACTCTAAGTGACTTAAAATGTGATATTATACTATTACAGGAAGCAAGATTGAATACAATAAATGAACTGCAGCAGGCACAAAAGGACTGGGTTTGGGGTTCTTCGTTATGGTCAATAAGTGAAGAAAGATGTTCAGGGGTGGGGGTACTGTTTATGTCTCAAGAAGTGAAAATCTGTGAAATAATAGAACCGGTACCAGGAAGGGCATTTATTGTGGACTGTATAATGAAAAATATAGCTATAAGGATAGTAGTAATTTATAATCCACAGACTAAAATAGGAAGGAATAAAGTTATGGGTATAACAGAGCCTTTTCTGCATACATCAAAATTAGTTGTGCGGGGGGAAGGGAATTTTAACTGTGGGTTAACTAAAGCAGACTGGGGGAAGGTGGCAGATAAGGTGTTTTGTGATATAAATCAGTTAAAAAAAATAATGGTTAATGCAGGGCTAGAAGATGCATATAAAATAAAAGGAAAAAAAAGGAGAACATGCATATTATAAAGGAATAAGAGCAACATGGATAGATTTCTGGATACTGCCAAAGGATGTAATATTAGACCAAGTTCAGAAGATCCCAATTGAAACCACAGATCACATGGCCATTAAAATAAAGATAAATTTGGGGAAAAAATGATATTTGGTAGAGGTTTTTGGGGGATGAATACGGCAAAACTAGAAGAAGAGAGTTGTAAAGAAAGAATTATTAGAAGCAAGGAAACGGTCAAAGAAATTTATGATAGTAACAGTGAATGGTGGGAAGATACGAAGAATGATATTAAAGCATTATTAATAGACGAAGGGAAACAAATGGAAGCATAAAATTATGGGGAATATTTAAAATTAAGAGCCAAACTGTATAAACTGTTAATAAGGCAGGTACAAGAGAAAATAAATGAGGAGCTACAAATACAGGAAATAAAACAAGACATGTGGAAATAACAGTATAACAGAATAAAATCACTAATAATGGAACAAAACAGTGGAACACAGGGCACAAAAGAGCAAACAAATCTGTTTGACAGCAATAAGGACAGAATAAAAAAACGAGTAATGTACGAATTACAAGATAAACAGGGGAAAGTGACATCAGAGATAGAGCAGATGAAATGGATAGTGCAAGAATTTTTGAAAGAAAAATATCAAAAGGAAGTGGGGAAGATGGAAAGGATTTTTTTAGCAATATAGATATGCCAAAATTAAAAAAGGAAGAAGCAGATTTGGTAAAAGAAGGAATCAGGATAGAGGAAATAAAAGAAGCTATAAGATCACTATTAATTAATACTTCACCTGGAGTTGACGGCATATCAGATAAGTTTTATAAGGTATTTGAAGAACAATTAACACCAATGTTATGGCAAGTGTATAATGAGGTATTTAAACAAGTATTTGTCAATGCCAAATGTTGGCTTGCTGCCATTGGGAGTGGAGGAGTTAGAGAGATGCAGCATAGGAATAGCAGTCAAGTAGTGAACTGATGCCAACCCACCCCCACCCCACAGAGAGTGACAGGCATTAGGGTGTCCCTTTGGGTGTTTGGTAGTGCAGTGCCGGAAAACATGCCGGGCAGGATGTGAAAAATGACAGCAGCACAGTTCATAAGGAGGTGTAAAAATGCCAGTGTTGAGAATGTGGCATACAAATATCAAAAATGTCTTGGAGTTACAGGGTGCGTGGGAATATGCAATGCAGCTGCAACACTGCCATTTATGGGCATTAGTACCAAATTTTCAACATAGGCATTTTAGCACCTCTGCCTATGTACAGTGTCACTGTCATTTCCTCAAAGTGTCCCAAGAAGTGATTTCGCACAGCGTCCACGCCATTCTGCGCCGGAAGTGCGAAAACACATTTTGGGCAGGGTATGTGAAATGACAGCTGTACTGTTCATCAAGAGGTGTAGAAAAATGGCAATGGTGAAAATCCAGAATGAAAATATCACGAATGCACAACGGTACGAGCATGCGTGCAATCTGCCAATGCACGCTCGTAACACAGTCATTTTATGGAGTATCAGCACCAAATTTTCAACATAGGCATTTTAGGACCTCTGCTCATGAACTGTGTCACTGTCATTTTCATAATCTGGCTCAAACACTGATTTCCCACAGCGACTGCGCCATTGTGCGCCGGAAGTGCAGAAACACATTTTGGGCAGGATGTGGGAAATGACAGCTGCACTGTTCACAAGGAGGTGTACAAAAATGCCAATGCTGAAAATCCAGCGTTAAAATATTGGGAATGCGCAAAGTTATGAGCCTGCATAGCATCTGCGCAATGCACGCTCATAAAACAGGCATTTGTCAGATTTTTCCCACCAAATTTGGAACATAGGCTTTTTGAGAGACCACCTCATGAACACTGGCACTGTCATTTCGTTAACAGGTCCTGAAAGGTGATTTCGTGCAGTGACTGCAAAATCACCTTTTGAGGCCGATTAATGCCATGACAGTGATAAAATTCATGAGGAGGGGCCCAAAAAACCCCATGTTGAAAATTTGGTGCAAAATTCAAGAAATGCCTGAGATATGCAGCAAAGTTGAAAAACCCTATTCACCCATTAATAGCAGCGGGCATTTCCTCAGTTCGCGGTCGGCTTTGAAGAGTGCAGACATGTTCCCGGTCCACGGAAGATCATCGCGCCGGACTCCAGAGGTAAGTATGGGGTTGGGGGTGAGGGGAGGCAGGGTGCCAGTGGGTGGGTGCGGATGGGGAGAGGAGGCATTGAGACTGCGAGGGCCGGTTTTCGGTTTACAGGGAAAAAAAAAAACATTGCAGGACAGTTTTCCTGTTGCAGAGCATTTGGCACGCTGGGGTGGGCTCCCAGCTTGCCACCTACCTGTTTTTTTTGGTGGGGTTGTCAGTAGCTGATGGGGGATTGGGCACCCTCATCAGCACACAACATGGGGAGAGTCATGCCGATGGGGATTGGGCACCCCGTCGGCAAACAAAGAAAGGGGGGAGCGTGAGCCAGGGGATTGAGCACCCTCGGCATTCAACAATTGGGGGTGATGCTTAAGGGAGTGGGCCCCATGCACACAAAGATGGGTTATGAGCCAAGGGGGATTGGGCACCGCAAGTCAACATTTGGGTGAGGGCATGCCGACGGGGAGTGGGCTCCCCATCGCACACTACACGGGAGGTTACCGACAGGGGATTGGGTACCTGATGTGCAGGCTCGAGGCCGCCAACCATGCTCATAATGGTGGCGAAGACGGCAAGCAAAGGACCACTGGCGTATGACGAGCTTTGCTCGGATTGCAGCGGACTTTGCCAGATGTGCTCGCCCATTATACATGCATGGTGTGGCGCTCGCATGCAGGCTGATTGGGGAATGAGGGACGACTCTACTGATGCATGCCCTGCATTCAACCAACAGCGTCCGTGCCCCAAACCCGCACTACTGCAAGATGTAGCTTGCGCAAGCACGCAAGCCAACATAAAAAGGGGAGTTACCAGAAAGGATGAAGTTGGGAGTAAGTTTTTTTTATTTAAAAAAGGTGACAGAAAGCAAATACAAAATTGGAGACCAATAAGCCTGTTAACAACAGACTACAAAATACCAGCAAAAGTTGTAAATAATAGGTTGAGACTGTTTGCAGATCAGTTGGTGTTACAAACTCAAACTTGTGCAATTCCAGGAAGAAAGATACAACAGAACTTAGCATTTATAAGAGAGGTCATACAGAAGGGTCAGGAAAATGAAATAGAAGTTTTTTTGTATGCAGTGAACCAAGAAACTGCATTTGACATAGTTAAACACACATACATATGGGATACTCTAAAAGAATATAATATCCTGGTGGAATTGATTAATTTGGTTAAAGCTTTATATAAAGAAGCTCAGACATGCCCAGTGATTAATGGTCACATGGGAATACCCATGTTTATAAAGAATGGGGTGAGACAGGGATGTCTGTTGAGTCCTTTGTTATATGTGTTGTGTTTGGACCCTATGTTAAGGAAAATAGAAGAAGGTAAAGAGATCCGGAATATAAAGTGGTTGGGAAAAGATTTAAATAAGACGAGTGCATATGCAGATGACTGTATAGCATTGGTTAAGGACCAAAAAGCAGGGGAGAAAATGTTAGACATGGTAGAAAATAATAGTCTATACACGGAAATAAGGATAAATAAAAATAAAAGTAAAATATATCCATTAGGTAATGTGAATAAAGAACAAACAGGTACACTGGGTATTGTACAAGGAGAAATAAGGAGGATTTGGGGGGGTTTTATATGGAAATCCTAAGGTGATACAGCAAAACTGGGAGGAAAAGTTGGATATAGCACAAAGGAAAGTAAATTCTTGGAAACAGTGGAATATGACAAAAGAAAAGAGACTGTATGTGAAAAGGCTATTATTTTACCAGTCTTTTTATATTTAGCCTGTGTATACCTGGTACCACAACAGATGCAGACTAACATATTGTTTTTTTTTTTTTCAGATATTATGGGAAAGCAAATTAAATCCTATTAAGAGAGGCATATAATGTATAGACAAATTAAAGATGGAGGACTAAATATGTTGAGGCCAATTGTTTTTTTAGTGGGGATATTTACTACATTAAATGTAGATCCTATGATTAAAGGGGAAAAGTCAGGATGGTTACAGTTTACACAAGGGCTGTTGGATCCTCTGATTAGAAATATAAGAAAGAAGGGGAATTTAAAAGGTGGGGAAGTATGGCCTGGATTTATGGAGACTTGTAGGAGTTATCTTACACAATGGGGAGTAAAAGATGATTCTTTAATCAGGAAAAATATGAAACAAGTATATATGGAAATAATGGAAAATAATTTATTTGAAAAAGAAGTGTTTAAAGTTGATAAAGGAATAGTGGTGGATGATGTGCTGGCGGCAACATTGGAAAAAGAATTAAAAAAATGAAAGAGGTGTGTTGGATGAGCAGTCATGGGAAGTTGAATGTAAGAAGTAATCATAAAGATAAAGTAATGGAAGAAAGAAAATGCAGCGAGGTAAATTGTGGGTTACAGAAGGGAACAATGATGCGCATGTGTTTTGATTGTTCATATATTAAACCTTTCTGGGGTATGTTAGCTACATTTTGGGGGATGAAATGCTTTACGCAGATGAATTATGACACACTAATATATGGGCAATTGACTAAAACATGGGAAAAACTTGAGAGGAGTACTAAACGTGATTTTTGTTGTGTTATAGTGGGTAATTTGGCAAAACTAATGTTTAAGATTTTTACAGAAAAAAGAAGTAACCGTACAAGATTTATTGTTTAAAATGCAAGCAGAAATTGATAAAGTGTAGCAGGAGGAATGTATAATATTTGGGGAAGACAGAACAAGAAAATTGTGGGAAAATGTTACAGGAATAGGTTAAGAAACTTGATTTAAAAGCTGTAAATAAGTTGTATATAGGAAAATGTAAATAATGTATGTCTAAAATGTGCGTGTTTGTTGTAAATAAAAAAAAATTCCCCTACTCTTTTCGAGGAGCGCCATGGAATCTTTAACGTTCACCTGAACAGGCAGATGGGACCTCGGTTTAACATCTCATCCTGATGTTTTCCGAAAACTGACAGACACTGCCATACAGTCAGGAAAATCTTCTAAGGGAGAGTTCCCGAGGCTTTGTAAAAAAGTGTAGCACTACTGAGAATTGTAATAAAGCAGCAGCAGACCTGTCATGGCGGTTTCAGCAGACAGGTTACAGGGATTGTGGTACAAGAGCAGGTGGAACGTAATGCTAAACAACAAAATAGAATGGACCTGATTATACAAAGGCAGTGTACCAGTGAAAGTATTGAGGGGAACAAACATTCAATTGTCCTAGTACATTTAATGTACACTCAAAAGAAATATCTAATGTCATTAACAAAAACTGGGAAATACCCACGATCCATACATACTGGAGATCTCTAGGGTATCCTCACCTATGGCATACAGACATTCTGACAATTTGACAGACCATTTGGTCTCAAGTAGATGGCCACTCTCAATTACCAATTCCTGACTCCCACCAGCACCAAAAGGCTGTTTTCCATGCAGTAAATGTAAGCACTGTCTGGTTGTACGGATCAACAGAGGATTCATTAACCCAAGAACAGGTAAATGACAGAAATTAAGATGGTCTGCCACCTGTGATACACAGGAGGTTATTTATTTAACTTTCTGTGTTTGCAGAGCATTTTATGTGGGGAATATGGTCAGAATTTGTAAGATCAGCATCAGCTAATGTTGCCAGGCCATCAGAAGCGGAAATTAGTAACAGCTACTGCAAATCATAGATACATAGATACATAGATACATAGACAGTGTCGGCAGATAAGGGCCTATGGCACACCCAGTCTGCCCATTTGAGCTTGTAAGTTCAGTTTGTTTTCCTAGAATTCTGTTGCCCCTTACCCCTGACCTCCAGAATTCCTTTATGTCTATCCCATGCATTCTTAAATCCCGTGATTGTTTCAGCCCCCACCACTTCCTCTGGCAGGGTGTTCCACTTGTCCACCACCCGTTCTGTGAAGAAATTCTTCTCATGTTTCCTCTGAATCGTCCTCCTCCAACTTCATCCCATGCCTCTAGTCCTGGAACATCTTTTCGCTTAAAAATAGTGTTTTCCTGCACCCTGTTCCTCCCTGTAAGATACTTATATGTCTCTATCATATCCCTCTCTCCTCCTCTCCTCCAGGGAGTACATGTTCAGTTCCTTCAACCTGTCTTCATAGGACTTGTGATGCAAGCCATGCACCATCTTTGTTGCCCTCCTCTGAACCTTCTCTACCCTGTCTATGTCCTCACGTAGGTATGGTCTCCAGAACTGTACACTGTACTCTAGGTGGGGCCTCACTAGTGTCTTGTATAGCGGAATTATGACCTCCCTTTTCCTGCTGGTGATGCCCTGCCTATACATCCCAGCATCCTATTTGCTTTACCTGCTGCCTTGTCACACTGTTTCCCTACCTTGAGGTCATCAGAGATGACAACCCCAAGATCCCTTCCTGCTTGGTGCATGCTATATCCTCACCCCCAACTGATATATTGTGCCAGGGTTTTGTGCCCCATATGCATTATCTTGCACTTTTGCATTGAATTTCAACTGCCAAACCCTGACCATTCTTCAAGTTTCTGCAGGTCGCTTCTCATTCTGTCTACACCCTCTGGTGTGTCTACTCTGTTACAGAGCTTGTGTCATCAGTGAACAGTGAAATTCTGCCTTCTAGGTCCTGCGAATGTCACTGATGAAGATGTTGAATAGGACCGGTCCCAGCACTGATCCCTGTGGTACCCCACTGGTTACTCTTCCCTCTGTGGAGTGACAGCCATTTACCACCACCCTCTGTGTCCTGCCACCCAGCCAGTTACCTACCCACCACACTACTGTCCTGCCCACACCCATATTCCCCAGTTTGTATAATAGTCTTCTATGTGGCACAGTGTCAAAGGCCTTGCTAAAGTCCAGATAGGCCATGTCCACTGCCCTCCCTGATCCACCTTCCTAGTCACCCAGTCAAAATTCAACGAGGTTGGTCTGACATGACCTCCCCCTGGTGAAACCATGCTGCCTTGGGTCCTGTAGTCCATTGACAACTAGATGTTCCACCAATCTCTCCTTCAGTAGTGCTTCCATGATCTTCCCCACTACGAGGTGAGACTGACTGGTCTGTAGTTCCCTGCTTCCTCTTTGTTCCCACTTTTGTATAAGGGGACTACATCTGCTGTCCTCCAGTCTATGGGTGCCTCCCCTGTTTCCAGTGATCGGCTAAACAGGATAGCCAGAGGTTCAGCCACCACCTCTCTTAGTTCTTTAGGACCCTGGGGTGCACCCATCTGGCCCCATTGCTTTATCAACTCTTATTACTTCCAGTTCCTTCAGGACCCTTTCTCGTAAAGGGACTTGTGTCCATTTCTGCACCATTCTCACCCCTTGTACTCCCTTCAGACCCATTACCTCCTCTTCCTCAGTAAAGACTGAGCAGAAATACCTGTTCAATATGTCAGCTTTACTGTTGTCATCCTCCACGCAGCCCCCATCCTCCCCTTCAGTCTCACTATCCCTCCCTTTGTCTTTTCTTTTTCACTTATGTACCTGTAAAGGTTTTGTCCCCTCTACCCACTGATTTTGCAATGTGTTCTTCTGTCTGAGCTTTGGCTTCCCTTACTGACCTCCCTGCCTCCCTTTGCTTCTCCTGGTACTTCTCCCTATCCCCTTCTGCCTGTGTCTTTTTGTATTGCCTGAATGCAATCTTTTTGGCTTTCACTTTCCTTGCTACCTCTTTGGAAAACCATAATGGTCTCCTCTTCCTTTTCCTCTTGCTAACCTGCTTAATGCATAATTCTGTTGTTCTTGTAATCCCCATTTTAAATACTGCCCACTGTTCCTCAACCCCTGATTCCTGTCTCATTCCCTTAATGCCTCTTTCAAGTATCTCCCATTTTCCCAAAGTCTGCCCCCTAAAATCCAGGATACGTGTTTTGTGTGGTTTGGTTCTGCTCTTTCTGTGATTTCAAACCACAATGACTGGTGGTCACTGTTTCAGGTGCTCCCCACTGTTACCCCCCATCACACTGTCCCTGTTTGTGAGCACAAGGTCCAGTATTGCCTTCTGCCGAGTTGGTTCCATGACCAGTTGCTTGAGGAAGGCACCCTGAAGGGAGTCCAGGATAAATCTGCTCCTAGTTGATGCTGCTGCTGGATGCTCCAGTCCACATCTGGAATATTGAGGTCTCCAACCAGTACTACCTCACCCTTGTCTGCCATCCTTTGGATGGCTAGCATCAGCTCCCTATCTGTTTCTTCCTCCTGGGCTGGTGGTCTATATACCACACCTGTGCGGATGGCTGTCCCCATTTTCCTTTCCAGCTTAACCCACAGTATCTCTCCCCATTTTGTTCCTCCTGGATCTCTGTGGCCCTTATGTCATTTTTCACATACAGTGCCACTCCTCCTCCTTCCTGCCTGCTCTGTCTCTTCTGAATATGCTGTAGCCAGGTATGGCCATCTCCCAGTCGTGGTTATCATTACACCAGGTTTCAGTGATGGCCACATGTCCAGGTCTGACTGTACCATGACAGCCTCCAGATCTTCCATCTTGTCGCTAAGGCTCCTGGCATTTGCACACATGGCTTTCCATGATTTGACCTCCCTAGACTGTTTCACTGTTCTACTCCAGCCCCTTCCTTGGTTGTCATTTATCCCTGGTTCTCCTTGCTGTCTGCCCTTCTGCTGAATTTTGCCCCTTTTCTGCTTATCCACCTCTTGGGCACTAATCTCCATCTTTTGCACACTGCTTTGCAGAGATAGCCACTCCTCTGGTTCACTGGTTCCACTGCTAGCTGTGGGGGGTGAGCAAGTAGGTACCATCCTTGCTGGCCTGCCACCCCCCTTTGCTAGTTTAAATGCTTGGCAATGTAGCATTTAAACTTATCATTGAGTGCTTGGATTCCCCTCCAGGATGGATGCAGGCCGTCAGGCTTGAACAAACCTCCATCCCTCCAGGTGGCTCCCCAGTCACCAATGAATCCAAACCCTTCCTCACAGCACCAGTTCTTCAACCATGAGTTAAAGTTCCTGGTGTATGCACTCCTATGCTCTCCCTTGCCTCTCACAGGTAGTACTTCTGAGAAAGTGACATAAGTAGCTACTTGCTTGAGACCCCTCCCCAGTTTCCTAAACTCTTCCTGAACTTCCTTTGGCTCCCCATTTGCCAGGTTATTAGTACCTAGGTGGATAATGACATCCAGCTCACCCTCCCGTCTTGCCTTCCCAGTGATTCCCAGGATCTTCCTTCCATCCCTCCATGCCATGGCACCTGGTAGGCACCTCACCTCCTGTCCTCCCTCCTGTGTTCCTAGCTGGATCCCTCTTATGATGGAGTCCCCACCAGGATTCACTCCTCCTCCTCTGGGTCCACTGCTTTCCCGCTGAGGTCACCTCCTTGGCTAACCTCCACATCCTTTTCTTCTACTCTGGGTACCTTATTTGGTTGTCCTCATTTGCCAGTGTGGCATATGAGTTCTTGAGTGGAATAGGATCTGGGATGTGCCTCTGCCTGACTGCTCTAACCCTCCTGAGCCCACTGTCATCCAAATGCTCCTCGTCTCGGCATCCCTTGAGGTAGTTGCATTGGACTGGGTGGTCCCTGGATAGGGTGATGGTACTCCTGACCCAGTTTACTTCCACTCTGAGTCTGGCTACCTCATCCCGCAGTCCAGAGAGATGCATGCAGATAGGGCAGCACCTCAGTGTCCAGAAGGTCTGCCTGAATATGGCTGCCCCACAGCCACTGCATTGCACCACTCCCCACATTATACTGCAATTCCACTACTTGTCTGTTACTGAAGCTCTCCTAGTTCCCTTTTTATTAATTTACTGTCCTAAAAATCCTGCCACTGATCCTCAGATAATTTTTTTTTTTAAAGAAAAAGAAACCAATAAATAAATAAATGAGTCAAAACACTTGTCGTGCTGAGGGTGGGCTTCTTCCCCCTTATGCCCCTCCTACTTCACACCCCTTACTATTCCCTGTGTTTATCTCCTGTCAATCAGATTTAACAGGGTATATAATTAAGAGTTGGGGGAAGGGGAGGGGGCAGAAATTTGCAGCAATTAAAGACAGCACAGAATTACACCACCACTATGTTTTAAATTTTCAACAGCCCAAAACAATTATAAGTAAAGACAACAAAGAAAGTATAGTGTCACTAAAAGCCCACAATCTAAGTTTAAAAAAAATAGCAATTACCAGTTACTCTAAAGCACTGAATTGAATATGTTTCCTTCCTTCCCTTCTGGCTTCTTCTGAGAAAATAAAACTCTGCTTGCTAATTTAACTCTGACTAAGCCCCACCTCCAGTTATCACGTAGCTGAGGTCAGAGGCCAGACAATTAACACCTTTCACCCAACTACAGGGCAGTCAGACAAGCCAAGATAAAATTTGCAGCAATTAAAGACAGCACAGAATTACACCACCACTATGTTTTACATTTTCAACAGCCCAAAAACAATTATAAGTAAAGACAACAAAGAAAGTATAGTGTCACTAAAAGCCCACAATCTAAGTTTAAAAGAAAAATAGCAATTACCAGTTACTCTAAAGCACTGAATTGAATATGTTTCCTTCCTTCCCCTCACATTTTTTAGTAATCAGAATGACAGTACACACAAATTTAGATTCATGGCAACTGAGAAAGGGCACAAGAATCCACACAGGAGATTATGAAAATTTGATCCTAAGGAGGGAGGGTTTCTGGATTTTTTTTCTTGGCTGGTGTTAAATGCTGGCTTTGATTTGCAGTCATTCTTAAAATAAACTAGAAGTGCGTGACTGTTTAAAATACTTGCTGAACTACTGGCAGCTTAGTCATATATTAATAAACTATGAGTTACAATTGATATTTATTTTTTATATGTAGACATAGGTTGATGAGGACCTGAAGAATAATGATGTTTTGGCCAATGAGAAGTCTGAATTATTTGTTGTAAATATCTAATCTTGCACAGACGTCTTTGTTTTTAAAGGGGGTAAAAGCGAGCTACTGGCAGCAATGAAGCAATGACTGCTGCACGCATTGGGATTTCAGTACCCCGATTCCCCCTGCTGGCACAATATTTGTGAAACATTATTAATGCCTTATTACTAGTAAAAATGGGAAGAACCTCCATATCAGCTGCCATTTTTAAATGGGGCACTGTTTATCCCTGAAATTGTGCTGCAGACAACGCAGTATGATGACACACCTTTGCTACTTGCTGCATGATGCCCATGTATGGAGATTTAAATAATCTCCATATCTCCCATGCCCTGCTCAGTTTTCACAGATTGCCTAAATGGCAGGTGATACAAGATGAACAAGATGATATCATCAGCATACAAAGGTAGGAGATTTTAATCTGTCAGGCATTGACTGGGCTCAGCATACTGCCAGGAATCTGGTAGAGATAAGATACTTGGATGCTTTCAGCATAGCAGGTTTTGAGCGATATGTGGACAGCAGTACAAGAGGAGACAGCCTTTTGGACCATGTATTAAGTAATACAGGGGACAAGATACAGCTGTGCAGAGTTAATAAGCCTCTTGGATCTAGTGATCATGCCAGGGTAGAATCTAACATAACAGGACAGCAGGAGGGAGTATTAGGTAGTACATGGATCAGAAATTACTAGAGGGTTGATTATAGTAAACTGAGGGGGTGACTTTAGCAGAAGGGGCTGGAAGGCTGACTTTCAGCATCAATCTGTTCAGGGAATGTGGACGGCCCTAGAGAGTAATATTACCCATGTAGTAAATAAATACATACCAGCTAGGAAGAAATATAATAGGTTGGAAAAGATTCCAGCATGGATGTCTGGCAGGGTTAAGAACCTGATAAATAAAAAGAATAAAGCCTATGGAAAGGCCAAAAAAAGTGGGCACATTAGAAACTGGGACAAGTGCAGAGTAATATTACATAAAACCGAAAAAGTGATTGGAGAGGCAAGGAGGAGTTACGAACTAAGTCGGGCAACTAAGGTTAAAGATAACTATAGAACATTTTATAATTATATTCGTAGCAGAAAGGATAGTGCACGGAATAAAGGGCCATCAAGGATCCAGACGGTAGTCTAGTACATGACAACACCCAGATGGCTGGGAGGTATAACAACTACTTCGCAATAGTATACAACATTAAAACAAAAGGGTCTAAGCTGCATCTTGATAATGATCTGAGTATACTAAAAATAGAGGTAGTAAATATTAAGGAAAGATTGCTTAAGTTAGATCCATGTAAATCAATGGGACCAGACGGAATTCGCCCAAGAGTAGTCACTGGATTGGCTGAGCTACTGGCAGAACCACTGACTAGCTTATTTCAGGCATCTCTGGACCAGGGTGAGGAGGTAGAGGCATGGAAGGAAGCAAATGTGGTCCCTATTTTTAACAAGCATTTGTCAATGCCGAACGTTCGCTTGCAGGTATTTGCAGTGGTGTTTGGCGCGCATGGTGCTTTACCCTAATGCCCTGTGTGATTGCTGGTATTTGCACAATAAATTTTCAGCATGACCTTTTTGTTACCCCCATTGTGCGCTACATAGGCAGAAACACGTTTTGGGCAGGATGTGAAAAATGACAGCTGTACTGCTCATAAGGAAATGTGGTAAAATGGCAATGTTGAAAATTTGGTGGAAATATTGAAAATACGCGAAACCCACGAAATGCATGGGAACTGTGCAACGACGCCAGAAAACAGTCATTGTTAGGAATTTTTCACCAAATTCTCAACACTGGCATTTTAAAACTCTGCTAATGAACAGTGTCACTGTGATTTTCTTACTGTGTCCCATACATTGATTTTGCACACCACCGCGCCCATTGTGCACTACATGGGCAGAAACACGTTTTGGGCAGGATGTGAAAAATAACAGCAGTACTGCTCATAAGGAGGTGTGGTAAAATGGCAATGTTGAAAATCTGGAGTGAAAATATTGAAAATTCGCAAACTTACGAGCGTGCATAGGAACTGCACAACGCACGCTCGAAAAACACTTAATTTTAGGAATTTGTTCACCAAATTTTCAACATAACCATTTTAAGATCTCTGCTCATGAACAGTGACACTGTGATTTTCTTAATGTGTCCCATACACTGAGTTTGCACAGCGACTGTGCCATTGTGCGCTACATATGCAGAAACACGTTTTGGGCAAGATGTGAAAAATGACAGCTGCACTGCTCATAAGGAGGTGTGGTAAAATGGCAATGTTGAAAATGTGGAGTGAAAATATTGAAAATTCGCAAACTTACGAGCGTGCATAGGAACTGCGCAATGAACACTAAATAAAACAGTCATTTTAGAAATTTTGTCACCAAATTTTCAACACAGCCATTTTAAGACCTCTGCTCATGAACAGTGTCACTGTGATTTTCTTACTATGTCCCATACATTGATTTCAAGACAATCGACCATGCCCATTTGCGCTACGTATGGAAACACGCTTTTGGCAGGATGTGAAAATGACAGCTGTACTGCTCATGAGGAGGTGTGGTAAAATGCCAATGTTGAAAATCTGGAGTGGAAATATTGAAAATTCACAAACCTACTGGCGTGCATGGGCACTATGCATACGCTCATAAACAGTCATTTTAGAATTTTTCTGAAATTTTCAACACTGCCATTTAAAACCTCTGCTAATGAACAGTGTCACTGTGATTTTCTTACTGTGTCCCATACATTGATTTCAAGACAATCGACTGTGCCATTGTGCACTACATATGGGCGAAAACACGCTTTGGGCAGGATGTGAAAATGACAGCTATACTGCTCATAAGAAGGTGTGGTAAAATGGCAATGTTGAAAATCTGGAGTGAAAATATTGAAAATTACGAAACTTACGAGCGCAGCGTAGGAACTGCACAACACACGCAGAAACAGTTATTTTAGGAATTTTTCCACCAAATTTTCAACATAGCCATTTTAAGATCTCTGCTCATGAACAGTGACAATGTGATTTTCTTAATGTGTCCCATACACTGAATTCGCGAACATCGACTGTGCCATTGTGCGCTACATGGGCGGAAACACGTTTTGGGCAAGATGTGAAAATGACAGCTGCACTGCTCATAAGGAGGTGTGGTAAAATGGCAATATTAATATTGGAGTGAAAATGATGAAAGATGCATGAAACTTACGGCGTGCGGGCTGTGCAATGCACACTCGTAAAACAGTCATTTTTAGGAATTTTTCACCAAATTTTCAACACAGCCATTTTAAGACCTCTGCTCATGAACAGTGTCACTGTGATTTTCTTAATGTGTCCCATACATTGAATTCGCACACCGACTGCGCCATTGTGCGCTACATGGGCGGAAACATGTTTTGGGCAGGATGTGAAAAATGACAGCTGTACTGCTCATGAGGAGGTGTGGTAAAATGGCAATGTTGAAAATCTGGAGTGAAAATATTGAAAAATTCGAAACTTACGAGCGTGTAGGAACTGGCGCACGACAGACTCAGAAACAGTCATTTTAGGAATTTTTTCACCAAATTTTCAACACAGCCATTTTAAGACCTCTGCTCATGATCAGTGTCACTGTGATTTTCTTAATGTGTCCCATACATTGATTTCGCACACCGACTGCGCCATTGTGCGCTACATGGGCGGAAACACGTTTTGGGCAGGATGTGAAAAATGACAGCTGTACTGCTCATGAGGAGGTGTGGTAAAATGCCAATGTTGAAAATCTGGAGTGGAAATATTGAAAATTCACAAACCTACGAGCGTGCATGGGAACTGTGCAACGCACGCTCAGAAACAGTCATTTTAGAATTTTTCACCAAATTTTCAACACTGCCATTTTAAAATCTCTGCTAATGAACAGTCTCACTGTGATTTTCTTACTGTGTCCCATACATTGATTTCGCACACCGACTGCGCCATTGTGCACTACATGGGTGGAAACACGTTTTGGGCAGGATGTGAAAAATGACAGCTATACTGCTCATAAGGAGGTGTGGTAAAATGGCAATGTTGAAAATCTGGAGTGAAAATATTGAAAATTCACAAACTTACGAGCGTGCGTAGGAAGTGCACAACGCACGTTCGTAAAACAGTTATTTTTAGGAATTTTTCACCAAATTTTCAACATAGCCATTTTAAGATCTCTGCTCATGAACAGTGACACTGTGATTTTCTTAATGTGTCCCATACACTGAGTTCGCACACCGACTGTGCCATTGTGTGCTACATGAGCGGAAACACGTTTGGGCAAGATGTAATAAGCTGCACTGCTCATAAGGAGGTGTGGAAAAATGGCAGTGTTGAAAATGTGGAGTGAAAATATTGAAAATTTGCAAACTTACGAGCATGCATAGGAGCTGCACAATGAACACTCATAAAACAGGAATTTTTAGGAATTTTTTCACCAAATTTTCAACACAGCCATTTTAAGACCTCTGCTCATGAACAGTGTCACTGTGATTTTCTTAACATGTCCCATACATTGAGTTCGCACACCAACTGCGCCATTGTGCGCGCTACATGGGCGGAAACATGTTTTGGGTAGGATGTGAAAAATGACAGCTACACTGCTCATGAGGAGGTGTGGTAAAATGGCAATGTTGAAAATCTGGAGGAAATATTGAAAATTCAGAAACCCACGAGCCGCGTGCGGCACTGTGCAACGCACGCCAGAAAAACAGTCATTTTAGGAATTTTTCACCAAATTTTCAACACTGCCATTTTAAAACCTCTGCTAATGAACAGTGTCACTGTGATTTTCTTACTGTGTCCCATACATTGATTTAGCACCGACTGCTCCATTGTGCACTCATGGGTGGAAACACGTTTTGGGCAGGATGAAAATGACAGCTATACTGCTCATAAGAAGGTGTGATAAAATGGCAATGTTGAAAATCTGGAGTGAAAATATTGAAAATTCGAAAACTTACGAAAGCTGCGTAGGAACTGCACAACACACGCTTTAAAACAGTTATTTTAGGAATTTTTTCACAAAATTTTCAATATAGCCATTTTAAGATCTCTGCTCATGAACAGTGACACTGTGATTTTCTTAATGTGTCCCATACACTGAGTTTGCACACCGACTGTGCCATTGTGCGCTACATGGGCGGAAACACGTTTTGGGCAAGATGTGAAAAATGACAGCTGCACTGCTCATAAGGAGGTGTGGTAAAATGGCAGTGTTGAAAATGTGGAGTGAAAATATTGAAAATTCGCAAACTTACGAGCCATGCATAGGAGCTGCACAATGAACACTCGTGAAACAGGAATTTTTAGAATTTTTCACCAAATTTCACACAGCCATTTTAAGACCTCTGCTCATGAACAGTGTCACTGTGATTTTCTTAATGTGTCCCATACATTGAGTTCAGACACCGACTGCACCATTGTGCCGCTACATGGGCGGAAACATGTTTTGGGCAGGATGTGAAAAATGACAGCTGCACTGCCTGGAGGAGGTGTGGTAAAATGGCAATGTTGAAAATCTGGAGGAAAATATTGAAAATTAAGAACTTGACGTGCGCATGGAACTGCGCTAACGCCACGGCAGAAATAATGTTAGATTTTCTGACTATCAAATGAGTGTATATGGGACCCTTTCTCATGAATGATTCACTGTCATATGGCGTTATTCAGGTCTGAAGGGTGATTTCGAGCAATGACTGCTCAGTGACTCGAAATCACCCTTCGGGCCTGAATAACGCCATGACAGTGATATCATTCATGAGAGGGGTCCCAAAAACCCCATGTTGAAAATTTGGTGCAAAAATTCCAAAAATGCCTGAGATATGCAACAGTTTGAAACCCCTATCTAGCCCATTATACAGCTTATCGGCATTTCCTCAGTTCGCGGGTCGGCTTTGAAGGTGAGTGCAGATCGTAGCCCCGTCCAATCAAGATCATCGCCACCGGAGTTCGGAGGTAAGTATGGGGTGGGGGTGGGGGAGGCTGAGTGCACAGTGGGTGGGTGCGGTTGTGGAGGCGGGACTGGGAGAAGCGCCATGGGACCGCTTCGATTTACAGGTAAAAAAAAACAGACGACGTGGGATGTTTGCCATGCTGGGTGGGCCCAGCATGGCAGAAGCATGGCTGGGGGCCGAGGAGCCGATGGGGATTGGGCACCCTCGCCTGCAGACAACCAGGACATTTGCCACGCTGGGGTGGGCTCCCAGCATGGTAGAAGGATGGCTTGGGGGCGTGGAGCCGACGGGAGATTGGGCCCCTGCGGCAGATGACGCGGGATGTTCGCCATGCTGGGGTGGGCTCCCAGCGTGGCAGCAAAGATTTTGGGGGCCAGCGTGACACGGGGGGGGGCGGCGTGACGCGGTGCTCTGTATGACAGTGGTGGTTTTCTTTGAAGCGAACACCACTGCTGTCATACACAGCTCCCACACCCATTGGTGCAGGACCACCATGCCTGCTCAACGGAGCAGTGGATTGCAAAGGGGAGGCACACCTCCAAAGTGTGCTACTCTCCCAAAACGTTCCTTGCACATGCGCGCAAGCGAACATAAAAATAAGGGATCAAGTCAGGAGGTTGGAAATTATCGACCAGTTAGTCTGACTTCGATATTGGGTAAGATCTTAGATGGAATCATAAAAGAACATATAGAGAATACTATGCTGCGGGGTGATAGTGATGATTCTCAGCATGAATTTAAAGCGGGCTGTTCATGTCAGACTAATCTCCTAGACTTTTATGAAAATGTGAGCAAGGCCTTGGATGAGGGAAATTCAGTGGATGTGATCTTCCTGGACTTTGCTAAGGCATTTGACAAAGTGCCACACGGGGAAGTGGTGGATGCCCTGATAGACCATAAGATAGAGAGTAATATAACATGCTGGATTAGTTCCTGGTTACAGGGCAGGAAACAGAGTGTGTCTATCAGGGGGTCCAGCTCAGGATGGCTGGGTGTGACACACGGAGTCCCACAGGGGCCAGTGCTGGGTCCCTGTCCGTTTAATATTTACATACATTCTGTGACCAGTGGTGGGGGGGTATGGGAATCCAATGATACCAGTATAGCCACAATTATTAACAACAACAAGGACATTGACAAAATGCAGGAAGCTTTGTCCAACCTGCAAAGGTGGGCTCAGAAGTACAGCCTGACCTTCAATACTGAAAAGTGCACTGTTATGCACATTGGGAGCAAGAACAGGGAAGCTGTGTTTGCGCTAAATGGGCAAATGCTTAAAGTAGTAAAAGAGGAAAGGGATTTTGGTGTCAAAATATAAAACGACAAAGTTTAGTCAGCACTGCAGTCAAATAGTAAACAAAAAGCAGGTAACGTACTAAACGGCATAAATAGGCACATAGAGAGCAACATCAGGAGGTGCTGGTTCCACTGTATGGGTCCCTTGTGAGACCACATATGGAATATTGTGCCCAATTTTGGTCACCAGGCTACAAAAAAGATATAAGAGCACTGGAGAGGATTCAGAAGAGAGCAACCAGAATGATAAATGAAGTACATGATAAAGAAAATCAGGATAGGTTATCAGTACTGGGGATGTACACATTGGAGTTTTGCAGATTAAGAGGGGACATGTGCTTGGTTTTTAAAGCACTTACAGATGAAGGACTGTGGGAGAAATTGGGACTCAGGCTTAGAGACCAGCAGGACCAGACTAGAACACACCCCTTACAGCTGGTATTTGTAAGATGCAAAAAAAAACAGAAGAGGAAACACTGGTTTAGTGTTAGGGTGGTACCAGTGTGGAATGATCTTCCGCTTGAGGTGGTGGCTAGCAGAAGTATGCAAACATTTAAATCAAATCTAGATAAGTATCTGATTGCAAACAACATACAGGGGTATAAGTAGATTAAAACCAGCGAGCTTTGTGGACATCATCTCTACTTGCTCTGGAATACCGGCTATGACCTATGATACCCATTGCATGCTTTAACCAGAGCATTCACATAAAGTGAAAAAAGTAAGGGGACAGGAACAGACCCCCGCACACTTTTATTTACCAGATGACAAAGAAGAAAGAATTCCATGAAAACAGACACACTGCAAATGGTCAGAGAGGTAAGTCTTCAACTGCCTCAAAGACACATAACCTAGGCCCAACCACTTCAGTTTAGAGACCAGGATGTCATGTTTAGTAGTGTCAAAGGTCATGGACAAGTCTATAAAGACAGCCGTAGACTAGAATGATTCTTACTGCAGTGTCTTGAGTTTTCCATTTTTAAATTAAGCAATAATGCATGACAGGGTGTGTGTTGTGCTGGGATAATGTCAAGCCTGGGGTGATTAGGCGAGGCCGCGGGCCAGTCGGCTTATCTTAAATATTATCCCAGCACAACTACCAGAATCGTATTACTATTCTCTAATGGCTCGTTTGTATTTAAAACAATAAAATAGAAAAAAAATTATGTTTTTGTTTTTGTATTTTTTCATGTGTGGAGGTATATGTTTTCACAAAAAAGTCCACAGTTTGACCACTAGATGGTGCTGGCTGTATGTTCTGCATTGTATTTGCCTCCATGTGACTAGTTAGTTTTAATACAGAATATTTTGTTATATTACCATATGTCTATGTGGGTAAAACTTTCAGACCACTGAAACACAGAATCACTGTTCAACATTTAAGAGAAAATAGAGGGGAGAAAAAAACAACAAAGGGAGAAGGGAGATTATCATGGAGGGGTGCATCTTCGGTGTCACAGACACCACTTGGGCTGCTCATTTATTCTTTCTCTGGGGTGGCAAACATGAAAAGAAGAAAATAAAATTGTATATTTTCTGTGCTGGGGACTGTGACAGTGTTTTTGGCAAATCTGTGCTCTATCCTACACGGAAGGCAGAAAACGGTGATGAGGTAAGCGAGTGTGTGCTCTGACTCAAGCACTTACTTTACTATGCAGTGGACAGTGAGAGAGCAGGATTGCCGTGAAGCCGCTCGTAATGAGGTGAAGATGGCTCTCTGCACACTGAGAGGAAAGGACGCAGGGAGGTGGTAGGGAGAATATTTGTGAATTGTTTTACAGTCGGGTTTAAAGTAAAAAAGTGAGGAAAGTAAAAAGCGAGCGTGCGAGTGAGAGCCATGCAGTGGCTGTTTCAAGACACGCTTGCTCGCTCACAGTGAAGCCGCTCACACAGAATGTCTCTTACTGCAGTTCAGCTGAATTATGTAGAATACAAACGCCAAGGGAAAAATTATATTTATATGTATTTTGGGGGTGGGGGATTTCTTTTCCTTCATGTTCATTGAAATGCGGCCATTGTTTGAGGAGCGAGCGCTGCACTTTTGAGCTCTGGAGACACTCGCAGAATCACGGGGGGGAGGCAGTGCAGCTAATGGGCAGTCGCAGTGATTCATTTTAATGCTGTCATATGTGATGTGGTCATATCTGTCTGGGACTAGATCCATGATGTTGTACTAGGATAACATCACTGGTCCAGTCCAAGACGGACCAATTAGAGGCCAGTATTCTTTCTTGCCATTGTATAATTTCTTTTCTGATGCTCTGGGCATGGGTGCTTTCCCTTATTTGCCCCAATCACCCCCTTACCTTGTTTAAACACCACCCCATTCCTCTGTCTATCATACTTGCCAGAATGTCTGCCCTGACCTTTTGTTCAGGTGGCGCTTCTCTCTCCATATAGGCTCAACCTAATACACAAGGCTCCCAAGTGGCTTTGAGGCCTAAGCCTTGATTCCTGACTTCTTACACAGTACCCTAAGCTACATATTAGTCAGTCTAACGACTATCTGCCTTTCCTGGTTTGTACACATCATGGGTTGTAATTCTGAGAGCACTTCCAGAGATGTCCAGCTCCTGAGCTTTCTCCCTGTAAACTACCTAAATTCAGATAAAATAATGATGATGACACTCCATTAAAGCTATCCAAATCTACACATAGTGACATCGTGATGGTGAGACCTAGTCTCATCGTGATGTCAGTGCCATGCAACAGTAAAATGCCTCCCCCCCCCGGAACAGTTTATGTATTGTTGACACTATCTGCAACAGAACAGTGCATTTAAAAAAAAACAAAAAAAAAAACTTGCTGCAGTACAGTAGTTCATTTCAGATATTTGGGTGTGTATTTTTTCTGTAGAACTTCATGTCCCCTTTAAATGAAGAACCTACTTTTCCCACACATTATAAGGCTAATTAAATATTCATGAGCCATTTCATGCTTGTCAATGGCTACAGGACTGGTCATCAATGTCTAAGAAATGACCAATCCAGCTGCCAATGGCTTATTCCATGGCACAGAACGTGAAATGCCCAGACGCTGCACTGCTTGCACCACATCACTCAGCTGTAAGAAATTAAAAAATAAGTACCCCCCCCAAAAAAGGTTGTTTTGTGATCGTACGAACATATGAACATACAAATGTGACAGCAGAAACAGACCGCCCAGTCTATCTATGTCTGCTCGAGTGTGCAGCTAGCACCCCTAGTTTGCAGTTGTTGGACATATAACAGTAATGACACCCATGGAGTGGGTCATTTTCTGGAATAAACGACTAGCTGGTGCGAGGTTGCCCGAGGCTGTGCCTTGGGCCACCCTTCCACTTATCCAGCCATTAATCCCCAAGAACTGACTGGCTCGTCAACCATTATTGCTGAATTTTATGTTAAAGGTATGAGAATTTAGGATACAGGAACCCAGCAAAATGGTTCTGAATAACTACTGCCACTTATTCCTGTGGAGAAATTCGATGTGAGATGGACCATGTTTCTCTTATAGCTTTTTCTCCCCTTATCAGGGGAGTCTTTCTTTTTAGGCCACCCAGTGGTATCCTAATTCTAACCCCACGTACCCCACATATTCTTCCGTTTGGCACAGAGCCCAAAAGTATCAACAGCTATCATTTTGACCAGCTCAGTGTTTTTAAACTTCTTGGTTTTCCCCATTGCCCTCCCGCTGGTCCACCTCCCTGCCATTACTGTACTGGTGCTCACTGCAACCCTGCATGCATACAGCTAACCCCTGCTTTGAATGAGGTGTGAGTCCTCACTGGCCCCACTGTAGGTGTTGCTGTGGCAGTGAAACGTGGCACCACCCTGTGGGAGGGAGGTTCAGGAGAAGACTCAAACATATGGGACTATGGTGCAAGCACCCAAATGACTGTTGTTTTATTAGGTGGCTATTTACAATAATATACTTTGTGACATTGTCAAGATACTAAAGTTGCGAAAAATAACAAAATACAAGCTTTGAGCAGTCTTCAAAGAAGCCTCTTTCTCTCATCTCAGGCATCAGCGGGCATCTGTAGGCGACAGTAGGCATGCCGGGGACTCTGACGGTCCACTAGAGTAAGACAAAGTACCTGTTTAATTGCTGCTGCTTGTAAGAGAGTAAAGAAGAAAGTAAGGAGGTAACACCTGTTGTGTGGGAAAAGAGGAAGCACCCTCTCTAGGGTAAGGGTGCAAAGGGGAAAAGAAAAGCAAAATGGGAAATACTAAAATCACCCTCTCTAGGATCTTGCTACAAAGGGGTAAAGTAAAACAAAAAAGGTGAAAACTAGAAACACCCTAGTGAGGGTAAGGGTACAAAGTAAATTCTAGTACAGGTAATGACCAAAGAAATGGGAATTTTGGGAGCGGTACAGCTCAGTGGTTGTGGAACTGCAGTTTTCAGAAAGACCTTGCAAGAGGGAGGTGCTGCTCCATCTTCATAGACCTCTCTGGGCTGAAGGAGGTGGTCGCTGGGCTCCAGGCTGAGCTGGCTAGGATTTGAGGGACCTCATCCCCCACCCAGGAGCCACTGAGCCTACCACCGTTGCCCCAGAGGATGCCTAAGAGAAGGGCTGGTTTGATTCTGGAGGGTTCCAGAAGGGGGTGGAGGACCAGGGACACATTCCTTAGCTTGCACCATTAGGAAACTCATTCATCACTCTGGCGGAACTGGACTGCCAGGAGGAGGCACCCGTAGTAGTGGCCAGAGAGGATGTGGGTGTCCTGTGTAGGGAACGCGCCAAGGTAGGACACAGCAGATCTCAGAAGAGGAGGAAGCAACTTGTGGTGGAGGATTCGATCATTGGGGGGGGGGTAGATTGGGGAACAGGAAGGGAGGGAAGGAGGGAGGTGAGGTGCCTTCCTGGTGCTTCAGCTCAGGGGGATAGAAAGCAGATTCTAAGGAATGCTAGGGCAGTGGCGTAAGAGAGGGAGCTGGATGTCATTGTGTCATTGGCTACCTGGTAACTAATGACCTGGCTATGGATGAAGTCGGAATTCCGCAGGCAGATTTTAGGGAGCTGGGAAGGGGTCTTAGGCAGCTAGCCCATTCGGTGGCTTTCCCTGAGGTGCCACCTGTCTACGACCTTCGGGAGGATAGGGTTCTCCGCACTAGGAGCTTTAACTTGAGGTAGTAGGAATACTGTAGGGAAAAGGGGTTTGGCTACACTGGGGACTAGGGACAAACCTAGTTGTTTAAAGTGTATATTTTGGCTGGCCCAGTGGCGCTGAGGGTTGAGGCACTGGACGCCACACCTCGTGCCATGCCGGCGACCCTGCGCCGGAGCAAGCTCAGGTGTCTGGGTTGGGGGGGAGGGTTGAGGATTGAGTGCCCTTGTGGTGCTCTCCTCCTCAGGAGAGTGCAGTGGGACTGCTCGGTGTGCCAGCAGCCCCGGTGGAGACCAGGGGCACTGCAGAAAGCCGGGCAGCACATTTATTTATTTAGTTTTTGTTGACCGGGTAAGTGCACTAGACATATCCTGCCTATTTTTAGGCACGACCTGGGGGGAAGGGGATACAGATGAATGCTAACTGACCTTGAACCAGATTAAGCTGTTGGTGGTATTTTTAGTGAATGAGGAAATTTGGTCAGGACACGGGAAATTCCCTACTCTTTTCGATAAGTGCCATGGGATCTTTAACATCCTCGAACTACCACCAATCCAGGCAGATGGGACCTCGGTTTAACGTCTCATCCGAAAGATGGCACCTCAGAAGTGCAGCACCCCTCTCATGCTGCACTACAGTGTCAGTACTGGGATATTAACCCTAGTGCCAGATGTGGAAACTGAACCCACAACCCTCTGATCTCCCGGCCTCAAAGGCGAGTGTGCTACCTACTGAGCCACTGACACTGGTGGCAGAAACTGACACTGACATATTTAGTGTGGCCGACGCAGGCAGGGTTGCCGTGTGCCAGTGCGTCGGGGCATGCGCCACGCAAGGGGGGGGGGCTCAAGTCCTAGAAAACCCCTCCACTGGCTGGATAGATGACAGCTCCACAGTACCTGCCGCTACACGTCCGTAACTGGACCTCAGCCTCTGCCCCTTGAACTCCCTGTGGACCTAGGGGCCGGGGGTCCTGTGGGGATAGCTAATGAATTTGAGGAGGTTGGGGGTCTCATTGGGTGGTAGAGCGGCAGGCGAGCTGGCAGCCTGAGAGAGTTCCAGTCTGGTGGAGCGCTATAAAGAGATTCGGAAAAAAAAAAGTATGTATTTACAAAGTGCTAAACTGGTTACGGGGGGGGGGGTAAACAGGAAAGGCAGACACAGCATTCTCAAACAGCAAACACACAGAGAATTCAAAAGGGTCAAACTCACAACTACAATGACTGCAGCTAACAAAGGGAGAAAAATGAATTATGACAGCAGTTTATTCTTTAGAAAACCTAGCTTCCTGTTTTATCTTACCATCAGTTTCTTCTTTCATCCTAATTGATTGGGGGGGGGGTACCAATCCAGCAGAAAGAATGCAGGCATTTTAAAATAAAACAAACCAGGCAGCCTGGCATTCACTCTCCAGGGCTTAAAGCAGCAGTACTACCTAATCAGGAAATGATCCGTTTTCAGTTTTGTAGACCTACATGTAGTACTGTTGCTTTCAATGTGGTGGGTGGCAGAAATGTAAACAAAAACAAAGGATAACTGAGCAAGTTACGGGGAGATAGTACAATGCCAGTGGGAAAGATTACCAGGTACATGCTCAGCAGAGCACAGGGAATAAACTGTCGAAAAAGCGCAGATTTTTTTTTTTTACATCGTACTGCTGCTTTAACATATGTAACCCCTAGGTGGCACTATCCTAAGGGCTACTGCCCCTGCCTGTGTGACTAGACGCAGGTTGAGGGGGCCTGAGCTCATTGAATTGGTGCCTTAACCTGGAGGAATGGTTCTGGGGTAGTGTAACTGCTGTTGGTATAGCCCTCTGGGATGCTATAACCCCCCACCAACCCCTCTAGTATCCTAAACAGTATAGCAGCAAAACCTTCACCTGCACCATATGGCAGTAATGACTTGCTCACACCCCTTGCACTTACCACCAGGGCTGGATCCTCTGCAGCTGCCCTGCAGACCCCCTGTAAAGTAAGACCTGTAATGCAACAGTTTAATGTCAGTACAATACCCCCACCAAAAAGGTACACACTAGCCAGGTTAAATGCAAAAAGGACAAAATCTGATTTATTCAGGGGGAAGTGAACGGGGTGGGGCATGAATCTAGAGGATGATTGACAGATCTGATTAATTCAGGCTGAACATGAATGCACAGTTAGTCCCTTGTATACTGTCACACAATCCATGGGTACCCAGTTGTTAAGCAGGTTAGCCTGAAGCGATGTCTGGGGTAGGCCGGTGTTGCAGCTGTTGTTGGAGCCCTTATGAGAGAAAAGGATTAGCACGCACATCAACTCCGAATTTATAATCTGGAGCCAGATGGCTCAGTTCGTTGTAATAAACACAAACAAATAAATCAGATGACACACAATGATTACAGCTTTGTTGCAGGGAGCTACCCTTTTTGATACTCATGCTACCCAGAACAGGAGGCAGGACTGATGAGATGAAGACCTCTGGATGATGTTCTGGTTTGCCTGGGGAAGCAGGGCCCACACGACTCACCGAGGTGGTCGCTACTTGTTTGATGGTGCAGGGAGCCGAATCCCCAAGCAGGTCTTTAGTCAGAAATATGTCTGCGATGGGAGTGGCAGTCAAGGACAAGATGGCGGAGCCCAGACCAGAGCAGGCAGTTCGGATTTAGTCTATGCGAGTGCTGGAGCAGCTTCCAGCTAGCATAACACACTTCAAGGTAGGGAACCAGACCACGACCGACACAGCACATTCAGCACACTTATAAGCAACGCAACTCTTAGTCACAGTTCGGGTAAAGTCCATTTGCAATTTAGCAGAAGTTCTGTGCAAACCTCTCAATCCGTGACTCACTTCAGTACCTGGCAAGCCGATTGCTTCTGAAGCAAATCTTCAGTCCCAAATTCAGGCAATGATCACTATCTTTCTCTTCAGGCTTCAGATCTCACAAAAAGGAATTAGATTTAAGTCCAGCTTTTACATTCACTGGATTTCTCACTGGAAGATGTGACAGGCAGGCCAGCAAAGCCTTCCAGCCGATTCTCTTGTGCTCCTACACAGGAGCAGCTGCTTGATGGCTTGCGCTGTTCACTCTCCAAACTCCAGTGCTTTTCTTTCTTTGAAGTCACAATGTTCTGCTTGTGATATCACAGTCACGTCCTGGGCAACAGGCTATGATGTCAGAAGCAGAGGATTATGATGCCACAGCTGGATCGGTAGTAGGGTTTCCAAATGTCTTAAGCAGAAATTATTTCCTGCCGTGCAGCTGTCTGTTCAGCATTTGGTTGATGACATCAGATAGTGAACGGGTGGGAGATGCTTCAGGACAGTCAAAGATGGGGGCCAAAGCCAGCCTGATGGCCTAGTGGTAACACTACTGTTTGCGATTCTGGTGACCTGACTTCTGGAATGAGCTCAACCATCAAGATCAGACTTGGGGGACTGGCCTGCTGGCACAGCAGTTGCACTACCGCTTGCGGCGCTGACGCTTCGGGTTCAGAAACAAACTTGGGAGTCAAAAGGTCGGCTGGGGGAGGAGGATTGAGCATCCTAGGGACTGCTCTCCTCCAGGGAGAAGTGGGTTTGGTGCCGTGTTAGCCTGGCCCCTAATGGTGGCTGGGGTCAGCACAAGAGGGACCGTCCTAAGAGGGGAGCGGAGGTGGGGCAGATGCTCGGCATGCTGTGTGCGGGAGCATGTGCAGCCTGACCATTGGCGTCATTGCATGCCACTTCCTCCCTGCTGGGGAACAACAGCCAAGATTACCAAGACTAGTACCTTCAAAGCTGGGTTCAAATCTCTCCTTGACTCTGAAATGAATTGTACCTGCCTGCACTAACGTGATAGTACCTCGTCCCCAGTTTTCCATTTAACTACCCCCTCTACATCTTTCAGCTATATACCACTTTTTTTCTTAACCCGCTTCCCTACCCCCAATTACCTGACGATGGCCTCACTTGGTTGAAAGCTTCACCTCTCTCCCACCTCAGACGATGCCACCTGCCTGCACTAATGTGATAGTGCCTTGCTCCCAGTTTTCCATTTAACTACCCCCCTCTATATGTTTCTGCTATATACACCACTTTTTTCTTAATCTGCTCCCCTACCCCAATTACCTGACGATGGCCTCACTTGGTTGAAAGTTCCACCTCTCTCCCACCTCAGAGGATGCCACCTTCAGCTGATCCCCCCACCCCCCTCTTATCTAATCAGTCTATCTGTTAATATTGACTAATTTGATGTGTATAAGTTCAAATTTTACTATTACTGCTTGTGTATATGCTTTTAGTTTCTTCTCTTTTTTTTCCTCTGTAAACCTTGTATTTTTGTAATGTTTGTTCAACACTGACGTGGAATCTTTGAAAATGAGTCCTTGACTCAAAGGTATTAATCCCAAACTGAAATAAATAAATAAATAAATAAATACTGTAAATAAAACATGGTGGAAAACATGGCTGACCAGCAAGATGACACCAGTCTCAACCAGGCCCCACACCCGACTATCTGGGCACGTCCGAGTCATCTGGATCCAGTCTCAGTGGGGCTTTGAGAGGGACCCCACTGACCCCAGGGGCGGGGGGTGGGCAAGCCCTGGGGAAAGAGCCAGACAGGTAAGTCCTGCAGGACACTGCGGTGATGGGGCTGGGGAGATCGGGGATAGGGGGCTGTCCGGCCAGGAGGAATAAGAGATTAAAAAAAAAAAAAGATCAGGCTGGGGGAAGATCTGTCATTCCAGAGGCTATTCACTCCCTCTAATGAAAGAGGATAGAGGCTGCCGCTACATTTCCACCTGGGTGATCACAGGTCATGGTACAGGGGCTGCACAGTGGGAGGCAGAACATCGGCTTGAACACGCTCAGTGTTTACAAGCATGGAGATCCTAGAGCACCAGCATCACAGGGGGTCAGGGACACCAGAAGGGCAGAAAAGACTGACCTGCATGGGATGGTCGCGGTCACACTTGGGCCCTGATCCCGTCCGCTGTCCACTCATACTGTACCCCAGAACCCCTGCCTCTATTAGCTGGAGGAGCTAGGAGTGCAAGGCAAGGCAAATTTTATTTTTCCTGGTGCCCAATCCCGGAGGCTCTGGGTGCCGTACAATAAAAACACAACATCAATACAAAAACTAAAATTAATATCGGAATAAATAACAATAATAACAGCATAAAAATAAACACGGTCTGTGATAACACAGAACCCTATTAAAACAGGTACTCAGAGGGAAAGGAGTGGGGCTCCCAAGGAGGACTAATATATAAGGTCCAGGAAGGCCTAATTAAACAGGAAGGCCTTGAAACAGGCCTTAAAAACCTCATCTAAAGGGGCCTCCTGAATAAATGGAGGAAGTGAATTCCAGAGGACGGGACCGGTGACACTAAATGCTCTGTCACCGGCAGTTTTAAGTCTTGTCCTGGGAATTGCTAGGAGGCCCCTAGAGGAGGACCAGAGGGAGTGGACCAAGACAACGGGTGTAAGAAGGTCCGACAGATAGCCAGGGCCCAGCCTGTGTAGGCCCTTAAAGGTGAGCAAGCCCATCTTAAGGAGGATCCTCCACCTCACTGGCAGCCAGTGCAGATCACACAGTACCGGGGTGGTATGACAGAATTTCAGCTGCCCTGGCGCGTTCTGCACTACCTGCAGCCAGCAGAGGTTACTCCTCGAGACCCCAAGGTAGAGTGAATTACAGTAATCAAGTCTGGACTCCACGAAGGCATGCACTAAGGTGGGGAGGTCCATGGATGGAACTAGGGGCTTGGGAGGGTGGGGAGGTTAAGCCTTTGAGGCTGAAAACCACTGAGGTGAGTGACAGGGATGCGAGGGGATGAAGCTGGTCCTGTTTGTGGAGAAGGGGGCCCAGTTAAGAGGAGCCTAAAGAAGCAAAAAAAAAAAGGAGAATGAACCTAGTAGTGTGGTAAAGTAGTATTTATTTATTCTGGATTAGTGTTTTTAAACTGGAGCACACAGACAGCAACAACAAAACGCAGGGACTTCTTAATGGCCCTGCAGGGCACTGGAGTGGGGCAGCTTGTCAAAGTCCCAACAAGGGGAGAGGCTGCTCTTGATCCGATTCTCACAAACAGTGAGAGGGTTAAAGAAATCGATGTAGTGTGCAATTTGGGAAACAGCGATCGCCGTATGGTCAGCTTCCAAGTAAACATAGTGGAAGACTCCTGTCAAAGGCTAAGGTTCTAGATTTCAAGAAGGCGGACTTCCAAAAAAATGGCAGCCAGCCTAAAGGAAAACTTAACTGAAGAGACAGGAAAGGTAGAAGTTGTGTGGGAGAAAATGAAGAGAGCAATCAGGACAGCCACAGACCAATGCTCCAGGAGGGGCAGCAAGGCGAAAAGGAAAAGTAAATCCTCTCTGGTTCTCCAGGGAGGTGGTTAGCATGGTACAAGAAACAAGCATTTGTCAATGGCGAATGTTTGCTTGCTGGCATTGGCAGTGGTAGTGTAGAAGTTACAGAGCTGCGTAATAGTAATGGCAGTGAAGTATTGAACTGAAGCCAACCCCACCACCACCCTGCAGAGAGTGACAGGCATTGGGCTGTGCCTTTGGGTCGTCAGGCATAACGGCCGCCATTCTACACCCCACCCTGCAGACACTGACAGGGTGTCACGGTGTTCCTTGGGGTCTTTGGCCCTTATGTTCACCCCATTCCATCAGGAAATACGGTGAGATGGGTGCTGTATAGGAGAATGGGGTGAACTTTGGGGCTGAAGAGTCCAAGGCACACCTTGATGCCTCTCACTGGCTGCAGGGTGTGGGTGGGGATGGAATGGTATGAGCATTACAGGCGACCATCCCAAGTCACACCCCTGATGCCTGTCATTCTCTGCAGGGTGGGGCGTTATGGTCGGAAACCCTAGTGCCTCAGGCGTTCGTTGGTATTTTCACTCCAAATTTTCAACAAGTTTTTTTTTGTGACCCCCACCTCATGAACAGTGGCAATATTACTTCATTAGCCGAAAGCTGCTTTTGCACAGCGACTAGGCCATTTTGCACCACAGGTGCGAAAACACATTTCGAACAGGATGTGAAAAATGACAGCTGTACTGTTCATGGGGAGGTGTAAAAAATGGCAATGTTGAAAATCTGCAGTGAAAATATTAAAAAAAACTGGTGAAGTCATGAGCGTGCGTAGAAACTGCGCAATGTACACCCATAATGTAATTAGTTTGGGGATTTTTTACAGCAGATTGTCAACACAGGCATTTCGGGACAGCCGCTTATGAACAGTGTCACTGTGGTTTTCTTAATCAGTCCCGAACGATGATTTTCCACAGCGACCACGCATTTCTGCGCTGGAAGTGCGAAAACACATTTTCCGCCATGATGTGAAAAATGACAGCTGTACTGTGCATAAGGAAGTGTGGAAAAATGATAGTGGTGAAAATCTGGACTAAAAATTTTACAAATTCATGAACTTATGAGGGTGCGTCGAAACTACACAATGCTCGCTCGTAGCACAGTCATTTTATGGACTTTTGTCACCAAATTTTTAACAAAGCCATTTTAAGACCTCTGCTCACAAACAGTGTCACTGTGATTTTCTTAATCGGTCCCGAACATTGATTTCGCACACCGACTGCGCCATTGTGCACTACATGGGCGGAAACACGTTTTGGGCAGGATGTGAAAAATGACAGCTGCACTGCTCATAAGGAGGTGTGGTAAAATGTCAATGTTGAAAATATGGAGTGAAAATATTAAAAATTCATAAACTTATGAGCGTGTGTAGGAACTGCGCAACGCACGCTCGTAAATCAGTCATTTTTTGGAATTTTTTCACCAAATTTTCAACATAGGGTTTCTAGGGACCTCATGAACTGTGACACTGTCATTTCATAACTCGGTCCTGAAAGGTGGTTCCGGGCAGTGACTGCTAAATCACCTTTCGGGGCTGATTAACGCCATGACAGTGCCAGAATTCATGAGGAGGGGTCCCAAAAACCCCACTGAAAATTTGGTGCCAAAATTCCAAAAAATGCCTGAGATATGCATCAAAGTTGAAAAACCCTATTTATTCCATTATACAGCTTACCGGCATTTCTTCAGTTTAGCGGTCAGCTTTGAAGAGTGCAGGCGTGTTCCGGTCCACCTAAGATTGTCTGTGACCTCTGGAGGTAAGTATGGGAGAGGTGGGGGTGTGGGGAGGTGGATGCGCAGAGGGTGGGTGTGGGTTGAGGGCAAGACAATCAACGAGGGACTGTTTTTCTTTTCAGGTGTTTTCTTTTCAGGAGGACAGCATGGGACTTGTGCCATGCTGGGATGGGCTCCCAGCATGGCATCTGAAGATTTTGGGGTGGGGCAGTGGAGCCAAAAGACAATGGCCGGGACTTGTGCCCGCACTGGGGTGGGCTCCCAGCATGGCAGCTGGAAGATTTTTTGGGGCAGTGGAGCCGGCGGGGATTGGGCACTTCGTTGTACACGGATTTGTGCTATGCTGGGTGGGTTCCCAGCACGGCAACAGGAAGTCCGCTTTTTGGGGTTTAATTTAGCTGACGGGGGACTGGGCACCCCTGTCACCTCCTCCCGGAAAGATAGTCCTAGGAAAAGTTCACTTCAAACTGAATTTATGTTCCAGGAAGAGAAAGCAGAGATGTATACAAGCAGGATTGCCGGCAATATGCTAATCAACACTATCTTATCGCTGTTCACTGAAGCGGAGCTCTCCCTTTCAACTGTACGGCACTGCATTTTCAACTGCTGTCATAGACAGCTGCAGCATTCATTGGTGAACTGTGGCCGCGCCTGCAAACACACTGACTGAATTGGAAGACAGGGTGCCACACCTACAAAAACTCGGATGATGGCACTATGTTTCTTGCACATGCGTGCAAGCAAACATAAAAATGAAACACGACATGCCAGGAAACTAAGAATGAAATAGACTGGGATTCATATCGAGAAAAAGTAAGAGAAGCAAATAAATGGATAAGAAAAGCCAAAGCTCAGACAGAGGAAAAGATAGCAGTGGAGGACAAGAGAGGAGACAAATCCTTTTTCAGGTACATCAGAGAAAGAAGGAAAACAAAGGAGGGTATAGTAAGGATTGCTAGAGGGGATGGGAAATTAACAGAAGACCATGAGAAGGTGGAAATCCTAAACAGGTACTTCTGCTTAGTGTTTACCAAGGAGGATCCAGGAAATGGCCCGGCGCTCATGAAAAGCAGGCCAGGAGTTGATATTAGCCCATTCACAGAACAGCAAGTATTGGAGGTGCTGAATAAACTGAAGGTGGACAAGGCCATGGGACCAGACGAGATATATCCCAGAATCCAAAAGGAGCTTAGGAATGAACTGGCAGCTCCATTGGCAAAACTGTTCACGAGATCCTTAGAGAGTGGAGTGGTACCCGAGAACTGGAAGATGGCAACAGTAGTCCTGCTCCATAAATCAGGCAGCAAGGAAGAGTCGGGAAATGAATGACCAGTTAGTCTCATGTCTATAGTGGGAGAAATAATGGAGTCACTGCTCAAAGAAAGAATAATAGCATTCCTCGAAGCAAATGAGCAGCTGGACCCAAGACAGCCTGGGTTCATGTCAGAAAGTTCGTGCCAAACAAATCTGGTTGAATTTTTTGACTGGGTAACCAGGGCTGTGGACAATGGTGGGGCAGTGGATGTGGTCCACCTGGACTTTAGCAAAGCCTTCGATTCAGTTCCACACAGAAGACTGGTAAAGAAGTTAGACTACATGGGTTGGACAGGAGGTGGTAAAATGGGTAACAAATTGGCCGCAAGGCAGAACGCAGAGGGTCCGTGTAAATGGCACAGTATCGTCAGAGGGTAAGATAACTAGTGGTGTGCCCCAGGGCTCAGTGCTGGGGCCTCTACTCTTCAATATTTTCATAGCTGACATTGCAGACGAGCTTGAGGGAAAGGTGTGTCTATTCGCTGATGACATTAAGATCTGTAACAGGGTGGACTCCTTAGATGGAGTGAGAAAGATAGCATCAGATCTAAAGAAGCTTGAGGAGTGGTCTGGAGCATGGCAGCTGAGATTTAATGTCAAAAAGTGCAAAGTCCTGCACATGGGAAGAGGAAACCCAAAGACGGCATATCATTTAGGAGGGGTAAGACTAGCTGCCTCAAATTAAGAGCGTGATCTGGGATTCATGATTTTGGATGACTCAAAAAAGGGAAAACATTGCGAAAAGGTGGCACTTAAGGCCTGTGGCATGTTGGGAAGTATAGTAAGGGGAATCACAAGCAGGAGGAGAGCGGTGGTCAGGCCACACCTGGAATACTGTGTTCAGTTTTGGAGGCTACACCTCAAATAGGACATCGACTGGTTAGAAACAGTACAAAGAAAGGTGACATAAATGGTACAGGGGTCGCAACAATTGTCTTATGGAGAAAGGTTAAGAAAACTGAACATGTTCTCCCTGGAGCAGAGAAGGGAGAGGGGAGACATGATCGAAACCTTCAGATACGTGAAAGGCATAAATAAAGTACAGGCACAGGACCTCTTGCACTTCAAGGAGGGCAGTAGAACTAGGGGGCATGATCTGAGGCCAAGGGGAGGAAGGTTCAACACCAATATCAGGAAGTTCTTCACGGAGAGAGTGGTAGATACATGGAAAAGCCTGCCCCCAGGGGTGGTGGGGGCAAATGCAGTGGGAGAATTCAAGGCAGCATGGGATAGACATAGGGAGCACTCACACAGAAGGGTGAGTGGGGGTAGAAAATTAATCAAGGGCAGACTAGATGGACCTAACTGTCTCCTTCTGCCGCCACGTTCTATGTTTCTATGTTTATTCAAAGGGTCCTCAGGCTGCCATGAAGGTATGAATTAGGACTGAGCAAGAGAACTGAGTGGTAATATGTGATGCCTGTACACCTGTTCTTTGGTTTACATTCTTTCTCTTCCCTGCTACAAAGACCACCACCTTGTCAAGGTGCCTAAAGACACAGGAACCATCACAAAATGGTTCCGACCCCTTGAAGTGTTGAAGGGATGAGGTCTTCAAGATCAAAGGTACCTTAGAGAAGAAGGTCCAAAAGAACAATGATGACAGACAAGAATTTTCTTCTCAAGGACAGGAGGAATATAGCTAGACTGAGAAAAATAAACTAAAGGAGAACCCTCGTCCATTTCCAACTCCTGCAGAAACTATTATAACCATCAGCACAGAGGAGAGAAAAAAAAACACCTTTAAGGAAGAAATCTCTGAGGAGTCAAGGCCTAGGTTGCCATCCCTTTAGAGTAGGGGTGGTATTAGTGATAGCACAGATGCTGCATTTTAGACACCCAGTTCAAGGCATAACTTTGGAAGAAATGCTCACACTCTATCTCTCTAATGGGAGAATGCCACAAGAGAGTGCATGAGCCAATCTGTGCAGCTAAAAGAGGGTGCCCCGCGAAGGATGGTCACCCCATTGCATAAAAACATTGAAGGTGAACACCTCGCCTCGGATCAGGAGGATGCCTAAGTTGATAGGGCCTGGGCCCTTGACGAGTAAGGCTGTACGAGCTGATGGAGCTGAGCCCTTGAAGGACAGAGCTATGAGTAATTTAGAACTTCACTCTTGAGGGGCAGGTGAAGGGAATGGAAGGGAACCTGGAGAATACTAGGTGGACCTTAAGTGGACATGGGGAAAATAACATTTGGGGATGCTCCTGACGTGGTCTGCACAGATAAAGGAACACCAGGGGGCTTAGAGGCTCCACTCTCCAACTGCTAAAGTCTTTAAGAACTAGTGTACTGAACTTTATTGGTTATACTGTGCTGATTGCATTGTCAGGATGGTGTTCTGTGTCTTCAGTAGCTTTATGTGTGCACATGAGAGTGCTATACTAAGCCTCTATGCCTGTCTCTTTAAGAGAGCTGTTATTCTGTGTGAGAAAATCAGTCTGGACTGGTTCCGAGTATTTAAGATTCACGACCAGCCAGACAGTCTGTATTTCTGCTCCATTCTGTAGTCACTATTTTTTTTGCACAAGAGCCACCACCTTGGTTCTGGACTGCCAGAGTTGGACCAATCGAACCTCAGGAGACATAAAATGGAGACTGTTCCCAGAGGTCCTGTGGGATTGAAATCTGTAGGAATTGTAGTTTTAAGGGTTTGGCACCTAAATGGACCTGGGAGGGGAGCCTTAACTGTGACAGACAGTTCCCTCAGCCAACCAAACCTTTTGGATTACTGGGAAAGCCCAGAACTGACTGCAGCAGTGTGTCAGTTGAGAGCTGGAGTTTGGAGAGTGAACAGCTCGAGCCATCGAGCAGCTGCTCCTGCTAGGAGCATGGGAGAATCAGCGGGAAGGTTCTGCTGGCCTGCTTGTCGCATCTTCCAGAGTGAAGCATTGCCTTGAGAGTGATAGTCAGATTTATCCGATTATTGGATCGAGACCTGAACCTGAAGAGAAAAGTGTGTTACTGCTGCTTACAAGTGGACTGAAGACTTGTTCCAGAAGTGATTGGCTCTTCCAGGTACCCAAGTGAGCCTCAGATCGAAAAGTTTGCACAGAGAACCTGCGATTTGCAAATGGACTTTATCCGAATTGTAGCAGGTTACTTTAAAGTGTTATAGATGTGCTGAATGAGTTGTGTGGGTTGCGATTTGGTTCCCCACACCGAGCTCTGTTACGCCAGCTGGAGGCTGTTCCAGCACTTTATCACAGACTTCATCTGAACTGTCTGCTCTGCCTGGGTCCTGCCATCTCGGCTTAGGCCGCTGCCCGCGATTCAGAGACATTTTTGGCGAAAGTCCCGCTCAGGGATTTGGCCCCCTGCTGAACACCATCGAACAGGTGGCGACCACCACAGTGAGTTGTGTAGGCCCTACTTTCCCTGGCAATCCAGTACAACATCCTGAGGTCTTCATTTTGTCTGTCCTGCATCCTGGTCTGGGTAGCATGAGTACAAACAGGGTAGCTCCCTACAACATAAGCTACAATCATTGTGTGTCATCTGATTTGCTTGTTTGGGGTTTTATTGCAACTGACTGAGCCATCCGGCTCCAGATTACAAATATTTGGGTTGAGTGCATGTTAATTGTTTTCCTTCCTAAGGGCCCCAACAACAGCTGCAATGCCGGTCTACCCCGGGCAACGCTTCAGGATAGCCTGTTCAACAACTGGGTACTCAGAGTTGTGGGACTGTGTCAGAGGGACTTACAGTACATGCTTGCTCAGCCTGAATTTAATCAGGTCTGCTAATCACCTGCTAGATTCACGCCCCACCCTTGTTCACATCTCCCCAAATAAATCAGATGGTGGTTGTTCACGTTTAACCTGGCTAGTGTGTACCTTCTTGGTGGGGATGTTGTACTGCCTTTGTATTGTTGTTTCACTGGTCTTATTTTCCAGTGGGTCTCCAGGGCAATCGCAGAAGATCCACCCCTGGTGGTAAGTGCAAGGAGTGTGAGCATATCATCACTGCCATATAGTATAAGTGAATGTCTTGTTGCTGAATTACTTAGGCCACTAGAAGGGTTGGTGGGTGGTTATAGCATCCCGGAGGGCTATACCAACAGCAGCTACGCTACCCCAAAATCATTCCTTTGGGTAGAGGCACCCGTTCACCGAGTTCAGGCCCCTTAACCTGTGCCTAGTCATGCAGGCAGGAGTAGTAGCCCTTAGGATAGTGCCCCCTAGGGGTTACACTCATAAATTGTAGTAGTCAGAACTTACTGTCGTGGGTTTCACCATGCATTGAAGAGAAATACTGTAAGCCCGGAAATACGGCAAGGTTAGTTAAACACATACAGTAGGTATTAAACAGCACTTATTTCAGTACCCCATTCAGCACAGTGTAACTTGATTAAAGCTCTGTACACTCGCTCCTTAATTGCCTATAAAGGCTAAACACCAAATATTTATTTTTACCCCAGTTAGGATGAATAGCTGGTGTAATTTTTTTTTGCCATTTTCATTCTACATTCTGCTTCCTCTCAATGCATGCTTCTTCCACCACCCTTTCCCTGGCCCTGAGTAACTGAAGTGGGCTCCTCTGTTAAAAGAACAGCCCACGGTCTCCCTCTGCATGCAGGGTGGTGGTAAATGGCTGTACTCCACAGAGGGAAGAGTGACCAGTGGGGTACCACAGGGATCAGTGCTGGGACCGGTCCTATTCAACATCTTCATCAGTGACATTGCGCAGGACCTAGAAGGCAGAATTTCCCTGTTCGCTGGTGACACAAAGCTCTGTAACAGAGTAGACACACCAGAGGGTGTAGACACAATGAGAAGGGACCTGCAGAAACTTGAAGAATGGTCAGGGGTTTGGCAGTTGAAATTCAATGCAAGGAAGTGCAAGATAATGCATACGGGGCACAAAAACCCTGGCACAATATATCATTTGGGGGGTGAGGATATAGCATGCACCAAGCAGGAAAGGGATCTTGGTGTTATCATCTCTGTTGACCTCAAGCTAGGAAAACAATGCGATAAGGCAGCAGGTAAAGCAAATAGGATGCTGGGATGCATAGGCAGGGGCATCACCAGCAGGAAAAGGGAGGTCATAATTCCACAATACAAGACACTAGTGAGGCCCCACCTGGAGTACAGTGTACAGTTCTGGAGACCTTACCTACGTAAGGACATAGACAGGGTAGAGAAGGTTCAGAGGAGGGCAACAAAGATGGTACATGGATTGCATCACAAGTCCTATGAGAACAGGTTGAAGGAATTGAATATGTACTCCCTGGAGGAGAGGAGGGAGAGAGGGGATATGGTAGAGACATACGAGTATCTAACAGGGAGGAACAGGGTGCAGGAATACACTATTTTTAAGCGAAAAAGATGTTCTAGGACTAGAGGGCACGGGATGAAGTTGGAGGGAGGATGATTCAGAGGAAACATGAGGAAGAATTTCTTCACAGAACAGGTGGTGGACAAGTGGAACATCCTGCCAGAGGAAGTGGTGGGGGCTGAAACAATCACAGGATTTAAGAATGCATGGGATAGACATAAAGGAATTCTGGAGGTCAGGGGTAAGGGGCAACTGACTTCTTGGAAAACATAAACTGAACTTACAAGCTCAAATGGGTAGACTGGGTGGGCCGTAGACCCTTATCTGCCGACACTATCTATGTATCTATTTCCACACCTCACTCCTTGGCCCTCTGACCCACATAACGGGCAGCTCTGCTTCACGTATGTCACTTGTGTGTGGGTTAGAGAGAGAGCACTGCAGCATGGGCGTGCAAGGATTTGAAGCCGCAGGGCATGACCTCTCAGTAAGTTGAGAAAAACAACAAAAGCGGACAGGAGTCAAAGTGTGCAAGTCGTGAGCTGGGTACAGAAATCGGAACTGGGAAATGCCAAACTATCTAAGCAGCTGTACTGCTGAAACCATGGATGACATAGTATTTTGCAATTACTACCAACAAGCATTTGTCAATGCCGAATGTTTGCTTGCTGGCATTGACACTGGTAGTGTAGAAGTTACAGAGCTGCGTAATAGGAATGGCAGCGAAGTATTGAACTGAAGCCAACCCCGCCACCACCCTGCAGAGACTGACAGGCATTGGGGTGTGCCTTTGGGTCATCAGGCATAACGGCCACGCCATTTCACCACACCCCACCCTGCAGACACTGACAAGTGTCACGGTGTGCCTTGGGGTCTTTGGCCCTTATGTGCACCCCCTTCCATCAGGAAGCACGTGAGATGGGTGCGGTAGGGAGAATGGGGTGAACTTTGGGGTTGAAGAGTCCAAAGCATACATCGATGCCTCTCACTGGCTGCAGGGTGTGGAATGGTATGAGCATTACAGGTAAGAATCCCAAATCACACCCCTGATGCCTGTCATTCTCTACAAGGGTTAGTTATGAGTTGGAAACCGCCTCAGGCATAGTTAGTATTTTCACTCCAAATTTTCAACATGGTTTTGTGACCCACCTCATGAACAGTGGCAATATCAGTTTGTTAGCCGAAAGCTGCTTATGCACAGTGACTACGGCATTTAGCACCACAGGTGCAAAAACATTCGAACAGGATGTAAAAATGACAGCTGTACTGTTCATGGGGAGGTGTAAAATGGCAATGTTGCAAATCTGCAGTAAAATATTAAAAACTGGTGAAGTCCAGCGCATAGAAACTGTGCAACGCACACCCGTAATGTAATTAGTTTGGGGATTTTTACAGCAGATTGTCAACAAAGGCATTTTGGGACCTCTGATCATGAACAGTGTCACTGTGATTTTCTTTATCTGTTCCGAACAATGATTTCTCACAGCGACCACGCATCTCTGCGCTGAAAGTGTGAAAAGACATTTCGGCCATGTTGTGAAAAATGACAGCTGTACTGTTCATAAGGAAGTGTGGAAAAATGCTACTGGTGAAAATCTAGACTGAAAATATTACAAAGTCATAAACTTACGAGGGTGCGTGGAAACTGCGCAATGCTCACTCGTAACACAGTCATTTTATGGACTTTTGTCACCAAATTTTCAACATAGCCATTTTAAGACCTCTGCTCATGAACAGTGTAACTGTGATTTTCTTAATCTGTCCCAAACATTGCTTTCGCACACCGACTGCACCATTGTGCGCTACATGTGTGAAAAAATCATTTTGGGCGACATGTGAAAAATGACAGCTGTACCGGTGAGGTAAAATGGCAATGTTGAAAATCTGGAGTGAAAATATAAAAAATTTGCAAACTTATGAGCGTGCGTAGGAACTGCGCAATGCATGCTTGTAACACAGTCATTTTTGGGAATTTTTTCACCAAATTTTCAACTTAGGGTTTTGGGGGGCCTACTTCATGAACTGTGCCACTGTCATTTCATTACTCAGTCCCGAAAGGTGGTTCCGTGCAGTGACCGCGAAATCACCTTTAGGGACCGAATAACAAAATGACAGTGACTGAGTTCATGAGGTGGGACTCCAAGAAACTCATGTTGAAAATTTGGTAAAAAAATTCCCCAAAATGGCCGAGATATGCACCAAAGTTGAAAAAAAAACATTTATGCCATTATACAGCTTACCGGCATTTCTTCAGTTCGCGGTCGGCTTTGAAGAGTGCAGACGTGTTCCATGTCCAACGAAGATCGCCACGCTGGGCTCGGTGGTAAGCATGTAGAGGTGTGGGGAGATGGTGCACAGAGTGGGTGCGGGTTGGGTAGGGGGCAAGACAGTCACAGGGACTGTTTTTTTACAGTTTTTTTCTTCTGCAGGAAGACGACGCAGGACTTTTGCTATGCTTGGGGTGAGCTCCATGCCGCAGGCAGCTGAAAGTTTTTGGGGGCCACAGTGGATCTGACGGGGATTGGGCAACCCGTTGGCCATCACCGATGTTTGCCATGCTGGGGTGGGCTCTCAGCGTGGCACCTAGAAGTCTGTTGGGGGGGGGCAGTGCAGCAGACGGGGGATTGGACACCCCGTCAGTCATACAGTGTACGCGGGTGGAGGGGAGCACATGAGCATGCTGGGGTGGGCTCCCAGTGTGCTACATAAGTGAGGGGGATGACGAAGAACTGTCTATGACAGTTCAGATGCAGTGAAGACGTACGTGTAGGCAATTTTCATACTACCATCGGCAGTATGCAAATTACCTACACGTTACCACCGCTGATTGTGGCGGTATTTTCCTCAGAACTGTACGCCACTGCATCTGAACGCTGTCATAGACAGCTTGGACATTCATTGATGTGGTGCAGCCGTGCCTGCAAAAGGGACCAGGGCATTGGAAGTGGGGGAGGCACACCTATGAATTCTCATATGGTCGCACTATGTTTCTTGCACATGTGCCCAAGCAAACATAATCATGTGTGACTTAGCAACACTGCTCCCCTGAGGGAGAATCTTATCGATTCAAAGTGCCAGGGAGTTTTTCTCGAGCTCGTGTTGCACTTGGCTCTCTGTTTTGCACCAGTAAATCTGCCTTTTGCACCCAGTAAACCACTTGAGTATCTGGACTGTGACTGTTTTGCTAAAGTTGCTGCGCAGTGTTGCTCCTGGAATTTGTATTGCCTTATTTTTTCACCGCTGCACTTCTGCTTACCTGAGTGCTGGTTTGTCCTGTTTCTCCATTAAAGGGACCTAGCCTGCCATAGAGGTCCAACTGTGTTAAAGGGGCCAAGCTAGCCATTTAGGCCCACAGTATTTAAAGGGGCCCAGCAGCCACAGAGGCCCGAAGGTTAAAGGGGTCTAGCTAGATATATAGGCCCACAGGTGTTAATGTGGCTTAGCCAGTCCCAGTAGGCCAATTGTTTAAAAGAGTCTCAGTGAGTTTAAAGACGGGGACCCACCCAACTAGTATACCTCACAACCTAAGGAGGCCATTTAATGTTTAGTGTGCCCAGAGTAGCATGACAGCCCGTTTTAGTGTGAGGGACCCCACTACTGTAGGTCCACATTTAGCAAGGGCTTCATCAAGAAGGTACTCAGATAGAAGCAACTAAATGCCTGTTATTTACTGTGGTCTGCATATCCAGAGACCGTGATATTGTGCATAACTGTTGGAATTGTGACTTTTTTTTTTTACACTTTTTTTTTATCCCACCTTACTGCCCCCTCGACCCACTCCTTCAGACCATTGATCAGTCCTACAGGTCCCTCCCACAGAATCTGCCCCTAGAGTGCCAGGCATGCACCTTTATCCCTCCTACCTTCTCCTACTCCTTGGAGTGCCTGCACAATGGAGTCTGTCTTGCGGGTCAGCGATCCTGAGGTGGATCGGTCGTCATCTTTGCCTGAGGGGGGATTTTCTGTTTTTCTCCCCTTAGTCCCTCCTACCCTCTGAGGACATCGGCACGTCGGAATGACGTCCAGTCATACGACGTGCTATTGCACGTTGCCAACAAATGCCCACAACGTCCTCCCTGACTCTAGAAGAGCCGCCTATGCACCGTTGCCCATGCTTCCACTGGCACAGGTGCGTCAGGTGTATGAGACACCCCAGGATCCCACCCTGGAGGAGGAGAGCATCTGTTGGGACGCTCAATCCTCCTTCCCCCCTCCGACCCCCCGCGACCCGAGTCTGTTCCCAAACCTGGGTCGCCGGCTGGTGTAAGGTGTGGCGTCCAGCGCCTCAACCCTCAGCAGCACTGGGCCAGTGGAATTGTGACTTTTAATTGCATTAAGACAGCATCTTGTGCTAATGTGTTTCCGAATCAGTCTTCAACATTCCATCAGAGACATTTCTCCAGTGTGTTTCCAAATGTGTTAGTGGCTCAGCAGGTAGCGCACTCGCCTCTGAAGCTGGGAGATTAGAAGGCTGTGAGTTCTATCCCCACACCAGACACTAGGGTTAAATCCCAATACTGACACTGTAGAGCAGCATGAGGTGCCGTCTTTTGGATGAGACGTTAAACTGAGGTCCCATCTGCCTGCTCTGGTGGTAGTTCAGGTGGATGTTAAAGAGCCCATGGCACTTCTCAAAAAGGGTAGGGGAATGTCCTTGGTGCCCTGGCCAAATTTCCCCCCATTTCACTAAAAATACCACCAACAGCTTAATCTGGTTGAAGGTCAGTTAGCATTCATCTGTATCCCCCTCCTCGGGTCATGCCTGAAAATAGGCAGAATTTGTCTAGTGCACTTACCCGGTCAACAAAAACTAAAAAAATAAATAAAATAAACTCAGTCCTCAGCAACCCTTGAAAGGGTATTTCAGCAAGTAAGTTCCTGAATCAGTCCACAACAGCACTGGGAAGGTGTTCAGCTGGTGCTTCCACACCTTCAGGTCTCCACCTGAAGAGAGAGATCCTGCCATAAGGTTCTCTGAAGAGCCCTGTCGATGTCCCCTTGTCGTTTGCTGGTAGTCATAGTTCGTCAAAGCCCAGTGTGAGCCCTGTTCATCGCTAGTTGTAGTTTGTCAAACTCAGTGTGAGCCTTGGCTGCTGGTTTCTTGTTTTTCTCTTGGTTCTTGGTCCAGATGCTTCAACGTTGGCTGTCTTCAGAGTGTGATTGTCCTGGAAGAATCCTGACTTTTATCCTTGGTCATTCGCTGTTAGTCGTAATTGTGAAACCCAGTGTAATTCGTGGCTGCCGTTTTTTTTGTTTTCCTGTTCTCTGTTCTGGATACTTCAAGATCTTCAGTCTTCATCCTGCTTCCTTCTCTTTCCTGCTTGCACAAGCCTTTATTCAGAAGTTCAGCTCGTTCTTGGTGATCCTTTGGTGGGTCCTGTGCCAAAGAGTCTACAGCAAGTCCTTTGTCTCTGGCAGCTCGTCCAATTGGGTTTTGTGCTGGGGAACCTTCAGCAGCTTGTCTCGTTTTGGCAGCCCTCCCGAAGGTTTGGTGCCCATATCTTCCCTGCAGCTCATTTATACATAGATACATAGACAGTGTCGACAGATAAGGGCCTATGGCCCACCCAGTCTGCCCATTTGAGCTTGTAAGTTCAGTTTATGTTTTCCTAGAAGTCTGTTGGCCCTTACCCCTAACCTCCAGAATTCCTTTATGTCTACCCCATGCATTCTTAAATCCCATGATTGTTTCAGCCCCACCACTTCCTCTGGCAGGGTGTTCCACTTGTCCACCACCCGTTCTGTGAAGAAATTCTTCCTCACGTTTCCTCTGAATCGTCCTCCCTCAACTTCTTCCCATGCACTCTAGTCCTGGAACATCTTTTTCACTTAAAAATAGTGTATTCCTGCACCCTGTTCCTCCCTGTAAGATACTTGTATGTCTCTATCATATCCCTTCTCTCCCTCTTCTCCTCCAGGGAGTACATGTTCAGTTCCTTCAACCTGTCTTCATAGGACTTGTGATGCAATCCATGCACCATCTTTGTTGCCCTCCTCTGAACCTTCTCTACCCTGTCTATGACTTACATAGGTAAGGTCTCCAGAACTGTACACTGTACTCTAGGTGGGGCCTCACAAGTGTCTTGTACAGTGGAATTACGACCTCCCTTTTTGCTGCTGGTGATGCCCCTGCCTATGCATCCCAGCATCCTATTTGCTTTACCTGCTGCCTTGTCACACTGTTTCCCTACCTTGAGGTCATCAGAGATGATAACCCCAAGATCCCTTTCCTGCTTGGTGCAAGCTATATCCTCACCCCCAACTGATATATTGTGCCAGGTTTTGTGCCCCATGTGCATTATCTTGCACTTCTTTGCATTGAATTTCAACTGCAAACCCTGACCATTCTTCAAGTTTCTGCAGGTCCTTCTCATTCTGTCTACACCCTCTGGTGTGTCTACTCTGTTACAGGCTTTGTGTCATCAGCGAACAGTGAAATTCTGCCTTCTAGGTCCTGCGTAATGTCACTGATGAAGATGTTGAATAGGACCGGTCCAGCACTGATCCCTGTGGTACCCCACTGGTCACTCTTCCCTCTGTGGCGTGACAGCCATTTACCACCACCCTCTGTGTCCTGCCACCCAGCCAGTTACCTACCCACCACACTACTGTCTGCCCACCCATATTCCCCAGTTTGTGTAATAGTCTTCTATGTGCACAGTGTCAAAGGCCTTGGAAGTCCAGATAGGCCATGTCACTGCCCTCCTGATCCACCTCCCTAGTCACCCAGTCAAAAATTCAACAAGGTTGGTCTGACATGGCCCCGGTGAAACTATGCTGCCTTGGGTCCTGTAGTCCATTGACAACCAGATGCTCACCAATCTCTCCTTCAGTAGTGCTTCCATGATCTTCCCCACTACGAGGTGAGGCTGACTGGTCTGTAGTCCCGCTTCCTCTTTGTTCCAACTTTTGTATAAGGGGACTACATCTGCTGTCCTCCAGTCTTTGGGTACCTCCCCTGTTTCCAGTGATCGGCTAAACAGGATAGCCAGAGGTTCAGCCACCACCTCTCTTAGTTCTTTAAGGACCCTGGGGTGCACCCCATCTGGCCCCATTGCTTTATCAACTCTTATTACTTCCAGTTTCTTTAGGACCCTTTCTCGTGTAAACGGACTTGTGTCCATTTCTGCACCATACTCACCCCCTGTACTCCTTTCAGACCCATTACCCTCCTCTTCCTCAGTAAAGACTGAGCAGAAATACCTGTTCAATATGTCAGCTTTACTGTTGTCATCCTCCACGCGGCACCTATCCTCCCCCTTCAGTCTCACTATCCCTTCCTTTGCCTTTCTTTTTTCACTTATGCACCTGTAAGTCCTCCAGTGGGCTGTTGCCAGGAGCATATCCTGCTTGTTCTCTCATACTGGCAGCCTAGGAGAGAGTCAGTTTTGATCCCGATGAACACATGGTCTGTTTAAAAACCTCTCAATCAATCAATCAATCAATCAATATCTTTATTTAGCCAGGCGGAACACCATTGAGCAGGGCTCATTTACAAGCTGGACCTGGTAGTTTAAACAACAACACGTCACAATACAACAATTTGGAGTAGGCGTAGCAACATTAGCAATCTATGTTACAGTCATTACACATGAGGAAGGCGTGGCTTGGCATGGTGGTGTAGAATAATTTACAAATAGCAACGTAAGACTTGACTCTGAGGGCAGAACAAGGTAGCAGAATTTACAGGCGTGGTACCAAAAGCAGTCAGCATACCGCTATGTGCGAGTTCCGTGCAAGGCAGGTCTCCGATAGACAGTATATTGGATGAGGTCTAGGTCAGCAAAGCATTACAGTCAGCACCACTTATAGCGACCACGCTTAATGTGAGCAAACGCTTATTTCGGGCAAATCCCAAAAACCACTTGCCAATTCAATAGCCGACAATATAAAAAACCTCTGGTTATAACGATCTAGAGCCGCCTGGTGTATCGGGCATTTTGATGCTAACTAAAAGCAAGTTTAAGAAGTGCCTGCAGCTTTTCAGCCCCATCCATAGCTCTGTTTAAAAAAAAAAAAGAGCGATCCCCTGCTCGATACTGTACTGTCTCTCCTTTTCCCCATGAGGAACTAGAACACAGCGAACGCAGAATAGCAATTGTTAAGACTGGACAACCAGCAAACGAGGAATGAGGAATAACAGCTGCCACCAATGCAGCCCCACAACGGAGCGAGGATGAGCCCCCCCCCCCGCCGGCAGGTAACGGCTTAGCTCACTAACGATGGGTAGATTGAGATGGAGAGGGGAAGTCGGGAAGTTGAGGTGTCATGTCCATGCTTGGGGGAGAGGTGTCTGTGTTACATGCTTTTAAAGGCTGGAGTTCTGGTTTTGTGTAGGGGAGCGTAAAAAAAACGAGCACAGTACCGTATATGCTGAAATGTACCCCAGAGAAATTAATGGCTACCTACTTAACAAGTATATTAGAGTACAGTGCAAAGCCGAGTTTTTTTTTTTTTTTCTTTTTTTTTCCAAAGCGTTATACCGACCAGTGCCTATAACGGGCAGATTCTGCTTACACGAACGTGCCCGTTATAAGCGGCTTGCACTGTATATGGCCTGGAAGAAGACTATAAAGCAAGGCACTGAGGTCACAGGATGCGCCAAGGATAGTGGAGGGAGGAGGTTAGGAGGGGTGAGAGGGGGCGATTGTAATACCTTCAGGATTGTCATAGCTGCATTAGTTGGTGTGGTAGGTCTAAGGGTAACAGGGAGGGTATGGGGATGAAAAGGTGCCATTAGTACGGGGAGGTGACAGACAGGTGAGAGGGGGAGTCAGAGATTCAGCGCCGGAAGCAGTTGCAGGACTCCATAAATGATAATTGGATAAGATTTTTGAAGGCAGCTAATGGTACAAGTGAAACAGGCTGCAGTAGATTTTGAGCAGTGTCCCAGTAGCTTCCCCTAGGCTGGCACTACAGGTGCCAGTGTTGTGCTTGCAGGATTTTTCCCATCTTCATTCTCTTTTCTTCTTCTTCATCACCCTCCTCCACCATGTGCATGAAGATCATCACCAGAAGTGGACTCAAAGTGTACCGACTTTATGAACTGATTGTAGTCTGACTGTATTCTGCATTATGGAAAGAGCTCCTGGAGCCAGTGGTTGACCAATTGTTGCTTATTTACAGTACTCAGTTTGACCTAGAAATATCAAAGTGCTAGTCCAAGGTGCACCTTTTTAAAGTTTACGGTATGTTATAGAGGTTACGCTAGATAGTTATGTGTTACTGTTTAGCTAACAATGCTGTCCATTATTTTTACTGCTGGTATTTTCCTGTGTGACCGTGTCCTCCTTCCCCTCTTGTCTAATAAACAACTTTGTTACATCGAACCTCTGTGTATGACTCTTGCCTCTCCTTACCGGGTGTCTCCATCCACCCACACATATTCGAACCTTCAGTGTTCCCACACCATTCCACCTGCTGAGGGTGACGCTGGTGCTGCTGATAGTGAGACAGTTACATCCCACCTCTCGAAGTGAAGAACCCCAAAGTCTACCAGACCGGCACCCTTACACTGTAGTACTTCATGCCTCCACCCTAGGTTTCCTCTCCCTCTGGGGTAGTGGGGCCCAGTGCAATTCCTTTGCCTCACCTCCACTTCTTGTTCCTTCCCCTGGCCTGGCCCAGACTAGCTCATGTGTCTCTCTGCCAGTATTCCCAACTTCCTTCTTAACAGATGTACTTCAGCCATTAAATCTAGGCTTCTACACACTTGTTAACCCCCTTACATCCACACTGTTCCCAGGAACACTGCAGCCCCATACCCCCAAGAGCACACCACTCTTCTTCCTGCCCTATTATTCTTTACAACTGCTACCACACCTGCCTCCATAGAGCTACCACAGATAGGTAGATCCAGTCCGTGCACTCCCCTGCCTTTTCATAGTCTTGCTCCAAATAGGGAGAAGCACAAAGCAGTACCCCCCTCCACCTCCACAGGCTTACCCCAGATAGATAGTTCAGACAGTACCCCCCACCGACATGCATACTCCAGATGGGTAGTTAAAAGCAGTACCCCCACCTGCCTCTGCAAGCTTATCCTAGATAGGTAGTTCCAGGCAGTACACCTCTGCATTTTCAGGTCTAACCCTGATAGGGAATATTCCCAAATGCCATCCCACCTTACCCCCTCGTGACTACCTGGTTTGTGCCTGAACCTCAACCAGTACCTCCGGACCCCTTATTCACTAGGGTTACTTACTAAGTTGTAGTCCTCGTTTGGCCTTTACAATAAATAACATATACAATGTTAATTATTTTGCAATATATAACACACAACTGCAATAGAAATCCTTCTTTTCTATTACATTTAGTTTATGCACCACAAAGTCATTGCATATTTAAGTTCACAATGCAATATGTAGCAGGTATGTGTTATTTAAAAAAAAAAAGAATACTATTTTAAAAAATAAGCTACAATAACAATATTTACCTTTTATTCCCTTTTTACGGTAGACTGCCTGTCACCCACCCTTTATTGTACTCCATTTTTAACTAGTGTTAATTAAATTGCACTTTTTACTTACTGAGTTTGATGCATTGAGGCTGGATGATACACTTCCATCTTTTAAACACCCTCTTCCTCTACATTTACAAACTTAAATTAAATACCTGGGCTTTGTAGGGTGTCATGTATGGAGAGCAGTGTCTTCTGCCAATGGCTGCCCACGCTGATTCCCACTGCTGTGTCCTTCAGCTAAAGGACCACAGCAGAGAACTGCTAGACCAAAGACACAGAAATGCAACAATTAAGCCCTGCCTTCAACAGTAGCTGCCTCCCAACTGGAGAACGAATGAACAGTAAGTACAGGCTTTGTCCTGAATGGGAGTAGCTGTTATTAGTCCCAGAGGTAGAACTCGACTGGCTCACAAGTCACTAAATATCCCAAACCAGTGTTCCAATGCTGCAATCAGCTGTTGTTAGATCAGCATTTCAAAAGCCGCTAACTCGTGCTGACATCAGTAACCAGAAACTCTGTCTGCAACAGCAGCTGCCTCCCGATAGAGGACAAGAGGCACTTAGCACAGATTTAGTCCTGAATGGGAGCAGCTGTTATTAGTCCCAGAGGTAGAACCTGATGGGCTAAATGTCCAAAACCAATGTTCCTATGCTGCAATCAGCTGTTGTTAGATCAGCATTTCAAAAGCCGCTAACTCGTGCTGAGAACAGCAACCAGAAGCCCCATGTACAACATTATACCATGCACATAAGTGAATAGCCAATGAAATTGTCAGACTGGCAGTTTACCACCATTGTAAATCCTCTGATAACCAATGGCTGTTAATGAGTATATCATCTGTATCCTCTGCAGCCCAGGAATAAATACAGTAAAAATAAAAACACTAAGCAACCTCTTCAATATGTGTATTTTATTATATTAAAAAATGAACCTTGGTATAATCGCAATAAGCCACTCAGAGGATGTGGGTTATCGGGGGAATTACCACAGCTGGTGATGATTTACCCACTCAGCTGCGCCTCATGGGCAAACCACTCCAGCCGTGGTAAATCCCTCGATGACCCACACCCCCTTGTGGCTTATTGCTTAGACGGCCACCTTGTGACTGGAGGATGAGTGGGCACCCAGTACAGGATTCATCCTGAGGGGGAACAGCTGTTATTGGACTCAGAGGTAAAGCCTGACTGGCTCACAAGTCACTAAATGTCCCAAACCAGTGTTCGAATGCTGCAATCAGTTGTTTTTAGATCAGCGTTTCAAAGTCTGCTCAGTCATGCTGACGCTGTCTTGTGGACTTCGGTTTCACCTAACTAAGGGGGTATAGAGCTGAGAAACTGGTGACTTGAGAGAGTAAAGAAAATCCTTGTTTGTTTCTTCATAACTTCAGTGTTTTATGACATTTTGACCCTAAGTTGTTCACACTGAGCCCGATTCCAAGATGGCCGTCATACCTCGCACACAGTTGTGAGTTACGCCGTTTGGCACTACACCATGGACCCTACATCGCATTCCAGAAGTGGCAGGGTCCCGGCAATTGTGACTTGCGAGATCGCCATGCGTGTGGTGGTAGCACACGCATGATCAATACTCCAGGTTGAATTTCGCAGCCAGTGGCCAGGTGGCCCCCCCCAGAACCCCCACCCCAGACCACCGCAGAACACATCAGGGGCATTGGGGGCAAGGACAGATGGCACAGGCATCCAGGGGGGTGTTACTGACATGGAACCCTGGAGGCCCCTCATGGTTGGGAGTTTGGGGTATGGGGATGAGCTAGTGGGGGCCAGGGGGACAGCATGGTGCTGTTGCCATGGTGCTGTGAGGCTACATCCGATAGTGCTAGCTGTTGGATGCCAGTCATGACAGCTCCGAGCTATCAGAAGTCAACTATGCCATTACGTGTCCTGGAATCGCAATTGTGGGTTGCGACAGCGGGCCTTCTGGAATTGGGCTATGTTGCTGTCATAACCTGCAGTTGCGCCAGGAGTTGCAGGCTGCAGCATATGTGTGGCCGTATCTTGTGATTGTAGCTGTCCACAGACACAATGGTGTAGGTGCCCTCCTGGAATAGCAATGGGCATATTGCATGGCGTAAGTCATGAGATACGCCATGGGGATTGGCGTATCCTGCCTTACACCGGCGTAGCCCATCTTGGAATCGGGCCCATAGTCTTTTTTATAACTTCACGACATGATCAAGACGGCGAATTTTTTAAATCCTCATAAAGGTGACTTTGTGGAGTGACTGTAAAAACACATTTTGGGAGGGGGGGATTTAAAAAATAACGACTGCCATATTCATGAGGTGAGGTAACACAAAGGCTGTGTTGACAGTCTGGGGCCAAAATGGGCAAAAATAAAGTTATGAGTAAACACTGGAAAAACTCAGTGTTTCTTAATAATCTAGTTGTTTGACATTTTGACCCCAAATGTGCACCACAGTCATATTATGAGCCCACCTCATGATCAAGACAGGTGGACATTTTTAAAGAGCACCTTTCATGGTGCTCAGGACAAAAACAGTATAGGTTTATTACCTGCTTCAGTGTCAGTGGGAGCCAAAAGGAACACTTTAAATCTGCTACATTTAATGATGGAAGGGATCCTAATTCATCTCTGTGGAGCTGAGAGCTGCAGATAATATAGAAACTTAGAAACATAGACTTTGACGGCAGATAAGGACCGCTTGGCCCACCTAGTCTGCCCATTTCCCTACCTATTGAATAAGCTGCAGATTCTAGTTAATCACCAGCCTACTTCCTCCTACCCTCCACTATAATTGCCTTATGTCTGTCCCATGCATTCTTGAATTCCCCCACTGTTTTTGACACCACAACCTCCTCAGGAAGGCGGTTCCGTGCGTCCACCACCCTCTCCATGAAAAAACACTTCTTCACGTTGCTCCTGAGTCGTCCCCCTCTATCTTCAAATTGGGCCCCCTTGTTTTTGCACATCTCTTTTTCTGAAAGATGTTCCCCTCTTGGACTTTGTTTATTCCCTTGAGTTACTTGAAAGTTTCTATCATGACCCCTCTCGCCCTCCTTTCCTCAAGGGTAGATCCCTTCCACTTCCTTGTGCTCAGTGCTGCCCCATGCTTGCACCTACTCTGACTTTTTTTTATGGAGATCATGGGAATGCTCTCCATAGATAACCATAGGAGCTGATTTTTATCTCTGTTTTTTATTAGTTCAGGGTACTGATTTGGGTAAAACAAGGCCACTGTTCAACTAACAAGACTCTTGTTAGTTGAGCGGTGGCCTTGATGTATCTGAATCGGAACTCTGAAATATTAAAAAAAGAACCTAAATGTCAGTCCTTATGGTAGTCAATGGAGTGCGCCCCCATGCTTTCCAAATAAAAATGTCACAAGCCATGCTAGTGTAGGGGTGACACTGCACACCAGGAAGTGGAAGGGATCTGCAGCTTTGCTCCACAGAGTTGAATTACAATCCATTCAATCATTAAATGTAACAATTTTAAAATGTTCCTTTTGGTTCCCTCTGACACTGGAGCAGGTAAGGAACCTATACTGTTCCTGGGGGAAATTTCTGAAGCCATCATTAAAGGTGCTCTTTAAATCCCATCCAAAAGGCGATTTAGAAGTATGACTGAGAACATGTTTTGGAGGGGATTTGAAAACCAGCATTTGTCAATGCCGAATGTTGATTGCTTATATGTGCTGTTTAGGTATTTGGACGTGAGAGTACGATGCCTAAGAACTGTCATGTGGCCCCCTCCCCAAAGACATCCACTGTGTCTTTCTGTTCAGTATTCACAGAAGGGGGGAAGGGCAAGGGCCACAGCTGTACGGCAGTTGCAAAGTTGTGAAGAGGTGGACAATAGTCCATTCACAGGCAGAAGAATCCTGCAGAAGGTGACTAAACTGAAGGTGGACAAAGCGATGGGACCAGATGGCATACACCCAAGGATATTAAAAAAACTGTGAAGGGAAATAGCAGTACCTCTGGCAGCCATGTTCACTGAGTCATTCAACACAGGGGTGGTACCAGAGAACTGGAGGAGGGCACATATGGTCCCTCTATACAAATCCAGCAGTAGAGAGGAGGCGGGGAACTATAGGCCAGTCAGCCTCACTTCAGTAGTGGGGAAGATCATGGAGACATTGGTTAAAGAAAAGATAGTGGTGCATCTAGAAGCCATCGGAGCCCAGGACCATAGGCAACATGGATTCACAGTGAGGAGGTCATGTCAGACAAATCTGGTTGATCTCTTTGACTGAGTGACAAAGGAAGTAAATCAGGGTAGGGCAGTGGACAACGCTTACATTGAAGTAAGCAAAGCCTTTGACACCATCCCGCATAGGAGGCTGATAAACGAGCTGAGTAGGCTGGCATGGGGGAAAGGGTGGTAAGCTGGGCTAGAAACTGGGTAACAGACAGGAGGCAGAGAATGGTGGTAAATGGGGCGCAGTCTGGGGAGAGGGGTTGACAAGTGGGGTGCCACAGGGAGTGGTCCTGGGGCCAGTCCTGTTCAGTGTCTTCATTAGTGACATTGCAGAAGGGCTGAAGGGAAAGGTCTGCCTGTTTGCAGATGACACCAATATGTGTAACACAGTGGATCCCCCAAAGGGGGTGGAGAAAATGAGGAGGGACCTGGGGAAGCTTTAGAAATGGTCTGAGGACTGGCAACTGAAGTTTAACTCAAAAAAATGCACAATTATGCACCTGGGACACAGAAACCCTGGGGAAAGGTACAGGGTTGGGGGGGGGGAGAGTTGCTGACAGTCACAAAGAAGGAAAGGGACCTGGGGGTTCTTATTCCAGATGACCTGAAAATGTCAAAGTGGTAAGGCAGCTGGGAGGGCCAATGGCATGCTGGGGTGCATAGGTAGGGGTATCACCAGCATAAGGAGGGAGGTAGTGATGCCAATATATAAAACCATGGTCACGCTTCACATGGAGTACTGTGTGCGCTTCTGGAGGTCGCACCTTCGTAAGGATATTAACAGGCTGGAGATGGTTCAGAGAAGGGCAAATGAGATGGTACCGAGCTTGCAACACAAGACTTATGAGGAGAAATTATGGGACCTCAATATGTACTCACTGGAACAGAGGAGGGAAAGAGGGGATATGATAGAAACATTCAAGTACCTCACAGGTATAAATATATGAGTACTGAGAAGCAGGAGACAGCTGCTATAGGCATATGTACCAGCTTCTATATGATATTATTTTGTGCTTATAGATCTGCAATCTTCAGTATTTCAGTAACCACATGACCACACTGCCTTCTTTAGGCAGTTTTATGCTGGCTGATGCCTGGTGTCAGATGGCAGACAGAGGGCTCACCAGCTTGTGTTGCCATTTGAAAAACTTCATAGAGTGTTCTTTTACTGATAAGTATTTTGGAAAGCTGGTGAAGGGCTCACAGTTTTTATTATTGTAACCCCCCTGCAAATGGGGGTTCCCAAAAGACTTCCAGGAGCTTGCTTGAATGCTCCAAGCCTGAATGGTGTTTGGCGTTTAAGCCATTTATCAGTGAGTGTTTTTAGAGCCTCTGGTACTGTCTCTTTAAGAGCTGTCTGCTTGCAGACATAATTAGTTTGTATGGGGGACTGTGTGCTTCTCTGTTTGAGTACCACTCGAGCTGCTGCCAATTCACTCCATTTTGCAGTCACTAGAGTGCAAAGGAACCTATCTGAAAGATGTAACTGTTTGCCAGAAATCATTTACAGTAATAATGAAATTACAGTTTGTCTAACCTGCTTTCTTTGCAGTCAGAACTGTGTCTGCCTAGTTCCCCATACTGGTTTTGAACTGCTGAACTGGACCAATCAGTGTGGGGTAAGCTAGCTCTAAAATGGTGCCTTGGATGAATCAGAACTTGGACTCATAATCTGAGCCAGCCACAAGAGGATTGTATGGGCAGTGACTCTGGGAGATGTAGTTTAGACTTCGGCGCCTTTTTGGACCAACAGCAGCAGTCTATTGTGAGTGACAGCCAATCCAGTCAAGAACTGGGAGGAACTCAAAGGAAGTGCCCGGTTTTGTCTGTTGGAGTTTCAGTTTAGCTCTGGGGCGAAGGGGAAAGAAACCCTGTGCTCCTTCAGTGCACAGTTTCAGTCAAAAAACGTGTGTAAGGCCCAGAGTTCCGGTCTGCAGCTTGTGTAACTGCTTGTTAGGACTGAATCCGTCCTGTGAAAAGAATCAAAGGATCTCTGAAGAGTAGAAACCAGGCTCACCCTGTAGAAGACTGGAGAAATTGTTGAATTGCACTCGGTCTGTCAGGAACTGAATTTGCTGTGTGTTTTCCCAGGTATTGTGCGGTAATTGCGATCGGGATAGAGAAGCAGCCTGCCTGATATAGTACTTTCTTTTTTACCATATAAATGTGTGAAGAGTCTCGTGGAGCTCAAGAGTAGCCCTGCTGACGTTGAAGGACCCTATCTTGTTTGGAGGTTGTGAGTACTAATTCAGGGTCGCTCCCTGTTGAATTGCCACATTAAATCCAAATGGAATCACTGTACTGCTGACTGTTTAAACTAATTTTTCTTTTCACTGTGTGAAAGGGCCCTACCAGCTGCCACGGTTTGGACTAGCCACTAGGGCTTGGGTACCCAGGGACAGTAACTGGTGAGGATAGGCCTGTGCACAGAGCCATAGGTAGATGAGTAGAGTGATAAGCTAATTAACCTGATTTCCCCTGTCCTTGTTATATCCCCTAAATAAATCAGAGCTGCTTGTTTCAGCAAAGTTATACTGCCTGAGGTATTTGTCTATGTTAAAGTACTGTACTGTGATTGTTGCACTGTATCTTATTTCACAGGAGGTCCCAGTGCGGAACTAGTCCTGGGGGTAAGTGTATACTGTGAAGGTAATTCTGATATATTGTGTGGGCCACTAGTGGGAAGAAAGGGGGGTTGCAGTGTCCCAGAGGGCTGTGACCAAATAAGTTTAACTATTGCAAACCCTGACCTCTGGGTGGAGGCACCCGCCATTGGATCCAGGCCCCTCAACCTGTTAGTGGCAAATCAGGCAGGGGTAGTAGCCCCTGGGATAGCGCCATCTAGGGGTTACATTATGATTTTATCTCCTTATGTCTGTCCCCTTTGGTTCCCCCATCCACCCACCCCAACAGTCAGCATTGCCCACAGCTACAGCCTTCTTTTTGCCAAGATGGTGGGTAAGAAAGAAGGTGTTCGATGTCTGAGCTGTTTAAATGTGGTTCCAAGTGAGTGCTATTTGTGCCTCCACGTACTGTCTCTTTAAGAGCTGTCTGCTTGTAGACTTAATTAATTTGTATGGGGGGACTGTGTATTTAATGCCCGAATCCCACCCGAGCTGTGGCGTAATCGCTCCATTTTGGGGTCGCTGAAGGTGCAAAGGGAGCACATCTGAAAGCTGTAATTGTTTGCCTGTAATCATTTAAAGCATTAGCAAAATTGTAGTTTGTCTAAACTGTCTTTATTTCAGCATGAACTGTTTCAGTGTAGCTCTTTCATTTTGGTCCTGAATTGCTGACTTGGACCAATCAGGACGATAGGGAGGCCTTAAAATGGAGCCTGTGGACGAATTGGAACTTGGACTCTCAATTTTGAGCCAGCAACAAGGGGATTGTATGAGCAGTGACTCTGGGAAATGTAGTTTTGACCTTGGCGCCTTTTTCCAACTACAGAGGGAGTCTTATTGTGAGTGGCAGCTGAACCAACCAACAGAATGATATAGAGCTAAAGGAAATAACCTGCTCTGTGACTGGAAAGATCAGATCAGTTGTGACTGTAAAGAGAGAAGGAGCTCTGTGCTTCTTCAGTGTATAGTTTCACACGGGAAGTGCGTGTGAGGCCTTGTGGTTCGGCCTGCAGCCATTGTAAGTGCCAGTTCAGACCGAGTCCGACTTGTGAGGAGAAAGAAGGAGATCTGAAGAGTAGAAACCAGGCTCACCCTGTAGAAGACTGGAGAAATTGCTGAATCGCACTCGGTCTGTCAGGAACTGAAGCTGCTGTGTGTGCTCCCGGGTATCTTGCAGTAATTGCGATCGGGATCGGGGAGCAGCCTGCCTTGTATAATACTTTCCTTTTACATGTGAATGTACGTAGTGCTTGTGGGGAATCACTATTTCCAATCCCCTGTGCTGTGTGCTGTGTGTTGAAGCTGGAAGCAAACCCCAGCTTGTCTCGAGCTAAATCCATTTGCTATAAACTGCAGTGGGGTCCAGTCACAAGGACCTTGTCTCCATGCCCTGCTGTTTCTGACAATCCAGAAGAACATCCACCATCCGGTTCTCAGCTTGGGTATTGTGAGTACAAATCAGGGTATTCCCCTGCAGTCTGTTTTCAATCACAAGTGTGTCATCTAATTCTTGTTGTTTCTTTGCTTCATGGACTGAACCATCAGGCTCTGGATTACAATTTTGTGTGGTTCATATATTTTCTTCTACAGGGCCCTATCCATCTGCACCTGCTGGCCAACCCCGGGCAACAGACCTGGCAAGCCCCCCCACAACCTGGGTACCCAGAGTGTGACTTTTCAGACCCTGTATGTGTGCACAGTACTGCGATTTAATGCCACTAATTAACCTGATTTCCTCCTCCCGTGTTTCTGTTCCCTACATAAATCAGATTTATTGTTGTTAAACTTTAAACTGTCTGAAGTGTCAGTACCTTCATGCCAAGCACTGTATTGGTTTGTGTATGCTGCTTAACCTTATTTTTCAGGGGGTCCTCAGAGACGAACCTGCGAATCAGTCTTGAGGGTAAGTGGTACCTTATGAATGAACAGTGTGTACAGTGGGGTATTGGTACTGTAACTCCTGTGCATCATGGGGGCCATTAGAGGGATTAGAAGAGGATCTCAATGTCCCAGAGGGCTGTGACCAAACTAGACCAACCATTACAAACCCTGACCTCTGGGTGGAGGCACCCGCCATAGAACCTAGGCCCCTCAACCTGTCAGTAGTCAAGCAGGCAGGGGTAGTAGCCCTTGGGATAGCGCCACCTGGGGGTTACACTAGTTAATCAGCAGCTTATTTCCTCCTACTCCCAGCAGAATTTCCTTATGTCTGTCTGTGAGCAGCTGCCTTCACAGTCTGTGAAGTCTGATGTCTTTCAGTGCCGCTTATTGGTTATCTTCCAACACAGGTGAGGCGCTGCCAGCCCAAAACTAATTCTGGACAAGCAGGTTTCAAAGTGGGGAAGAAATGGAGTGATCAAGAATCAAGTACTCATTCAGATGTGGCGTCAATTTTTAGATCAGCATACTGGTGTGGACACTGCAAATAGAACCCCAGCTCTTTAAGCAGCCTTATGAAGAGTGAAGGCTTCTTGAAGCACTGGCATTCTGTTTATTGTACTGTAAGTGGGCTGCATCTAATTTGGTAATTTACTGTACCTTACATCTGGATGTATGGTAGGCCCAACTTTAAATAAACACTGCACGTGAAATAACACATGGTGCAATAGAAAAATAGAATTTGTCAGCAGAAAAGGACCGCTTAGCCCATCCAGTCTGCCCAAGTGTTCTCTACCTACTTGTAACTCCTGCCTGTATATGTTACTGTATGTCTTATTCTGCCTGTGTCCATCAGGACCTCCTTGTGAATGAGCTTGCTCAATGGATTTGTCCTGCAATGAACTTTAACCTTCTCCACTTTCATAGCCCTACTGATCTCCGTTGACCCCCTCCTTCCCCTTTTTCTAATATACCCCTATATTTATCCCATGCCCCCTACCATTTTAGCTTCCAACACTTCTCCTGGCAGTCTGTTCAAGGTGTCTACCACCCTTTCAGTAAAGAAATATTTCTTCACATCTATCCTGAATGCCCCCCCAGCTTCATTGTATGTCCCTTGGTTTGAGTGCTCATCCTCAATTGAAGAAAACTCCCCCACTGTACCCTCTTTACCCCTGTGAGGTACTTTGTAGGTCTTGATCATGTCACCTGTCGCCCTTCTCTCTTCCACAGTGTACGTGTTGAGATTCTTCAGCCTTTCCTTGTAGGGATTCCTGTGAACATTCTAAATCATTTCAGTTGCCCTCCTCTGGAAAACCTCCACCTTATGTCCTTTCTGAAGCGTGGACGCTAAAACTGGACACAGTACTCCAGCTGGGGGTATAGCAGGGAGTGATACAATGGTAGCACAACATCCCTCCTTGTCCTACTGGAGATGCCACTCCTTATGCACCCCAGAATCCAATTTGCCCTGCCCATAGCCTTGTCACACTGTACTGCCATCTTGAGGTTTTCTGATATATAATCACCTCAAGGACCCTTTCATGTCTAGTGAGTATCAGTACCTCTCCCCATCCTATACCTAGCATCAGGGTTTCCTATGCCCTAGGTACATGATTTTACACTTGTTGGCATTGAACCCCAAGTAAGTAAGAAAATGGAATTGATTTGAATGAATTGCAGGCTTTTAAGCAGCTTTTCGGAGAGTGTATGTGTGTGAGTGGGGGGGGGGGCTCTGCTACTACAACTATTTGCTTTCGATTTGGTATAATGTGCGAACAGACTAACCCTGCTCCACACTCTGTGTGCAATATCGGAGATAAAGAGCCCAAATAGTATTGGGCCAAGCACTGAGCCCTGCGGCACCCTGCTTGTCACTGCTCTGGGCGCCGATTGCTACCCCACCACCACCACCACCCTCTGCACCCTCCCCTTAACCAGTTCTCTATCCATTTAGTCAGACCACCTTCCACCCATACCCCTCCTTCTCCACCTTGGCCTGTGTCCCTCCTCCCAGTAGTCCACACCCTTTGTCCTCCTTACTCTTACTGGGTGGTGATGCCTTCTATATTACACTCAGACCACTCTGTTTAACCCCTTCCAGGGTTACTATGCCTTCACCTTTACCTATATCTAGGGTGGTGACCTCATCAGGCTCCCCTGTCTGGACCTTTCTACCAACCTCAGTCTTTTGCCCCTCCCCATTTGTTTAAATCCACCTTAGTAGAGATATACACCTCTAAACCTGTCTTTTTTTCTTCTCATATTTTCTCACTGGGCTACGGTCGGCTTGGTCATCCCGACCGAGCCCCCCAGCCCTGCCCCCGACATCAGGCTGACCTGCTCCCTCCAGGTTACCCCCATGATGGGGTGGTGAGGAGCCGCTCGACCCACGGAGCAAAGATCTGGTTGAGGAGGTGCCATTTGGGGTGGGCAGGGGGGTCGGAAGCTCAAGGTGCCTGACCGTAGCCCAATTTCCACTTTTCTCCCCTTTGCGGAGTGCAGGCGTGCAATGACACATAGGCAGAGCATGCCAACGTCTGCCACACTCCGCCGCCCTTTACTACACCACTGTAGCTGTGCCTGCGGTCATCACCAGGGGCTGCTACAGAGCGGTGGGTCCCTGGATCCCGCTCCAGGATAGGAGAACAGTCCTCCGGATGCTCAATCCTATCCCTCCCTTGCTAACCTCTGGCAAGCCTAGGCTTGCATCTGAACCCGGGTTGCCAGCGTGGCGTAAGCTGTGATGTCCAGCCTCTCAACCCTCAGCACCAGTGGCCCAGCAGCAATGCTGCCTTTAATACTCACATCCCCTTCCTGCTCCAGTGTACCCTGTGCCCCGTGTACAAGTCACTATTCCCCCAGACCCTACCCCAGTTAGTCACTAACCCATAAGGTTTCATGTGGGACCAATCCCTCAGCCACTCGAACTCCTCAAGCCTACCCTTCCTCGCCATGCTTGCACATGGTACCGGCAGTACATCCAAGAATGCCACTGACTTCCCCACCCCCTCACACTACCTGCCCAAGTACTCAAACATCCCTTTCACTACTTCCACAATATCCCCCGCCAAGTCGTTTGTACCCACATGCAACAGTAAATGGGGTTTCTTCTTCCCCGTCGCTGCACACTTGAGCAGTGCTTGCTCTGCCCCTCCTGCAGCCAACCTGGGGACAGCTTCAACCCAAATATATGGCTGTGCTTTTCCCCCTTTCCACCCCATCTCACCCATTTCAGCACAGAATCCCCAGGATGAGAACCCCCACCCCACCCCTTTCCCTTCTAATGCCCCTTCCACCACCCCAGTATCCGTTCTTCCCTGTCCCTTACCCCCGCCAACTGCACCCTCTGTGACTTCTATATCTGTACCCCCTACTTCCGTCTCACCCCTTTTCTCTGCCTTATTCCTCCCATCCCCCTTGAACCCCTTCCCAGCCTGACTACTTCCTACTGGGCTTCCCATGTTGACCTTCCCTCCTCGCCTGCTGATTGCCAACCCCTCTCCTATCCCCGCTGTTGTCGATTTAGAGCCCCCATTCCCTTCTACCCTGATAGTGATGCCCCTTCCATCCTTCCCCCTTCCTGTAGCCTTCTCTCCTCCACTCACCACCCCCTCCTTCCTTACTAGCCCCCTTCTACCCTTTGTCCTCGCTATCTCTTCCCCTACCTGTTGCCATCCCTCTCATGCCCCACTTGTCCTCCCCCCTTCAGTATGTTTCTGTTCCCCCTGTCCCATAGCAGAGGTTCGAATCTATCCGTAGTCGATACCTGTCCTACTTCTCTTCCCCCTATCAGTTGCCCCCTCCTACTTGTTCCCCTCTGTGGCAACCCTGGTCCCTCCCTACCAGCAGCCATCTGCTCTCTCCCCTGGTACTCCTTGTGGTCTCTTCCTCCCCCATGAGGAGGCCTCCGCCCTCGCCTCGGGCACCCGCTCCCTTCTTCTCTCTTTTCGGCTAGAGCCTCTGATACTGGGGTCAGTTTTGATCCCTAGTTATTCTTCCTCCATCCCCCTTTGCCATCCCCTATTCCCCCCCTCAGGATGCTTACCATACTTATCTGCCCTGCCACTTAGACTCCTCCCTAACCTCCACAGTTCCTCTCTCAAACTAGCCAGACATCTACAGACCATACATCCCCACCATCCTCCAAGCCCAGTCCAGGATCATGGCAGACCCACACCCTGTATACCCCATCACCCTTCCAAAGATGCCCGCCCTATTGAAATGTGGCACCTGCCCCATTTTCACCCCATCTTATGTTACGGGCTCTTACTCCCAGGTTCTGTACCCTACTACAACTGTTAGGCCCCTATTTACTCAAATTCCGGTCCCCCCCACACTAGTCCCCCTACTGACCCCTTGCTGACAGGGGTAATTCATTCTCAAATCTCATCTGTTAGATACTGTATTACTGTATCAATCCTAAAGCTTCCTTGTCAATTTTTCCCCCCTCAGCTACCATACTTTTTGTTCTTGGCTCTCATATAGTTTCACTTAGCCCAGTTAGAAATCCTATTGCACTCCAAGTATTACTCAGCTCAGTTAGAGAAAGAAACAGAACAAATAAATCTGTATTATTACAGCAATTCTAAAGTGTTCAATCGTTGCTTTGTCTCCACTCCAGAGAACCTGCTGTAATATAGGACCACAGAGGACCGTGGGCAGGAGGATGGGCAACTGCAAAGTCATGGCAGAGCTCTGTTGAGCTCCCTCACGCCCCCTCTCTCACTCGCTCGTTCTATTTCTCCCGACACTGCAGGCTGCCCTTTTGTACTGGACTCCTGCTTGCATTGGCACCTTTTTCTGCCCACAAAGAAATCTGCAGCAGTCCCGACACAGCTCCGTTTACTTCGCTCACTCCCCCTCTCTCACTCGCTCATTCTGTTTTTCCCAACGCTGCAGGCTGCCCTTTTGTACTGGGCCCCTGCCTGCGTTGGCACTTCTGCCCACAAAAAATCCGCAGCAGTCCTGACAGAGCTCCGTTAAGCTCGCTCACTCCCCTCTCTCCAATCGCTCTTTCTGTTTCTCCCAGCGCTACTGGGCTGCCCTTTTGTACTGGGCTCCTGCCTGCATTGGTGCCTTTTTCTGCCCACAAAGAAGTTCACAGCTGTCCTGACGGAGCTCCGTTGAGGTCGCTCACTCCCGCTCTCTCACTCGCTCGTTCTGTTTCTCCTGGCGCTGCAGGCTGCCCTTTTGTATTGGGCTCCTGCCTGCATTGGCACCTTTTTCTGCCCACAAAGAAGTTCACAGCTGTCCCGACAGAACTCCTTTGAGGTCGCTCACTCCCTGTCTCTCACTCACTCATTTTGTTTCTCCTGGTGCTGCAGGCTGCCCTTGTGTACAGGGCTCCTGCCTACATTGGCACCTTTTTCGGCCCACAAAGAAATCTGCAGCAGTCGTGACACAGCTCTGTTGAGCTTGATCACTCCCCCTCTCTCACTCCCTCATTCTGTTTCTCCCAGCGCTGCAGGCTGCCCTTTTATACTCAGCTCCTGCCTGCATTGGCGTGTTTTTCTGCACACAAAGTTCACAGGTGTACCGACAGAGCTCCGTTTAGGTTGCTCACTCCTCCTCTGTCACTCTCTCATTCTGTTTCTCCTGGCACTGCAGGCTGCCCTTTTGTACTGGGCTCTTGCCTCCATTGGCGCCTTTTTCTGCCCACAAAGAAATCTACAGCAATCCCAACAGAGCTCCGTTGAGCTTGCTCAGTCCCCCTCTCACTCACTCATTCCGTTTCTCCTGGCACTGCAGGCAGCCCTTTTGTACTGTGCTCCACCCTGTGTTGGCGGCCTTTTTCTGCCCACAAAGAAATCCGCAGCAGTCCCGACAGATCTCCGCTGAGCTCACTCACTCCCCCGCTCTCACTTGCTCATTCCATTTCTCCCAGGGCTGCAGGCTGCCCTTTTGTACTGGGCTCCTGCCTGCATTGGTGTCTTTTTCTGCCCACAAAGAAATCCGCAGCAGTCCCAATAGAGCTCTGTCGAGCTCACTTACTCCCACTCTATCCCTCATACGTTCTGTTTCTCCCACTGCTGCAGGCTGCCCTTTTGCACTGGGCCCCTGCCTGCATTGACACCTTTTTCTGCCCACAAAGAAATCCACAGCAATCCCAACAGAGCTCCGTTGAGCTTGCTCAGTCCCCCTCCCTCACTCGTTAGTTCTGTTTCTCCTGGCGCTGCAGACTACCCTTTTTTGAACTGGTCTCCTGCCTGCGTTGGTGCCTTTTTCTGCCCACAAAGAAATCCACAGCAGTCCCAACAGAGCTCAGTTGAGCTTGGTCACTCCCCCTCTCTCACTTGCTTGATCTTAATCTGTCCCAAACACTGATTTCCCATAGTGACTGCGCCATTCTGCGCCGGAAGTACAAAAACACATTTTGGCCAGGTTGTGAAAAATGACAGCTGTACTGTTCATAAGGAGGAGTGAAAAAATGCCAGTGTTGAAAATCTGGCGTGAAAATAATACAAATTTGCGAAGTTACAAGGGTGCGTGGAAACTGTGCAACTCACAGTTGTAACACAGTTATTTTATGGACTTTCATCACCACATTTTCAACGTAGGCATTTTAGGACCTCTGCTCATAAACAGTGTCACTGTCATTTTCTCAGTCTATCCTGAAAACTGATTTCCCACAGCGACCATGCTATTGAGCGACAGAAGTGTGAAACCACATTTTGGCCAGGTTGTTTAAAATGACAGCTGTACTGTTCATATGTTGGTGTGGAAAAATGGCAATGTTGAAAATCTGGAGTGAAGATATTATAAATTCGCGAAGTTACGAGCGTGTGTGTAAACTGCCCAACGCACGGTTGTAACAGTCATTTTATGGACTGTCATCACAAAATTTTCAACATAGGCATTTTAGGACCTCTGCTCATGAACAGTGTCACTGTAATTTTCTTAATGTGTCCCGAACACTGATTTCCCACAGCGACCGCATAATTCTGCGCCGGAAGTTCAAAAACACATTTCGGCCATGATGTGAAAAATGACAGCTATACTCTTCATAAGGAGGTGCGGAAAAATGCCAATGTTGACAGGAAAATCTGGACTAAAAATATTGCAAATTCGCTGATACGTGCGTAACTAACTCATAGCATACACTTATAAAACAGTCATTTTTTTGATTTTTCCACCAAATTTGCAACATAGCCTTTTTGAGAGCCCACCTCATGAACACTGGCACTGTCATTTCATTAATCGGTCCCAAAAGGTGATTCCGTGCAGTGACTGCAAAATCACCTTTCAGGAATAACGCCATGACAGTGGCTGAATTCATGAGGGAGGGTCCCAAAAACCCCATGTTGAAAATGTGGTGCCAAAATTCCAAAAAATGACTGAAATATGCACCAAGTTGAAAAAACCCTATTCATGCCATTATACAGCTTACCGGCATTTCCTCAGTTATGATCGGCTTTGAAGAGTGCAGACATGTTCCAGTCCACCAAAGATCATCGCACCAGACTCCGATGCATATGAGGTGGGGGTGGGAAGGTAAGTGCACAGAGGGTGGCGTGGGTTGGGGAGGGGCCGCTGACTCGACGAGGACCGTTTTCTTGTTTACAGGGTAAAATAAAAACATTGTGGGATGGTTTTCTTTTTACGGGACATTGTGCGCTGGGGTGGGCTCCCAGCATGCCACCTGAGTGTTTTTTGGGGGCTGTAGCCGATGAGGAGATTGGGCACCCCGTCAGCATTTATGGGGTGGTCGGCAGGCTGAGGGGATGAGCACCCTCCTCGGCAGACTACACATTGTGGGGGGTATACATTATGCTGACGGAGAGTGGGCTCCCTCGTCAGCAAATTCAGTCAGGAATGGGGGATTGAAGCCAGCAGGGATTGGGCACCCCATCGGCAAACAAAGACAGGGTGGCACATGATGCCAAGGGGGATTGGGCACCCCCTCGGCATACAGCAGAAATGTGGGGGTTGGGAGATTATGCTGACAGGGACTGGGCTCCCCATTGACAAACTGGGTTGGGGGCATGGGGACCACCCTGCAGAGACCGGTCACTTCCTCATTGCAGCGGAATGGCTGACCCTGCAATGACGAGGCGGCCCCTGACTGCAGTGGCTAAAACATTTCATGGTGGTGGCAAACTGGCTGAACTAGTGTCAGCAGCAGCGTGCCACCCCATTGGGGAAAGCGGGCCAAGCCTCAAAAGGCAGTGGGGCCATTGGCCACAACACTGCCGCACCTCCACAACCTGCTTCTGCAGCAAGCTGCCGTAACATGTTTCTTGTGCATGCAGGAAATCAACATAAAAATGACACCTATCTTGTTTTTGAGGTGAGCCAACAAAAAGGATGTGTGGAAAATATGGGGTCAAAATCAGTAAAAATAAGTTACGAGTAAACATTGGAAAAATTGAAAATTGTTTCATAATTTCATTGTTTTTTGACATTTTGACACATTTTCAGCATAGTCTTTTTATGACACCACCTTATAATCAAGACAGGTAGAATTCTTTAAAACCCATACTGAATGTGAGCCTGTTGCATGATTGTGAAAGTGCGAAAAGATGTTTTGGACTGGATTTGAAAATTATATCTCCCTTGTTCGTGAGCAGGGTCAGAAATGGGTATGGTGAAAATCTGTTGCAAAAATGTTAAAAAAATGACAAAATTATGAGTAAAAGTTTAGAATACATTTAAAGAGCCATTAACCAGACTTTCCTTGTTTTTAGTAAGTTCCTGGTCAATGTTGGTAGGAGCAGGATGTGTGATGCTTGTGAGAGGAATTCAGTGGTAGACCAGATAGGTAAGTGAGGGGTGAGAGGGTGTGGAGTAGTGGGTCTGAGTTATGGTTAGGGGTTGTGGGGTTGAAGGGTTGGAGGGACAGAAAAGATGCCAAGGGACCATTTTCTATTTGTACAGGTAGAAACACAAGTTAGAGGACAACAATGGACGACTTTATTTTTTCAGCAACTGACACTAGGAATTGGGCACCCCAGAGTTGGTGTTTGGTTTGGTAGCGCCAGTGTCGGGCACCCTCAGTTTCACATTCTGTTGGGAAGGAACATTGTTTGGCAGCTGGATTGGGCATCCTACTGCCAAAGTTACTTGGATGGTGGCTGTTTGTTTCAGCAGTGGCATTTGGCACATGACAGCTGGAGCTAATTTGGGGAGGGGCTGTTTGTTGTTTGTTCTGGTGGTGGGGTTGAGTACCTGACTGCTGCAGTTATTCAGGGGGTACTCTTTGCTAGTGGCAGGGTTGGGCACCAGACTGCCGCAGTGCGGTTGGGGAAGGTTATTGTTGTTGTTGGCGGCAGAGTTGGTCATCCGACCACCAGAGTGAGTTAGGGGGATTTTTGTCTTGTGGGGCTGGATACCCAACCACTGAAGATTTAGAAAAGTTGGGTCAGGTGGGAGGGGGCTATACGTGGAAGGACTGAGCACCCACTGCAGGTGTTATATGCAAATCTGGGCAGGAAGAGAGATGCTGTTTACTGACTGATGAGGGCATATGAAAGGACGCAGCTGCACTGTGATAGGTGCAGCTGCATCCTTTCATCTGTAAGAAATGCCCACCCATTAGCCAGCTGAACAGCATCAGCAACAAATTTGTCAGGATTGGATGCTCATAGGCACATCTCCTGCACACTCGGCGGCATTGGTTGGTACAGCACCCACCTCTCCAGTCCTTCCTCTATTTGAATGATCCCAGGATGTTTACTTTCTGCATTTGCACAAGCAAACATAAAAATACCCCCAGAATGGTGAATTCTGCAGAAACACATACTTTTTGCATTTTGTTTTGAAGTTCCAAGGGCCCTGAGTATTATTAGGACATCTTCTGCCTTGGAAATAATGAGCACTGGTATGTTGATAGTGATTCTAACAATTCACTTTGCTGTGTGCTTTGCAAGGGAAGAATTCAATAAAAATAAAATTAAACAATAGTGTTCTGTCATGAAGGACATGAACAAGGTACATCATACAGAGAACAAGGTAATAAAACGTTTTCAACAAACAAAATGAATTTCGATAAAAGGTCATCATCTGGGGAAATTGTAGTGCCAGCATGACCGAATCAGAACTGCTGAGAATAATGTAGTAAAAGGAGCTGTAATCTGGGAAAAATGTCAATGACTTAATGTTATGCTTTAATAACTCTTTTAAAAGGTCATGCAAATTGATGCCGTTAGCACTCTGGAAGCAATTTGATATCCTTCCTCTGCTTTTCCTAATTCACTTTTCCTCTTAGCTCTCACATATTAATGCAGTGACTGAAGGGAAGTGCAGTGAAATGGAAATCACAAACTAAAAGAGAGATTCTAAGGGGCTGAAACTGGCACTAACCAAAGGCTGGTAGATTTTGTATTGAGCTAGAAATAATTTTCATCCAACTAGTCTTGCTGACTTGTGTTGGAAGAGTTAACATTTCAATAAGCGCACCAGCTAGGGCAATGGGAAAGGCAATGCAGGACAAGTGGATTTTCAGTCACTAGCCCTGATGGCTGGTGGTTACTAAACTTCATTTGTTTAAAGAGAGGACCCTCATAGCTCTGAAGTGAACCCCCCAAATCTTGCATAGCACTGCCATTTACTTCTCATGGCGGGGGGGGGCTTTTTTTAAAGACGGGGCTCCTATAGCTCTGAAGTGATTATGAAAGCTCACACAACACTACTATTTACTTACAAGGGGGCAGCTTTGTTTAAAGATGGGGCTCCTATAGCTCTGAAGTGATCCCCAAAGCTCACATAACACTTATAATGGGGCTTTGCTTAAAGACAGGCCCTCTGTAACTCTGGAGTGAGCCCTTGAAGCTCAGATGACACCACCACTTACTTATAATGGGGGGGTGCTTTGTTTAAAGACAGAGCCCCCATAGTTCTAAAGTGACCCCCCCCCCAAAGCTCACTTACAATACCACCACCATTTACTTATAATGGAGGGGCTTTTCTTAAAGACGGGGCCCCCTAAGCTCTGAAGTGAACAAGTGAACACCCCCAAAGCGCACATATAGCTACCATCAAGATAGCATCCAAAGTGCTGACGTGAACACCTCACAGCTCATGAAACCTTATGAGTTACTTAAAATGGGGGGTTGCAATGTTTCAAGACAGGGCTTCCATCATGCCCTTTACAGCTCCTACAGCTTATTAAAGGTAACGCCAACATTGTCTGCTATATTGAACAGGGTCAAAGCAGGATATCCTTGCAGGAAGGATGGCTCAGTAGAACCATAGAAGCAGGAGAAAATAACTGTTAATTCAGTAATGGGCAAACACTGGAATGAAAAACAAAAATCATCTTTCTCTGCCTCCCTAACTTTCTCTCTCCCCTTTTTTCTCCTCCTCTCTCTCTCTCTCTCTCTCTCTATACCCCATTTCTCTCTGTCTCCTTGCTCCACTTTCTCTCTGTCCCTATCCCTCTTTCTCACTTTTCCTCCCTCTCTCACTTTCCCTCTCTCCCCTCCATCTCTTCCTTTTCCCTTTCTGTCTCTTTCTCTTTGTCCTTTCTTTTTGTCTTCTCCTCTTCCTCTCTTTCTCCCACTCTCTGTCTTTCATTATCTCTCTTTTCTCTCTCCCCCTACCTGTCTGTCATGTTTTGTCCTTCTTCCTCCCTTTCCCATCTGTCTTCTCTCTGTCCTTGCTCCCTCTTTCTCTCACTGTTTATATCCCTCCTTCTTTCTCACGTTTCCTCTTTCTCTCTTTTTTCTACCCTTTCCCTCTTTCATCTCTTCAATCGCTGTCTCTCTCCTCCTCTCTCTTACTCTTTCTCTCTCTCTCTCTCTCCCACCATCTCCCCCTCTCTTCCTCCTCCTCGCCTCTGTATTACACACTACACATCCTCAGTCCTCAGTTAGGTTCCCTTCACATATTTGGGTGAAGTCAATGTTTCTCTATGGTCATGACTATAATTAAATTATAAAATAGACCATGAAAATCCTCTAACCTTATTGATCGAAACACATCACCTAACTGTTGATTATTTTCTGACAACCACACACCTCATCTGAACTACATATTTTGTTAACAGATAAAAGCCAGTTTATAAAAGGGATGACACACTCTGTAATATATAGTCATAAAGAATAATGCTCTTCTCGAGTGGTTGGGACATGTGGCTGCACTTTGTGCCTAAAAAACATCTGATGTGTGCGTTATTCCCTTAAAACCATGCACCCCGTCGTGTCTTAGCCTTTACACATTGCCAAAAGTGACTATAACACAAATACTATACAAGAACTATACATTACATTGAATTTAATTTATATAACATATACAGTGTATCACATCTAATATCAGTAAACAAACCAACGGAACACTGTCGGGTATATGCCTCAGACGGTCCATATAGTGTAGTGTAGTGTAGTGGTGTAGTGTAGTGTAGTGTAGTATAGTATAGTATAGTATAGTATATAGTATAGTATAAGGGTTAGAACACTGAGCTGTGAACATGGAGACCCAGCAGACCTTGGATGAATCCTACAACTGCCACTTGCATATTGTGTGACCCCCAAGCAAGTCACTTAACCTTGAGTTCCTGGGTCACACCTGGAAAAGAGGCATGGCAACGCAATGTAATTTACATGGTACAATCAAACATGAGTAAAACTACTCAGACCTGCACCTGGGAGCTGTGCTCAGAGTAAAACAAGTACTATATGAGACATAAGGTTACCAGCACCAGTTTATCACTGCCTCTCTCCACACTGTGGAGTCAATCTGGATTAGCCGTAAGTGGAAAAAGGAAGCACATACAACTGTATAAAGTGCTAAAAGTGCTTCATTTTATTCCTGCACCCTGCTTCCATCCACGCTATCTCCAAATGAAACAATGCAGTTCCTAATGCGTTTCACGCCCCCCCTGGCACTTAATCATAGCAATTTTTCCACTTACGGCTAATCCGGATTGACTCCACAGTGTGGAGAGAGGCAGTGTTAAGCTGGTGCTGGTAACCTTATGTCTCATATATGTAATTTATATGGTACCCAATCCCAGGTGCTGTGAACACCTCCCAAAAACAAACAGTTTGATAAAACACAATACAGCTAAAACAATAAATAATACAAGGTTTAAAGCATGGGCACCCTTACACAACGAGCCGGTGTTTCCATCAAGGGGTTGAGATACCAGCGTATGGACCTCGAGAGCGAAGCTTGAGAGGTCCATGCTGGAATCTCAACCCCGTATATGAGTGCCAACTACTTTATTTGTTACAGTATATGGTTTTAAAAAATACGAATGGCATGAAAGGTACTGAGATTGTTGTAATTTAAGGAAATCTGTCTCACTGCACAGATTAGAACTATTATCACTTCTCTGGAATTTTTTTGTAGTAATGTGTGTACCATAATTAAATAAATGTCTTAAAAATCAGCTTTGTTGATTGGCAGTGTTTATTCTGCCAATCACTGGTAGAGAGAGAGGGAGACAGAGAGAGTGAGAGAGGCGTTGGAAAGGCTCTGCCTAGTAAGCGCTACCGCACTGAGGGGAAATCCCTTCACAGACATAGTGAAGGTAGACATCAGCAACTGCTAGTGCAGTTAGAAAAGCAAGCTGCAAGCTGCAAGTTAGGATAGCAAGGAAGTACCCCTCCCCCATTCTGACACCACTGAAATTAAGATTTGTGCGATCTAACCACACCTCCCAATCCCCAATTCAGTCTGACCTGAACGTCTTCAGTGAAGCTTTCTGTGATGTCCGATGTCAAAATGAAAGTGTTGTCAGGCAGGAGTGGCCACAAGTGGGGACACAGGTGCACTTAATGACAAAACGTGCGCAACAACCTTTTGAGAGCCACTGATTTTTATGCAGAATGACGACTAACCATATACGGTTCCACTATGCCGCGGCGACATGGAATTTGCTGACCGTCAGCACAGCGATGGCAAAACACCTCCAACTGGTGTTGTGCCGTTGCTGGGGGAACTAGTGTTTTCTGTGGGGAGCTTTGCCCCCCCCCACACTCCCCATGCAGGGGCTATGCCTCCTGCACCCCCCCCGCACTTAAATTAACCAACTACGAGTCAGAGCTGATTCAGGGAGGGTGACACCCCAGAGGCAACTGTGTTGTAAATCCAGCAGACCATCACAGCAAACTGCCGAAAATGTCGCTGTGATGGTCTTCGCTGTATTCCCGTCACTGTTGCAATGTGATAACCACTATATACTATAATCAGGTAATACATATGCACAGCAAAATATCAAACAGCAGTATCATGCCCCAAAGCACATGGTGGACAAATGAGTTCTCAGACTGGATTTAAAAATGGCCAGGGAAGGGGCACCTCTTACCTCTGGAGGAAGAGTGTCCCAGAGAAGAGGAGCAGCCACTCCAAATGCACTATCCCCCGAGATCTTGGAACACAAAAGAGACCCTCATCCACTGACTGAAGGGGATGGCCAGGAGTGTATGGAGTCAGAAGGTCTTTCAGGGAGCATGGACTTAAACCATGCAGGGCCTTGTAAGTCAACAAGCACACCTTGAAGGTAATGCACCACTGCACTACCAGTCTGTGCAGAGCACGGAGAACAGGCAAGATGTGCTGAGACCAGGAGGTACTACCAGCAGCCAGCAGGGCTGCCACATTCTGAACCAGCTGCAAGCAACACAGTGATTTTTTGGATAACCCCAGATATAGACCGATACAGTAATCCAGTCTTGATGAGACAAGGGTGTGCACCAGTGTTGCTAGGTCAGACGGCTCAAGAAAGGGCTTGATCTGGGAGCTGTTTCGAAGATTGTAAAAGCCAATCTGGACAACAGCCTGCACATTATGTTCTGACATCAGCTTGGGGTCCACAGTGACCCCCAAATTCCTCACCCTATCTACAGCCTCTACAAGAACACCATCTAAAGATGGTAAAATGGTGCAACAGCTCAATGCTGATGAACCAGACTGAGCCAGATCCACCAGTACCACCTCCGTCTTTGAAGGATTCAGTCTAAGCCAGATGGCCACCATGCAGTCCTGAATTTCCCTTAGGCACTCTATCAGTTCCGAGATGGCTTCCCTACCATCAGGAACAAGACACATACAGCTGGGTATCACTGGCATAACAATGAAACCCAAGCCATATCATCTAATGATCTCCTGCAATGGCAACATGTACACAGAGTGCAACATAGGAGCTACGATCGACACTTGAGGCACACTACAGCAGAGTGCAGCACTGCCCAAGATGAAAACTACGTGTCACCTTCTGCACCCAGCAAGATAAGCAGGGCTCAAACCACCCTGTCCCTGCAAGTCCTACATAGTTCACAAACAGGCCAACAGCACCCTATGGTCCACCCTGTCAAAGGCCGAAGAAAGATCAAGCAGAACCAAGATGGAACAGCATCTGCTATCCCTTGCAAGGAGGAGATCATGGTGCACCTGACCAGAGCAATTTATGTACTGTGACAAGGCTGGAAACTGGGCTGGAAAGACTTATAGATGTCATATTTCTCCATATGTTGTTCCAGCTGCACCGCTACCACCTTCTCGATCAACTCCGACAGAAAGGAAAGGTTCAAGACAGACCTGTAGTTTGAGAGAATTTCAGGGTTCAGGGATGGTTTCTTAAGATGGGGCATCACCACAGCCCTTTTCAAAGCAGTGGGAAAAATTTCTTCCCCCCCTCAAGCAAACATCCGACAATCTCCACAAAAATTGGTCTGAGCATACCCCAGCACTCCAAAAGAAGCTGGGTCTATCTGGGGTTCAATGTACAGTAGGTGGGGTGCAGTCTACAAACTTATTACTTATTTTCTTGTGGCTGCTGTTAAGTTCATTTTGAAACATAACTATTTTTTGTTTAATAACAGACTATATTTACAGAATTTTGGTACAGTTAAGGGTTCCACGGTAGCACCAGTCTATGCAAATTCATATCTTGGTTGGTGGGAACAGACACACATTTTTTGTGGCAGAAATATCTACTCTAAAAAACATTGGCCCAGATATTCAAACTGCGCCCAAAAAGTGCGCAATAGCAGGAGCAAGCACAAGTCCATTGAGCCCATGCGCTATAGACACGATATTCAAAACAGGAGCAAGCCAAATTGCGCCTACAGCCAACGTCTGAATATCGCATAACCTGCGCCATAGTGCAACAAGGGAAGGGAAGCTGAGCAGATATGATGCGCTATGGCGCAACAAGGGATGTCCAGCTGAGCAGTCCAGAGGCACCATAGCGCAAGCAGGGAGCCCCCCAGCTGCAGAGCAATGTAACCGTACAACCAGGGAGGTAGGGGCCCACCACCCATGCCACAGATGGGCACAGGAACACACAGCAGAACTGACATTGTGCCCCCACACCCCAAGCACAGCACAACTGGGGGAAGGCTGGAATAACCACTGGACCATGGAGACAAGCATACAACCCACAGCTGGGCCATGGTGCCCCATCACACCCACCAGCAAGCTGAGACTGCCACACAAGTAGGGCAGACCACCCCGTGCCACACCATCCCCCCCAGTGCACAGCACACCCTGCACTGTGACCCCCCAGACACCCCCCCATGAGCAGTGACCACCATAGCAGGAAACCCCATGCATACCACCACCCCCACTGTGACAGTGCAACCTTGTGCACCACAGAACCATAAAAGGCAGCCCCACCATGAGCACCCAGCAGTGGGTGGCAGCACACTGCAATGCAACAACGGCAGACACAATGCCACCATGCACAATCCCCCCGAGGCACAGCTGAGAGACTGACCATGCATCAGCACAAGAGGTACCCCACACGGGACAGGGCGTGCCCCTGACACCACCACCAGTGATACAGCACCCTGAACAGTAGTCCAGTGACACACCCCGACCCACCACTGGCCACAACAGCCAGCACAGACACCCACAGTGGTGCGTGGAAACATGCACCACACCAGATGCAACACAGTGCAGGGACAAACACCCACCCATACCCAAGGGGACAATAACACAGGGACGCAGTAGCGTAGGCAAGCCCCAGTGTGGGGCCCATGGAAACCGTGTACACACAGCCTGCAGTCCTCCATGGCACAGGAGTGCCAGCCACCCTGCGCAGGCACTGTGGACCCGTATGCCACCATCATATGCCTGGAGCACAAGTCACAGACAGTGGTGCACATCCCCTGCAACACACACAAGCCACAGCATGGAGGTGGGACAACAACCGCGGAGGCCACAGTGTCACCTGAGGCAAACATGCACCACACCAGTGACAGGAGGCAACTCAGCATTGTGACGGGTACAGTGGCTGCCCTGCATGGACAGCCACCACTGACATGGCAGCAGACCTTGCAGGTCACAGACATGCAAGAGTGTCAGCTGCACAGGCCAAGGACGGGTTGACAGGGGCACTATGGACACAGAGCATGCACCATGGACCACTGCACACAGTCATCCATTGCACAGGGAACAACACACACACCACAGACACTGACTGATAGCTACTCCCACACCATAGTCACTTCCCCACGGACATACACACAAACCCATGACTGCACCACCCCAGACGCCAAGCACACCACTGCAGCTGAGCACCTATAGCCCGCTGCAAATCAGAGACCACCACAGTATTCATATCAAAATATTTCTATTGAAACATATAAAACAAAATTATATACAGAACTATGTACATATGGGGGGGGGAACATAAACAAGGTGGGGGTGGGTAAGGGGCAGGAGTGAACATATGGGAGAGGGAAGAAGGAGTGTGAGGGCGGGTCAAAGGGGGAAGGTTTTAGTCGGGGCATGGGGACATTAGCGGCCGCCCCGGGCCTCCTCCTCCTCCTGGTGCTGATGCCTGCTCCTCCTTCTCCTCCTGACCCCATGGCGGTTGATTTCCTGGAGGAGCTGCAGAGTCTCCCTGGCCACCTGGAGCAGCTCATTGATGGACTGCTGAATCTGCAGGAGCTTCTGGTCACCTAGGACGAGGGAGCAGAGTAAATAGGTGTGACTGTCCATCCCCCTGCAGCCCACCCATTGTGCATGGCATACAGCCATGTGCCACGCCCCTGTGATGGTGTGCGACCACACACAGTGACCGTGTCCACAAGACCTACCCACCCAGGCAGCCACAGCCATGTGGACCACTGCACACACCCACCGCCCATGTCCTGCACAGCACCACCATGGCTGTACAGTGACTTGGCTATGCGGTGTGACAGCAGTGCCACAGCCATGTGCCCGGTGCATGCATAGACCACCACTGACGCACTCCCAGACATGCAGTGCCACTGGACAGTGCTGACTGTCACAAGTCGCGTGCATGGCAGTGGTGTCCATGGATGGTGGCCATGCCCCGCTGCCCACCCTATTACACAGCATGCAATAGTAATCATGGAGTTTTGGCACTCACCCTCATCGGGCCGGTCAGGTCGGCGGTGATGGTCCCCGTCCCGCCTGGACGCTCTGTCCTCCTCCCTCCGGTGCTCCTCCCTCATCCGGCGATGCTCGACATGCCTGTGGGAAACAAGAGAGAAGAACATCAGTACAATCCCGAAGCAAGTCCCCCTGCCCCAATGTGTGTGCCCACCCACCCAGCCAGACCCACCCACCCCACACCCTGTAAACACCGCCACAGCCAACCTAGACTAGCCCTCCCTGTGCTGGACACATACAACACTGTTACCCATATGGACAATACAAGTGCGTAGACGGATCCCCCACCTGGACGTGGCACCGTGCCCCTCCTGGCACGCGACCGCAGACGGGCTAGTAGGTCCGGCTCCCTCCTCCTGAGGTCCCCATAGCAGTGCCTGCACTGCTCCGCGGTCCTCCTGCATCCAGTGGCCGCCTCCAGGTCAGTGGCCACCTCCTGCCAGACCTGGGTCCTGGCTCTGCCCAGTGCCTCCTCACCAAACAGAGGCCCATGGTGTGGCTCCACAATAGCCACAAGGTTGGCCAACTCTATGGCAGTCCACTGTGGGGCTCTCCTGCGTGCCATCTTAACAGCTAAAGTAGGCAATATGGCACTCTGCAGTGCGGTACCCCACATGCAAATGCTACATGGTACAGCGCTGCCATTCCCTATCATGCTGTTACTGAACAGCGCGATAGAGGTGCACCCATGCCTGACGCATGGCACCAAGGGGGCCAAGGTCGGGCACAGGATCAAGGGTCTATGGCGCAAGGCCACGCACAGCGTCATCGAACGACTATGCGTATAGCGCGATTGGCTGCCTGTTTGCCAGCGCCACAGCGGACTATCGGGCAGTTGTGCCATTGCGCCTATAGAGGCCCATTGTCACAGCACCATGTAGTGACCTTTGCTATAGCGCCACTGGCACAATGGTGGCTGTGCCCTACATTGACTATCGCGCACAGCACGTCATCAGCGTGGCAGATGCCAGCGTCAGCAGCCTGGGCTTGCGCAGTGAGGTATACTATGCATGCCACAGAACTGCGCCATTGGCTCAGCCCGTTCAACACAATTGAGCAAAGCGCAAAAGCGCGATATTCAGCTGTCATATGCTAATCATCCAATCAGCCATTCAATGGCGCAGCACCGCGATTTGCATCAAATTAAAGTTGCTCCTCACCTAATTTGCATGGATTGCGCTATAAAAGTGCGACAAAGTTCTGCAGTGGCCATATTTGGTTACTGCAGTATATTGGTGAGTTGCATGCTGTGTGGGAGTGTGGACTGTGGATTCAGGGACATGCTTTGGACTGCACAGTCACAGGTAACCACTGCCATCCTTACAGGCTGAATAATGACAGAGCAAGTTCTGGGTGAGGAGGACAACGATGGTGGGCAGAAGAGGAGGCCCAATTTCACGAAGGCCGAGACCGAGGCACTGTTTGAGGCCTACCTGGATCAGGAGCCACTGCTCAGTGGACGGCGGGGCACCCCTCCGGCCCGTGCTGCTGCATGGGAGGAGGTGGCATGTGCCGTGAACCTGCATGGCATCCACCAGTGCTCCGTGCAGGAGTGTTAGAAGAAGATGGGTACTGACAGGAGGAGGGTGAAGGAGAAGGTGGCTTCCATCAGGGCGGAACGTGCTGCAACAGGCGGGGGACAGACAGAGGTGGTGCAGCTCACACCAGCAGAGGACAGGCTTGCTGCAAGCATGCACTGCAGTGCCATAGAGGGAGTTCCGGTCGGTGGCTTCCAGACAGGTGGTGGCCCATCACTACATGGTAAGTCATGGTCAGTCTATGGTTGGGGGACAGGGTAGGTCACACGCAGTAACGCGACTTTGCTTTCCCTTACAGATCCTGAGCATCTGCATGGGTCAGCGGTGGTGGGCCTGTCCACTGCGGACATTCAGCTGGAGTTGGAGGAGGGACCATCCACCTCCACAGGTATACATGGAGCATTGTGACAGTGGGGCCGCCTGGCTGTCCACACTGATGTCGTTGAGACAGGTGTGGGGGAAGCCCTTCCTGTGTCTCAGCGTTCTGGCGTCCAAGGATGCCAGCATGCTGTGGCTGTGGCTGGGGCAGAGACCTGCACCAGTGATGTAGACACGACTGTCATGGGCAGTGACACGTGTGTGCCACGGAATGGACACACAGCAGGTCAGCTCGCGCCCATGGCTCTGGCTGGTGCCGCCGTGTGGGCCAGCGTGTCGGCACAGTCCCAAGCTGTGCCTGTCAGCACCAGTGGAGCAGCACCGGTGGCTGGTCAGGACAGTGGGACTGTTGCGGCCACAGTGGTGGCACTACTGATCCCTTGGGCACAGCGGGCGGAGGGGCAGCAGCAGCAGTTGCCCACCGGGCCTGAGGGTACAGGATTCAGTGGCAGTGTCTGTGCACTGCCTGTGGACATGCCCATACCTGGTCCTGGTGTGCAGCACCCACCCTCAAGGGGTGCTGAACATCAGGCCCTTGCACACCCTAAGGGACAGGATGCTGAGGAGGCTGATGACCTCTTTGACGAGCACACCCACCTACTGCAAGCATCGGTCTAGCAGCAGATGCGGCTTGCAACATCCGTGGAGGCACTGTGTGTGGCTCTGGAGTGGGCAGAGGAGCATTGCAGCAGGGACACCGATAGGATCCTGTCACGGATGGACCGTTTGTGGGAGGATGTGACCGCTGCCATTGACAGACTTGCACAGCTGTTAATTGCTGTCATGGCCACAATGGGCACACAGTCAGGTGCCCATGCGTCGCTCATACCACGCAGTGCGCTATCCACTCCCCATTCCCAGTATCGTGCGACACCCACCCTGTCGACGCCGGGTTCAGCTGTGGACATCCCGAGCACTCCTGGTGCAGGCATGTTCAGTGTGCTGCAGATCCCTGCGAGCACGCGATTCGCACGTTCGGCGCGAGTGGAACCAGGGGACCATCGGTGCCACCCCATGAGCCTGTGGTCAGCCGCTCAGTGCTGGCAGGTTCTCGCGGGCCGCCTATGCATCCGAGGTGGCTGGCACTGTGCTGTGAGACTGACCTGTCTCCCAGCGTGGGCACTGTCTGGTGCTGCCCTGTGTGCATTGTGTGTTTCGGTGGGCAGTGCACTGGTGGGTGCCCAGCCCTGCACGTAGACACACGGTCCACCTGCACACCCTCCTGGCTGCTGTCCGCAGATACGTGTGCATGATGATGCCTGCATTGCGCTGTACACCAAAGTGCGATGGTGCCCAGCATCTGACACACGCACATGGACAGACAGTGGACATGGTGGCCTGTGGACATGTGTGTTGCTAGGGTTGGCGTTCTGGCTCAGTGTTCCTCCTGCCCTCTGTGCACGTTTGATGCATTGTGTGTGTGCGTGTGTGTGTGTCCGTCCATGAGGCGTGTTGATGTTCACCCATCCCTGGTTGTATGTGTGTGCTTCTGTGCCCTGCCACATCCCTTGCCAGCATGCACCCCTGGTGTGTTTCCATGTGTGTTTGTGGGTTGTGCCTTAGCCACTGGTGGTTGCGCATGACACCATGACTTACCTGGGTTGGCTGAAGTGCTTCTCTGTGATGGTGTCCCAGTGCAGCTGTGCCAGCCAGATCAGTCGGGGGTCCCGTTGGCCAAGGGGGGGGCTGCCCATCACCATCGTCACTGGTGTCCCCATCGTCCCCATCACTGTCCCCCTCTTCGACCTGTACGGCTATCCCACGTTCTTTGGCCATGTTGTGCAGGATGCAACAGGCCAGGAATATCCCACAGGCCTTTGAGGGGCTGTACTGTAGGGCACCGCCAGAGGTGTCCAGGCAATGGAAACATGCCTTCAGCATCCCGAACACCCGCTCAATGACATTGCGTGTGGTGGCATGTGCCTCATTGTAGCATTGCTGCGATGGGGTCGAGGGCCGCCAGTAGGGTGTGAGCAGCCAGGGACAGAGTGGGTATCCACTGTCACCTGTGTGCAGAGGGTGGAGGTTAGTTTCATGTTCAGCTTCGGCCTGCCCCAGGCCCTGTGGGCCACACCTATGGCACCTCTGGCCATGCCCCCCCAGGCCCGCGATATATCCATTTGGTTTGCATACTCACCCACTAGATGTCCTGTGGGGATGTCCCCACTCTCAAATCGGTGGCACAGTGCTGACTGGTGCCAGATGTATGAAGTGTGTGCTCCCCCAGGGTGCGTGGCACAGACATTGATGATGTGCCCACTTGCATTGCACACCACCGGGCAGTTGATGCTGGAATAGCCCTTGCAGTTCATGTATGATGCCCCCTCATCACCAGGTGGTGTGCGTATGGCCACGTGGGTGCAGTCTATTGCCCCTAGCATGCCAGGTGTATGTGCTACCCTGTAGAACTCCTGAATGTTTGCTGTGCACTCCGCCACAGTGCTGGGGAAATGGATGTACTCCGCAGCATGTGGCAGCAGTGCGCTGAGGAATTGGGTGAGGATATGTGACGTGGCCATCTGTGTTATGCCTGTGGTGTCCCCGGTTGGTCTCTGGAAGGTACCCGTGGCGAGCAAGCACATGCAGGCTGTTACCTTTGTCTCCACTGACAGGACATGACTCCGTCATATGGGTGCCTGCATCACATCAATGCACAGCTCACAGAGCCGCCTCAGTATTGCCCTGTTCAGGCAGTACCGGCCCACGATCTCATTATCTGTGTACAGCTCAAAGCTGGTGTGGGCTCAGTACTGCCTGTTGAGGCATACTGCCAATGGGCCCTTCCATGGCCACGTCCCCCTGCCGCATGCCTTCTCACCCCCCTCATTACGGCCTCCATGTGGAAGGTGGCACTGGCCATGTCCCTGGCTTGTGTTCCCCCCCAGCAGCTGTTGCTATGTTCCCCCTGCTGTCCTGACTGCTATCTCCCCTGCACCGGGTACATCTGTCTGTGCTGTCCTCTGGGATGTGTGGCTGCACACACTTTCCCTGTGCCTGTCTTCTGCAGTTTGTTTTTCCTGGCCTGTCCTCTTTCTCACAGTTTCCCTGTGCCTGTCTCTCCCCCTTCGTCATGTGGCTTCCCTGTAGCGTTCTTGCGCCTCTTCCTTGCTCCTTTTTATTTTGGCTCATTTCCACTGTGGTGCAACTTCTGCTTGCTCCACTGTTGCGCATTGCGCAAGTCTTTGAACATCACACTGAGCCCTTTATGCATGGTTCCTCCCCCTTCGGTTGCACATGCCTTCATTATCATTGCGCTGTTGCTCAGCATGTTTTCAGTGGCACAACTGCCTCCTGCTGAATATCGCAGAATGGCGCATTGTCAGACTTGCGCTGGCGCAACCCTATTGTGCATGGCGCAACCCTTTTGAATATCTGGGCCATTGTGTTTTGCAATTGATATATTGGTGATTTATGGATAATTTGGAGAGGTCTTGATATGGAAGCAAGGGCTTTTTAACAGAGATTAATAACAATGAGTTGAAGCTACAATTTACATCTGAAATTAATAAAAGGAGTATTAATTTTCTAGATTTGACACTTACAGCGATGCCAGATGGCAAAATACAAACTGAAGATTGTAGTATGGCAACTGCAGGAAACTCAGTCTTTAATGCCACTAGTGTGCATCCCCTCATTTGATTGATTACATTCCAGTTGGACAGTTTTTATGTTGCTTGCACGCATGTGCAAGAAACATAGTGCCATCATCGGAGATTTCGGAGGTGTGTCACCTCCTCCTCCAATTCAGGCAGTGTGCTGGCAGGCGCGGCCCCTGTAAGCCAATGCATTTTGGAGCTGTCTATGACATGCTCCAAAATGCAGTGGCATACAGTTGAAAGGGAGCTATGCCTGGTGAGCAGCGATAAGGCTGCTCAGCAGCGCTCCCCACCTACAGGCGTCGTGCCCCGCATGCACTGTATAACCCGACGGAGTGCCCAATCCCGTTGGCTGGGCTGACGTCGTCTCCCCCAGTAGTTGGTGCCACTCTGGGCAATCAGTCCTTTGCTGGCGGGGTGCCCAATCCCCATCGGCTGAACGCCTCCAAGTCCTTGTGCTGCCTTCAAGGCCCACCCAAGCGTCCATGATTACCACGGCGTCTTTTTTTTACCTGTAAGACCAAAGCGGTCCCAGCGGTGCATCTCCGACCCCTCCCACAACCCGCACCCACCCACTGCGCACCCAGCCTCCACACTCCCCCACCCCTTACACCTCCGGACTCTGGTGCGGCGATCTTCGGTGGACCCGGGAACACGTCTGCACTCTTCAAAGCCGACCGTGAACTGGGAAAACAGTCATTTTGGAATTTTGGCATCAAATTTTCAACATGGGGTTTTGGGATCCCTTCTCATGAATGATGTCACTGTCATGGCGTTATTCGGGCCCGAAGGGTGATTTCGCACAGTGACTGTGCAGTGACTGTGAAATCACCCTTTGGGCCTGAATACCACCATGACAGTGACATCATTCATGAGAAGGGGACCCAAAACCCCCATGTTGAAAATTTGGTGCCAAAATTCCAAAAAATGACTGTTTTACGAGCGTGCGTTGCGCAGTTCCTACGCAGGCTCGTAAGCTCATGAAATTTCAATATTTTCATTCCAGATTTTCAACATTACCATTTTACCACACCTTCTTATGAGTAGTATAGCTGTCATTTTTCACATCTCACCCAAAATGTGTTTCCGCCCATGTAGCGCAGAATGGCGCAGTCGGTGTGAAATCAGCATGCGGGACAAATTAAGAAAATCACAGTGACACTGTTCATGAGCAGAGGTCTTAAAATGGCTATGTTGAAAATTGTGAAGAAATTCCTAAAATGACTGTTTTATGAGCAGCATTGTGCAGTTCCTACGCACGCTCGTAGGTTTGCAAATTTTCAATATTTCCACTCCAGATTTTCAACATTGCCATTTTTCCACACCTTCTTATGAGTAGTACAGCTGTCATTTTTCACATCTCACCCAAAACGTGTTTCCGCCCATGTAGCGCACAATGGCGCAGTCGTTGTGCGAACTCAGTGTATGGGACACATTAAGAAAATCACAGTGTCACTGTTCATGAGCAGAGATCTTAAAATGGCAATGTTGAAAATTTGGTGAAAGAATTCCTAAAAAATGACTGTTTTACGAGTGTGCGTTGCACAGTTCCCACGCACGCTCGTAGGTTTGCGAATTTTCAATATTTCCACTCCAGATTTTCAACATTGCCATTTTACCACACCTCCTCATGAGCAGTACAGCTGTCATTTTTCACATCCTGCCCAAAACGTGTTTCCGCCCATGTAGCGCACAATGGCGCAGTCGGTGTGCAAACTCAATGTATGGGACATATTAACAAAATCACAGTGACACTGTTCATGACCAGAGGTCTTAAAATGGCTATGTTGAAAATTTGGTGAAAAAAATCCTAAACATGACTGTTTTACGAGCGTGCGTTGCGCAGTTCCTACGCACGCTCGTAAGTTCGCAAATTTTCAATATTTACACTCCAATGACTTCCAAATACCTAAACAGCACATAGAAGCAAGCAACATTCGGTATTGACAAATGCTTGTTAAGATTGAAACATAACTATTCTTCAGAAGAGACAGTCAATGAACAGGGGAGGGAGAGGTACACTAGATTCAGTGATCAAGGCTATAAGCAAGCGATACTGAAAAATGCATTGGGTGAAGCCAATAACCAAGATAGGGGCTCTCCCTTGAGATCCAGAGTGAGAGAAATGACAAAAGATGGGGCATTTCATTTCATTTTGGAATGTAACAATATTGCTCCGCGAAGGTAAAATCTGTTCTAACCAGGCACTGGTACTTGCTCAGATAGTATAATGTGCCAGGCTTGTTCAGTGAACAGCCACATGTGACTTACTGCAGGACAAGGAATTTAGGTGATTTTCTAAATCACAGCCACTACATACCTGAAAAAATACGCCTCAACATGTGGTTACCAGAAAAGCCATTAGGATGCCATAAATGTGGGCACTGTTTGGCATGCAAATATATTATGCAGGGAAAGCAGTTCAAATACCCCACAATAGATGTTACAGTTGACATTCAAGAATTTTCCAGTTGCTACCGGCCCACTGGCACAGTGGTAGGGTTACCGCTTCTGGTGCCAGTGACCTGGGTTCAGGAACGGACTCGGGTGGCTGGAGGGCCAGCCGGGGGGAGGAGGATTGAGCACCCATTGGCCGCTCTCCTTCTCTGGGGAAGGGTGGGATGCCTGTTCTGCTACCCTACTGCCACCTGGCTGACTACAGGTGGCGGTGCAGTGGGACAGCCAGCAGCAGGAGGGACCTCAGCCGGGAGCTGGAGCATCTGCACATCATGACGTGCTCTGCACCTTGGCTCCCCTTACATGCCGATATCCTCAGGGGGTGGTGCCAGAACAAGGAAAAAGGCCTCACGGATGCCGGTGTGGATGGGATCCAGCTCCCAGATACCATAACCCAGCTCTTGTGGTGGACCATCCAGACCACCCGACACACACTACAATGGACTAGAGGGGGACGTTCTGGGATCCCCCTCCTCCCCGCCCGGCGGCGGGGTAGGCCGAGGCAGCATGGGGGCAGGTCTGGAGGCCCTCCGAGAGGTACTGGGGTGGGCAGAGAGAGCACAGGATACTCCGAAGAGAGTGGCATCCATGGAGAAGAGGAAAAAAAATTCCAGTTGCTCTACGCCATTTGTGGTATATGTGGAACAGAGTTCCTGTCCTGCATTCTATGTTGGTAGAACAAGATGGGCAAAGAAAGACTTCTTGAGCATTTAAGAGACATCTATGGTGAGAATTTGGATTTGGCACTTGGATTACACTTTAAAAATTGGCACAGCAGCAATCCAGCGTTACTTAAAGCAGCAGTGCAACGAAAAATGTTCCAAAAAATCTAGGTTCATCTGTGATTCAGTACAATATTAGCATACCTATCAAATGAATTTGTCTCAGTATCTCCTATGCTGGGCAGCATGAGTCTTTGTTTGTTTTTTTTCAGACATAACCCTTTCCAAGTCTACAATGCTATTTCTATGTAAAATGTGGCTGCCATCTTTTTCCTTAAGAAAAATTAAATTAAAACATTGATAAAATACTCAAATTGTGGTCAAATCAGAAAATTCTACAACCAAACACTTCTATAAGATGCCTGGAATCTTGTATAGTGAAACAAAAACATAGGGTCAATTTTTTTGCCCAGTTTCGTTGCACTGCTACTTTAAGTTTGTCATTACAGAACATGTAAAACCTCATGCTTGAAAGGATGATATGTGTACTTAACGCTGTTACAGAAAGAGTCAAAGGGGAGTCTCACTTTGGATTCCCTGTACCCCAAAGGTCTTAACAGAGAGCTGGATTTAAGCATTTATTTATGATGTAGTGTTCTTAGTATGCAATCAATGGCATTCATAATATTTATTATGTGTGACTATATTTACAGACCTCTTTTTGATAACTTTATAAATTAATGGCTGCTTTTGAGCTCCTCTTTCTTTGTGGCTAAGCCTTCTCTCCCCCTTTTTACATTGATCTGTTTGATTTGGGTCTCCTTGACTCTTTTTTAATTTTGCAATCAAAACTAAATACATCCCTTTATGCAGCACTATATGGTTGCGATTCCGCAGCATTTTTAATTTGTTTCGGTGAGGCCAGTATTTGCATGTGATCGCCTCTGCAGATCCAGCAGCATCTATTTAGTTGCTTACTTGAAATATTAGCTTTGAGGACTGGCACATTAATAGAATATTTTTGCATGATATGTCTTCCCAAGCCCCCCTTCCTTTTTTTTGTACTTTGCCTCCCTTCCCCTCCCCCGCCTCCCCTGTCTTCTCCCATTTCTCATTTCCCTCTTTTCCCTTTCCTTTGGGAAGGAAATCTATATATTAATAAAGAGTTAAGAACTTACTTTGTATTATTAATTTACAAATGTTGCGTGATGTGATTCCATGTAGATGTATACACTTTTTAATAAAAACATCTGTTCTGTATATACAGGTATTATGATATAATGCAAGTTATTGGGCTATTCTCTATTTTTGGAATGCGATTAAGGAATATTTTTATGATTGCTTATTTGAAATCAAATGACTGTGACATAGTGGGATTTAAATTATGTCATTCAGCTAACAGTATTTAAATGGGATGATTGTGTCTTTGACTCCACCCCCTGATGAAGAGGGATTGCTCCCTTGAAGCGCCGGGGACATGTTTTTCAATGTAAAAGCTTGAATAAATTTAAGCAACTCTTGAGTCTTGTGCACAGCGCTGCATTTTTGTGTTTTTGGCTGTATCCTGGCTTCTTTGTGGCTGCTCCATGTTTTGCTATTAGCGCAGCAGTTGTTGTGTTTTTGCAGTCTAGAAACTACCCGAAGGATGTCGTCCACCAACACCGTTTCCAACTCCTCCCATAAAGACAAAGTGCCCCTGTGCGAAGACCGGACACTGTTGGCTGATGACAGGCCACTTGAGGATATCCCAGCTCTGCTAGGGGACACCTTGTCCAGAAAGAACTGATTAAATTCATCACACTTTTATGTGGAAAATGCTCTACAGGATTACAAACAGATTGGATTTAAAGAGCAACTGTTTAGGTGCTGACCCCCAGAAGCATGAAAAACCCCTACCAGGCTCTGAGTCCAATGGTAAAAGAATTACATTTTATGTGTGCCCCCATTTAGGAAGGGATGGCAATTTGGCTCCATGGAGCTGAGCTACGCTGATCCCTTTCACTTTCTGGTACCTCTTCGGGCAGTGATCCTCCCTGGATCTGCCCCCGAGCTATCACATTTTGTGAAGTCACTATATGAATAGCATGTGGGGCATGCCCCATAGGCATAAATGGGGTTATTTTTCAAAGTAAAATTTTTGTAATTTAGATGACAGTTTGGAACAAATCATGGCCACCACTTAACTAACAAGGTCCTTGTTTAAATTCCACTATGTCCTTGCGAGTTAGTTGCTCTTTAATAATCTGTACACAGAGGTAAAAAGCTAAGCTGGTTAGTTCTTTCCAGAGGCGATCACCTGTGACAGGAATATTGAGTGTTTCAGAGTGGTTGCTCACTCATACTCTTCATAATGAGCCCTCCACACCAATTCTACTCTGAGTGGGACCTCTGCCAATAATACTCCAACCTTCACCCCTTAGTCTTCAACTTCCTAAGGTTAGCATCAAGCCATAGCGACCTGCAGTAGGAAATCAAGGGATGGACATGGAAAGGTGCTAGGGAGTCAACAACCATGGTAAGAGCCTTGTTGTAGTCCTCCACCGCAACCTCTGCTCTCATCACAAAAGCCGCCTCCATGCCCAAGATGTCCAGTGCTGCCAGGATACACATCCACTGTCCTTAAACTTGGTCCAACCAGGTATTTTTAGACAGTTTAAAACATTGAATCTATTCCAGGCCAAACAGAGTCACAATCCAAAAAAGTCTACAGTGAGAGAGTGACAATGCTGGCGAAAAAGGTGGTGACAGACCCTCTTCTCCATCAACACCACTCTGAGCTCCCTGATGAAATCCACTCCACAGCAGTCCAGAAAACAAATCCAATTTCCACGTCGAAGTCTAAACCATTGAGGGGACCACAAACCATAGAGTGTAATAAGGCAGAGTTGAATCAGCAGCAAACCCTGGGCAAACAACCACACAACAAGCTGAACACAAGGAGCAAGCGACTGCAGAGCGCTCACCAAATGAGCACTGCTCCAAGTCTCCTGGTGCTACAAACCCAGCAGCAGTCCCAGTGACAAATCAGCTCCCCTACCAGGGTCAAAACAGGATGGAAGGGAACTGTTAACTGCAGAGTCCCATGGGGCAGTGAGTCAGCTCAAAACAGCAGATAACGCAAGACACTGAGGCAAGATTGGAACAGGAGCACTCCTATTGCCTGGGCAGAGTTTAGACCAGTGAAGGTGGCCGAGGTCTCTGAGGTGATTTGGAAGTTGCAGCCCACCTGTTGTGGACTGGACCCGGGCCCAAAGCTTCTCCTAGTGGGATGTGCTGAGGCCATTGGTCCAGTGTTTGCTGGGATAGTCGTGTGTTCGCTTTCAGAGGGGGTCTTCCCTGATACCTTGAAGGAGGCGCTGCTGAAGCCCCTTCTGAAAAAAACATCTCTCAACCCCGACATCCTAGCGAATTATAGACCAATCTCTAACATCCCATTCTGAGGGAAGGTTGTTGAGAAAATGGTGGTTCTGCAGCTCAAGGAACACCTGGAAACCTACGACATTTACAAGCAAATCCAGTCCAGGTTCAGGGTGAGGCACAGCACCGAGATGGCACTGGTCTGGGTACATAATGACCTCCTCATGGCCAGAGATCAAGGGGAATGGTCATTTCTCATTATTCTCATTCTCCTTGATCTATCATCTGCATTTGACACTGGGGATCACATTGTGTTGCTGGATTGCCTTAGAAAGTGGTGTGGCCTCACCAGGGTTGTCATCAACTGGTCTGAGTCCTTTCTCTCAGGCAGGAGGCAAAAGGGTGGTGATGGGGACCTTTTCCTCTTCCCCCAGCCTCTAGCCTATGGAGTCTCCCAAGGTTCGATCATGTCACCAATGTTGTTCTCAGTGTACATGCTACCCCTGAGGAGGATCATTAGACAATACAGTTTGAGTTTTCACTGTTATGCAGATGATTCTCAGCTGTATATGTCCTTTGTACCAGGAACAAGTGGTTCTGTCGAAGTGCTGAATAAATGCCTTGCTGAGATCCAGGACTGGATGAACTCTTAACTGGTTGAGGCTCAACCGCAGCATGACATAGGTACTAGCAATTGAGCCTGGTCGTTGGCGGAGTGAGGGCACCTCTGGGATGACAACAGGCTTAATTCTGGGGTCAATACCATTGATGGCATCCTCTAGGGTGCGAAATCCGCTGTTGTCAAAAGCAGTTTTCACCATCTGAGGAACATTGCTTGGATTAAACCCCTAACCCCACCTGAAGATCTGCAATCACTGGTGCACACTTTTGTGACATAGGGCTTGACTACTGGAACACCCTTTATCTCAGGGTCAGTGGAGGGAGCCTCTGCCAGCTGCAGCTAGTACAGAACGCAGCGGCCAGGTTGTTGACATGATTACCCAGATTCTGTCATGTGACCTCAGTCCTGTGAGGTCTGCGGGTTCTCTTCAAGGTGGGCTTGCTCACCTATTAGGCCCTATAAGGACTGGGCCCAGGCTACCTGTCAGGCCTCCTACCCCAGCCATTCCAACTCGCTCCCTCAGTTCCTCCACCCAGGGAATCCTTGTGATTCTGAGGACCGGGCTGAAATCCTCAGTTGATCGCTCATTTGAAGTGGCTGGCTCTGTCTTCTGGAATTTGCTCCTAAGTTCTCTCAAGGAGGCCCCTACAGTGGAAGCGTTTAGGAGGGGCCTAAAAACTCATTTATTTAGGCTAGAGAATCCTGAAAACGTATTCTAATGTTGACTATATGATTTATTAATTATTGTAATTTTTATTATATATTTTATTTTTATTGTAATGTTCCTGGATGTTATGTATGTCGTCCAGAGGCTCTGGTGGAATTGGGCACCTTAAAAAATAAATGTTTACTTACTTACATGATGCTGCTCGTAAACTTCAGAGGTAAAACTGTAGACCCAATGGCAAGTTAGCAGAGAAACAAAATAAACAGTGCTTACAAATATGTACTATTGATCCAGCAGCATTCCGGTTATGCAGTTATCCAGCAGCCAGAATGGAAATATGTGAAACAGCGACGGTAGAGCTAAACAAAAAAAAAAAGTCTGGTAAAATGACCTTACCACTTAAGTTATCTAACGAAAAACTCCATAGTATCACTAATTATTCCTGCACTTTGCTAGCTAACAGGGTGCAGAAATGAGTGCCCTTTGAGCATAAAATAAAAGTTTAGCAAAGCTCACTCAGAGCTCGGCTGATGCACCACCCAGGTTGGCTACCGTCTTGGTCAAAAGCGCTTTAGCTTACTGTGCCTGTCTTGGCCACAAATTCTAAATAAGAAAAACATTACTGTTTCAGTATTTTCACTCAGAATAACATGCTTGTTATCTTCACAATTTCTTGCGTAGGTTGTTTTTCCCTAAGTCTTTTTATCCTTCTACTTCCCCTCAGCCCAGGGTTCCTCTTATCAGGTCTCTTTTGTGGATCATTGCCCGGCTCCACCGCTCCATTTCTCCCAGGACTTACTGCCTGCTTATGGTTCCTGTCTCTTGGCCTCCTCATGGCAGGGTCTTTGTGCTACCATAGACACCTCAGGACACTTAATGACTCCCAAGGTAGGCTGCCTGAGTAAATGGGTGTGTGGTCTGTGGGAGCTGCACAGACTGTCATACTGTTGCGAGGGGAAGATTCAACTCTTTTCCACGCCTCCCTGAGGATGATGTCAATGGCATAATCAGATGTGCTGGTGCACGGAGGCATACTGTGCAACAATGTCAGCATCCTCCTCCCCTACAGACACCCTCTGCAAGGGTCTGTCCTCGGCCCATTACTTTTCATGTTATACATCAGTGACTTAGGTGAGAACATCACTGATGTCAAATTACATTTTTACGTAGAGGATACTGCCTTGTACATTCCAAGATCTAATATCAGCACCGCTTGCTCTGACCGTCAGATTGCCTTCAATAAACTACAACTCACCCTTTTCCACCCTAAGCTGCTACTAAATGCCTACAAAACAAATAGTGTTCTCCACCTCACACAACACTGCTTCACAATGTGCTTCCGCCCCAGCCATCACTACATTACTGGGAGATACCCTCAAGGTAGCAGAATAATTATAAATACCCTGGAATACGGATTGACAACAACAGGGGTATGGATTGAGAGCAAACTATCCTTCTCTACCCGTATTGAAGCAGTATGTAAAAAAACTTGGGGCTAGACTTGGCTTTTGCTATAGAAACAAGCATTGCTTTCCACCTAATGTCTGAAAATGTCTGGTCCAGGTTACCGTTCTACTGATTGTGGACTATGCTGACCTAACTTACAGCCACGGCTCCATGTCATAATAGCGATTGCAAAACAGCGAGTGTATATCGCTGAAAAGCAAATCAGCGATATACACATGCCGGCGAAAAGACATTCAGCAAGGAATCTGAGTGTTTATGTGGTGGGGGGGCTGTACCCCCCGTGCCACCCCTCACAGGGGGCTTCATCCCTCGCACCCCCTACTAAAGGATTCTCAACTCCAGGGGGGTGCATGTGGGGGAGGGGTGGCACTCTGGATTCCAAGAAAAAAAAAACCCACAGGGCGGCCAGCTGCAGAATTCTTCCCCTGGACCCAGCCCCAAACCCAGTACCTACTGTGCCACAGCTAGCCACATACACCACCACACACACAGCTAACTTGGCTGCAGCAGGTACACTACCCCCTCACAAACCCTCTTTGCTATGCCCTCCTTCCAGTCGCCCTTCCCTACACTTGCTTTCATGTAGGGTCACTACCTTTGCAGGATAGCCCATGAGGAAAGCGCTGAATATGAGTTGCTATTTTGATGGTTGCTCATGTTAAAGTTGCTGTCCTCACTGGATACCTACAGCCACTGTTCTGCTACTTGTCTTTCCAAGTTAGATGTGCTGTATCATTGTAGTTGGGTATTTGTAAGACAATAGAAGAGTTACACACCCACAAGATATCTAAAAGATCTAAAGCCGGAGTGGCGGCTGCAATTGCAGTATGACAGCTTTCTATTATTATTTAACTTATTTAAACTGCAACATGCGGTTAATCCAAGAGCAGTAACAGAGTCCTTCCTGCTCCATACAGCAAGGAGGTTCCTCAACGTGCGCCATGCGCACCTCTCGGGGCACGCTTTACATTTTATCTTTATTTCCTTCCCTTCATGGGCATCAGCATAAACAAAGCACCACCCACGCTTTCTGTTCAAGCTCCCACTTCGGGTGCTTGCCTTAGTGCAACATGCGCTGATTCTCTTACATCGGGGTACAATAACAACCAAGGCAGCAGAGGCTGCTGAAGGCTTTTCCTAGAGGCTCGTCCTTTTTCTCTTAGTGCCAAGGAACGGCAGGGAAAGAGGTCAGTAGTAAGGAGGGGTTGCTGTAGCTTTGTTGCATTGCCTTTATTTTTAACGTGGCACCACTTTTTACTTAATACCTGCTTTGAAAGCACTCACGTGTCTTCTTCCCCAAGCCTATCAACAGTAGTGTTTTACTGTGTACCTACACACAGCAAAAGACAGTAAACCACTTGTAATGTACTTTCTTTAATGAATTTAAGTACGTACTGCAATACAGCAATCAAAAGCACAGATGCATTTTGCATTCTCCCTATGCGCTTTACTTCCCATAGTTGTAAGTCAGAAATTGGGGGGGGGGGGGGTTATAAGAATATCAGTGCCCCTACTCATGACAAGGGACACCCTGTCACAATCATAGAGCACTTAGGTTCATATAACAGAGTCGGTGCCCAAGACTCATCATTCCGTATTGTATGCCACAGTCTGCTGGTCTTCATTAACTATCAGAGTATTATTACACCTGTACATATGGGCATACTAGGTTCTATTAAATGATCTCCCAGGATATGTTATTGAACTCTTCCATCTATCCCACAGTTGCTATTCTCTCAGAAAAAATAATTAAATCCTCCTGGATATTCTGAGACATGCTACGCAGCACAAAAAATCCGCAATCAGTTGTGTTATTCCCACAGTTTGAAACTCACTGCAGACCTCTTTAAAACTCAGCTCACTGGTGACTTAGCACCTTTAATGTACTCACTGTAAAATTATGTACCGAGATCTGCTCTTGTGAATAAACCATGCTTCATTTATTCTCGTCTTCCTCAAGTTTGGTTCCTGTTTGCGTGGCATTGCTTCCACTAAGTATACCTGATGACAGTTTGAATTCAATGAATTTACTTCTAATTTGTGGCTAAGGCTCTATATTTTTATACATCTTTGTATTCTGTATCATTGCTTCTGACTTACATATGCTATCCTATCCAGGACCTCCTTGAAAATGAGCTTGCTCAATGGAGCCTTTTCCTGGTACAATAAATGAAATGAGTGTACCACAACCTGTGGTCACCCAGGGGTGGAGTTGCTGTAAGGATAAGCTCCCTTCCTCCCGAAGGTAAGGAGCATCCTCTAGAATGCTCTATGCCCTTCCCCAGCCTGCCCTCCGATCAAGCCTTGTTCTAAACTCGGGGCGCTGGCATTACAAACAATAAACCTTCTGCTGTGCTGATGGGCCAGCTAGAATGTAAAGTGTTTTTTGGGGAGTACTTTGTTAAATATAGTGATCTTTGACATTTGTGTATTTGGTTCAGTTGAGAAGAAACTAGAGTAACAGAGTAATATAGTACTGGGGTGATGGAAGACATGGCGTCCACCTTGTCCCATCCATCCTGCCTGCAGTGACTGTACCCAACAAAACACACATCGAAGTAAAATGGATCTCATTTTTAATTAAACCCATTTGGCTACATTGGCCAATATTTTTTTTTAAAAGCAGCAACATTCCCTCCGTCTGGGACAGCATGTTATCCACATGGGACAGCACCAGCTCCATGTGGGACAACACCCTCTCCATGTGGGACAGAACCCACTCTACGAACGACTGCAAATTCTCCAGGTGACTGCACATACTCCATGTGGGACAGTAGACTATGTGGTGCAGCACACTCTCCATGTGGGACAGCACTAACTACATGGGTGGGACAGTACCCAATCCATCTTGAACAGTACCACTCTCTGTGGGACCACACCAGCTCCATGTGGGACAGCACCCTCTCCACGTGGGACAGAACCCACTCTACGAAGGACTGCAAATTCTCCAGGTGACGGCACATACTCCATGTGGGATAGCAGACTCTGTGTGGTGCAGCAAACTCTCCATGTGGGACAGCACTAACTCCATAGGTGGGACAGTACCCAGTCCATCTTGGACAGTACCACTCTCTGTGGGACCACACCAACTCCATGTGGGACAGCACCCTCACCACGTGGGACAGCACAAACTCCACGTAGGACAGCACCCACTCCACACTGGTCAGCACCCACTCCACATGAGTCAGCACCCACCCCACGTGGGTCAGCACCCTTTCCATGTGGGTCAGCACACTCTCCATGAGGGAAAGCACTTTCTCCATATGGACAGCACCCACTCCATGCAAGGCAGCACACTCTCCATATGGAACAGCACCTAATTTAAGTGAGACAACACCCATTCCATGTAAGACAACAACCACAGCAACACCATCCACATGGTCAGAAAAGTCTTGTACTAGGTAGAAGGAGAGCAACATTGCCTGAAGTAGAACTTTTTTAAGTCAATATTTTCCCACTTTCCAGTTGTTCATGTTTTCATGGGCAAACATAATTGTCCATGAGAATTCACAGTCACCCCTGTTCCGTCAGTGATCTTTGCCCTTGATAATTCCAGTCCTAGTTTGTACCCGAGTCACGAACACTGTTGTTTGTGGTTAACGAACATGCATGAATGGCTGGAAAACCACACAATCAGCAGAAACCAAACAGGAACTAAGTCCATTTTCAGTTTTGTAAATGAAAGAAAAAAGAGGTAGGCAAAATACAATTTTAAATATTTCAGGCAGGAGCCATGATTGGCCATGACAAGTACAGTTTACAGTGTATGTTATCGATATTGGTTTTATGACTTGTTTTTAAATTGTGATACGGAATTTTTATTCTTTGGCCCCCATATTCAAATGGTTAGTGCGGCACTAACAAGTCATATACAGAGGACTCCAGAGTGCCATTCAGAGCCCCCAGAGTGCCATGCTAACCTAGCAGCACGACTGTGCAAAATATACTGCTGAACCTATGCAAATGAATGATCCCTTATGCATATAGGGAGCAGTGTCATATTTATGGGTGTTGAGTGCTTCATAACCACCATTGCAATGCTGTTTACCACTGCTGACACCCTGGCCCTATCTGAGTGCCGTGGCTGAGCCCATCACCTAATGCCGATGTTGACATTATGGTCACCATCCTTGGTATTTAGTGCCCCCCCGAACACCCATAGTGATAATGAATCCCATCTCGTTGCTGTCTAGTGGACCCCTTACTCCCTTGATCACCCATGGCAATGTGTAAGTCCAACCTCCTGGTGTTTAGTGGATCCCCCACAACCCCTGCCTGGTTGACCATGGTGATATGTAAGTCCATCTTTCAGGGATCTAGTGCCCATCCCAACCAATTGCCAGCCCCCACCCACTTAGGATCCCCACCTGCAACCCCCTCACCCAGTCACCGGTTTCACCTTGCATAATGGTGACTGGCACAGCCCTTCACTCACTTCCATGGCCAGCCACCATTTGAATGTCAATGAGCATGATCTCCGAGTACCGGAGAAACAGCTGATTTTACAGAACTTGTGATCGTGCTCAATGGCAGTCAGATCGTGGCCTGCCATGGAGGTGAGCAGAGGGCTAGACCGGTCACCATTATGTGAAGTAAAACCTGTGACTGGGGTGAGGAAGAATGCAGGGCTGGGGGGCTGGCAATTGGTTGAGGTGGGCATTAGACACCTGAAGATGGATTTACATATCACCATGGGCAATCAAGGAGGGGGGTGGGGGCCACTAGACACCAGAGAGATGGGATTCAGTATCACCATGGGCAATCAAGGAGGGGTGGGGGGTCCACTAGACACCAGAGAGATGGGATTCAGTATCACCATGGGTGTTTGGGGGTGGGGGTCCACTAGACACCAGAGAGATGGGATTCAGTATCACCATGGGTGTTTGGGGTGGGGGACCACTAGACACCAGAGAGATGGGATTCAATATCACCATGGGCAATCAAGGAGGGGTGTGGGGGGTCCACTAGACACCAGAGAGATGGGATTCAGTATCACCATGGGTGTTTGGGGGTGGGGGGTCCACTAGACACCAGAGAGATGGGATTCAGTATCACCATGGGTGTTTGGGGGTGGGGGACCACTAGACACCAGAGAGATGGGATTCAGTATCACCATGGGTGTTTGGGGGTAGGGGGACCACTAGACACCAGAGAGATGGATTCAGTATCACCATGGGTGTTAGGGGATGGGGGGACCACTAGATGCCAGGGAGTGTTACAATATAGGTCACACAGGGTGATCAGGGGGTTGGGGAATCACTAGATGCCAGGGAGGGTACATACCCTGACTAACCTATTCATAGCATGGGCACTAAGAGCTGTGCACCATGCTAATGAGCCTATAATAAGCATGCAAATGAGCCTATAATGAGTGTACTAATGAGCCTATAATGAGCATGTAAATGAGCCTATAATGAGCATGTAAATTGATCCTTAGCACCTTGCATGCCCAATGGGCTCATTGGAAAGCTAGGGCTGAATATGGTCCACAGGAATCCTGGTGCAATCCCGTTTTGGTCAAAGCTATGTCCAGTGGGCTCCTCTGTGGGCCATGTGCAGCCTTTGACCACATCAGTGCAGCACATAGTCAGCAGGGTGTGCTAACTGTCTTAATATTGCTCAGAGCTGGCCATGGACTATTTGTCTTGCAACACTGCTGGCTGCATGGCGCTATCAGAAAGCTCTGAATATGGGTGCCTTGGTGTGCTAATAAAAATATCATGGATGAGATCCTGGTTTAAATATAAACATTGATTCTGTCACATCAGCAGTTCCGTCATTCAACTACTCATGGTATAGATTCCCAAACTGTATAAAATATTTCTAGTCACGAGTTTAGCCTCATTTTGAGACTGCTCCACCTAAGCCCTTTACCAGGGTCTATATAATTTAAAGTGGTATTAAAGATATCAACCCCAAGTTTGAAGATCATCTTAAAAGCTACAGCGCTCTTGATTTATTGCATTTTTGTTTAGTTTTTTTTTTTAGTTTGTTGCAGCTGTTATTCTAGGACGTGAAAATAAACGAAAGCTATCTAACGTATCTTTTTTTAATATAAAACATGTTCCTTAAAATACATTGTAGCTGTGTTACTAAAATCTATAGTTTGTCAAAAGACAAATGTTTTTCATTATTCAGTTTATTTCCCTGGTCATTGGCACTGCCTATCTATGCCTGGAAACTACCTATCCCCGCCCTCCATCACTTCTGGCACTTAGCTGTCCTCATAAGGTTTGCAGGGCATTTCTGCCCTGTGGTGGGTTCCATTAAGGGGCCTGACAAGGGGAAGTCTCCCCCCCATGGACCGTGAGCTATTGAGGACAGTGGCCAGTTGGATGGATGCTGGCTGGGTGTGTTGACAACATACTGCCTCACTCCGTGGATTCTTGCTCACTTTCATTTCTCCTGCTCCCAAGGATGCAGCCGGGAAGGGCTCTGTTGTGCAAATGCAGATGCAGTTGCATTGATGCACTCTGGAGATGGGCTGCATCCTCTGTTCCTGAAGCACCTCCAGCTGCACTACCATCTGTGGTCACCCAGGTAACAGCAATGCAGAGGAAAATGTTACCTGCTCTTCCCAGAGAAGAGAAGAGAAAAGAATCTTTCTCCCCCGGCCAGCCTCCAAGATCACGGGCTCTTTCCCAAACCCAATCAAAGGTGTCATATCCATGAACAAGGTGAATTTATTATTTTGTTTCTATTCAGCTACAGTTCTTTGCCAGAGTTGCTATAGAATTCTTCAAGTATGATCACTGAAGTATGGCCCTTACCAATATGTTTTCTGAATGTTCTGGACAACCCACGGGCAACCATAATCTCAGGAGCATGGGACAGCAACCAGGTTTTCTTACTTTATTTGCCTATAGAATGCAGATTTTGACACGTTAATATAAATCACAATACTGTTATTTTCTTTTGCAATTGTGAAGAAAAAACTAGGTTTATACAAAAAAATGGATTTTTTAGCATAAAAAATTATGTTTGAAGTTATCACATCTTTAGAGTTTCATTTTATGGTGGCCTAAATAGAAATTGGCCCATTATTGGGCCATTATATCAGTTGTGAAAGAAAAGCGGTTCCATTAGAAAGAACAGCAGCAGCAACGGGTAAGTAAAAGAAAGCTATTTCAAAAGTATGTGTGGATCACATATATTCATTACAGAATCTTATGGTTGTTACAAAAAATGAAATTAACTGAGTTGAGTAGATACTGTTGTTTTTTTAACCCAGGGAGCTTATGAAATAAACAACCATATATAACCATGGACGACCATGGTCAAGTTGAATAATTCTCAAACTATATAGACCATTGTCATCCATGGCCTGTCCCTGGGCCTTGTACTGTCAATAGCTGTCCACAGATAACCATAAAAGAACCCCCAAAACAAATGGCCTGAGGGAAGGGTTACCCTTGAAGGACATTTGGCCATACAGACAGATTTCAAACAGAAGCACAATTGCACGTATCCCAATAATGGAAAGCATCATGGGAAACATATGCAGATCCTCACAAAGGAATTTGGACTGGCTGAACTTTAAGCAGAATTACATGATGCCGAAAGGCCTCACAATGCAGCCAGAAAAGGCTGAGAACAGCAGACATAGACACATGTTTTGTCCCTGTTAAGACTCATCAATGTGACATATCTATAACTCAGCCCAGAGGGAGGTCGGCTCTCTCCCTCCGAGCTGAGTTACAGATATGGTACACTGATGAGTCCTAACAAGGATAAAACACGTGCCTGCTGCTCTCAGCCTTTACTGCTTGCACTATGAGGCCTTTCGGCACCATGCAGTTCTGCTTAAAGTTGAGACAATCCAAATTCCTTCATGGGGATTTGCATATGCTTCCCATGAGGGTTTGCATTATTGGGGTATATGCAACTGTGTTTCTTATAGACAAACCATGTTTCAAATCATTGACAAAGGATAAAGGACCAGAATCACTGACCATATACAGTATAACGCGATCTACCCTTGTACCACTATGGTCTGTCCATGATCCGAAGAGCTGACCCATTGTAGATTTTTTCTTATGTTTGCTTGCGCACATGTGCAAGAAACATTATGCGGCAGCTTAGGAGAGAAGCGGGTTGTGGAGGTGCAGCACTGTGGCAGCCAACAGCGGCACTGCATTTGGAGGCTTGGCACTGGTGGACCAATGCAGGCACACTGTGCTGATGACATTGGTTTCCAAAAGTGCCACCAAGTTGAAATGATTTTGCTGCTGCAATGAGGAGCCACCTCATCATTGCAGCGTCAGCCATTCCACTGCAATGAGAGAGCGTCCCATCATTGCAGGGCAGTATGTTGCCTAGTGTAAAATTTTTTGTAAACATGGCGGCGGCTTGCCTCCACCTCACAGCCCCAAGAAAGCCAATGGGGATGGCCAATCCCTGTATTGGCATGCCCCTGACCCAGTTCATTTGCTGATGGGGAAACCCACTCCCCATTGGCATAATGTAACCCCCTCCCCATTTGTTGTGTGCCGAGGGGGTGCCCAATCCCCCTCGGCATCATGCCCCCCCAAACAGTCGTTCTTTGCTGACGGGGGGCCCAATCCCCATCAGCTAAGTCCCCCACCCCAAAGGCAGGTGGCACACTGGAAACTCACCCCAGTGTGCTGAAAGCAAGCCTGAAAAAAAACCTTCCTGCAACATCTTTTTTCTTTTTTTCTCCCTGAAGAAAGAAAATGGTTCCACGCCAGTCACCTGCCCCTCCCCAGCCCGCACCCACCCACTGCGCACACTACCTCCCCACACCCCCCTCACCCAATACTTACCTCCGGAGCCTGGTGCAATGATCTTCGATGGACCGGGAACACGTCTGCACTCTTCAAAGCCAACCACTAACTGAAGAAATACCGGTAAGCTGTATAATGGCATAAATAGGTTTTTCTCAACTTTGGTGCATATCTCAGGCATTTTGGGGAATTTTGACACCAAATTTTCAACATGGGGTTATTGGGACCCCTCCTCCTGAATTCAGACACTATCATGGCATTATTCAGTCCTGAAAGGTGATTTCGCGGTCACTTCATGGAATCACCATTTGGGACCAATTAACGAAATGACAGGTCCAGTGTTTATAAGGTGGGTTCTCAAAACCCATGTTGCAAATTTGGTGAAAATCAAAATGACTGTTTTACGAGTTCATGCTATGAAGTTTCCAATGCGACACCATAACTTTCGCTAATTTTATACAAAAGTTGGAACAAAGAGGAAGCAGGGAACTACAGACCAGTCAGCCTCACCTCGGTAGTGGGGAAGATCATGGAAGCACTACTGAAGGAGAGATTGGTGGAACATCTGGTTGTCAAAGGACTACAGGACCCAAGGCAGCATGGTTTCACCAGGGGGAGGTCATGTCAGACCAACCTCATTGAATTTTTTGACTGGGTGACTAGGGAGGTGGATCAGGGGAGGGCAGTGGACATGGCCTATCTGGACTTCAGCAAGGCCTTTGACACTGTGCCACATAGAAGACTATTACACAAACTGGGGAATATGGGTGTGGGCAGGACAGTTGTGTGGTGGATAGGTAACTGGCTGGGTGGCAGGACACAGAGGGTGGTGGTAAATAGCTGTCACTCCACAGAGGGAAGAGCGACCAGTGGGGTACCACAGTAATCAGTGCTGGGACCGGTCCTATTCAACATCTTCATCAGTGACATGGCGCAGGACCTAGAAGGCAGAATTTCACTGTTCGCTGATGACACAAAGCTCTGTAACAGAGTAGACACACCAGAGGGTGTAGACAGAATGAGAAGCGACCTGCAGAAACTTGAAGAATGGTCAGGGGTTTGGCAGTTGAAATTCAATTCAAGGAAGTGCAAGATAATGCATATGGGGCACAAAAACCCTGACACAATATATCAGTTGGGGGGTGAGGATATAGCATGCACCAAGCAGGAAAGGGATCTTGGGTTATCATCTCTGATGACCTCAAGGTAGGGAAACAGTGTGACAAGGCAGCAGGTAAAGCAAATAGGATGCTGGGATGTATAGGCAGGGCATTACCAGCAGGAAAAGGGAGGTCATAATTCCGCTATACAAGACACTAGTGAGGCCCCACCTGGAGTACAGTGTACAGTTCTGGAGACCATACCTCACGTAAGGACATAGACGGGTAGAGAAGGTTCAGAGGAGGGCAACAAAGATGGTGCATGGATTGCATCAGAAGTCCTATGAAGACAGGTTGAAGGAACTGAACATGTACTCCTGGAGGCAGAGGAGGGAGAGGGATATGATAGAGACATACAAGTATCTTACAGGGAGGAACAGGGTGCAGGAAAACACTATTTTTAAGCGAAAAAGATGTTCCAGGACTAGAGGGCATGGGATGAAGTTGGAGGGAGGACGATTCAGAGGAAACATGAGAAAGAATTTCTTCACAGAACGGGTGGTGGACAAGTGGAACACCCTGCCAGAGGAAGTGGTGGGGGCTGAATCAATCACGGGATTTAAGAATGCATGGGATAGACATAAAGGAATTCTGGAGGTCAGGGGTAAGGTGCAACAGACTTCTAGGAAAACAAACTGAACTTACAAGCTCAAATGGGCAGACTGGGTGGGCCATAGGCCCTTATCTGCTGACACTTTCTATGTATCTATGTATGTATCTATTTGTAATATTTTCACTCCAGATTTTCAACATTGGCATTTTTTCACACCTCCTTATGAACAGTACAGCTGTCATTTTTCATATCCTGCCCAAAATATGCGTTTACACTTCTGGCGCAGAATAGTGCAGTCGCTGTGGGAAATCAATGTTCAGGACAGATTAGGAAAATCATAGTGACACTGTTCATGAGCAGAGGTCACAAAATGCCTATGTCGAAAATTTGGTGAAAAAATTCCACTAAATGACTGTTACGCGCATGCGTTCTGCAGTTTCTATGTAAGCCCGGAAGTTCGAGTATTTTTAATATTTTCACTACTGATTTTCAACATTGCCATCTCTTCACACCTCCCTATGAATGGTACAGCTGTCATTCTTCACATCCTGCCTGATCTGTGTTTTTGTACATCTGGCGCAGAATGGCACGGTCGGTGTGGGAACTCAAAGTTTGGGACACATTAACAAAATCACAGTGCCACTGTTCATGAGAAGAAGTCCCAAATGCTTTCATGAGGTTGGGGTCATGAAAAGGCCATGTTGGAAATTTATAGTGCAAATACCGTCAAATGCCCGGGGCGTTAGGGTTTCTAACCATAACGTCCCATCCTGTACAGACTGACAGGCATCAGGGATGTGCCTTTGGATTGCCGACTGTAATGCTCATGCCATTCCACCCCCACCCCACCACCATGCAGGCAGTGACAGGCATCGAGGTGTGCCTTGAACTCTTCGGCCCCAGAGTTCATCCTGTTCTCCTATACTGCACCATTTCAGTGTATGTCCTTATGGAATCGGGTGACTGTACAGTCGAACACCCCAAGGCACACCTCAGCATGTGTCAGTGTCTGCAGGATAGGATGAAGTGAAATGGCATGAACATTTTGGGCGCTGGCCCAAATGCATACCCCAATGCCTGTCCGTCTCTGTAGGGTAGAGGTGGGGTTGGCATGAAGTTCAATACTTTACTGCCATTCCTATTCTGCATCTCTCTAACTCCTGCATTTCCAGTGGTAATACCAGCAAACAAACAATCGGCATTGACAAATGCTTGTTTAATTTTGCAGCTTGGGGTTCACTGCAGTCATTGTGTCTGATGCAGAACGTGCACTTGTTTGAGATCTTTTGCTTGGTTACCTTGCCTTGTAGAGGACATCAAGCAAACAGTGAAGCAATGAGAAGAACCTTGTTTACTTGCAGCTTCACCATAACAATAAAGTGTTCAATAACTCAATAAAAGACTTCTCGTTTCAGTCTGTTGTGATCAGTGTATCTTTTCCTCAAGTACCTTTTAATTATTCTCCTTCACGATGTCATCCGTTTCTGTAACTACTGGTTGAAAACAGACCCTGAAGTGTTTTAAAACTCTGCCTCAGGATTGTAGCGCTTCACAAATGAAGGACTCTCTAATGCAAAATCTTAGATGCTATCTTGAGAAAAAACAGTCTCCATTTTAATTAAAACAGTAGGGGAATCTGTATTATGTTATGTTAGTATAATGGAAGTATAAAAGGAGCACCTCAGTTAGACTGTAATTATGTCTGTGGGAGGCTAACTCAGGGGTTAGAACATGCAGCGGTGACTCTCTTGTGCTGACCCACTTTGAATTTCATCACAACCACTTAGTGTGGCCCTACGCAAATCAATTCCTGTACTTAACCTCGTCTGTCTCACCTCCCTTCCCCTCACTCTCACTCTCACTCACCTTCTCTCCCCTCCTCTCTCTCTCTCTCTCACACATTCTTTCTCTCACGCTCTTGTTTCTCTAACTTATAGTAATTCTATGTACTGCACGTTGTTGTGCTCCAGTGTGATCCTCTGCTACAGTCTAACTAATGTCATTGAATTATGTTAAACAGACTGTGCTCTCACTGCCTGTATTGAAGCTGTCAGCTGACAGTCAACGTGTGTGTGCTTTGTAGACACAACTAGAAGCCTCTGCCATGATGCTATTACACCCCATCATGGATCAGTTACAAGGCTGTGAGACAACAGTGACATACAGGGACCTGAGTATGTGGGGGGCAGATTAGGGAGGAAAGAGTACTGTATTAAGATGGTGTCAGGTGGGGATGCTAGTAGAGCAACCAGATATTATGACAAGCATTTGTCAATGCCGAATGTTTGCTTGCTAGTATTAGCATTGGAAATGCAGGAGTTAGACAGATGCAGAGTAGGAATGGCACTGAAGTATTGAACTTCTCACCAACCCTACCTCCACCCTGTAGAGACGGACAGGCATTGGGGTATGCGTTTGGGTTGTCGCCCATAACGTTCACGCCATTTCACCTCACCCTATCCTGTAGACACCGACAAGTGTTGAGGTATGCCTTGGGGTGTTCGGCTTTACAGTCACCCCACTCCATAAGGACATACGCTGAAATGAGTACAATATAGGAGAATGGGGTGAACTCTGGGGCCAAATAGTCTAAGGCACACCTCGATGCCTGTCATTGGCTGTAGGGTGGGGGAATGGGGGTGGAATGGCATGAGCATTACAGTCGACAATCCAAAGGCACACCCTTGATGCCTGTCAGTCTGTACAGAGTGGGATGTTATGGTTAGAAACCGTAATGCACTGCACATTTGTTGGTATTTGCACTACACATTTTCAAGATGGCTATTTTGTGACCCCCACCTCATGAAAGCATCTGGGACCTCTTCTCATGAACAGTGGCACTGTGATTTTGTCAATGTGTCCTGAACTTTGAGTTTCCACAGCGACTGTGCAATTCTTCACCAGATGTACGAAAACACAGATCGGGCAGGATGTGAAGAATGACAGCTGTACCATTCATAGGGAGGTGTGAAGAGATGGCAATGTTGAAAATCTGTAGTGAAAATATTAAAAATACTCAAACTTCCGAGTGTACGTGGAAACTGTGCAACACATGTGCGTAACACAGTCATTTAGTGGAATTATTTACCAAATTTTCAAAGTAGACATTTTGTGACCTCTGCTCATGAACAGTGTTGCTATGATTTTCCTAATCTGTCCCGAGCATTGATTTCCCACAGCGACTGCGCTATTCTGCGCCAGATGTGTAAATGCATATTTTGGGCAGGATATGAAAAATGACAGCTGTACTGTTCATAAGGAGGTGTGAAAAAATGCCAATGTTGAAAATCTGGAGTGAAAATATTATAAATGCGAAAAATTACGAGGGTGCGTGGAAACTGCTCAATGTACATCAGAACACAGTTATTTCATAGACTTTTGTCACAAAATGTTCAACATAGGCATTTTAGCACCTCTGCTCGTGAACTGTGCCACTGTGATTTTTTTTAATCAGTCCCGAACACTGACTTGCCACAGCGAACACGCTATTCTGCGCCGGAAGCGCGAAAACATATTTTGGCCAGGATTTGAAAACTGAAAGCTGTACTGTTCATAAGGAGGTGTGGAAAAATGCCAATGTTGAAAATCTGGGGTGAAAATATTACAAATTCTTGAAGTTATGAGAGTGCGTGGAAACTGCACAACGAATGACCATGCCATTGTGCGCCAGATGTACAAAAACACAGATCAAGCAGGATGTAAAGAATGAAAGCTTTAAAATATTCATAGGGAGATGTGAAGAGATGGCAATGTTGAAAATCTGTAATGAAAATATTAAAAATACTCAAACTTTCGAGCGTACATGGAAACTGTGCAACGCATGTGCTTAACACAGTCATTTAGTGGAATTATTTCACCAAATTTTCAAAATAGTTATTTTGTGACCTCTGCTCATGAACACTGTCACTATGATTTTCTTAATCTGTCCTGAACATTGATTTCCCACAGCAACCGCGCTATTCTGCGTGCGGTAGATGTGTAAACACATATTTTGGGCAGGATGTGAAAAATGACAGCTGTACTGTTCATAAGGAGGTGTGAAAAAATGCCACTGTTGAAAATCTGGAGTGAAAATACTACAAATTTGCGAAGTTATGAGGGTACGTGGAAACTGCACAATGCATGCTTGTAACACTGTCATTTTATGGACATTTGTCACCAAATTTTCAACATAGGCATTTTAGGACCTCTGCTCATGAACAGAGAGACACTGTGATTTGACATACGAACATATTAACATATGAATCTGCCAGCAGAACACACCAATCGGTCTGTGTAAGTCTGCCCGAGTGTGCAGCTAGCACCCTAGATTGCAGCTGCCCCAGCTTCCTCCCCCTCAGTTCCTCCCCCGCTTGTCCCAGCCCCTGCCCCACTGTCTCTTCCTCTTGGTTCATCCCACTCCTTCTTAAAGCTATTGACTGTCCTACATGTTACCAGCCCTTCTGGCAGCACATTCCAACTAGACACCACCCTCTCAGAGAAGTGGTGCCTCCTCATTTCCCTCTTGAAACGTCCCCCTTCCGATCTTAGTCCGTGCCCCTCGTCTCTCTTCCACTCCTCAGTTTAAACACCCCCTTGGTGCTAGGTTTATTTACCCGCTCGGATATTTAAACGCTTCAATCATATCCCCGCTATCCCTCCTCTCCTCCAGCATGTACATGTTGAGCTCCTTCAGCCTAACTTCATATTCCTTTCCCTCCATCCCCTTTAATATTTTTGTTGCCCTCCTTTGAACCCCCTCCAGTAACTTTATATCTCTCCTCAGGTATGGCTTCCAGATTGCACACAGTACTCCAGGTGCGGTCTGATCAATGATCTGTAGAGAGGTAGGATCACATCCCTGTGTCTGGATGAGAACCCCCTTGTGATGCACCCCAGCATCCTGTTTACCTTCGCTGCTGCTCTCCTGCACTGGGCCGAGTTGTTCATGCTCCCAGTTACCAACGCACCTAGGTCCTTCTCCTCCTCCTCTGTGATCCCCAACCAATAGTCCCTCTTCTGGTTCTTAGCCCCGGAGTGCATTACCTTACACTTCTTTGCATTGAATCCTAGCTGAGACTTCACTGACCATGTCTCTAGTTTTGTTAGGTCCCCCTGCAGTTTTTCCCATCCGTCCTCTTTGTCCACCACCGCCCCCAATTTGGTATGCTCTGCGAACAGACTAACACTGCTATCCACTCCATGTGCTATATCGGAGATAAAGAGCCCAAATGGCACCGAGCCCAGCACTGACCCTTGCGGCACCCCGCTTGCCACTGCTTTGGGTGCCGAGAGCTACTCCACCACCACCACCCTCTGCACCCTCCCCTGTAACCATTTCTCTATCCATTTAGTCAGCTTTTTCCTACTCCCCACTGCCGTCACCTTCCCCCCAGTTTGTTTGTTTGTAAAATTTTATTTTTATACAGGAAAACTTTTGTTGGGACATCAGACCCGTTTTCAACAAAGTCCTGTTTATAAATAACAAACAGTACAATAATACAAAACATCACATCACAATTACACATCAAATTATTACTTAAAACAGGTACATGTTAATTGCAAATATTCTCTTAATTTGCTATTAAAAATGGATGAATTTTTAATAACCTTCAATCTCTGGAGCAATTTATTCCAATAATAAGCAACTGTATTCTGGAGCATTTCATTTCCATATTTATTCTGAGATCTAATCATGGGGATTTCTTTACCAAAAGATCTTGTGTGCATAGTTAAGAACCTGTCATCTTTAAATGTAATATGATCAGACAAACAATGTCTAGGTTCATCTTTCAATATTTGGTAACACTGTTTATACCAAATATAGACCCTTCTCTATTTTGGGTCTAACCAGTTTAATTTTTCGTATAAATCACAATGATGCACTCCATGCCTACTTCTTGTTATAAATTTACTCATTTTATAATAAACCTGATTTACTTTATTTAACACTGTGGTGCCAGAGTGCATATATAATATGGACCCATATTCTAAAACTGGGATTAATAACTGCCCAACCACATTCTCCCTTACTTTCTTAGTCACATTCCCTGCTACCCTTCTTAATACCCCTAATTTTTGAGTTACCTTTTTCACCTGTATGCTAACATGTTCTGAATACTTTAAACCAGTCAATCTGTACCCCCAAATATCTATATGTGCCAACCACTGTAATCTGTGTATTCCCAGCTAAATTAATATGGAGTTCAAATTTCCCTCTATTTTTCAATCCACCAAATACCATGCTTTGTATTTTTTTTTTAATTCAACAACAAACCACGGTTATTAAACCAGGTCTGTAATACATTTATATCCTGTTGAAGTTTATGAGTTAATTGTTCCATATTATCAGCAGATGCTACAATTACAGTATCATCCACGTCATTCTGACATCACAGTGTTCCATTTGCCTTGGAAGATTATTCACATAAACATTAAACAGGAGGCGCCCATGAGGCACTGTATCAAAGGCCTTACTTGAAGTCCAAGTACAGGACATGTACCGCATGGCCCCTGTCCAACTTCCTTGTCACCCAGTCATAATACTCTGTTAGGTTGGTTTGACAAGAAATCCCTGAGACAAGCCCATCTTGGAGGCCATTACTCACTAGGAATTCCACCAGCCTCTCCTTCAGTATTGCCTCCATAAGCTTACCCACTATGGACGTAAGACTTACCGGCCAATAATTTCCTGGCTCCTCCCTAGGCCCACTCTTGTGTAAGGGCACCACATGGACCACCCTCCAGTTCTGGGGCACACATCCTATTTCCAGGGACGTGTTGAACAGATCTGCCAGTGGCACAGCCAACAGCTCTGCCATCTCCCTCAGCATCCTGGGGTGGATGCCATCGGGACTTGGTGTCTTGTCCACCCTTACTGACCTCAGCCCCTCTAGCACCCTACTCCCTGTGATCTCTTTGTCCGTCACCTCCTTCCCCCTTTCCCCACCTCCCCAGCCCATTCTGGTAGTGGACCATCCCTCTTCTTAGTGAAAACGGAGCAGAAGTACTCATTTAGAATTTCCACTTGCTCCTTCCCCTTTTCCACCCAATCCCCTCCCTACTTTATCCTAACAATACGTTCCTTGCACTTCCACTTTTCCCTGACATACCTAAAAAGTCCTTTTCCCCTCCCTTTATGCCCTGTGCAGACCTTAATTGCCTGGAGGCCTTAGCTTTTTTCACCCTCCTGGCAACCTCCCTTGACCAACTCCCAAAAGCCTCCTTATCCTCTCCCTTCCCTGTTCTCCTGTACTTCCGGTATGCAGCCCTCTTTGCCCTCATCCCTTGCAGCACTTCCTTGTTCAGCCAGTATGGTTTCTTGGCTCTGCTCTTCTTACTCCTGGCCCTGGTGCAGGCTATTGTGGCCTCTGTTAGCCCAGTCTTTATGACTCCCCACTTTTGTTCTGTATCCGTCCCCGGCCTTATATCCTGGAGTCTCCCTTGCAGTATTGCTCCCATCTCCCCAAAGTCCACCCTAATAAAGTCCACCACCTTAGTACCCGTGCCTCCTGTCTCCCTGCTCAGCACGACAGTGAGCCACACTGTTTGGTGGTTGCTACTTGCTAGTGGGTCCTTCATCCTTACCTCCCTCACCGCCTCCCCATTTGCCAGTAGTAGGTCCAGAGTGCTACCAAGCCTTGTAGGCCAACTTACCAACTGCGTTAGAAGGCCATCCTGGAATGCATCAAGGAGCACCTGCTCCCTGGTACTGCTAGTGGCCGGGGTGCTCCAATCAACCCGTGGTAGGTTAAAATCCCCCACTATCACCACACTCCCCCTCCTACACACCCTCCTTATCTGCTCTGCCAGCTCCCCATCCAGTTCCCCGGATTGGGCTGGTGGTGTGTACACCACTCCTAGCATCAGCTTTCTGCCCTTGGAGTCCAGGAGCTGCACCCAAAGTGCCTCTGTCCTCTCCTCTCCTCTTCTCCCTCATCCCTTATGCATTTAATCCCTTCCCTCGCATAGAGTGAACCCCCCCCTTCCAACCCCCCAGTCCCTCCTGTATATCCTGTATTCTGGGATTGCCAAGTTCCAATCATGGTACTCTGTGGCCCAAGTCTCTGTCACTGCAGCAATATCCACCTTCCCCTCTGAAAGGAGCGCCTGAAGCTCTGCAGTTTTGTTTCCCAGGCTTCTTACATTGAGAGAGAGACCACCTGCCAGCCATACCCCTCCTTCTCCTCACTTCTCCTCCTCCTCCTTGGCCTGTGTCCCTCCTACTGGTAGTCCGCACCCTTTCTCCTCCTTATTCTTACCAGGTGGTGGTGCCTTCTGTATTACGCTCAGACCACTCTGCCCGCCCCCTAGCCTCCACCTTTACCTTTATCTAGTGGGGGTGAGCTCATTAGGCTTCCCTGTCCAGACCTTTCTACCAACCTCAGTCTTTTGGCCACCCCCCACTAGCTTAAATCCACCTTATTAGAGATATACCCCTCTAATCATGCCTTTAATACTCCCCTTCCCTTCCTGCTCAAGTGTATCTGGTCCCCCGCATACAAGTCACTATTCTCCCAGACCCTACCCCAGTTAGTCACTAACCCATAATTTTTGGTGTGGCACCAAACCCTCAGCCACTCGTTGAACTCCTCAATCCTCCCCTTCCTCCCCATGCTTGCACATCGTACCGGGAGTACCTCCGAGAATGCAACCAACTCCCCTGCCCCCTCACACAGCCTGCCCAACTACTCAGACTTCCCCCTCACTACTTCCACAGTCTCCCCTGCCAAGTCGTTTGTACCCACACGCAACACTAAATGAGGTTTCTTCCTCCCCCTCGCTGCACACTTGAGTAGTGCCTGCCCTGCCCCTCCTGCAGTCAACCTAGGGGATAGCTTCAACCCAAATACAGCGGGGCCTTCCCCCTTTCTTCCCCATCTCACCCCTTTCAGTATAGAATCCCCCAGGATGAATACCCCCCGTCCCTTACCCCCTTTACCTTCTAATGCCCCTTTCACCACCCGAGTATTCGTTCTTCCCAGCCCCTTACCCCTGACAGCCGCACCGTCTGTGACTTCTGTATCTGTACCCCCTGCTTCCACCTCACACCTTTTCTCTGCCTTATTCCTCCCATCCCCCTTGAACCTCTTCCCAGCCTGACTACTTCCTACTGCGCTTCCCATGTTGACCTCCCCTCCTCCCCTGCTGATTTCCAACCCCTCTCCTATCCCAGCTGTTGTCGATTTAGAGTCCTCATTCCCTTCTACCCTGACAGTGATACCCCTCCCATCCTTCCCTCTTCCCGTAGCCTTCTCTCCTCCAGTCACCACCCCTCCTTCCTTACTAGCCCCCCCTTCTACCCTTTTGTCCTCGCTATCTCGTCTCCTACATGTTGCAATCCCTCTCATGCCCTGCTTGTCCTCCCCTTCAGTATGTTCCTGCTCCCCCTCTCTCTCCCATAGCAGAGGCTTGAATCTATTCCTAGTTGATACCTCTCCTGCATCTCTTCCCCCTATCAGTTCTCCCTCCTACTTGTTCCCCTCCGTGCCGCCCTTGGTCCCACCCCTGGTCCATCTCTACCCATAGCCATTTTCTCTCTCCCTTGGTACTCCTCGTGGTCTCTTCCTCCCCCATCAGGAGCCCCCTCCCTCACCTCGGGTACCCCCTCCCTTCTCCTCTCTTTTCTGCTAGTGCCGCTGATACTGGGGTCGGTTTCAGTCCCTAGTTATTCTTCCTCCATCCCCCTTTGCCATCCCCTATCCCCCCCGGATGCCTACCATACTCATCTGCCCTGCCACCTACACTCCTCCCAACCTCCATAGTTCCTCCCTCAAACTAGCCAGTCGTCTACAGACCATACACCCCATCCCTCCAAGCCCAGTCCAGGATCATGGCAGACCCACACCCTGTACACCCCACCACCCTTCCAAAGATGCCCACCCTATTGACATGTGGCACCTGCCCCATTTTGGCCCCCATCTTATGTTACGGGCTCTTACTCCCAGTTTCTGTACCCTGTTACAACTGTTAGGCCCCTATTTACTCAAATTCCTGTTTCCCCACACTAGTCCCCCTACTGCCCCCTTGCCAACTGGGTTAATTCAGTCTTAAATCTCATCCATTAGATACTGTATTACTGTAGCAATCCTAAAGCCTCCTTGTCCGTTTGTCACCCCTCAGCTACCATACTTTTTGTTCTCAGCCCTCTTAGTTTCACTTAGCCCAGTTAGAAATCCTATTGCACTCCAAGTATTACTCAGCTCAGTTAGAGAAATAAACAGAACAAATAAATATATATTATTACAGCAATCCTAACTGTACAGCTCAGTACTTAGCTCAGTTATGGGAATAAACAGAACAACTAAATCTGTATTATTAGAGCAATCCTAAAAGTATTCAGTCATTGCTTTGTCTCCACCCCAGAGACCCTGCTGTAATATAGGGCAACAGAGGAACCTGGGCGGAAGGGTGGGCAACTCTAAAGTCCCGGCAGAGCTCCATTGAGCTCGCTCACTCCCCCTCTCTCACTCATTCGTTCTGTTTCTCCTGGCTCTGCAGGCTGGCCTTTTGTACTGGGCTCTAGCCTGCGTTGGCGCCTTTTTCTGCCCACAAAGAAATCCGCAGCAGCCCTGATAGAGCTCAGTTGAGCTTGCTCACTCCCCCTCTCTCACTCGCTCGATCTTAATCTGTCCCAAACACTGATTTCCCACAGCGACTGCGCTATTCTGCGCCGGAATGCGAAAACACATTTCGGCCAGGATGTGAAAAATGACAGCTGTACTATTCATAAGGAGGTGTGAAAAAATGCCAGTGTTAAAAATCTGGCGTGAAAATATTACATATCTGCGAATTTACAAGGGTGCGTGGAAACTGCACAACGCACACTTGTAACACAGTCATTTTATGGACTTTCGTCACCAAATTTCCAACATAGGTATTTTACAACCTCTGCTCATGAACAGTGTCACTGTCATTTTCTTAATCTGTCCCAAAAACTGATTTCCCACAGCTGCCACGCTATTCTGCACCAGAAGTGCAAAATCACATTTCAGCCAGGATGTGTAAAATGACAGCTGTACTGTTCTTAATGAGGTGTGGAAAAATGGCAATGTTGAAAATCTGGAGTGAAAATATACAAATTTGTGAAGTTACGAGTGTGCATGGAAACTGCAATGCACACTTGTAAAACATTCATTTTTTGATTTTTTCATTAGGGTTGGTAACATGGGTTTTTGAGAGCTCCACTCATGAACAGTGGCACTGTTGTTTCATTACTTGGTCCCAAAAGGTGATTCTCAGATGACCACAAAATCACATTTCGGACCGAATAACACCATTACAGTGACTGAGTTCATGAGGAGGGATCTCAATAACCCATGTTGAAACGTTGGTTCCAAAATTCCCAAAAAGGCCTGAGATATGCACCAAAGTTGAAAAAACCCTATTTATGCCATTATACAGCTTACCGGCATTTCTTCAGTTTGCGGTCGGCTTTGAAGAGTGCAGGTGTGTTCCAGGTCCACTGAAGATCGTCGCGCCAGGCTCCGGAGGTAAGTATGGGGTGAAGGGGGGTGTGGGGAGGTGGGGTATGCAGAGGGTGGGAGCGGGATGGTGGAGGGGCACCGGACACTTCGAGGAACCTTTTTCTCATTTTACAGGTTTAAAAAAAAATACAGACAACACGGGTCATTTTTTTACATTTGCAGGTGTGTTTTTGGTATACTGGGATGGGCTTCCAGTGTGCCACCAGCATTTGTGGGGAGGGGGACTGAAGCCTACGGGGACTGGGCCCCCTGTCGGCACAGAAACGAGTGGGGGGATGCATGGTGCTGAGGGGGATTGGGCACCCCTTCGGCAACTAGAACTGGAAGGGGACTGAAGCTGATGGGGGTTGGACCCCCTTCAGCACAGAAACATGTATGTGGGGGAGCATGATGTCGAGGGGATTGGGCACCCTCAGCACACAGCTGAAAATAGGTGAGACATTATGCCGACGGGAGTGAGTTTCCTGGCCGGGCAAATGAAATTGGTCAAGCATGCCAACAGGGGGATTGAGCACCCCATTGGCTTTCATGGCTTCTGAGGCGGGCACAGAGTCGCCATGTGCCTGGTAATGTTACACCAGGCAAGGTATCGCCCTGCGATGATGAGTCGCTCCCTCATTGCAGCAGAATGGCTGATGTTGCAATGACGAGGCGGCCCCTGATTGCAGCGGCAAAATCCTTACAAGTTGGTGGCACTCTGCAGAACCAGTGTCATCAGGACACTGGGCCTGCATTGGTTGAGCACTGCCAAGCCCAGCAATGCAGTGCCGGCATTGGCCGCCACAGTGCTGTCCCTCCACAACCTGCTTCTCTCCTAAGCTGCCACTTACTGTTTCTTGCACATGCGCACAAGCAAACATAGAAAATGGTTACTTGGGATATTAATATGCTTTCCACGCTGCTTCGCATTATCCAGATGTGTGTAATTTTGTATTTGTTTGAAGCCTGGCTTTATTGCCAATGCTCTTCCCAGCTAATCCTTACCTCTAGGCTGAGGTTCTTTCTCTTTGATGTGACTAATGGACTAATAAAATTGCATTTTTTATACAGGATCATTTTGTTAGGGATGATCCCTATTTACAAGAGCCCAGTTCAGTACATAGAATGCATAACATTGTGATGGTAGCTTTAAAACAGTAGAAAGTTAATGCAAACAGAGATGCAATTGACATAAGTTGTACAATGCATACTTTAACCAATGTACAGTAAACACAGAAAAAAGGATTGTCTGTTTGATTCATTTGTGACACTCACATGGTTTCTGCAAGACTTTTCTATTACGCTCCTATTTTGGGCTCACCATGACAAAAACAAGTAAGACCCCCCCCCCCCACAACAAGGCATAGGAGCCAGCATTAACAGACACTCCCCCCTAACTCAGTTTTGTGCTCATCAAGAAGTGAGTGGGTGTAGCAGTAGGTATGTCTGAGCAGCAATACTGCCAGTACTGCCAGCAGTCAGATATGTACCCCCTGTAAAACCGTAGAAAGCAAGGCACAAAACCTAGTTCACTTACAAAACACACCATGTGACCACACTCATAAGCAACCTGACTGGAGCCTCCTACTGCGAGCGAGCTGTGCATGCCCAACGCTCACTTGCACATTTGCACACACAGAAATAAACTGTGAGTCATTTACATAGTTGTGCCTGAACCCCAAAAGCTCGTATTGGAATTCTTTTATGCAAATGTGCCCACTCTTCATTCAGCTCTTGAGACCAACATTATCATCTAATTTACTGCAATCTGCATCTCATTATAAGAGCATCATCCCCTTCACATAGAATAAAGACTGCACACAGCTTAGTCACAGTGAACTAGAGCAGGGTTCTCAAATGGTGAGGCCAGCCTCCCTTGGGAGGCCCCCAACCTGTTCCAGGGGAGGCTCAAGCAAGTCTGAAAAAGTACTGTATTTCAATTTTGAGTTTTATATATTTTGTGTGAAGAGATGAAGCAAACTGAAAGAGGATAATAGTAGGTGGATTTTATGTATTTATTTACTAACAGGTGACAAGGGAAGGTGAATGAGCCAAGGCTCATTTCAGGTGTACCCAGGGAAGGGTAGGTAGTGAATACATTTCAAAAGGAAACTGCAAAACAATCAAGAAATACACAGTGAACAATAGTGCAAACAAGTATGAACAATAAACTAATAACGAGTGGTGGTAGTTGATTAATTTGTAGCCTGATGGCAGAACAGCCCAAATACAAGGGTTGAGCATAGAAGTGCTAAGAGCAATAGCAGGAAGGAGCAAAGTAATAAGCTGAATAACAATATTTGTTTATTTTATTTGTTATTCAGATAACACCTTTGAGCACAGAAGCTCTTTTTCAAAGGTTTCACATCAGTATAAGACAAAGAACTGAATGTGAGCCAAGTACTCAAAGGGGTTTCAATATATTCATGATGTACTGTGCAAAGAACAGTATGTTATTTTTCTTTGGGGAGGCCCAAGATTATTTCAGTTTTTAGGGGAGGCTCAAAATCTTTTCCATGGATTTGGGGAGGCTCACTGTGACAGTCTAAGAACTATTGAACTAGAGCAATCCAGAGACAGAAAGCACTAGTATTGCAGGCATGTGCAAATGTGTCTTGTGGTAATGTTGCACAACTATTGTACTCAAGACGGAGTAGCAAGGTTGTAATTTTTTTTTTTTTTTAGCCAAAGAGCTGTTTGGCCCTCGAGCCACCACCTGCTCCTACCTTTAGGCCTCTGCCACCCCCAGTCCCATCACCCGCTCATGGAGCAGGGCCCGAGGGAGCAAGCGACTGTCATTTAGATGGCTCGAGGCATATTTATTTTTTCATTATCTTTCCTTTCCCTTCATAGCCCTTCCATCTCCTCTGACATCAGGCTATGCCCCAGATGGTCTCGGATGCAGCAGCACACTATGAGCTGTTGTAACCTCACGCAGGGCAGCAGGCACCCTAGCTCACATAGAAACATAGACATTTGATCCATATAAGGACCGCATTGCCCACCCAGTCTGCCCATTTTCCTACCTGTTGGATAAGCTGCAGGTCCTAGTTAACCAACAGCCTACTTCCTGCAACCCCCACTATGATTGCCTTATGTCTGTCCCATGCATTCTTGAATTCCCACACTGTTTTTGACCCCACTACCTCCTCAGAAAGGAGATTCCACGCGTCTTCAACCTTCTCCATGAAAAAATACTTCCCCATGTTGCCCATGAGCTGTCCCCCCTCTATCTTCAAATTGTGCCCCCTTGTTCTTGCACATCTCTTTTTCTGAAAGATGCTCCCCTCTTGGACTTTGTTGATTCCCTTGATGTACTTGAAAGTTTCTATCATGTCCCCCTCTTCCTTCTTTCCTCAAGGTTATACATGTTAAGCTCTTTTAGTCTCTCTTCATATGGCTTCTGTTGCAGACCCTGCACCATTTCAGTTGCTCTCCTCTGGACTGCCTCCATCCTGTCTATGCCCTTGTGGAGATGGGGTTTCCAGAACTGCATGCAGTACTTCAGATGAGGTCTCACCAACTGTCTGTACAGAGGGATAAGAACTTCCTGTTTTCAACAGGTGATGCCTCTCCCTGTGCATCCCAGTATCCCCCAGCCCTCTTTTCTGCCTTCTCACATTGCTTGCCTACTTTAAGGTCATCTGATATGACTACCACAGGTCCCTTTCCATTTTTGTTGTTAGTACCCCACCCAAAAGTGTGCTCTTTCCCCTGGGTTTTTGTTTCCCAGGTGCATTACTTTGCTCTTCTTTGCATTAAATCTAAGCTGCCATACTTTTGACCATTCCTCCAACCTTGCCACATCTCTTCTCATCCTTTCCACCCCTGCCTTGTGCATCAACCCTGTTGCAGATCTTTGTGTCATCTGCAAAGAGGCATATTTTTCCTTCCAGCTCCGCCGCAATGTCTCCTATAAAGAAATTAAAGAGGACTGGTCCCAGTACTGAACCCTGTGGTACCCCACTAGAAACCACCTTTTCTTCAGAATGTACTCTGTTTACTATTACCCTCTGCGTCCTGTTGTCCAGCCAATTTGTTACCCAGGCTACCTCCCTGGAACCCACTCCCAGGCTGGATAACTTGTTTATTACTCTTTTGTGCGGGACTGCGTCAAATGCCTTGCTAAAGTCTAGGTAGGCCATATCCACAGCCCCTCCCTGGTCTACTACTTTGGTCGCCCAGTCAAAGAAATCTATTAGATTCGTCTGACATGACCTTCCTGCTGTGAATCCATGCTGCCTTGGGTCCTGTGCCCTGCTGGCCTCTAGGTACTTAACAATTCTTTCCTTTAAAAGTGATTCCATCATTTTCCCTACCACTGAGGTCAAACTAACAGGTCTGTAGTTTCCTTCCTTTGCCTTGCTCTCATTTTTGTGAAGGGGAATCACATCTGCTCTCCTCCAGTCCTCAGGTACCACACCATCCTCCCACGTGAAGGGTCACTACTACGCCAGAGCACTGATGTCTCCTGCCCTGGTCTGGCTCGTCCTGCATTTGGCAGCACTCCCCAGCCCTAGCTGCATGATTCTTGGCTCCCCAAGTACACTTCAAAACCAGGGTCACCAGCATGGAACAATGGGCTGTTCAAAGTAAGGGAAGGGAGGGACACCAGGGGCCATGATATGAGACTGGAGGGAGGAAGGTTCAGGAGGGAGATGAGGAGACACTTTTTTACAGAGAGGGTGGTGGCTGGGTGGAATGCGTTACCTGCAGAAGTGGTATCCAGTAGAACAGTGGACTGCTTCAAAAGGGGATGGGACAGGACAAGGGGGAGGGTTAATGAAGGGGAAGGGTGGAAGGGAGGAGCAGCTGCAGAATAAGGGATGCTATCTGCACATTCGAGCAGACTTGAGAGACCTCTAGGCCTTTATCTGCTGGCAAATTCTGTATGTTCGTATAATGGTGCGCATCTGCTGAGCTATCAGGAGGCGTCATGTTTTTGATGTTTTATGTTTTTTATTTTTTATTCTGGAGTAACTATAAACAGTTTTGAAAAATTCTGTAGTATACAGAAGGTGAGTTCAAAGCATGTTATAATAGTTTCAGGATGAATTTTTGCAGTAGAATAAAATATTTTAAATAGCAACACATTAAAACCCACTTATTATCCCTGTAGACTCCTGCCAGTTAAGCAGATATGTGAGGCAGTGTAATACAGATGGAGATTACACAATTTCAGCCCAAGCAGAGAAAACATATGTGGTAGGTGACCTTGGGCATGTCACGTAACCTCCCAGTGTTCCATTCTATCCGGCTGAAAAAATTGGTAGAAGCAGGACCCCACCGAAAACTTATTTCTGCATATCAACTAGTTTTATCCTGGGTTCATAAGTCTCAAAATTACAAACTAACCTGAAAGTATTTAAATATCTGTGTTTATAAATATGTGCTTTCTCCCTCACAAATTGTTCGTTTCCAGTGCTTGATCATGCAAAGATATGTAGGTTGACTGTGACCCTTGGGGGTTGGTATGGGGTGACTTGGCGGGGTCTCCACTCCAACAATCTGAAGGGTCAGCCTGGGTTTTGGATGGTGTAGTACACTGGGTGACTGATCTGAATAATGTGGGCTGGTGCCTCTGCCTGGGATAGTCCCTTGGGATATCAGTGGGCACACACCTTGGTATCCCCATCCTCAGAAAATTAACTAAACTCTAGCCCATGCAATCCAATGAGATACCAGCAATAGGAAAGGCAAGCAGCACAAAGGATAGAAAATGTAAAACAGTAAAATATTTATTCGAGGGGTACACAAGGGTAAGGGGTGATGGCAGATAATAGCTACAGTGTGTGGACTGGTGATTGGGGTCTGGGGGCCACAAGACTATTTGGGAGAACAGAAACATCATTCTATAGTAAGTAGACTGGTAGCTGGGGTGAGGGGACACTATACTACCTCAGAGTACAGAAAGTACATTCTACAGTGTGTGGAGTGGCAGTTGGGGTGAGGGGACACCATTCTACCTGGGAGTAGAGAAATTATATTCTACAGTGTGTGGACTGGTGATTGGCCCCGGGGGGGGGGGGTTAAAGAGACACTAAATTACCAGGGAGTAGGACAATTATATTCTTAAGTGTGTGGACTGGAGATCAGTGGTGGGGAGGGGCATTAGATTGCTTGGGAGTAGGGAAATTATATTCTACAGAGTGTGGACTGGGGATTGACTGAGGGGTGTCAAAAGGACAATAATCCACCAGGGAGTAGGAAAATTATAAAATGCGTGGACTGGCGATCAGTAGTGGGGGGGGACATTAGACTACTTGGGAGTAGGGAAACAGTATTTTACAGTGTGTGGACTGGTGATTGGGGTTAGGTAAGGGGACACCAGCTGGGACTGTAAATTGACCACGTGGTGCTCAAGGTTTGGATGTTCGCATAACACTTTGGGATGCGATAAAGGTATGAGTTTCAGAACGTTAAACAGCACTGTATCAGCGATGTGTAGCACTTTCAAAGCCTCTAAATCTATCTGCCTGTATGCAAAAGGAATCCCTCACGTGCATGGGTGCAGCAGTATATTATGTGCATACGTGCTGTCTGCTTGGCGCCATGCACCAGGGGCTGCTGAATATGGCCCATGCCCCATCTGATGGTGCAAGACCCGGCAAGCATGTCATTACCATGGCTAGTGACATGTATACCTTCTGAATATGGGGTCCAAAGCACTGAATCCTTAAAGAGGGCTGGAAATGATTTCTATCCGCTAGTTGACAGCTGTTTATAATGTTCCTATTTAAAAAAATGATAGTCATATCCCTAAATGATTCATATTGTATGAAAAAGTACTTAATAGGGGTGTGCAAATACATAAATTGTGTATTCATTGAATATTCAGCAAGTACACCCAGGGTATTTGGGTATTCAACTGTATTTGGGTATCTGACTATGCTGGTATGCAACCATAATGTAGTACATTTGTTAAAAATGCTGTAGACATAAAAAAAAATAGAGAAATACGTTTTTTTGCTCAGTAAGGGCAGGGGGTAATGCTGGGTTGTGAAAACGCACTATATTTGTAATTTTATTTTATTTATTTATTCTGGTAACACCTTTGAGCACAACTGCTCTTTTACAAGGGTTGTACTTCTAGGACAAGGACAAGATACAGCACACAGAAAAATTACCATGGTAATACAAAAAATTAGCAGCTCCGGTAGAGCATAGTCTGGTACAAGTAACAGCAGATTCTTGGGGACATGGTCAGCAGCGAGCAATGAAGTTGAGGCTATTACAGAGTACAAATAGAATAATAGATAGGTGAATGTGTATTACAAGGGATAATACCACTGAGAGGTTCCCTTGTCCCCAGAACCTCGAGATGGTGTTACTCCCAAGTGATAGGCACTCACCTAGTTTTTATTTTTTGTGATATATGGATCCGACTTTTAGTGTGCAGCTCTTTGTTTTTTTTGGTTTTTTTTTACCTCCTTGCCGCGGGCTCCACAGGGCTATGACCCCCCCTCGGAGGGGGTACATCCTCCATCCCAACCCCCAGCTCGTCTGCCACATCTCGGTTCCCCTGCAGATTCCCCCTCCACAGCAGGGCTAGGTGGGAGGGTGCTGGTGGTCCCCGGCCACCTAGTATGTCATATCTGGTGGTGGGGGGCAGACTTCGCTGGCGTGGTGCGAGGAGTGGGGTCCAGCACCTCAACCCTCAGCACCACCGGGTCAACCTATGCAGCTCTTTGTTTATGGGGTGTTGTGTGGTTGGGTAGCTGCCACAATGAGGATTCACTCACTCTCTTCATGTACACCCACCCCACTCTGCTCTGTCCGGGCTCCACATCACCCCATAGAAACATAGAATTTGACGGCAGATAAGAACCGCTTGGCCCACCCAGTCTGCCCATTTCCCTACCTGATGGATAAGCTGCAGATTCTAGTTAATCAACAGCTTACTTCCTTCTGCCCCCCACTAGAATTGTCTTATGCCTGTATCATGCATTCTTGAATTCTTCCACTGTTTCTGACTACACAACCTCCTCAGGAAGGCTGTTCCATGCATCCACAACTCTCTCTGTGAAAAAATACTTTCTAACATTATCTCTGAGCCGTCTCCCCTATATATTCAAATTGTGTCCCCTTGTTCTTGCACATCTCTTCTTCTGAAAGATATTACCCTCTTGTACCTTGTTAATTCCCTTGAGACACTTGAAAGTTTCTATCATGTCCCCCCTCTCCCTCCTTTCCTCAAGGGTATACATATTAAGCTGCTTTAGTCTCTCCTCGTATGTCTTTTGGTGCAGACCTTGCGCCATTTTGGTTGCCCTCCTCTGAACAGCCTTCACTCTGTCTATGTCTTTGCAGAGATGGGGTCTCCAGAATTGCACACAGTACTCCAGATGGGGTCTCACTAACTGTCTGTAGAGAGGGATAACAACTTCCTGTTTTCTACTGTTGATGCCTCTCCCTTTGCATCCCAGTATCCCCAGCCCTCCTTACTGCCTTCTTACATTGCTTGCCCACCTTTAGGTCATCTGATATAATTACTTCTAGGTCTCTTTCGATTTTTGTTGTTGTTATTAACCCCCCATTGTGTACTCTTCCCCTGGGTTTTTGTTTCCCAGATGCATTACCTTGCACTTCTTTGCATTGAATCTGAGCTGCCACGTATTTGATAATTCCTCCAACCTTACCAAGTCCCTTTTCATTCATTCCACCCCACCTTGTTTATCAACCCTGTTGCAGATCTTTGTGTCATCTGCAAAGAGGCATACCTTTCCTTCCAGGTGCTCTCCAATGTCACTTACAAAGATATTAAAGAGGACCAGCCCCAGTACCGAACCCTGCGGTACCCCGCTAGTTACCCTCCTTTCTTCACTGTGGACTCCATTTACTATTACCCTTTGTGTCTTGTTGTCCAGCCAGTTTTTTTATCCAGGCTACCATCTTGGGACCCACTCCAAGGCTGGCTAACTTGTATATTAATCTTTTGTGTCAGACTGTGTCAAATGCCTTGCTAAAATCTAGGTAGGCCATATCCACAGCCCCCCTCCCTGGTCTACTACTTTGGTCACCCAGACAAAGAAATCTATTAAGTTCGTCTGACATGACCTTCCTGCTGTGAATCCATGCTGCCTTGTGCCCTGTGCATGCTGGCCTCTAGGTACTCAACAATTCTTTCCTTCAGAAGTGATTCCATCATTTTTCCTGCTTGTCCACTCACTCACTGTTTGTGTTAGTTTGTCATGACTTTTAGTTGTGTTGTTGCCTCAGTGTATGAGGGCTCCACCAGATAATTCAGTGGTACTAGTACAGATGAAAAACAAAAAGGATCAGCTGAAGAGTGAAAGGACGATTTGCAGTTGCTAAGCGAGAGATGGACACCATGTTTTTTTAACTGTTATGCCCACCCACAGAGAAACCATGACAAATCAGGAGGCATGGTTTCAGGAACATCGTGATGCATGTAAAGGAGGTTGCCTTGGTGATGTTAGGAACAAGCCTACCATGTGGGAGAGTCTTGAGGTTGCACCAGGGCAAAGTGTTAGTTAGAGCTTTATTTGTTCGGTCATAAACCATTCCAAAAGCAAACAATCAAACAAAACAGAATCAGTGCAGTTAATTATACACACTTATAAAATGGGCAAATAAAATCCAACAATCTGATTGGCTACTACATCATCTGAGCCATGTCCTTATCAGATGATATAGTAGCCAACCGGCACTACTCTCCAGTCCCAAGCCCCACAACACCACAGAATCAGTGAGCCGTGCCAGCCGAAAACAGAAACACAAGTTAGCACAGCTCACAGCGCGACACCCCTGTGATGGAGATCCCATCTCCCCTCCCCCTCCTCCTTCACAAACCCGACCGGCTCACACTGCTTTGCCAGTTTTCTTTCTTTTCTTTTTAAAACAAACTGTGCTGTAGTAAAACTCACTGAATAAAGTGAAGTGCAAGGCGGTTCTCTCAAATCCTGCTTAACATCCGCCTCCGTTACGGGTCCTACAAAAGAGGCTTCGGCTTTCACCATTAAAAAAAACAGACCGGTCTTCCACCAGTACTTCACCAAGGGCCTCACATATGCCATTGGCTTTAATCACATAAACAGAGCAGACCCGGTTCTCCACGCTGCTTTGCTAATGGCACCACACTGGCTATTTTAGAAAAAAACGAAACAAAAAAAAAAATGCATGATACGTTGGCCGCCAAAGGACACGCTCACTCCCACTCAGCCTGCCATTTCTCATAAATCCTAAACGAAAATCAAACAAAAAGGAAGGCATTTTAAAAAACTTAAATAAAAGAAACCATACTTAGAAATCCTCTCTACATCTTCGGCAGTGCACAAGAAACAGCACATATAATAGGTCGGCCCAACTCTTACACATTCGGTTTTGGTGCTTTGCACTCACACTGTTGAAAAGTTTGAAAAGTAAGAATATATATATAAAAAAAAACAGTTTCTGTGAGTGGCTTCTGCAGACAAAGTCACTGGGAGGCTACTATAGACACAGACAGTGATTTTCAATGAAACAGAGGGACTACTTTTTCTCTTTTCAACAGATATCATATTTTTATTTATTTTATGAACATTTTTACTCCATTTTTTTTTCAAAATAACTTCTTCACCAGGAGCCCATTTTATAAGCACAATAACACACAATGAGGTGTGGGTTATCGCCTGATAAGGGCACGCCCAGGTGCATAAGGCACTCGGCGCAAGCGCCTCATGCCTCAGTAAACCCCTGGGTGTGCTCTTATCAGGTGATAACCCACACCTCATCATGTGTTATTGCTTGCATATGCAATTACATATCATAAGCAATATAATGTTTCATTAAGAACCTTTACTTTCTTCCCAATTACTAAAGAGCATTGATCTCTCTACAAGCTTAGTAATCAATGGCAAAATCCTTATTAAAAATAAATAAATAAATAAATAAGTACATGAGAAATACATAACATTGCTCAGAAATACAAGCTCCTTGCTTCATATACCTGTAGGATCCATTTCAGTTTGTTACTACTCTAATAAATTTCAAAGTGTAACTCCCTCATAGCACTGCTTACCACGTTCATTATACCCCCATTTTCCAAGTACAGCCTTACATAAAGACAGAACTTAGAAGAGCCTAAAGCCTAAGCTGAACACAAAACTCTCCAGGAGGAATACTCAGGTTAAACATCACTTAACCAAAATTAGTTTACATACTCAACTTGTTGCTTTCTGTATAGGCTGAAAGCCCATTAACATACTTGTGTGACTTATTTTCTACTAACTATATCTGGAACCTTGTAGTTCTCCATTCGTATGCTTAACAAACCTCCCTTTGCCAGAATTTGGTCTACATACTTAACATATTGATACTTTCTGTATCGGCTTCAAGCCCTTAACATAATTATACATTGTTTTTCTGTCTTGACCAGTCTGACACCCAGGTACTTTAGTTAGCATTTCAACAGAGAACTCTAAGGCAGAATTAAGTCTGCATACTTAATGCACAAATTTCCTATACCAGCTAAAGACCCATTATCATACTTGCAACAATTTTTCTACCTTAACCTCTTTCAGTAACTTGAAGTTTTTAGAGAACACTCTCCTATGAGGTTTTCACTTCAAGCATCAGGCTCGGCCCCAAGGCAATTTCATCTCCTGATAATTTATTTATTTATTACATTTTGGTGACCGGGTAGGCCCACTGGGCCCCGAAGGTTCCTTTTTCAGGGGGCGACCTGGGATAACAATACTAGTTAGATACAGAAAGAGCAAAAAAGAAGAGAACATTTGTATACATAAGTTATTACAACATGAGGAAGTTACAGAAATCAGTGGATGCAGGCATGATTATCATCATGACACAATTTGCTGGCAGGCACAAAAAACCTTGACATACAGACAAGTGGTTCAAGCAGCACCAACATAAGGGGTACCTTAATAGCTTAATTGAGATAAATGTTTCAACATACTATTAAATAATAGTTGTTCAACCCAATTATCCTGGGGCTTGTCTACCTTATATTGTTCTATTTAAGCTATTGGTAATTAATTAATTAGCAGTAAGGAGCTCTTTTTAAACAAAAAACTGTTGTCCGGCTTACTAAAGGTAAAAGCTAGCATAATACGCATTTAGATTAGACCAATATACATTATAATACATTATTTTATGCTGTATGGAAGAAAGAGAAGTAAATACGAATTACACCGGCCAGCATACACGGCTCCAAAAGAGAGTTCTTACGCTGAACACACATTTTTAACTTCAGCAGAGAACCGATAATGAATAAATAAAGTTGGGCTCCTCCAATAGAGTCCCTTTCAGTCATAACAACAGAATTATAACACAGGATGTTGGAAACCTCTGGAAGCAATAGCGAAACATTTTAGTGGTGAAAAGGAGAAGCTGCGTGTGATATATTATTTTGGACTAAATATCTGTAACTAATCTCTCTCTCTCTCTTGCTTACATCTGAGAGAAGTTTTCCTCACTTTTAAAGTGGTATTGCTTTGTGTTTGTTTTAAGTTTTTAATTCAGGAATGGTTTTTTTAAAACTGCTTATCTTCTGCATATTTGATTTTCCTTTGTGGCTAACTGGACTGATTACTAGAATTCTGTGAGAATCTGCATCAATATATTTTGCAACTTTTGGTGGGTTTACATCTGAAAGAAGTTTTCCTCACTTTTAAAGTGGTATTGCTTTGTGTTTGTTTAAGTTTTTAATTCAGGAAGGGTTTTTTTTTTTTTAAAACTGCTTATCTTCTGCATATTTGATTTTCCTTTGTGGCTAACTGGACTGATTACTAGAATTCTGTGAGAATCTGCATCAATATATTTTGCAACTTTTGGTGGGGTTGTGTGATTCAAAATAGCAAAAGCTGCAGTTTGTAATTGGATGCCAAACATAGCCTGAGGTGGGGGTAATTGTCTTCACAAGTCAGAGCTCTGCATCACCACCATTTGTCTAGCTAGACCATTTCAGCATTATTCAATTACTATAAACTAGTGGTGTGATCCTGTTTGAGGCAGAAGTCCATCTTCTTCCAAGTTGTGTACAGGAGTGCTTGGAAACAACTGAGAAGCTATGTGGGATATACTATTTTGACCTAAATATCTGTAACTAATTTCTCTCTCTCTCTCTTGCTTACATCTGAGAGAAGTTTTCCTCACTTTTAAAGTGGTATTGCTTTGTGTTTGTTTCAGTTTTTAATTCAGGAAGGGTTTTTTTTTTAAAGCTGCTTATCTTCTGCATATTTAATTTTCCTTTGTGGCTAACTGGACTGATTACTAGAATTCTGTGAGAATCTGCATCAATATATTTTGCAACTTTTGGTGGGTTTACATCTGAGAGAAGTTTTCCTCACTTTTAAAGTGGTATTGCTTTGTGTTTGTTTTAGTTTTTAATTCAGGAAGGGTTTTTTTAAAATTGCTTATCTTCTGCATATTTGATTTTCCTTTGTGGCTAACTGGACTGATTACTAGAATTCTGTGAGAATCTGCATCAATATATTTTGCAACTTTTGGTGGGGTTGTGTGATTCAAAATAGCAAAAGCTGCAGTTAGTATTTGGATGCCAAACATAGCCTGAGGTGGGGGTAATTGTCTTCACAAGTCAGAGCTCTGCATCACAGCCATTTGTCTAGCTAGACCATTTCAGCATTATTCAATTACTATAAACTAGTGGTGTGATCCTGTTTGAGGCAGAAGTCCATCTTCTTCCAAGTTGTGTACAGGAGTGCTTGGAAACAACTGAGAAGCTGCTTGGGATATACTATTTTGGACTAAATATCTGTAACTAATCTCTCTCTTGCTTACATCTGAGAGAAGTTTTCCTCACTTTTAAAGTGGTATTGCTTTGTGTTTGTTTTGTTTTTAATTCAGGAAGGGGGTTTTTAAAACTGCTTATCTTCTGCATATTTGATTTTCCTTTGTGGCTAACTGGACTGATTACTAGAATTCTGTGAGAATCTGCATCAATATATTTTACAACTTTTGGTGGGGTTGTGTGATTCAAAATAGCAAAAGCTGCAGTTTGTAATTGGATGCCAAACATAGCCTGAGGTGGGGGTAATTGTCTTCACAAGTCAGAGCTCTGCATCACAGCCATTTGTCTAGCTAGACCATTTCAGCATTATTCAATTACTATAAACTAGTGGTGTGATTCTGTTTGAGGCAGAAGTCCATCTTCTTCCAAGTTGTGTACAGGAGTGCTTGGAAACAACTGAGAAGCTGTGTGGGATATATTATTTTGGACTAAATATCTGTAACTAATCTCTCTCTCTCTTGCTTACATCTGAGATAAGTTTTCCTCACTTTTAAAGTGGTATTGCTTTGTGTTTGTTTTAGTTTTTAATTCAGGAAGGGTTTTTAAATCTGCTTATCTTCTGCATATTTGATTTGTCTTTGTGGCTAACTGGACTGATTACTAGAATTCTGTGAGAATCGGCATCAATATATTTTGCAACTTTTGGTGGGTTTACATCTGAGAGAAGTTTTCCTCACTTTTAAAGTGGTATTGCTTTGTGTTTGTTTTAGTTTTTAATTCAGGAAGGGGTTTTTAAAATTGCTTATGTTCTGCATATTTGATTTTCCTTTGTGGCTAACTGAACTGATTACTAGAATTCTGTGAGAATCTGCATCAATATATTTTGCAACTTTTGGTGGGGTTGTGTGATTCAAAATAACAAAAGCTGCAGTTTGTAATTGGATGCCAAACATAGCCTGAGGTGGGGGTAATTGTCTTCACAAGTCAGAGCTCTGCATCACAGCCATTTGTCTAGCTAGACCATTTCAGCATTATTCAATTACTATAAACTAGTGGTGTGATCCTGTTTGAGGCAGAAGCCCATCTTCTTCCAAGTTGTGTACAGGAGTGCTTGGAAACAACTGAGAAGCTGCGTGGGATATACTATTTTGGACTAAATATCTGTAACTAATCTCTCTCTTGATTACATCTGAGAGAAGTTTTCCTCACTTTTAAAGTGGTATTGCTTTGTGTTTGTTTTAGTTTTTAATTCAGGAAGGGTTTTTTTTTAAACTGCTTATCTTCTGCATATTTGATTTTCCTTTGTGGCTAACTGGACTGATTACTAGAATTCTGTGAGAATCTGCATCAATATATTTTGCACCTTTTGGTGGGTTTACATCTGAGATAAGTTTTCCTCACTTTTAAAGTGGTATTGCTTTGTGTTTGTTTTAGTTTTTAATTCAGGAAGGGTTTTTTTTAAACTGCTTATCTTCTGCATATTTGATTTTCCTTTGTGGCTAACTGGACTGATTACTAGAATTCTGTGAGAATCTGCATCAATATATTTTGCAACCTTTGGTGGGGTTGTGTGATTCAAAATAGCAAAAGCTGCAGTTTGTATTTGGATGCCAAACATAGCCTGAGGTGGGGGTAATTGTCTTCACAAGTCAGAGCTCTGCATCACAGCCATTTGTCTAGCTAGACCATTTCAGCATTATTCAATTACTCTAAACTAGTGGTGTGATCCTGTTTGAGGCAGAGGTCCATCTTCTTCCAAGTTGTGTATAGGAGTGCTTGGAAACAACTGAGAAGCTGCATGGGATATACTATTTTGGACTAAATATCTGTAACTAATCTCTCTCTCTAGCTTACATCTGAGAGAAGTTTTCCTCACTTTTAAAGTGGTATTGCTTTGTGTTTGTTTTAGCTTTTAATTCAGGAAGGTTTTTTTTTAAACTGCTTATCTTCTGCATATTTGATTTTCCTTTGTGGCTAACTGGACTGATTACTAGAATTCTGTGAGAATCTGCATCAATATATTTTGCAACTTTTGGTGGGTTTACATCTGAGAGAAGTTTTCCTCACTTTTAAAGTGGTATTGCTTTGTGTTTGTTTTAGTTTTTAATTCAGGAAGGGGAGTTTTAAAACTGCTTATCTTCTGCATATTTGATTTTCCTTTGTGGCTAACTGGACTGATTACTAGAATTCTGTGAGAATCTGCATCAATATATTTTGCAACTTTTGATGGGGTTGTGTGATTCAAAATAGCAAAAGCTGCAGTTTGTATTTGGATGCCAAACATAGCATGAGGTGGGGGTAATTGTCTTCACAAGTCAGAGCTCTGCATCACAGCCATTTGTCTAGCTAGACCATTTCAGCATTATTCAATTACTATAAACTAGTGGTGTGATCCTGTTTGAGGCAGAAGTCCATCTTCTTCCAAGTTGTGTACAGGAGTGCTTGGAAACAACTGAGAAGCTGCATGGAATATATTATTTTGGAGTAAATATCTGTAACTAATCTCTCTCTCTCTCTCTCTCTTGCTTACATCTGAGAGAAGTTTTCCTCACTTTTAAAGTGGTATTGCTTTGTGTTTGTTTTAGTTTTTAATTCAGGAAGGGTTTTTTTAAATCTGCTTGTCTTCTGCATATTTGATTTTCCTTTGTGGCTAACTGGACTGATTACTAGAATTCTGTGAGAATCTGCATCAATATATTTTGCAACCTTTGGTGGGTTTACATCTGAGAGAAGTTTTCCTCACTTTTAAAGTGGTATTGCTTTGTGTTTGTTTTAGTTTCTATTTCAGGAAGGGGTTTTTTAAAACTGCTTATCTTGTCAGCATCCTCAGAAGGGCTGAAATAACTGCATATTTGATTTTCCTTTGTGGCTAACAAACCACCAGGCTGTTTTGGGGCTGGAGAGGTTTACCTGTGTCTGACTTGGATGTCTGGATTTTTCTCTGTTTGATTAGCAGGGTACTTTCACTGCCAAATTGTTGTGTAGAGTATCTTGCTGACAGGAAGGCACTCATCGCAGCGGTGGGTGAGAGCTTTTAGTTGATTGTTTTGTGAGGACACAGTTTAGGCTCAACCCCTGCCCACCTCACCCCACCCACCCCTGGAAATAGTTCCTTTATACCTGAGGTTCTGACATCATTTCCTTGAGTGCAAGGTGCATTTCACTGTCATATCCTCTCTAGCACACTGCACTGACAATATAAGCATACACATTGTATTATATATATATTTCTATATAACAAATCACACATTCATACGTGCGCGCACACACACACACAAATACAATAAAACAAACTATATAAACATGTGGGGAGTAGTGAAATGTAATGGCTGTGGGGCAGCAGTCTTCGGGAGTCTTTCTGGAGGCTGAGATGCTGCTCTATTTGCAGACAACTATCTGCCCTGAGGGAGGAAGTTGCCCGTCTTCAGGCCGCACTGGACAGTAGTAAGGAAACCTTCCCCCAGGCCACACTGGACAGTAGGAAGGGAACCTCCCCCATCCATGGAGCACTAGCGCCACCACCACTACCTCAGAGGTTGTGAAGAAAGCACAGAGTTGGACCACAGTGGGCTCAGGGAGGGTGAGGAGGGTGGAACAGAGGCACACCCAGTCAATTGTTCCACTCCACAATCCATACACCATTCTGGGGGAGCATAGCTCCCCTATGGATGCACCCACAGAGAAGACTGATGATAACTGTCACAAGGGAGGCCCACAGGAAGGAGAGAGAGGATACCACAGGGAAAGGAAGCAGCTCCTGATGGGGGACTTAATTATTAGGGGTATAGAACTTGGGGGAGCTGGGAAAACTGAAGTAAGGTGCCTGCCTGGTGCCATGGTTTGGAGGGACAGGAAGCGCATCCTCAGGATCATGAGAACAGCTGCAAGGGATTCTGAGCTGGACAAAATTGTCCACCTAGGGACAAATGACTTGGCTCATCATGAGATTAGAGCAGTGCAGGAGGACATTGCAGAGTTGGGAAGGGACCTAAGACAAGTAGCACACACAGTATCCTTCTCAGAAGTGCTGCCTGTCAAAAGCATGGGGGAGGCGAGGGTAATTGGCACCATGCAGTTTAATGAATGGTTGAAAAACTGGTGTGGAGCACAGGGGTTTGGCTTCATTAGGGACTGGGGTTCCACCTGAGAGGACACCAGCCTATACTGGCAGGATGGTCTGCATCTGTCCAGGAAGGAACAAGTCTTTTTGAGCAATCGGTTTAAATGCTTCATAGGCAAGCTTTTAAACTAGTCAAAGGGGAGGCACTAACAAGCAGCAGGAAAATCCCAGCCTCTCCTACAAAACAGGGTACTAAATGAGAAAAAGACTGAGGTAGAATGGTCAGTGGGGGATGCTGCAACAGAAGGTAAAGCCATCAAAAAATGGAGAGCAATGAGTACTAATGCCCGTAGTCTGGGTAACAAGCTTCCTGAATTAGTGGCCTTGATGGAGGAGGAACATCTGGATATCGTGGCAATCACAGAAACATGGTACACACAAAACCATGACTGGGACATAAACATACCAGGATACACTGTCTACAGGAGGGACAGGGAGGGTAAAAGAGGAGGAGGAGTAGTTCTTTACATAAGGGAAGGAATAAAGCAACAGAACAAAAGGGTAAACAGGGAGGAGAAGAAGCACTGTGGGTAAATTTGGAGACAGGCAATGGCACCACAATATGCACAGGGGTTGTATACAGACCTTCTCAGGGGAGGAAATGGACAGGGAAATGATAGAAAGTATATACTTAGAATGGCAGAAAAAGGGAGATATTGCTGATGGGTGATCTGAATATGCCAGATGTTAACTGAGTGCAGTTGCAGCTGCCACTTGAAGAGTGCAGTTATTCTAGATGCCCTACAGGGGCATGCCTTAAACAACTAGTACTGGAGCCCACTCGAGAGGGAGCAATATTAGACTTGATTCTCTCAAATGGAGATGGAGAGAGGATCACAGATGTAAGTGGGTAGCCATCTGGGAACTAGCACCAACAAACAGTATGGTTCACAATAAACACAGCAATAGAGTCAAGCTACACAAAGACAAAAGTACTGGACTTTAGGAGGGCTGACTTTGCCAAAATGGGTGAGTGCCTAAGGAATGCACTAGCAAATGGGCAGGAAGGAGGGTGGAAGAACAATGGGGAATAATAAAACTGCCATCACAGAGGTAACGAGCCTTTGTGTGAAGCAAATAAACAAAACAAGACGATGTAAGAAACCACTATGGTTCTCAAAGGAAGTGGCAGTGAAGGTTCAAGAGAAAAGAAAGCATTCAGGAAGTACAAGGAATCTGAGAAGGAGCTGGACAAAGAACTGTATCAGTTAAAGCAAAAGGAGGCTGAAGGCAGTCAGAACAGCAAAGGCCCAAACCGAGGAAAGATAGCCAACTCAGTTAAGAAGGGGGATAAAACCTTTTATAGGTACATCAGGGAGCAAAGGAAGACCAAGGGAGGGATAGTGAGGCTTAATAAAGGGAGGGAGGGTGGGCAGAGGGAGACTGTGAAAAGGCAGAGATACTAAACAAATATTTTTGCTCAGTATTTACAACTGAAGAGGGGGAGGTACATAAAACAAACAGTAGTAACACTCTGGATACAGAAGTTGATACCAGCCCATTTACAGAAGAAAGGGTTCTGAAAGAACTCTTAAAACTGAAGGTGGACAAAGCAATGGGGCCTGATGGGATTCATCCCAGAATTCTAAAAGAGCTAAGGGTAGCACTAGTGACACCACTGACTAACCTTTTTTAACAAATCATGTGAGGATGGGGTGGTACCAGAGGACTGGAGGAGGGCAGATGTGATTCTCCTTCACAAAAGTGGGAGCAAGGCAGAAGCAGAAAACTACAGACCTGTTAGTTTAACCTCAGTGATAGGGGAAAATGATGGAATCACTTCTGAAAGAAAGAATTGTCGAGTATCTAGAGGCCAGAGGGGCACAGGACCCTAGGCAGCATGGATTCACAGCGGGAAGGTCATGCCAGACAAATCTGATAGATTTATTTGACTGGGTGACCAAAGTAGTAGATCAGGGAGGGACTGTGGACATGGCCTACCTAGACTTTAGCAAGGCATTTGACACAGTCCCACACAAAAGATGAATATACAAGTTAGCCAGCCTGGGAGTGGGTCCCAAGATGACAGCCTGGGTAAAGAATAGGCTGGAGAATAGGACACAGAGAGTAATAGTAAATGGAGTCCACTCAGAAGAAAGGAGGGTTACTAGTGGGGTGCACGAGGTTCAGTATTAGGACCGGTCCTCTTCAATGTCTTTATAAGCGACATTGCGGAAGGACTGAAAGGAAAGTATGTCTTTTGCAGATGACACTAAGATCTGCAACAGAGTTGATGCACAGGTGGGGGTGGAAAGGATGAGAAGGGACTTGGCAAGGTTAGAGGAATGGTCAAATGTATGGCAGCTTAGATTCAATGCTAAGAAGTGCAAGGTAATACACCTGGGAAACAAAAACCCAGGGGAAGAGTACACAATGGGGGGTGAGATACTAACAACAACAAAAATGGAAAGGGACCTGGGGGTAGTCATATCAGATGACCTAAAGGTGGGCAAGCAATGTGAGAGGGCAGCAAGGAGGGCTGGGGGGATACTGGGATGCATAGGGAGAGGCATCACCAGTAGAAAACAGGAAGTTATTATCCCTCTGTACAGACAGCTGGTGAGACCCCATCTGGAGTACTGTGTGCAGTTCTGGAGACCCAATTTCCGCAAAGACATAGACAGGATGGAAGCTGTCCAGAGGAGGGCAACTAAAATGGTGCAGGGTCTGCACCAGAAGACATATGAAGAGAGACTTAAGGAGCTTAATATGTATAGCCTTGAGGAAAGGAGGGAGAGGGGGACATGATAGAAACTTTCAAGTACCTCAAGGGAATCAACAAAGTCCAAGAGGGTAGCATCTTTCAAAAAAAGAGGTGTGCAAGAACAAGAGGGCACAATTTGAAGATAGAGGGAGGCGGCTCAGAGGTAATTTAAGGAAGTATTTTTCACAGAGAGGGTTGTGGATGCATGGAGACGGCCTTCGGAGGAGGTTGTGGAGTCAAAATCAGTGGTGGAATTCAAGCATGCATGGGACAGCCATAAGGCAATTCTGGGGGGTGGGGGTAAGAAGAAGTAGGCTGCTGGTTAACTAGGATCTGCAGCTTATCCAGTAGATAGGGAAATGGGCAGACTGGGTGGACCAAGTGGTCCTTATCTGCCATCAAATTCTATGTTTCTATGTTATTTTGCAGCAGTCACTACAAATCCACAGCTTCCTTGCAGACTTCAAACAGACTCTGCAAATGACCAGAAATTCGGTGTCTATAAATTTTGGCACTCAAATACTGAATGGTTGGGAGACAGTACATTTCATTCCCCTCGATGTTTTAGTTACAGTGACTAATACCATAAGCCAAAAGTAGAGTGCTTTATCAAGAGATTTTTAAACAGGGAGTTTAGGCTCTCCAATAATCAATATTAGTAAAGACACTAACTCACAGCTTTCAACGGAGTCCATGGCTTCCTTCAATTAGCTTTCTATAAAATAATCTTAAAAGAAAAAATACCGGTCACTAGCATAGCGTCTTTCTAACCAGGTGAAAAATATAAAAGAACATGTGAGAGCACCTGTTTCAATCTAGGAAACGATTGTCTGTGAAAACCTCACTCCAGGCCTTCAGGTTTCTCAGTGTCCATCTCAGTTTAGGTTAGAAAAAGTTTGTATCCCAATTTAATCAATTCTTTAGTCAGGCTCCATCTATTTCTTTTTTTGGTTCTTGTTTCACCAAATCTGTTTTAGACTGCAAGCACCTAGGGAATAAAAACAAAGCGCTCCTCTAAGCGCAGTAAACTTAACATTTAATTTTAAAAAGAACCCCCAGGCCCTAGGCAAAGGTGGCATACCTCTTCAAGGCATTTTCAGGCCTTTCATCACATTTTGTGCTCCTGCAAGACTTCTCTCTCCATGACCCGACAGTCTGTCACAGCTGGAAACCTCCTCCAATGAAGCTTTCATAGGCAATTTTCCTGGGGTCTTCCCTGCGCTTGCAAGCACTCACCCTTGTGTTCGAAGGTGTTCAAGGTCCCATTTTTGCTGGCTAACTCCTCTCAAAAGTTCAGTCTATATCTTAATACACCTCTGCATACCCAGTCACTCAACAAAGCCTACAGCAAAATTCCCATCCAATTCGGGCAAAGTGGCAAAACAGCATGTCGAAAGGACACAAGACAGATGCCCAAAGCCATCCTGGTACTCAAGTCGCCACCAGGGATTTAACAGCAAATTGACATCAGCAAAGCAGCCCTGTAAAATTTTAAACTGAGTTTCATTCATCCAGAATCATTTAAATAGAGGTAGGCAAAGTAAATGAAGCAATCTGAAATGCTGAAACGCTATCTGAAATGCTACTCAGAGCAGTGCTGCAAGGAGTGGGGCAGCGTTGCGAGCCATCTTGCTGCCCTACCCCACTCCTAGAGCGAAGTGGCTTTCTCTGAAGAGCTTATCCGCACATTACAAGACATTAACTGTCAAGAGAAAACAATGATAACAATAAGTACGAGTCATTTATAACAGCTGCATCTGGATCTATGAGCGAGTTCATTTTTCAGAGATTTCTTAAAGTGGGCTATTTTGGGGAGACCCACCAGGGATTCAGAAAATTCATTCAGCCATAGAACAGCTCTAACTGCAAAGTAAAGCATGTCCAGGTTTGTTTTTCCGAAGGGTACTTCAAGGACATTCCAAGACACATTCCTGGCAGAGTACTGGTTGTCAGCAAGGTGAAGGGGGCTCTGTATTGCAGGGATGGGTAAGGCCCGTCAGTGTTTTTTTGTGAGCAGACAGATCTGGCACTTTAATCTGTCCTGGAGGGGAAGCCAATTGGTTAGTGTATAAAGGGAGCAGTTGTGAATTAAGCAATGATGACCGAAGAGCCAGTCATTTCCTGGAGATTAACGACTGGCGAGGAAATGACTGGCTCTGAGGTCATTATTGTGATTATAAATCTAATCACAATAATGATGCCTTTTTCTGTGGTGGCAGTGGGAACACGACAGCGGGAAGCACAGAGCGGGTTCCGCACTGGGGAGATTTCAGACTGACGTGGCAACCCATCATGGACAGCACTGCCATCATGAATAATTAATCAGATTTTTTTTTTTGTGTAATCTTTTTTCCCCTCCGTCGTGCACTGGGACCTGCTCCTCCTTTGAGCCACCTAGTACCACCAACGACCCCTTCCTGCAATTCCCCCAGAGCTGCCTACCTCATATTTGCAGCCTTCCTTCCGGTTAGCTGCCGGGAGGGTCCCCCTCCTTCAAGAGGGAAGGCACCGGCCGGGGGACTCCAGCACACTATTTTCTTTCTTGCCTGGGTGCTACTGAGGCGGACATTATTCTGCTGGGATAGCTCGAGGGCATAGTTGGGGATGGCCGCTGTCATCTGGCTGATCCCAGTGCAGTTTCCGCTTTTCTGTGGTGTTCCTCTTAGTGCGATCCCTCTGCTATGCTCCCGGTCTCCACCGGGGGCCACTGCAAACCACCATGCATCCCACCCCCCCACCCCACCCCCAGGGAGGAGAGCAGTCCCACGGATGCTCAATCCTACCCCTTCCCCTGCCGACCCCCGGCACCTGAGTCCGTTCCCGAACCCGGGTCGCCGGCATGGTTTGAGGTGTGGAATCCAGTGCCTTAGCCCTCTGCACCACCGGGCTGGTGAATTAATTAGATTTTTAATGAGCATGTCATCTCCAAGAGCAAAGTGACATGCCTTATTAAGTACCAGCCTGACTCTGTTAAGAACAGAGTCACTAGCAACCCCAAAGACTGGCAGACCATAATCTAAGAGCGTGAGGATCAGGCTGGATACTACAAGATGCCTGGCCTCTGAGGTGAGTTTTAGTCATTGCCTGAACAGTGCACCTAGCTTTTTATTGGCAAGACTAACAATGTTGTCCACATGAGGTGCAAATTAAAGTGTATCATCCAAGGTGACTCCTAGGTATTTGAAAGAATCAACCTGTTCCAAAATAACTCCATTAGTAGTGCCGATAGCAAGGGAAGGGACCTTTTTTTTCACTTGCGGACCAGAGAGTAATATGATCTTAGTTTTCTTGTAGTTTAGAAGTAGTTTAGTTAAGCAATAAGGCAAAACAGGGCGTGGGTTATTGGGGATTTACTCATGCCATGTGTGGTGTGCCACGAGGTGCAGCCGAGTGACTTAACCACACAAGAAGTGAGTAAATCACCCAATAATTCACACCCTGGAGGAAGTATGGTGTGAGATCAACACTGCCACAGCCACATCAGAAATCATATGAAGAGAGACTGAGAGTGCTTAATATGTATACCCTTGATGAAAGGAGGGACAGGGGGGACATGATAGAAACATTCAAGTACCTCAAGGGAATCAGCAAAGTCCAGGAGGGTAGCATCTTTCAGAAAAAGAGATGTGTAAGAACAAGGGGGCACAATTTAAAGATAGAGGGGGGACGGCTCAGGGGTAATGTGAGGACATTTTTTTTCATGGAGAGATGGTGGATGCGTGAAACTGCCTTCCTGGGGAGGTTGTTGGGGATAAAACAGTGGGGGTATTGAAACATGCATGGGACAGACATAAGGCAAGTATAATGTATGGTAAGTGCCTATTAACCACCATAATCAGCAGTCACACAGCTTTGTTATGCACTGTTTAGAATTTTAAAAGTTGTTAACCACACTTCGGAACTTCCAAACAGTGGCATAACAAAAAAAAATGCACCAGAGTTCCATAATTCTCACACATAGAATGCAAACAGTGTTTTTTTGACCATACACTATAAAAGATGATGGCTGGGGATCAGGTGAGCAACCGCTGCAAATCACCTCTCGTGGTTGCTAGGGCTACAGTAAACCTCTCGAGCTGTGCTCTCGAGGTTTACCATGTTGCCCTAGCAACCACTCGAGGTGATTACAGTGTGGTTATCACCTGATCCCCAGCCATTATCCTCTATATAGTGGGGAGTGGCAGGAAGTAGGCTGTTGGTTAACTAGAATCTGCAGCTTATCCAATAGGTAGGGTAGGGAAATGGGCAGACTGGGTGGGCCAAGTGGTCCTTATCTGCCGTCAAAGTCTATGTTCTATGTTTCTGTTAAGTACAGAGCCAGCCGGAATCCTGACTGCAACAACAGCGCACAACCTCAGCAGCTGACACATTCCCACAGCATTGTGCAACAGAGCACCCGTAGCTGCAGGGACTACCTGGTGGGGCTGGCATTGTACAGCAGCTGGCAGGTGAGTCCCGGAGTGCATATGGGGGGGGGACTGTACTTGGCACCCTGCCTGTGCCAGCCCCTGTGGCCACTGCCCTCTGTGCACCGGTCCCTTGCCAGCTGTACAGTCTCATGGGGGCTGGGTGCTCTAGGCAGCTGTGTAATCCTGCTGTGGTCCTGCAGCCACTGCCCAGTGTTGTCATGTGTAGTGTAGCTCTACTGTACCTACCAATGACCCCCGCCCACCTCCAGGCATGTCAAGCTGCCAGCCATCAGGATGTCCGTGGCTGAGGGTGGAGCTCGTCATCATGCCCTTCTCTGTGGAGTCTGCCGGTGGTGGTACTGCTGCGGCGTTCAGTGGCTGTTCAGAATCTTGTCCATGGGAGTATCTGGCGGGGAAGCTGTGCCGGTGTGTCGGCTGTTGGCATCCTGTGCATCAGGGTCATTTATGGTGGTTCCCAGGTGTCGCTGTTGGGGATGTCAGGTGGTTTAGTGCCGATCTCCTGTGGTGCTTCCTTCCTGGAGTGCCTTAAAATATATTTAAAATGTGTTTATTTTTTTTATAAATGCCATTCCTCAGTCTTGGGTTATGCAGGATTTACCCACGGTCATGTGACAGTGCTCAACAAATTCAACACTCTTTACCACCGGGCCTTAAGGCTCATCCTTAATCTGCCTTCTCGCACCCACCACTGCCTATTGTGCCAAGAGATGGGATGGTCCTCACTCTTAACAAGGAGGAAAAGAAACGCTCTTCTCTGGTTCTTTAGAGCGCTGTCTGATAAACTTCTTGCATATATCTTGAGCTTCTTCGAACGTGCCAAGGGATCTTATGGTTTGAGACGCTTCTCCATACTCTGCTTCCAGATTTCCAGATTAAAAACAACCCATGGCTTGGCTGCAATCAATTTCTCATTCCCGTCCCTATGGAACGGCATGCAAAGCTCACTAAAGCTCTCTTCCCTTCCAGGTCCATTCACATTAAAAGCACTAATAGCTGAGTACCTGAAGGAAACTTGCAGCTGTTTTAGGTAATTGTGTGCCCTTAGCCCCTGGTATCTCTCACGAATCCTATGACACAGAGACTTGCTCAGTTCACATCTCCAGTAGGGGGTACCCAGCACATATTAGCCCCCCTTCTCTTGTCCCGGTCCTCACCGTCCTATTCCACCCCCCATCTCATATACTCTCTCTTCTTTCCCCTTCCTACGTATTTTCATAAAGGTACTAGCCTTTATTTACTGGTGACTGCCTAGGATTTAAGTTTTTTAACCTCCCGTGTTTACTTGATATGAATTGTAACTGTGTTTTCCTATATTAGCTCTGTATGTATAGCCTGAACTCTCTTTCACATGTACAATTTTTGTTTTTTGTCTACCTTATTTGTGACTGTGCATTGTATTGTTGTCCAGGACCACTTTGAAAATGAGCTTGCTCAATGGTGTTTATGCCTGGTTAAACGAAGTTTGATTGATTGATGTTTTGACCAATGAGGTTACAGGATTTTCACACATCATTGTTTAATTAGTATGAACCATCTTTACAATGACTCAAAGCTGGTTTGTAGGCCATGGAAAAGTTTCAGATGGAGTGTACTGTTAGTGAAGATGATAGTATCATCAGCATAGGCAGCCACCTTCAATAAATGGCAAGCTTCTGGGAGGCTGCTTATGAACAGGCCAAAAAAGGAGTGAGCCGAGTACTGAACCTTGTTGTACCCCTATTCAAATCTTACATACTGCCCTTGGCTTTAACACATCCTCTCCAAGTTGTATGGCTGGTGCAAAGCTGGGCCTAATTAATATATAGACCCACACCAAAACCAGAAAGATCTGCTCTAGGATCAAACTGGGTGCCCTTCCTGAGGAGAAACTGGTCAAAAAATACCTGAGGGAAAAAGAATCTTGGAAAAGGATGGGGCGTAGGACTTCTCCTTGGCTTGATTGTGTACATAACCTTTTGTGTAAATTTGGTCTGGAGCCGCTCCAGAATCTTGTAGAGAAAAAAATACCAACAAGCAGTAAATATAATTCACATATTTTTAAGAAAATCAAGGATTATTATAAAGATAAATTTCTGAAGGTAGATTTGCTAGATGGTACAGCGAAAATGATTGTAGATTTAAGTACAGATACTACCTGGATGTTCTGAGTGATCTACATCATAGAAGGATTCCTGCCAAATTTAAAATGGGGCGTTTGAATCTAATGTTCTTACATCTAGATCTAGTAACGCGTCCACACCAGAAGTAGAATTGTGTAATTTTAAATACATGGATATTGAAAATAATAGGGTACTAAAGCATGAAAAAAAATCATGGTAATATCACTGCTCCAAAAGTGATAATACCATCAATGCGCACTGATAATAATATCATTCAGAGCCCGTAATACTATTGTTCGGAGCCCTAAACAATGCTATTATCACTAAAACTGGAGAGCGTAAGCACAGGACTCTCCTCCACCAGGCTATACTACCACTGTCAATCAAACAACAGCATCCTCGACGTGGCGCATGATTGGCCAGTTTCTCTATTGGCAGGCAGAACACTTCCAACAAACATGGAGGCCGTCTCTCACTTAGCGAGACTATACTGTATTCTAGGGTGTCTGGGTGTTCTCCACATTTCTCCCTTTTTTTTATTCCTCTGCAAAAAATGGAACTATCTGGTTGATCCTGCGGTCCCAAAAAAGAACAAGCATTTGTCAATGCTGAATGTTGACTGCTTTGGTCTGTTGAGCATGCTCACTGGCCCTCTGTCAGTCGCTCAGTGTGTTTCTTCCGGTGCTGCAGGCTGTTGTTTTGTACTGGGCTCCTGCCTGCGTTGGTACCTTGTTCTGCCCAGTAAGAAATCTGCAGCTGTCCTGACAGAGCTCCGTTGAGGTGGCTCACTCCCCCTCTCTGACTCGCTCATTCTGTTTCTCCTGGCACTGCAGGCTGCCCTTTTGTACTGGGCTGCTGCCTCTGTTGGTGGCTTTTTCTGCCCACAAAGAAATCTGCAGCAGTCCTGACACAGGTCTGTTGAGCCTGCTGACTCTCTCTCACTCACTTGTTCTGTTTCTGCGGTGCTGCAGGCTGCCTTTTGTACTGGGCTTCTGCCTGTGTTGCCACCTTTTTCTGCCAACAAAGAAATCTGCAGCAGTCACAATAGAGCTCCGTTGAAATCGCTCACTCCCCCTGTGTCACTCACTCATTCTGTTTCTCCTGGCGCTGCAGGCTGCCCTTTTGTACTGGGCTCCTGCCTCTGTTGGCACCTTTGTCTGGCCACAAAGAAATCTGCAGCAGTCCCAACAAAGCTCTGTTGAGCTCGCTCACTCCTCTTCTCTCACTCGCTCATTCTGTTTCTGCCGGTGCTGCAGGCTGCCCTTTTCTATTGGGCTCCTGCCTGCGTTGCCGCCTTCTTCTGCCCACAAACAAATTTGCAGCAGTTACAATCGAGCTCTGTTGAACTTGCTCACTCCCTCTCTCTCACTCTCTCATTCTGGTTTCCCCGCCACTGCAGGCTGCCCATTTGTACTGGGCCCCTACGTGCATTGCTGGCTTTTCTGCCCACAAACAAATCTGCAGCAGTCCCAACAGAGCTCCATTGAGCTCACTCACTCCCCCTCTCTCACTCACTTGTTCTGTGTCTCCTACCACTGCAGGCTGCCCTTGTGTACTGGGCTCCTGCCTGCACTGGCGGCTTGTTCTGGCCAGAAAGAAATCTGAAGCAGTCCCGACACAGCTCCATTGAGCTCTCTCACTCACTCATTCCGTTTCGGCCGGCGCTGCAAGCTGGCCTTTTGTATTGAGCTCCTGCCTGCGTTGCTGCATTTTCTGCCCACAAAGAAATCCACAGCAGTCACAATAGAGCTCCGTTGAGCTCGCTCACTACCGCTCTGTCACTTGATCATTCTGTTTCTCTTGGCGCTGTAGGCTGCGCTTGTGTACGGGGCTCCTGGCTGTGTTGGCACCTTTCTCCATCCACAAAGAAATCTGCAGCTGTCCCAACAGAGCTCCATTGAGGTCGCTCAGTCTCCCTCTCTCACGTGCTCATTCTGTTTGTCCTGGCACTGCAAGCGGCCCTTTTGTATGGGGCTCCTGCCTGCACTGGCACCTTGTTCTGCCCACAAAGAAATCCACAACAGTCCTGATAGAGCTCTGTTGAGCTCACTCAGCCCCCCGTCTCACTCGCTCGTACTGTTTCTCCCACTGCTGCAGGCTGGCCTTTTGTACTGGGCCCCTGCCTGCATTGATACCTTTTTCTGCCCACAAAGAAATCCGCAGCAGTCCTGACAGCGCTCCAGTGAGTTCGCTCACTCCCCCTCCGTCACTTGCTCTCTCATTCTGTTTCTCCCAGTGCTGCAGGCTGCCCTTTTGTACTGGGCTCTTGTGTTGGAGCCTTTTTCTGCCCACAGACAAATCTGCAGCAGTCCCGACAAAGCTCAGTTGAGCTCGGTCACTCCCCCCCCCCCCTTAGTTCTATCTTAATCTGTCCCAGACAGTGATTTCCCACAGCGACCATGCTATTCTCCGGCAGGAGTGCAAAAACATATTTTAGCCAGGATGTGAAAAATGGCAGCTGTACTGTTCATAAGGAGGTGTTGAAAAATGCCATTGTTGAAAATGTGGCGTGAAAATATTACGAAATTGCAAAGTTACAAGGGTGCGTGGAAACAGTTCAATGCACACTTGTAACACAGTCATGTTATGGAGTTTCGTCACCAAATTTTCAACATAGGCATTTTAGGACCTCTACTCACGAACAGTGCCACTGTCATTTTTTCTTAATCTGTCTCGAACACTGATTTCCCACAGCGACTGCGTTATTCTGCGCCGGAACTATGAAAACACATTTCGGTCAGGATGTGAAAAATGACAGCTGTACTGCACATAAGGAGGTGTGAAAAAATGCCACTGTTGAAAATCTGGCATGACAATATTACAAATTTGTGAAGTTACAAGGGTGCGTGGAAAACGCACACTTGTAACAGTCATTTGATGGGCTATCATCACGAAATTGTCAACATAGGCATTTTAGGACCTCTGCTCATGAACAGTATTACTGTCATTTTCTTAATCTGTCCCGGACAGTGATTTCCCACAGCGACCGCTCTATTCTGCGCCCGAAGTGCGAAAACACATTTTGGCCAGGATAGGAAAAATGACAGCTATACTGTTCATAAGTAGGTGTGGGAAAATGGCAATATTGAAAATCTGGAGTGAAAATATTATAAATTCGCGAACTTACGAGCCTGCTTGCAAACTGCGTAACGCACGCTCATAACACAGTCATTTTATGGAGTATCGTTACCAAATTTTCAACATAGTCATGTTAGGACCTCTACTCATGAACAGTGTCACTGTCATTTTCTTAATCTGTCCCAAACACTGATTTCCCACAGCGACCACGCTATTCTGCGCCGGAAGTGCGAAAACACATTTCTGCCAGGATGTGAACAATGACAGCTGTACTGTTCACAAGGAGGAGTGAAAAATGTCAATGTTGTAAATCTGGCATGAAAATATGCAAATTGCGAAGATTTACGAGTGCGTAACAACTGCAATGCTGCGCTTGTAAAACAGTCATTTTGGATTTTCCTGAAATTTGCAACATAGACTTTTGAACCACCTCATGAACACTGGCACTACTCGTTAGCATTAGGCACTGAAAGGTGATTTCACGCAGTGATCACAAAATCACCTTTTGGGGCCGAGTAACACCATGACAGTTCAAGAATTCATGAGGAGGGGTCCAAAAACCCCATGTTGAAAATTTGGTGCCAAAATTCCAAAAAATGACTGAGATATGCATTAAAGTTGAAAAAACCTATTTCTACCATTATACAGCTTACTGGCATTTCCTCAGTTCGCGGTCGGCTTTGAAGAGTGCAGACGTGTTCCCAGTCCACCGATGATCGTCACGCCGGACTCCGGAGGTAAGTATGGGGTGAGGGGGGTGTGGGGAGGCAGGGTCCTCAGTGGGTGGGTGTGGGTGGTGGGAGGGGGGCCAGGGAGACCGCGAGGGACAGTTTTCTTATTTCACAGGTATACAAACAAAAAAAACATCGCGGGACAGTTTTTTTCTTCACAGGGGCATTAGGCACGCTGGGGTGGTTGATATGGGCCTGTTGTTGGCCACGTTGGCATGGTCGCCACTTTTGTGCACCGGAGCTACTAGTGCAGATTTCCAGATTCCTGGGAGCTGGGAATTTTGCAGGGAAAAATAAAATATTTTAGACAAGGGAAGTGCTGGTTCCTGTAGTGACAGGGCCACCAACTTCATGTCTATCGTATCACCACCCCATCCTTGTTTCACCCACGACTCTTTTGACATATTTGAGGGTTTCCACAATAGTGATAGGTTTGAAATAGAATTTGGGGTAACCAGGGTCTTGATCAGGGCTACAGGTTGACCATTGCAGTCCCTGTTATTGGACCGTAGCACTTTATTGAGGGGGACGGACACAGAACTGAGGTTTGTGAAGGCTGAGTTCTATATATTGGCTGTCTCAGCTGGGGCAAGGGAGACAGCACTGTTAATACTCACCATTTTTGGGTGTGTTTTGTCTCTTTTACCCAGGAGGTCCTTAATGTTGTCCCCAAATCTTTTCCGTTACTTCAGTTTTTTGCTTGTTGTTCTTTATAGTATATCGCTTTAGCCTGTCTTATTCCCCTCATGCACTTATTGTGGGCTTCTTTGTACCTTTGCAGGTCTACAGATGAGCCAGATTCCCTTGCTCAATACCACAGATTATCCCTATCATGCATTTGAGCTAGAAGTGCAGGGGTGACCTACCCTGCTGCAGTGCCTTGTACCTTGTGTTTTTTTAAGGGGGCCAAAGTGTCGCAGATGACATTAAATTGATTGATGAAGAACTGAGATACAGCAGAGCCGCACTAGGGCAGGATGGGGTGCTCAGTGATATGAAGAACAGTCTGAACCAAAAATCACGGCGCTCACCAAGCATACCAGAAAAACTGAAGTTCCATTCAGGATATTTGCTTGTAGTTTTACAAGCAAATATCCTGAGTGGAACTTCAATTTTTCTGGTGTGCTTGGTGAGTACCGTGATTTTTGGTTCAGACTGATGAAGAAGTCAAGGGCTGTGTCAATATCTGGGAGGACATCCAACTGGCTCCGGTCTTTCTGGGCCAGGTGCGCCTTGACGTCACCAATTAAACCTTTTCATAGGACCCTGCTGTTAATAGTTCTGGCACAGGGCTTTGGGAGTTTAGCTGTCCAAGCACATTGTACTGGGGAGTGGTCATTGATGGAATCTGGTAGAACAGTGACCTCAATTAACCTTTCCAGGTGGGTGGCTGGTATCCAGTTAGTTAAAGCTTTGGTTACAGTTTTGTAGTTGGCTCTGTAACAGTCATTGACTATTTGCATAAGGAATAGGCTGGTCACCAAATCCTTGTGAGCGACACTAGATTTGGCTGTTCAATTGATATTAAAGTCTTCAGTGACTGTGGATTCCCAGTTAAGGCTGGCTTGTTTTTAATGTCTGGCAAACAATTTGAGGACTGACTGTTGTTTTCCTGGGGGTATGTAGACTGACATTATGACAAGTGATTTATGTCCCCTACCCAGTAGAATTTTAACCGCCAAGCATTCACAGTCACCTGTGAACATTGTCTAGGTTCAGTTTGTAGCCTAGTAAGTTGGCCCTAATGTAGGCCCTAAAGTAGGTTAAGCAACCACCATCCCCTGTTTACCTTGGGGATCCTATCTAAATATGTTATAGCCAGCCAGTGTAAGGGCAGTATCAGGGGTTTTGGGAGAAAGCCATGTTTCTACAAGGGAAATTATATCGGGTTGAACAAGTGCCACCCAGACTTCAAGCAGGGCAAGCCTTGGAGGTAGGCTACCTGTATAGAGGGAGATAATCTTTGTCTTTCCTTTGTAATCCATACCTAGCCCTTTGCTACCAAGTGGGCCTAGGTTGGGGTGAATATTACCAGACATGAGGAAGAGAACAAGTAGTAGTGCTTTTAGGTCCCTCAGTCCAGGGGGCAGGCCTCAAGGATTTATTAGTGTGTGGACGGCATTTAAAGCAGACCTTGTGGCCATGGGTGCCATGGGAAAGGGTATAGCACAAGCTAGTTGAAACAAGGGTAACATGATATACATAGGAGTCTAGCATAAGCTGGGGGCCAATGGTGTTATTAGTTTGGTCAGGGGCACCTGTTTCCCTAGGGTACTGTATTAAGTATGAGATGTTGCCAGTGACAGTGTATTGTCAGTTATCCCCCTATTGTGACCCAGCCAGAACCTGTCCTAGGAGTATTACTGTGGCAAACAGTAATTTGGCAGAGGGAGGAGCTGGCCAGCTGGGGTATGGCACGGTACTTAGATAACTGCCGAGCTTGTATAGTCAGTGAGACTTATGGGGTCCCCTACCTGAATACTGGCAGTCAACAATAAGCCCAGGTGAGATGTGCAGGGAGGTAATTGATCAGAATTAGACAGCAGTATTAAGCGGCTAGGACCCAGGTGAAAAATATGGATAGATAAAGGCTGAGTTAGCAAGTGATAACTGCTGTCTAGATCAGCTAAAATGTATCAGAGCTAAACCAAATACATATGAACAGACCTATGACAAATTAATAGAAGTCATGCTAGAAGTGCAGGTCAAACAGTGTAGTTAGGTATAGACTATGTTTAGCTAGTGTTCCAGGAGGCTTGAGCAGGAAAAGTATATCAGAATGCACCTACACATTGACAGGGCTAAGACAAATTAGTAGTGCCCTAGAATTAGGGCCTAATTGCCATGGATTAAGACATCAGTTAACAATAACAGGGCTGCAAGAGGTGATGTTCTCAAGAGCTAGGCACAAGGCTAACCATTTGTTTTGTCAGGGCTAGGTCAGTTAATGGTTAAAACATAGGCGCCAGTGCAGGTTTGGCCTAACGTACTCAACTGGTTAATGCAGCAAGTCATATAGCAGAGGAAATCTACTGAGTACCTGCAGTTGGTGGCACTAATAACACATTACCCTGGGTTTGCAAAAGCAAGGGCTCTGTCAGTAATGGTACCCCCAAGAGACATTACTTGAGTCAACAGATCAAGCAAGGAAGTGACGGTATATTTACATTGATCCGCTGTCAAGTGACAACAGTGTTGCGAGCCGGTGCCTGTGTAGGATGGGGTTGTGCTACTGCGGGCAGGATGGTTGGCCGATGGCCAACTCATGCAGCTGACACCCACAGTAAGACACCTTTGTCTCTCTGGCCCGTAGCGCTCTGAACCACTAGTGCGAAGGACCACAAGGGGTAGTCCCAGGTAAACAGTAGCAGAACGCTCTCCTATTGGCTCCTGTGTGGTGGGGGTGGGGCTAGCCACCGGTGCTGTCGGTGGCTCCACTGCTTAGGTGGCATGTCTGGTTGGTGAGTGGCAGGGGGAAGAGCCACCTTGGTTGCAGCAATGACTCTCTCTCCGACCCCCTTGACATTCTGTTACAGAATATGCTATTCTAGGGGAGATGTCCGCAGTTAAATAAAGTGGCTGACCGATACTGATGCAGAGTAAGACAGCATAAAGTTAGTTTAAAGGAAAACACCAATTACTTTTGTGCACTCTCTTGCCAGTGCATATTTTTTTATCATATCATTATTTATACTCCTGGAGCCTGACCTACCTACATCCAGCCACTGCCTTCATCCCCAATCAACCAGCAGGCTCACTCACATACCAGCTGGCACAGCGCTGTACCCGCAGGCAGGACCCCCCATATCCCCCATGCCGGACCAGAAACCAATACTGCAGTGTGATTCCACGACAGGCCCCCAGGTTGCTGAAGTGCGGCCATCAAGCTGACTCGGTCATCTGCCATTTTTCTCCTATGTTTTTTTCCCTGAGAAGTGCGGACATGCAATGACATCGAGGCACAACGTGCCAATGTCCGACACACTTCTCCTCACATGTATCCCTGCTCCTGCAGTGCCCCTGATTTCTATCAGGGGGCACTGCAGCATGGTGGATGCCCCAGTCCCTCCCCAAGGAAAGGAGAGCAGTCCTTGGATGCTCAATCCTTTCCCTCTCCAGCCAACCCCCAAGGACCCATGCTCGTTCCTGAACCCGGGTCGCTGGCGTGGAGCAAGGTGTGTCATCCAGCGCCTCAACCCTCAGCGCCACCAGGCCGGCTTTTGCCAGTGCATGTTTATGCCTCCAATTAGCATTTCTGTAATATACATATAATATATATACAGTATGTATGTGTATATATATATATATATATATATATATATATACATATATACACACATACAGTATCTTCTAACTGCATTTTGGTATTAAAACATCAGTTTAAAAAAGTGCTCAAACTTCCGGCAGGGGTACATTAGCATATCCCATATCTCGTGGCTCCACGAGGTGGCTGCCAGCAGCCTTTCTAAATGAAAGTTTTTGAGTTCCTGTTTAAATGTAAGTTTTAATTCCAAAAATGGCAAAAATTCAGTTAGAAAAAATATATTGTTACACAGAAACGCTAATCAGGGGCACGTGCATCAGCAGGAGAGTACACAAAGGTAACTGGTGTTTTTCTTTAATAGATTAGGCATTTTCTTTACATGTTCTGTCTGATGGGTGTAGTAAAAAGATAAAGAGAATGTCTGTTTTGGAGACCAGGAAGGTATCACTGAAACAAAGAGTTGCACAGCACACTGAGGAAGGAATTAACAAGCATTTGTCAATGCCAAATGTTGTCTCGCTGGCATTGACATTGGTAGTGCCAGAGTTAGAGATGCAAAATAGGAATGGCAGTGAAGTATTGAAGTGACACCAACCTTACCCCCACTCTGTAGAGACTGACAGGCATTGAGGTGTGCCTTTTGGAAGTCAGCTATAATGTGCATGCCATTGTACCTCACCCTATCCTGTAGATACTGACAAGTGTTGTGGTGTGCTTTGGGGTCTTTGAGCATTATACTTACCCCTTTCCATAACGAAATATGCTGAGGTGGGTGCAGTACAGGAGAATGGGGTGAACGTTAGGCCCGAACAGTCCAAGGCAGACCTCGATGCCTGTCACTGGCTGCAGGGTGGGGTTGGGGTGGAATGGCGTGAGCATTACAGACAATGATTCCAAGTCACACCCCTGAAGCATGTCAGTCTCTACAGGGTGGGGAGTTGCAGTTGGAAACCCTAACGTTGTAGGTGTTTGTTGGTATTTTCACTCAAAATTTTCAACATAGGCTGTTTGTGACCCCACCTCATGACGAGCGACACAATCAGTTTGTTAGCTGAAAGGTGGTTTTGCACAGCACCCATGCCATTTGACGACACAGGGATGGAAACACATTTTGGGCTAGATGTGGAAAATGACAACTGTATTGTTCATGAAGAGGCGCAAAAAAAATGGCAACGTTTAAAATCTGGAGTGAAAATATGAAAAATTGATTAAGTCATGAGCGTGCATAGAAACTGCACAAAACTCGTCCGTGACCCAATTATTTTTGGGAGATTTTTAGCCACATTTTCAACATAGGCATTTTGGGACCTCCCCTCGTGAACAGTGGCACTTTGATTTTGTTAATCTGTCCCAAAAGTTGATTTCCCACAGCGACCACGCCATTGTGTGCCACAGGTACGGAAACACATTTTGGGCAGGCTGTGAAAAATGGCAGCTGTACTGTTGATAAGGAGGTGTGAAAAAATGCCAGTGTTGAAAATCTGGCATGAAAATATTGCAAATTTGCGAAGTTACAAGGGTGCATGGAAACTGCGCACCACATGCTTGTAACACAGTCATTTTATAGACTTTTACACCAAATTTTCAACATAGGCATTTTGTTACCTCTGCTCATGAACAGTGTCACCATCATTTTCTCAAACTGTCCCGAAAACAGATTTCGCACAGCGACTCCGCTATTCTCCGACGGCCATGCGAAAACACATTTCGGCCAGGATATGTAAAATGACAGCTTTACTGTTTATAAGGAGGTGTGGAAAAATGCCAATTTTGAAACTCTGAAGTGAAAATGCTACAAATTCACGAAGTTACGAGTGTGCGTGGAAACAGCAGCAACGTACGTCAGAAACAGACATTTTAGATGCAAAATTCCAAAAATACCGAGATATACTCCAAAGTTGAAAAAACCCTATTTATACCATTATACAGCTTACCAGCATATCCTCAGTTCGTGGTCGGCTTTGAAGAGTGAAGACGTGTTCCCGGTCCACCAAAGATCGTCGCACAGGCTCCGCAGGTAAGTATGGGGTGAGGGGAGGGTGTGGGGAGGCAAGCTGCGCAGAGGGTGGGTGTATGTTGTGGGAGGGGGCAGGGAGACTGCGAGGGACCGTTTTCTTCTTTCACAGGGTTAAAATATAAAAAACATTGTGGGATGGTTTTTCTTTTTCAGGGCGATTGGGCAAGCTGGGGTGGGCTCCCAGCGTGCCACCTAAGTGTTTTTTTTGGGGGATGCTATGGTTGATGGGGACTGGCACCCCGTCGCACACAACGAAAGTGGTAGGGTAAGAGCCGAGGATGGGCACCCGGCACATAACAAATTGGGGTGATGATGCCAATGGGGAGTGTGCTCCCGTTGGCTACATACATTGGGGCAGGGCATGCCAACAGGGGATTAGGCACCCCCGAAGTCAGCATCATGGCAGGCAGTGTGCTGCCATGTTATGTTCTTTTTTCACCAGGGAAAGCATGTCGGGAGGTCCGCTGCATATGACGAGCTTTGCTCGCATTGCAGCAGACCTTTCGTTTGATGTGATCGCCACATTACATATGCATGGTGTGGCACCGGCATGCAGGCTGATTGGGGAATGAGGGACGCACCTACTGATGCATTCCCTGCATTTGCCCAATAGTGACCGCGCCTCCAAATCTGCTACTACCGCAATATGTTGGCTGCGCATGTGCGAGCCAACATAAAAATGAAAGACTTATGTTTGTTTTGGAGACAGGAAAGCAAAACTGAGTGCATAATGGAGCAAATATTCAGATTTTCATTTTTTTTTTCTCAGCATTGTAAATAAGAAATCACAGGAACAGGCCCATTTTCAGCCTGCCAGCAAGCAAGAGCTATCCTAGCCTACAACTGCAGACAGATCTCCACCCTCTGCCCTATAATGAAGAACAAAGATTTCAAAATTATTTGTTCTGTTGTAAAAAAAATACTTTAATCAGTCAGTCAGTGAAGTAGAGAACCACAGTCTCTCCACTTAAGAACAAAACAGAAAGAAGAGTTAAAAAAGTCTGTAAATACTATTTTTTCCTACATCTGGTTCAGAAAACCACAACCCCATTCACAGAGAGAAAGAGCTTCCTCTCAGCTCAAGTGTCTCTGTGCACTGACAAGGTCACACGGTAAAGCTCTGGAAAGAAAGCTCTCTGAGAAGCCTGGGGATTGCCTGGGGAGACCTCATGAGATCTGAAAGTCTCATTGAATACGTGACTGAATACCTCAAATACACTCCAGTTGTATTTGGGTATTCGTCGAATATACCAGGTATTTGAGGTATTCGATGGCTAATTCTAATTCAATGCACCCCCTAACACTTAAATAAAAAGTGACATGAAAAACAGAATTTTGCATTATGTTTTATCAGTAGCATTCTGTTACAGTTCTCCATGTTACCAGTAATCTGGAGTTTTGACTATGTCACAGTTTGTGTACATAAAGAATAATGGATGGGGAAGTGTGTGATGTGAGAATTTAATGCATACCCGAGGTGTGGGATGCTACATAAACCCCAAAGGCGAAGCCCAAGAGGTTTATCAAAGCATCCCACTCTGAGGGTGTGCGTTAAATTCTCATATCACACACCTCCCCATCTTTTATTTTATATAATATACTGGCAAGCAATTTTTTCCCGCTGAAGTGCTGTGATCCCCCTCCACATCACAGTCACACAGATAGTCTGTCTTTCTCCACAGACACACAGATAGTCTCTCTTTCTCCACAGTCACCCAGATAGTCTCTCTTTCTCCACAGACACACAGATAGTCTCTCGGTGATTCACCGCCCGAGTGGACGGAGGGCGGGGGGTTGCTGTCTGTTTTAGACAAGATCTGGATCTCAGGGAAGTGCCAGTTGGTGATACCAACACCTTTGAATGCATAGTGGGTGCAGGTGCAGGCTACAGGACCCTTCTTATCTACCGTCCACCAGGGGATGAGAGGGAGTTCCTGAAGGAGGTTGCGGACTTCATCGCCGACATGGTATTGGAATCTCCCAGATGGATAATTCTGGGGGATTTCAATGCCTGGGTCGATGATGAATTCTCACCATTTGGTCAAAATCTCCTCCAATTAATGGATTCATTGGGCCTGTCACGAGTAATTACTTCTGCAACCCATGGGGGAGGGGCATACATTGGACTTGATTTTCCATCTGGGGATGGAGATATCTGATGTGGAGGTGGAGCCAGTCGGATGGTCTGACCATCACGCCCTGAGGTTCAGATTTGCGGCCCCGAAATAGGCCTGCCCCAGGAGTTAGTACAGTTCCGTCCTTTAAGAGGATTACCTCAGAGGGCCTAATAGCGGAGCTGGACTTCTCGGATTTTCAAGGGATAGTGTGGATCCAGGGCCACTGGTCTTGGCCTATAATAAGGTTGTGACTGCGGCCCTGGATGCCATAGCTCAATTCATGTTCGTCCCGTACTCTTCACTAGGGGCTCCCTGGTTTGACGGGGAGGTCCATGAGTGGAAGAGGAAGGGATGAAGATAGAAAGACGTTGCGGAAAACTCAACTGGAGGTGGATAGACTTGAATTGTTAGAATATTATAAATTCTACCAATCAGCAATCTCCCATAAGAAGGCAGAGTTCCTGTCAGGAAATTGCTGCAGCTAGGAATAGACCATCCCAGCTCTTCCGGACTGTGGACAGACTGTGCAATCCAGTCTGTCTCCAGACTAGTAGAGCATTATCACGAGTACAATGTGAGGAGTTTGCGAAATTCTTAGCTGACAAGGTATTCACCATCAGGGATGAGATCAGCCAGTATCTTTCTATTGAGCATTGTACTGATCAATCGGGTGGTACTAATGCCCAGTTGTACTGGTCTACCTTTAGACTACCAGCAGTAATAGATATTGTGAGGATTATCCAGACTCTACGACCTACCTATTGTAAGTTGGACCCAGGCCTTACTCACCTGGTGGTGGGGTGTGTAGATGTTATCGGCCCAGTCCTGGCTGGTATAGTGGTGGTGTCATTAGAGAGAGGGATCTTTCCGGATCCCTTAAAGGAGGCGGTAATACACCCCCTTTTGAAAAAGCCCTCTCTTGACCCCGACTGCCCAGCAAATTATAGACCAATCTCTAACCTCCCTTTTGTAGGGAAGGTTATAGAGAAGGTGGTCGCTCTGCAACTGGAGGATCATTTGTCTATCCACAATATCTATGACCCTCTCCAATCCGGCTTCAGGAAGTGGCACAGTACAGAGACGGCTCTTGTTCAGGTATTGAATGACCTCCTGATGGCAAGAGATCAGAGGACCCGTTCCATCTTGGTTCTCTTAGATCTCTCAGTAGCATTTGACACCGTGGATCATGGGGTATTGCTCGACTGCCTGTGGCTTTTCTGTGGTCTGAGGGGAGCAGTCCACAGTTGGTTTCGATCTTTTTTGGAGGGCAGATCTCAGAGAGTGGTATCGGGAGTTAACACCTCGGCCCCTCACTATCTGCCCTGTGGGGTACCACAGGGGTCGGTGCTGTCCCCTATGTTATTCGCAGTGTATATGCTTCCACTGGGGGACATTATAAGACGGTATGGGTTGAGTTTTCACTGTTATGCTGATGATTCTCAACTCTACCTGTCTTTTATGCCTGATCAGAAGTCGGATTTCATCACTATTTTTAACAACTGCCTTCTGGAGATTCAGGATTGGATGAGTGCTAGTTGGCTTAGGTTGAATCCAGGAAAACTGAGGTGTTGGTTGTGGACCCTGGAGGGAGGACAACAGGGGCTTGGATGGGGAAACCCTCGGGTTTATATCTTGGGGACCAGCTTCTGGCCTCTGGCCAATGCATAACCTGGGAGTAATTTTTGACAAAAGCCTGACTATGAAGATGCAAGTGTCGGCCGTAGTCAAATCTGCCTTTATCATCTGAGGAATATTGCGGTGAAACACTTGGTTCCACGGGAAGATCTTCCCACTTTGGTCCACGCCTTTGTTACCAGCCGTTTGATTACTGCAATGTGCTCTATCTAGGGCTGCCGGGGGTGGATATCCGCCGCTTGCAGCTGGTGCAGAACACGACGGCCAGGTTGTTGATGGGAGTTTCACGATCTAGCCATATAACACCTGTGCTGCGTGATTTGCACTGGCTGCCAGTACAGTGGCAGATCACCTTCAAGGTCGCATTATTGACCTTTAAGGCCTTACATGATTTGGGACCCCACTACCTGAAAGAGCTCTTGGTGCCTTACTGTCCTGCCCGCTCTCTTCGCTCCTCTGATTAGGGATTGCTAGAGATTCCCAGGGTACATCTAAAGATGTCAGGAGGTAGATCTTTTGCCTATATGGCACCAACCCTGTGGAATTCTCTACCTCGTCAGATATGAGAATGCCAAACTGTTGAAAGTTTTAAAAAACAATTAAAAACTTTCCTTTTTGCCTCATCATTTGTTGGAACATAATGAGTAAGTATATTGTATGGTTGTTTGATTTATTGTTTGAAATTTGATTTTACTTGTTTTATTGTAAAAGCACCCTGAGCTTGGGAAGGGCGCTTAATATAAATAAAATTTTACTTACTTACTTACTCTTTCTCCACAGTCACACAGATAGTCTCTCTTTCTCCACAGACACACAGATAGTCTCTCTTTCTCCACAGACACACAGATAGTCTCTCTTTCTACACTCACACACACACCTTTGTCTTGCCATACTAGAAATCCTATTGTGGCACCTAGGAGCACCAAATGCAGCAGCAGCAGCTTACACAGCTCCCCGTGTTCCCAGCCTCCCACTCCAGAATACTGAGCTGTGCAATCATCCCCAGTCCTTCTCCCTCTTGTCCCACAGCACTCTGCTCCCAATTTATTGTTTTTTTTTTAAAACTTGCAGCTGAAATGGCGAATGTGATTATGATCGCACTTACCTCTACTAATCAGCTACAGACCTGTTCCTGCTGATGGTGTACGTCGCTTGAAGCTGGTGAATCATAGGATCAACCAGGTAGTTTTAAAAAATGACATTTAAGGTAGGGTCTATGAGATACATAAAAAGATTAGGAAAAGAGGAGGAATGGGATCTTGCTGTGGCGGTTCCATAACGGTTCCTCGCTAACTAAGATACGGAATCGCCATATTTTATAAACTGTTCAGCCCGCCCAGACAAAACGGGAGCCAATGAGGGAGCACTCCCTTTTTTTTAATTATATTTTATTGGTTTTAGCAGCTTGTTATAATATTATATGCAATACATAGGTACATTCAGAGGTAGTACAATGAATATTGATAATAAGCAGACACAGCTGAATACATTCAGGAATCTCCAGATCTGTAAAATCTCAATCAAAATTTGTTTATCTGTTGTGGGCCTAGATATATTATTTATATTGGTAAATATCATATAAATAATGGTAGTGGGGGGGGAATTATATCTTTCCTGTCGAGTTCTAGCTTCACCTAGAGTCTCCAGTCCCCTTCCTCCCTCCCCCGTAGGGTTAAACACCCCCACATAGCTTTAAGTATACTAATGTGTATTTAAGGAACAAAGTTCCCATAGTGCCCTAACTGGTACAGCATCCAAGTTCTCCATCGATTATCAAAAGCAGACATCCTATTGTTCATTTTAGCTGAGATCCTTTCTAGGTTATATATTTCATATGTCAGTATTCTCCAAGCCTCTTTGGTCGGGATCTGAGTGGAAAGCCATAGACGGGCAATGATTTATTTTTCCGCCAGTATTAATAGAGATAACATTTTGAAAAGCGACCCTTGTACCTTGATCCCTCACAGGAGGTATTGCTGTCAATACAAAGGTCGAGGTAAGTATCTCCGGCCTCCCATATGCAGCATTTAACTCATCTATGATTTTTTGCCAATATCCCAGTATACATGGACATGACCATATAATATGTTCCATCCCCGCCTCCCTCTGTCCACATCTCCTCAAACATCCCCCATATTCGTGTCCCTTAAACTTAGCTGTGGTTTCCGGGGTTCTAAAATATTTTACTCTGGCTTTCAATGCATATTCCCGGCAATAAACATTGGAGGATATTCTGGAGTATAGTGTAGTTGAAATTTATTTATTTAGTTTTTGTTGACCAGGTAAGTGCACTAGACAAATCCTGCCTATTTTCAGGCACGACCCAGGGGAAGGGGATACAGATGAATGCCAACTGACCTTGAACCAGATTAAGCTGTTGGTGGTATTTTTAGTGAATGAGGGAAATTTGGCCAGGACACCGGGGGATTCCCCTACTCTTTTCGATAAGTACCATGGGATCTTTAACATCCTCCTGAACTACCACCAATCCAGGCAGATGGGACCTCGGTTTAACGTCTCATCCGAAAGGCGGCACCTCAGAAGTGCAGCACTCCTCTCATGCTGCACTACAGTGTCAGTACTGGGATATTAACCCAAGTGCCAGATGTGGGAACTGAACCCACAGCCCTCTGATCTCCCGGCCTCAGAGGCGAGTGTGCTACCTACTGAGCCACTGACACTGCTAAATTTGCCATTGCTCCACATCCAGTTCTGTGTTCATATCCTTTGACCACTTAATTCTAATACAGTCTAGAGATATCTTATCATATACCCTCAGTGCCGAATATAAGTTCCCAATAATATGTTCTTGGGTCTGTCCTCCTAAGTGAAATATCACCATCTGGAGTAGGAGAGAAGGGGATCTGGCTACTTCTATTGTAATGTCCTCAAATGGTAACAGTGCATCTCTCAAAATCTCAAAAAATTTATATTGATTGTTGGGGAGCTTATACTCCGTTTGCAGACGGGAGAAAGAGTGGATGCGCATGGGGCCTACTACTTGAAAGGTGTAGCGCATATCAAAATTCTTCCAATGAGAAATCGGGATCATACTTGGGTATCTTCTCTCCGATAGAGATAGAAGAGTTCTCCACATTTGTATCCGCCTTCTCAGGAATTCTGAGGTGAAGCTCATGAATTTAGAGAATGGGAGACATCTCGGAGGATTCCCTACTATGTAGGGCGGAAAATTCTCCAGTCCATTTAGGGCTACTTCAATGTCTTTCCAATAAGGGAGCATTCTCTTTTGATAGACAGAGCATGAGAATGTCATCAAAATTGACTGGTTGTTACGGGAAATAGCAGCTGGCCGAGTCTATAGGAAAAATTGCTCGCCGGTTATTATAGGACTGTAAGCATGGTTCCGATGTGTCAACAACTGATGCTTAGCATTCTGTATGCAAACTGTGGCATAATAGAAACTCTGAGTTATTTGTTCCATGCAGAGAACTGTGCAGAATGTTGTCCATAAAGATAACATACAGTAGCATCATTTCACTGGAATCACAGAGGCTGCAAAAGCCCATTTCAGTAGAACCATACAGTGGCAAGGCGTCCACTTGCGGTGCTGACATCCTGGGTTGGGAACGGACTCGGGAGTTGGACAGCTGGCCAGGGGGGAAAAGACTGAGCATCCCAGGGACTGCTCTTCTTCTCCAGGAGGAGGGGGGGAGAGTGTCTGGCATTATGCGGACCTCTGGTGGAGGCTGGGGGTCCTGTCACGGATGGCGTCACATATCGGGGGGGCAAGGTGGATGCTGGCATCATTGTACATCTTGGTCCCAAGGAAAAACTTCTGAAAAAAATGCTGGCCCCCCCTGCAGACTATGGTCCGCTGGTGGGGGGGTCCCGGTCCCGTGGCCCCACCCTGGAAGGCAAGCCAGGGCTTGATAACCAAGTTCCTTGAGAGAATTTTGGCCAGTGGCTACCAAGAGAAGGAAAGCCTGGGGATGGAGGTAGCGAGAGCAGTTGAGGGGGACCGGAACCTCCAGTACTGGGGGAAAGATGCCAGGCAAAAAAAAAAAAACATAAGGGAGCAAAGTTCCTTCACCCTCTAAATTTTATATAAGAAAATGCTAAGAAAACCTTATTATGGGGGTTATGGCGTACATCATAGGGTTGCAAAGAAACCACAGGGGTCTTGACCGCAACCCCTGGCTACTCCTACATGATACATGGAGTCCCTGACACCACAGAGAATAAATTAACTCCTCAGCAGGTTCTTAACACTGAGTTAGAGTACGATGTCACTATTCTAATAAGGTGTTGAGAAACTCTGAGTTCTTAATGTCAAGGGGTTTTACTATTGTCAACAAAACAATTTACAGAGCTACTGACGTGTCAATTCTGCTTGTATTTCATTTATATTTTACAGTATGTTTCACCTTCCCATAATTTATTACTAAAGAAATGTGTCCGAATATATGACTGTTGTCTCTTACAGTTCATTTTGAGTTCATCTGCCTCTATAGCTTACTCCTTGCTTCAAGTCATAGAATCATAGAAATTTGTTGGTATAAAAAGACCCCATGGTCCATCTAGTCTGCCCGAGTCTCCCCCCCCCCCAGAGGACCTTCGCCCTCCCCTTTCTGTCTGCCCTCTGTTGGTTAGGCCCATGTATGTATCCCAAGCTCTTTTAAATTTGTCCACTGAATCAACCCCCACCACCCATTCTGGAAATCTGTTCCATAGCCCCTCCACCCTCTCAGTAAAGAATTTCCCCCTAATGTAACCTCTAAATCTGCCCATAATCTTCTTTTGTATAATCGCAATCTGTTGCCATGGGAGCAACTGTGAAGTTACAAGGAGTGCTCTATGACTTCAGGCAGGGAGAAAGCAGCAGGAATAGATGAACTCTTCAACAGCAAAGATCCTGTTTTCATGCAAATGACCTCACTACTAAATAATGGGGAAGAAGAGTACAGAACTAATTGAAAATACAAGCTGGACAGTGCCTAAATATTATGTTTTGTTAAAGTTCTGACCATGTCATCGGCTCTTTAAGCATACTTTACAAAGTATTTACTACTTGTACACACAGTAACAGACTCATAACACTCTTTTGGTAGGTTTGTGTCTTAGGAGCAGTGAATGTGAAACTGCCATTTTTAAATTTACACATGATTATTCATTCTCGGGCAGCTGAGTCGGGGTAGCTCAGCTCTTGCTCCTATGACTTGCTATAGTGGAATTCAAGCATACCTCTCAAGTGTCCCTGATTTTCAGGGCCGTCCCTGATTTTACCTCAAAATTTTCCTTAGTTCCTCTTAAAATTTGTGTTTCCGTGTCTGAACAATGGAGATTGTGAGCACAAAATAATGACAGACATTAAGTTACAGACCTGTTCTTATTCGGAAAATGCATTTTACACTAAGCCCCTTATTCTACCAGCTTCCTGAGTGGATAGCATCAATTTTGAAGATGCGTCCCTGATTGTGGTCCTTTGCCCCTGATTTTTTTAAGCCTTGTCCCTGATTTATGAGGCAGGAGGTTGAGAGGTATGAATTCAAGTCCGATTATTTCACCTGTGGGAGGCTCCTCACATTTCAAAGCGTGAAAAACAACTGATTCCACTTGACGTAGCTGTGCAATGTTGTTCTTAACACTCTAAAGCACGATGAAGAAGTTTTGAAAACCACCAGTAAAACATGCTTACAGTGTATTATAATTAGGGCTTCCGGATTTAGGTGTTTACTTTTGGGAAAAAAAAAGTATTTATTTTGGACAAGTTTTAACTCCTTTCAAACACACCAAAAATCAATATTTTCCTGTGTAATAAAATTCTCAAGACAGAAAAAATACATATAAATCAGTGTTTATTCATTCGATTAAAAATGACAAAAGCCATGTTTTAAAAATGTACTGTGTACCATAAATATTCATAAATCATATTAGCACCACAGTTTTAGCACCATATCATTATAGCAGCATTAATATTGCACATGTCCTGAAATATGGCACCACACTGAGCAATAAATATGTTGATTTGAACTAGTGAACTAATGACATTTCATATTTGAGTATGTTAATACAGCTACTTAAATTGCAAACTTATTATAGTAGATCATGCAGTGCATTTTCAAAGCTTGTTTAGGCATTCTTGCTCTTTCGTTTCTGGCTGTAAAAGCTCTTATCTCAGAAAATGACTTTTCTACATTGGCACTTGACACAGGTAATGCAAGCATGTACAAAACACATTCTGTTAATTCTGGCCACTGTTTAAACTTTCCTCTTACAGTAGTATTGATGCACTTCTATGTCAGTATTTGTTGGTATTGGTTCTGCAAAGTATTCTACAAATTGAGCACAAAGCAAGTCTGTTTCTGTTTCTGACTTATTGAAAATGTCAAACATGACATGGTACAGTTCATATTTCATTTAGTACTCATTTTTATGTTGCTTGCATGCATGTGCAAGAAACATAGTGCCATCATCCGAGTTTTCGGAGGTGTGGCAGCCCTCTTCCAATTCAGTCAGTGAGTTTGCAGGCGCGGCTGCAGTTCTCCAATCGCTGCTGGAGCTGTCTATGACAGCAGTCTAAAAATGCAGTGGCGTACAGACTGAGGGGGAGCTACACTTCAGTGAGCAGCGATAGAATGCTCACCTGCTCATGCGCGGCTCCCCTACACACACACACACACATGCCGCATACTGCGTGCTCAGCCCCCACACACTGTATAGCCGGCGGGCGCCCAATCCCCGTTAGCTGTGCTCGCTCCCCAAAAAACTGGAGTTACATGCCACGCTGGGTGCCCTCCACCCGATGGGGTGCCCAATCCCCGTTGGCTCCATGGCCCCCCAAACAGCATCCTTGTGCCCACGCTGAGTCCACCCCAGTGTGTCAAGCGTCCTCGTCGTCCTCCTGTTTAGTCGGCTCCACTGTCCCCGAAGTACACGGTGCCACGCTGGAGCCTACCCAGCGTGGCAACAGATGCTATCACCGATGGGGTTGCCCAATCCCCGTCGGCTCCACCCCAAACAGTGTCCTTGTGCCATGCTGGGCCCACCCCAGCATAGCAAGCGTCCTGCGTTGTCCTGTTTTTAAAAAAAAAAAAAAACCTGCAACATAAAAATGGTCCCTCGCTGTCTGGGCCCCCACCCGCGCCCACCACTGCACCCCCTCCCACACCCCACCACCCACTTACCTCCGGACCATGGCGCGACGATCTTCGGTGGACCAGGAACACGTCTGCACTCTTCAAAGCCGACTGAGAACTGGGGCAATGCCGGTAAGCTGTATAATGTAATAAATAGGATTTTTTTAACTTTGCTGCATATCTCAGGCATTTTTTTGAATTTTTGGACCAAATTTTCAACATGGGGTTTTTGGGACCCCTTCTCATGAATGCTCTCACTGTCATGGCGTTAATCGGGCCTGAAGGGTGATTTCGCAGTCACTGGGTGAAATCACCTTTTGGCACTGATTAACAAAAGCGACTACTACCAGTGTTCATAGGTGGGCTCTCAAAAAGCCTATGTTGAAATTTGAATTGAGGCATCCTACAAATAAACTGTTTTATGGCGTCGTTGTGCAGTTCCTACACACGCTCGTAAGTTCACCAATTTTCAATATTTTCACTCCAGATTTTCAACACTGACATTTTACCACACCTCCTTATGAGCAGTACAGCTGTCATCTTTCATCTTGCCCAAAATGTGTTTCCGCCCATATAGCGCACAATGCGGCGCAGTCAGTGTCTTGAAATCACTAGTATGGGACTTATTAAAGAAAATCACAGTGACATTGTTCATGAGCAGAGGGTCTTAAAATGACTATGTTGAAAATTTGGTGGAAAAATTCCTTAAAATGACTGTTTTACAAGCCTGCGTTGCGCACTTCCTACGCACGCTCGTAAGTTTGCGAATTTTCAATATTTTCACTCCAGATTTTCAACTTTGTCATTTTACCACACCTCCTTATGATCAGTACAGCTGTCATTTTTCACATCTCACCCACAACGTGTTTCCGCCCATGTAGCGCACAATGGCGCAGTCGGTGTGCGAAATCACTGTATGGGACACATTAAGAAAATCACAGTGACATTGTTCATGAGCAGAGGTCTTAAAATGACTATGTTGAAAATTTGGTGGAAAAATTCCTTAAAATGACTGTTTTACAAGCCTGCGTTGCGCACTTCCTATGCACACTCGTAAGTTTGCGAATTTTCAATATTTTCACTCCAGATTTTCAACATCATCATTTTACCACACCTCCTTATGAGCAGTACAGCTGTCATTTTTCACATCTCACCCACAACGTGTTTCTGCCCATGTAGCGCACAATGGCGCAGTCGGTGTGCGAAATCAATGTAAGGGACACATTAAGAAAATCACAGTGACACTGTTCATGAGCAGAGGTCTTGAAATAGTATATTGAAAGACTGATCCTAAACTCTAAAATGACTGTTTCACGGCGTCGTTGTTTTATTCCCTTATGACTTGGTTACGAAATTTTAATAGTTGCACTCCACTGACTTCCAAATACCTACACAGCACATACAAGCAAGCAACATTCGGCATTGAACTAAATGCTTCGTTCATCGTCTGCGCGGAAGCGCAAACGAACATGTTGATATGAGAGTTGCTACAGAGGGGTGTGGGGGTGCGTCGACTGGAGAGCTCTGTTCAAGGGGCATGTCTGTGGCAGGTGAATCAGTAGGCAGGCTGCCGATGACTCTCTTTCTGTTTTTGGGGTGGAGTTGGCAAGGTTTTCAAAGGACGGAGCTGAACCAGTAGTGACGTGGGTCGGTCCTCTGATGTGTACACACACAGGGCTGGTCTTAGCATCTTGCCAGCCGAGCAAGGGATTACATTTCCCAGATTTAAAGGGACACTGTCAGTCTCATTGTGCGGTATTTTTTTAGCTCCATTCATTCCTGTTCAAGCCCCCCCACAGCAAATCAATCCCTTCCACTCCCTCCCACTACTGCTGTCCTCTCCGCACCCTCCATTCCTCATCCCCCCCCCCCGGACACTGAGAAGCCCACTCCCAGTGTCCAGAAATGTAAACAAAATTGTTCCCTGTTTAAAAAAGAAAACTATCCATGATGTCTTTTTTTAAACATGCAAAAAAAAAAAAAAGGTCCCCTGTTTTCTCCCTGGTCCCCCTCCTTCATCCCAAACCTCCCACTGCGCACCCACCTAGCCGCACTTCTCATCCATACTTACCTCCAGAGGTCAGGAGCAGTGATCTTCTGTGGACTGGGACATGTCTGCACTCTTCAAAGTCGACCAGCAAACTGAAGATTTGAAGGTAAGCCTAGTAATGGGAGTCATTGGGGGGGGGGTTCAACTTAGGTTGATATTGCAGCCATTTTTAAGAATTTTGGCCCCAAATTTTCAACATGGGGTTCTTGGGACCCCACCTCCTGAACGCTGTCACTGTCATTTCGTTACTTGGCCCTGAAAGGTGATTTTGCTGTTGCTGCATGGAATCATCTTCAAGTACCAAGTGATGACAAACAGTCTATTCATGGTGAAATATGTTACCATTAGTGCATCTAAAAATGACTAGTTTTAATTATGTGTTGCACAGTTTCTATGCACGCTCCTAACTTTGCCAATGTTTAATATTTTCACTCCATATTTTAAACATTGCCATTTTTTCACACCTCCTTATGAACAGTACAGCTGTCATTTTTCATATCCTGCCTGAAACATGTTTTCACACCTGTGGCGCAGAATGGCACAGTCGCTCTGCGAAATCATCTTATGGGACGAGTGAAAAAAATGACAGTGGCACTTTTCATGAGGTGGGGTGCCAAAAAAATGTTGAAAATTTGGTGAAACAACTCCAAAAAGTAGTTGAGTTATATCCAGTCATTCAAAATTTTATTCATATGCATACAACTTTGGTCATTTTCAATATTCACTCCAAATTTTCAATATAGCCTTTTTATCACACCACCTCATGACCAGTACAGCTGTTATTTTTCACATCCTGCCCATAATGTGTTTTCACACCTGTGGTGTGGAATGCCAATTTCCCATGGATCTGAAAATTTTCACCTACAGGGTTCATGGGGTGGGGTGATAAGACTATGTTCAACATCTGAGGTCAAAATACGAAAAATGACAAAGTTATGGCTATTTGTTACAATTTCAGTATGCTTGCTAGTAACTGCGGAACTCTTAAATATTTGCGTATTTTTTTTAATTATTTGGATTCCTGTTCCATGGCCCTCTCTATCTAGAGGGAGCCCCAGCCCTGTCCCCCAATATCCATCAGCCAATGCCGGCTGGCTACCCCCAGGGCTTACCCCCTGGTGGGATTGGCGGGACCCCCACCAAGACCAGATCCACCCACCAAGACCAGATTCAGTACAGGGGTCGGCACCATAACTGCTCAGGGGGTGGGACCTGCGAGCTCCCTCCATCATCCACCATGAGCTTCTTTCATCCTGGTTTCTCTTATTCAGGGGTGGAGTGTGCAAGGATGCCAGCAATAGTGCTGTGCACACTCCTGTGCATGCACCCCATCAGGCATCCACCCTCCCTCTGACCGGTTGTCTGTAGTGTCGGTGTGCCAACCCCCAGCTGCCGCTAGGGGCCAAGCATGCACCTACAACTGGTTGCCCCCATCCCCAGAGAAGGAGAGCTGTCCATGGGATGCTCAATCCTTCTCCTCCCCTGGCAACCCTCTGCGGCCCATGCTCATTCCTGAACACGGGTCACTGGCATGGCTCAAGGTGTGGCGTCCAGTGCCTCAACCCTCAGCATCACTGGGCTGGCGATGCACCCCACATTTTAAACTTAGCCTTCTTATTACCCAAGCTATTATATTCAATTGCTGTCCAAAAATATGACAAATTGTCAATTCGTAGTTCAGGCAGGGTTTCTGCGTCAATGTATTTCAATGGGGTTTTCAACTTAGTGGCATAACTTGGCCATTTTTTAATATTTTTCCCCAGATTGTCAACATATGTTTTTGGGGATCCCAACTCATGAACAATGCAACTGATGTTAGGTAAATCTGTCCCAAAAGGTGATTTTGTGGTCGCCGCACAAAATCACTTTTCGGGCAGGAGTAAATATTGGCTTCACCGTTGTTCATGAGGTGGGGTGATAAGAAGCTTATGTTGAAAATTTGGTGTAAAAATATTAAAGAACATAGAAAATACTGGATGGGCAACTATGCACAACCAGCGTGTTCTGCCACAGAGGGGTTCTGATTCCCTCTGACTGCGAGAGCGAAGCTTGAGAGGCCCATGGGAATCAGAACCCTGAGATGGCAAAACATACTGGTTGTGCACAGAGTTGGTCATTTCGTAGTTTTTTATAGTGTATAGTATTGTGTGAAATATGTGTGTGTGAGTTCTTTTGCTTTCAAGATGAAACTGACTCATGCAGTCTCTAGAGGTTCTAGAATGCTGTTCTACCACAATAGGGTAGAATCACATTCCTTGACCATTGAACTGTGGTACAACCGCATTTTGAAAGGGATGGAGTTCTATCTATACAGAACAATACTCTACTATACACTACAAAAAAGTTATGAGCCTGTGTTAAAATTTGCAAATGCAAGCTCATAGCTTTAGCAATTTTCAATATTTTGACCCCAGATATTCAATATAGTCATTTCTTCACAGTACTTCATGAACATGACAGGTCTCATTTTTCAGATCCTGGCAAAAATGTGTTTTTCAACATAGCAATTTCTTCACTGTACCTCATGAATGTAAGTAAGTAAGTAAATCTTTATTTATATAGCACCTTTCAATGTCAAGGCGCTGTACAGAATATAAAACCATATATACAGGCAGACAACAATATCAATTAAAATCTAAAATCAAAAATCAGTCTGGGAAGGCCAATGAAAATAAATACATTTTTAACAGAGATTTAAAACTATTGACAGTCAAGCATTTTTCAGAATCTGGCCAAAATGTTTTTTTGCATCCCGAAAGGTGATTTTGCAACCACTACATGAAATTACCTTTTGGACAGCAGCTGAAACTGTACTCTCCCTTTCTTCATGAGGTGGCGTTATTTATTTATTTATTTATTTAAAGGTTTTACCAGGAGTATGGCTCAATTCCAGGTGCATCCTGGGGGAAGGGGACTGTGGAGAACAGACAGGACATATATACAGAATACAATTAGTGCTAACAAAGGACGACATTTATACAGAGTACAGTTAGTCCTAACAATGAATATAACAACTGTCAGCAGTAAAGAACGGTAGAAAAAGAGTAAGTACATAGCAAACACATCTAGTACAGTAGCAGGTTAAAGCATGGACAAGCGAAGCATCAGTCAACCAAGGTCACTAAACAGGACAAAAATAGCGATCTAGACCATAGTGCATGAACAGGCTCATCTTAGCCACAGGCACAGGTGGTAGAGAAATGTGCATTGATGAGGGAGTTAAGGTGCTGAGTTGAGGACACATGCATACAGGGGGTGGATATAGGTTATAAGACAGCTATGTTGAAAATGTGGTGTAAAAATATTCAAAATCAATGAAGTTATAAACCCGTGTTGAAATTTGCCAATGCCGACTCGTAACACCCCGCCCCTCCTAAAATGACACCTGTGCACACAACGAACATTCGGCATTGACAAATGCTTGTTTTTGAATAGATCAATAACTTGTGCTGCAGAGCACCACAAAGAGGCTTCGTTTTTCTTCAAACCCCATAGTAGGACTAAGAAGATTTCTTGTCATTATAGCCTGCCATTTTGCAAACACAGAAGTGTAAAACTGCTGGAAACTTTCCTCGAGCACTTGTTGTGTCTCTAATGGTAAACACCCAAGAAGTGCACTAGCTGCAGGACTGTATCCAGTGCTGCCACCATCAACTTTGCTTTCAATTAAAATTTTAGTGTCCACATCAACAGTATTAAAGGCTTGATGAATTAGTGTATTTTCAGATTCAAGTCTCTTCATGATGACTATCACAGGTCGCATGTTCTCACTTAAAAAGTTCAACATACAGTAAACAGTGTTTTTTTCTTAACTTCAGAATCAAAGTGCTGTTTCAGTGGGAGGAAATGTGCTGTCTCAGGGGGCGAAATCAATGTGCCATCTCAGGGGGAGGAAATGGACAAGGAAATGATAGAAAGCATCCTCAGAATGGCAGAAAAAGGAGAAATATTGTTGATGGGCGACCTGAATATGCCAGATGTTAACTGGAGCACAAATACTGCAGCCACTGCAAGAGTAGGGTCTTTCACGATGCCTTACAGGGGGCATGTCTCAGACAGCTAGTCTTGTAACCCACTCGGGAGGGAGCAATCTTAGACCTGGTACTCTCAAACAGGGATGGGGAGAGGATCACAGATTTAGAAGTGGGTAGCCATCTGGGAACAAGCAACCACCACACAACCATGGAGTCAAACCATACAAAAGCAATGGTACTGGAATTTAGAAGGGCTGTGGCTAAGGAATGCACTAGCAAATGGGCAGAAAGGAGGGGGTGGAAGAACATTGGGGAAAAATCAAAACTGCCATCATAGAGACAACAAGCTTTTGTGTGAAGTGAAGAAAGAAAACAAAATGAAGTAAAAAAACACCATGGTTCTCAAAAGAGGAGGCGGGGAAGGTTAGGGAGAAAAAGATAGCATTCAGGAAGTATAAAGAATCACAGAAGGAGCTGGACAGAGAACTGTATCAGTTAAAGCAGAAGGATGCGGGGAAGGCAGTCAGAATAGCGAAGGCCCAAACTGAGGAAAAGATAGCCAACTCAGTTAAGAAGGGGGATAAAACCTTTTATAGATAGATCAGGGAGTGAAGAAAGACCAAGGAAGGGATAGTGAGACTTAATAAAGGGGAGGAGGGGAGGTGGACAGAGGATGACCATGGAAAAGCAGAGGTACTAAATGAGTACTTTTGCTCAGTATTCACAAAAGAAGAAGAAGAGGAGGTGGTACCTAAATCAAGCAATAAAAGTACTCTGGGCAAGGGGGTCGACACCAGTCCAGTCACAGATGAAAGGGTCCCGAAAGAACTCCTAAAACTCAAAGTGGACAAAGCAATGGGGCCTGATGGGATTCATCCTAGAATTCTAAAAGAACTAAGGGGAGTCCAAGTGAGAACACTGACTACCCTTTTTAACAAATCATGGGAGGATGGTGTGGTACCTGAGGACTGGAGGAGGGTGGATATGATTCCCCTTCACAAAAGTGGGAGCAAGGCAGAGGCAGGAAACTACACACCTGTTAGTTTGACCTCAGTGGTAGGGAAAATGATGGAATCACTTCTAAAAGAAAGAATTGTTGAGTACCTAGAGGCCAGTAAGGCACAGGACCCAAGGCAGCATGGATTCACAGTGGGAAGGTCATGTCAGACGAATCTAACAGATTTATTTGACTGGGTGACCAAAGTAGTAGACCAGGGAGGGGCTGTGGATATGGACTATCTAGACTTTAGCAGGGCGTTTGACACAGTACCACACAAAATATTAATAAACAAGTTAGTCAGCCTGGGAGTGGGTCCTAGAGTGGTAGCCTGGGTAACAAATTGGCTGGACAACAGGACGCAGAGGGTAATAGTAAACGGAGTACACTCTGAAGAAATGGGTGTTACTAGTGGGGTACTACAGGGTTCAGTACTGGGACTATTCATCTTTAATGTCTTTGTAGGAGACATTGCGGAGGGGCTGGAAAGAAAAGTATGCCTCTGCAGACAACACAAAGATCTGCAACAGGGTTGATACACGGGGGGAGGGGGGTGGAAAGGATGAGAAGGGACTTGGCAAGGTTGAAGGAATGGTCAAAAGTATGGCAGCTTAGATTCAATGCAAAGAAGTGCAAAGTAATGCACCTGGGAAACAGAAACCCTGGGGAAGAGTACACAATGAAGGGGGAAGGGGGGGTACTAACAACAACAAAAATGGAAAGGGACCTGGAGGTAGTCATATCAGATGACCTTAAGGTAGGCAAGCAATGTGAGACAGCAGTAAGGAGGGCTGGAGGATACTGGGATGCACAGGGAGAGGCATCACCAGTAGAAGACAGAAAGTTGTTATCCCTCTGTACAGACAGTTGGTGAGACTCCATTTGGAGTACAGCATGCAGTTCTGGGAACCCCATCTCTGCAAGGACATAGACAGGATGGAGACAGTCTAGAGGAGGTCAACTAAAATGGTGCAGAGTCTGCAACAGAAGCCATATGAAGGGAAACTAAAAGAGCTTAATATGTATACCCTTGAGGAAAGGAGGAAGAGGGAGGACATGATAGAAACTTTCAGGTACCTCAAGGGAATCAACAAAGTCCAAGAGGGGAGCATCTTTCAAAAAAAAAGATGTGCAAGAACAAGGGGGCACAATTTGAAGGTATACCAACTGTATGGCGACATCATTACATGACAACGTCGATGCGACATCGACAGTTCACTGTAATAGTCATGCGACCCGACCCTCTGTCTCCTGATCTTTTTTTTTTTTTGATCTTGCACCCCCACCCCAGAATCAACTCTGACTCAGATTTGGAATCCTACTATAGTTCATGGGGTGCAGGGCCAGAGCCCCCCTGAGGGGGTTCGAGGGCAAAGCCCCCACATGAAAAATGTACCAGCATCTCATGCCAGATTTATGTTGACCGCAAGTTCCATCACTGTGATGTCAGTCGACAACATAGTTGTCGAACCGGCATCATAGAGCTCAATTTGAAGATAGAGGGGGGGCGGCTCAGGGGCAACATGAGGAAATATTTTTTCACAGAAAGGGTGGTGGATGCATGGAACTGCCATCCTGAGGAGGTCGTGGGGTCAAAAACAATGGGGGAATTCAAGAATGCATGGGACAGACATAAGGCAATTATATTGTGGGGTAGGAGGAAGTAAGCTGTTGGTTAACTAGAATCTGCAGCTTATCCAATAGGTAGGGAAATGGGTAGACTAGGTGGGCCAAGTGGTCCTTATCTGCCATCAAAGTCTATGTTTCTATGTCTATGTTTAAATTCTTCACATTTTCTACCAGCATCATCATCGCGTAACAGAAACATTGTGAATGGTCGCCACATGGCCTGCAAAATGTCTACAGCTTCTAGTACTGAGTACCAATGGCTGTGAGTTACTGTTGGAATTGTTTTTTGTTTTACTCCCAGCCTTGAGCAGACAGCAAAATTCTTTCTTTTAAGCTCTCTTGTGTATTTAAATAATGCACCAGAATGTACAATGAAATCAAGTACTTTTTTAATCAAGTTAGAAGACATCAGTGCAGCCTTCAGGACACCGTATAGCAAATGGCATGGATCTCTGACTAGCAACGCTTTAAAACTGTGGCTGTGCCTTGCGGAGACTGTCGCAAAATTTTTTCATATAGCTTGCAGAGTCACTACATATGCACACAATGTCCTCCCAGCTTTTGCCATACATGTCCAGCACCTTCAGAAGCAAAGCAGCGATGGAAACAGCGCTGCAAGACTCAATCATGTCTAGGTCTGCCATGATAGTCCTCTGAAGCCAGCCCTTGTTTCTGTCAGCAAAGGTAAATAAAATTGCCGCAGTTGGGTCTCCATGCATTTCTGGTGTTTCATTGATGGTAACTGAGATCGGTGATGCCGATATCAGCTCAACTATGCGATCGATATCCGTACTGAATACCTCTGGCAACTATCTCTCATACATTTGGGTAGATTTAGGCATTGTTCAAGCTATAGGTGCCCTGTTTCTAAACAGCTCTCCAAGCAGCCCATTGGTCTGATTTAAACTGACCCTGGATTGAATAATGGCGCGGGCAAACTAGTGGGCCACATCTCTTTCTTCTTCCCATTATCTTTTAAATCGGGTGGTGGTAGCTGCCAAATAAATTTGACTTAGTACATTTTCTTCTTTTGAAAGCTGCTTAAGTTTTGTATGCATCTTAGATAGTCCATGCTCAGTGATGCGGCTTGCAGTCTTACCCGGCAGCACTGGTATCGTTACTCAGCAGAACTTGCACATCAGGAGCCGCTTGCCTTGTATCTCCTCCACCAGAACGTCATTGTTTTTGACGGTGTACTGTTTAGCGGGTTTTCGACCTGCGGGGCATTATTAAGCTGTCTGCTCACAGAAGTAGAGTACAGCCCCACCTTTTATGCTGCCTGCGTTTTGGTAGCGTGATGTGTGCTGCGTTAATAAGTGCACCTGTGCATGATGACGGTCGCATGAAAAAACTGTTTTTTGTTTATAACCGATTTACTGAAAATCGCAACAGTGGTGTTTTATTGGTGAAAATCGGTTATAACCGAAAACCAGGAGGCCTAATTATTATTGAAAACTCCGTTTTTCACATCAGTGTTTATTCAGATGCAGTCATGTAAAGATCGTTTAGAGGTATGACTTTTATTTCTGTAAATTGGAACTATGATAACTGCTGCCAGTTAGCACACATTTCCTGCCCCCTCATTGTACCCTGGGTGGCCATTTTGTATCCGGTTAAGTAATGGATAATTTGGACTTTAAATGGAGCTGGCGGGTACAATGTTAAATCTAAAAGAGGCCATCCAAGTTTACCATAAAGGTGGCACTGATGGGTACGAACATCTGTGCTAAGAGTAAAGCGAGTCGATTGGTTATAAAGCATTTTAATCCAGTCCAGCATCAGTATCTTCCATTTGGAATAATCTCCCACTCATCCCTTTCTTTCAAATGTCTTCTCTGTGATCTCTGCAAACCCCCGCACCTGTTGCTAGCCCCTCCATTCTAGCCCTGGTATCCTTGGTCTACATGCCCCCCTCCTCTGTGGCCAGCTGGCTTGGTGTTTACTTTAGATACGGGGCTACTTTGCCAGACCATACTGTCCCAGCAGTAACTGTTATTTTATATTTTAACCTTATGACTGCTTTGCAGATTGTGTTTCGTAAATATTTTGCATATATAGTTCATTTTGCTGATGCAGTTCCCCTGTATTTTTGCGCAACCTGTAACCATTTTGTCCCAGTATTTTTACTGTAACCCCTCTCCCTGTGTTACATTTGGACAAAAAAAAAAACCTACTCACAGTGTGCCCTTCCCAGTCACCAGTTTCTAAATAAATAAGTAAATATAGGTATAAATAAATAAACAAATATCTCCCCAGAGAGCCGGATTCACAAAGATTTGTGCCAAAGGCATGTATCCAGACTGCAGAACTCTGCACCCAGGGATGGCAATGCAAATGGTAGTGTCCATGACCCCTAGTCTTTCTCTGGTCCATGTGCAAAACAGAGTGTGGAGCAGACAGGTGCATGTTAGTTTGTGAAGTGGGACCTTATGCCAGACATCTGACTGGATGCCCAGTTTGGAGTGTGAGAGGATCTCCTACTCCACAAGGAACAGAACATTGTGGGCTAAGGACTGTCATATCACGGTCTTTAAGGACCTTTTGTTTTTGCACTTTTTCAAAGACCCCCAACCGTCCAGGCTGGTTTGGAGGGCTTGGGGAAACTGGTGCCAAGGAAAACCAAGCCTTGGGAAGCTTTAGAGGGGACTTCTGCAAATGGTGGGTGGAGATTACTGCAGGCTTCCTCTCACAATCTGCATCCCCTCCCTGGCACAGACAATGTTGGGACCTGGGTGTGGAGAGCAGCACAACCCTTTCTGTGGGTACTGTGGGATGCTCAGCATGGAGTGTACATTACGCAGCTTCTGCTATCTCCACACATGTGCAGAAGGCCCCCAAAAAGTTTTATGGATCAGGTACAGTCTTCTCATTTTCTGGTTTTGCCAATCAGTCTTTACTTTATAGGTCAGGTTTTCCAAGTGGTCAGTCATCTTTGTCGCTCTCCTGTGTACCTTTTTCATCACTCTAGTATCTTTCTGCAGATAATAGGATCAGAACAGCACTCTGTTTTCAAGGCTGGACCTGACCAAGATTCTCTATAAGGGCATTAAAATGTCTCAACATGCTTACAAACTTTATCTTAATGCATGCCATGATTTTGTTTGCCTTGGTAGCTGCTGCCATGCACAGCTGCTCCCATTTCATGTTCCTGCAGATCAATACTCCCAAATCTTTCTCTAGCTTGGCTTCAGCAATCTCTATGCTGCTGAAATATCTTGCCTTCATGTTCTGCTTTGCTAAATGCCTCATCTTGGTTTTCCAAGGTGTCATAATCAGGTTAGTATGTGTATTTATTTTGTTTTTGTTGACTGGGAAAGGAAGGCTAGGCAATTCTGCCTGTTTTCAGCCTCGTCCTGGGATGGGGTGGGGTGGGGGATACAGATGGAAACCAAGTGAGATTGAACCAGATTAAAGAGCAAGTCCTTAGTAACAATATATATTTTAAATAATGAAGGTCTGGGGCCTTTAGATGCCTCTGTAGTCATTTTGTTTGCTTTTAGTTGTTTCTTTAATTATCTTTTCATCATTTTATTTGTATTTTGCCAACTACTATTAAAAAAGAATCCACTGGAGTCCTTGTATTATGATATCGAAAAGGCATTGCTGGCAAGGCAGGCAGTGCATTTTAATGGGAAATTGCAAACCTATTTTCAGATTTTTATTGAGAAATAACACTTTCTACACCAAAATATTATACATTTAATAGAAATATGTGATTTTTGATAACCTGTTTTCTTTTGTTATAATTAAGCAGGTAACATTTTTTTCACAACTAGATCCCACTTGGGAACAAGGAAGGAGAAACCAATTACTGTTTTAAAAATCGTAAAATCCCACTGATGGACCACAGCAGTTCAAACTTATGAAAGGCAGTGATAATGTTGTTTATTGGGTATGCATAGGAAGCCTGCCGTAAAAGCTTTCCGAATACAGTGCTGTTTCCGTCGTGTGCTTTATTTTCGTGCTTGAGGGGTTGATAGTTTATTTGAGTTGGAGGGCTTCAAACCCCACCCCCCTTGTTTTTTTTAAGTGGTGGGGGTGGTCAAAGCCCCCCAATACACATAAACAAATAAAAAGTAACAGAATGGGCGATTTGGCCAGTGCTTGTGCTGGCTGTTAATTTTAATTTTGTCAGTTTATTTGAGCTTGGGGCAGGGGCTTCATCCACCACACCTCCTTGTGTTTTTTAAAAGGGAGGTGTGGGGGCAAAGCCCCCCAACTCAAATAAACCAATAAAAAGTAAAGGAATGGGTGATTGAACCAAATAGCGTAACTTGGGCTCTAAGCGAATAGCATAGGTCCTATGTGTACCCAATAATCTACACTATCACCTGAAAGACAGAACTTGTTGCTGAAAGAAGCATCTATTTCTTTTGAAAATTATAGAAAAATTGAGTTTAGTTTCTCACTGAAATACATTGGGCTTATACATGGTTGGCGATTTGACATTATAATACCAGAGTTCTACTAAAATCTTTTTGCTAGTAGTGTGAAAAGCAAAAGGTGAAAACCAACTTGTTTCCTTGCACTAACAAATGTTTTATCATAAAAGAAGAAAGTAATTGCTAACACATCGAAATACAATAAATAAAATAGTGAATTGTGTATTTTTGTAAATGTAAACACCTGGGGCTCAATTCTCAAAACTCAGCATAAGCCACGCCAATGGCGGCTTGCACCAACTGCAGTGCACCAGGGGCCCTGCGCCCAGTTCTGTCTTGGGTAGGATCCTGGCAATAAAGTCCTGCAGCTTGCAATGACTGTGGCCATGCGTCAAACAAATGGCGCATCTGGATGGTGCGCCACAAGCTGTGGGGGTAGCCATGCGCCACTCTAGGATGTCCCTGGTGGGTAGTGGACGCCTCCAGCCTCAGTTCCCTTCATATTACAATTAATCACATCCCTGGTGGTCTAGCAGACTCCCCTCCCTATCCCCAATCTGCCCATATAATATATCTTTCCCTAGTGGTCTAGTGAACCCCACTCCCCAACCCTGGCAGGCAATGCCCCACCACGCCACTCCCTCCGTCCCATCCCCGAGCAGGTGACCAGCGCAGCCCTCCACTCTCCACCACGTCTGGCTGCCAACTGAGCTGTCAAGGAGGAACTGTCAATCAGTAAGTGCATACTGTGTACAGCACACCCTACTTGACTGCTCAGTTGGTGGCTGGCCGTGGTGGAGAGCAGAGAGCTCTGCCAGTCGCCGGCTTAGGGATGAGTCAGGGGAGCAGGTGGTGGGGCACTAGTGCCTGCCAGGGTGGGGGTCCACTAGACCACAAGGGAAAGATATATTCATATTATATGGGCAGATCTGGGAAAATGAAGGGGGGCAGCTGAACCACCAGGCTCTGTGGTGGTGTACTACAAAGATTACGGGTCTGGGGGCCATTATATCACCAGGGACTTGATTCATTTTAACACAAAGCAGATTGGGGATGGGGAGGGGTACCATTGCACATTGGCACATGTTTCTAAACCCTCCCAGAGGACACACTTCTAGGTACCCTTAGACCAGCCCTGGCTGGTACTTAGAAATTTGCCCTCAGGGAGGGTTTTGAAAATCCCAAAGTAGGGGATATGGCAGCCTGCGACTGCCACAAGCCCCCTTTGCCACAAGCTGCATTTAAGAATTTCTCCTGGTGCATCTTTTGGCGCAAGCTGCACCTTGTGCCATTTCTTGCGGCACAATCCCCTTGTGCCATTCAGGTGAGCTTTGGGAATTGGGGCCCATGGTCTTTAAACTGCTGGTGGTATGTAAGTGAATGGGGGAAATTTGGGTAGGAGAGGAGGAGGAGAAATTGTTTAACCAGGAAAGGCACACTAAGCCGAAGCTTGTTTCCAGGTGCGACCTGGGAGCACAAGGAAGTTAAGTGACTTGCTCAGGGTCACACAGTATGCAAGTGGGGGGTGTGGGATTCAAACCCAGGTCTCCAGGTTTGCAGCTCAGAGCCTTAAACCACTGTGCTATACTACCTCAATTTGGCCAGGATACTAGGGAAATGCCCCTGCTCTTTTTGAGAAGTGCCATGGAATCTTTATTGTCCACCTGAACAGCCACCAGAATAGGCAGATGGTACCTTAGTTTAACATCTCATCTGAAAGATGGCACCTCAGCAGCGCAGCGCCCCCTTCATGCTGCACTACAGTGTCAATATTGGGATTCTACCCAAGTCCTTGGTGTTGGGCTAGAACCCACAACCTTCTGATCTTCCAACCTCAGAAGTGAGCATACAACCTGCTGAGCCACTGACACTGATTGTATTGATTATATCGAATAATAACAAACAAATATATATAAAAGTAGAACTTCTGTGCAATAGCTAGACAAGTTTACCTGAAGGGAGTGAACAGGGTGGATTAGGGGGAGGTCTCTTCAACAAGAGAGAAAACACCACCACCGGAGGACACAGCCTAAAGCTGGTGGGGGGAAGATACAGGAGGGATGTGAGGAAGCACTTCTTCACAGAAAGGACAATGTCAGCCTGGAACAAGCTACCAGAGGAGGTGGTAGCAGCTAGGATGGTGGGATCATTTAAAAAATCCTGGGACAAACACAGAGGGAAGTCGCAGAACCAAGGAAAAGGGAGGGGAGAGGAGGAGTCACAGACATTGGGGTAGGGGTTAAATATTTAACCCTACAACATATGAAGCAGACAAGATAGACCAGGCAGTCTCCTTCTGCTGGCTACTTTCTTATGTTCTTATATGGTAATAGATGGTATTCCGTGACTTTGGAGACTGCGATTGGGCGCCTACTGAAAGGGCGACTTTATCACGGCGCCTATCCTCAGGGTGACTGGGGAAGGTGGGTGACTGGATGGGGGTGTGTGAAATAGTGACATCCTGTTGCTACATGCCTATGTGTGTGGAGGAGGGGAGTGAGCACGCCAAGCATGGGGTGGGATGGAACAGGGTTGTAGGGGGTGGTGCCACAGTGAGTTGCTGAGCTGCTTCTGTAACGTGGCGGGTGAGTTCAGGGCTGCGGCAAGAATGGTGCTGGGTTCAGGCGCAGGTACTTTTTGTTGCACCCAGCCCGAATTTTTATTTTTTCTGCGTTTGCACCTCCACCCAACATACACCCCCTGGATTTGAGAATCCTTAAGTAGAGGGTGTGTGTGTGGGGGCAGCTCCCCGCATAAAGCAGAAAATCCCAACTCCCTGGTGCTGTTTTGCTGTGTGTTGGGAGTGCATCACTGAAATATTTTTTCGGTGATGTGCCATCGCCCGAACGGCGAGCGCCGGTTATCAAATAGATCCATAATAGACACAACAGCAGGTAATCAGCAAGTGAAGAGTACACGCAAAACTAAATAATACTGAATGTACAACTAGTTATGGCAAATTAAATAAGGCAGTACGTAAAGGTACTTTTATCAGAGGAACTCATGCATTTCTGCTTAAAGTTGAACCAGCATAGTATTCTGTGGTTATTTGCATATGCAGCCCATGATGCTTTGCATTGTGGGGGCATGTGTGATTTTGTATTTCTTTGAAACTTGGCTTCCCAGCCAAATGCCCTTTGGGGTAACCATTGCCTCAGTGCTTGTGCACAGAGGTTCTTTGTCTTTTATATTTGTTAGCCACCGTGTAGTTTCTTCAGCAATAATTTATAAGTCCATACTCCCTTACCATGGCCACCATGAAAAAAAAAGATTGCGTGGTTCTATACTGTTTACCATCAGAAACATGTGGCAGCACCACCTTAATATGTATGCACTTTGAACCTAACATGTACATTCAAAAAGTACCCTCAATGGAAGTGATTTTAAAAAACTTCAAGTGGCAGCCATCTTTAATTACTTTAATCATTAATTACAAAATTAAATAAAACAGCTGTTTTAAGAATATCTGAGAAAATTAAAAATACACTGAGGATGAGTATAAGGATGCCTGAAATACATTTGTGATAAAATATTATATGTTGAATTTCTTTACAGCCTGACGAATACTGCTGCTTTAAGTAATTGTGCAGCTCCCTTTTAAAATGCAAATGAGGTTGGGTTGCCAGAGGGTACTGGAAGGGAGTTTCAAAATTTGGGAGCGAAATAGAAGAAGGATTGTTCTCCTAGTGTGATATAACTAGTCTTCCCATCGTTATTTATTTAAATTGTTGGTAATCGGGTACAACTTGTGTAGGAAAATCTTACTGTCATTAGCAAATTTGATGAGTCAGCAGAAGGTATCCACTTCCTGGTCACTTATAAATATATTGAACAACGCATTTCCCCATGTTTGACCTTTTCCAAATTCCACTGGTCACTTGTTTCCATGTTGATAGGGTACCCATTCTTAACACATTTCATCACACCCCAGTTATACCTAGGTTTTGTGTTCATGAACTAGCCTACTCTGTAGCACAATGCCAAATGCTTTACTGAAGACCAGATAGACTACATCTTTACTTATATATTTAGACCAGGGGTTCTCAAATGGTAAGGCCAGCCTCCCTTGGGAGGCCCCAACCTGTTCCAGGGGAGGCTCAAGCAAGTCTGATAATGTACTGTATTTAAATTTTGAGTTTTATATATTTTGTGTGAAGAGATGAAGCAAACTGAAAGAGGACCCACTATGGTGGGGAACAGTTTATATGGACCTGTTGGTCTTCTACTGTTCTATGCCAAGTATAAATACCAAGTATAGGATAGCAGTAAGTGAATTTTATGTGTTTATTCACTAATAGGTGACAAGGGAAGGTGAAAGAGCCAAGGCTCATTTCAGGTGTACAGAGGGAAGGGTAGGGAATGGATACATTTCAAAAGGTAACTGCAAAACAGTCAAGAAATACACAATGAACAATAGTGCAAACAAATATGAACAATAAACTTATAATGAGTGGTGGTAATTGATCAATTTGTAGACTGATGGCAGAACAGCCTAAATACAAAGGTTGAGCATATAAGCGCTAAGAGCGATAGCAGGAAGGAGCAAAGTAATCCCCGATAAGTTGCTTAGGAGCAGGGAAGTGGGGGAAGTATGTAGGAAGGTTATTTCATATAGAGAGGAAACAGAGGAAGTAGTCTGACCCCAAGAAAGTAAGGGGGGGGACTGAAGTCAACGGGGATTGGGCCCCCCATCGGCAAAGAAAGACTTTTTTGAGGGGGTGCATGATGCCAAGGGGGATTGGGCACCCTCTCGGCACACAGCTGAAATGGGAGGGGGGACATTATGCCGATGGAGAGTGAGCTCCCCTGTCAGCATTGTGACAGGTGACGGGGGCAGTTACTGCCTCCATGTTGCTTGTACGTCGGGAGGCGTGTTGTGGTCCCACTGCGCGAGAGCTTCGCTCTCATTGCAGTGGACCTTTTCTTAGATCTGGTAGCCACATTAGCTATACATGATGTCAGCGCTTGCTGCTGGCTTATTGGGGAATTTGCCTACAGTGACTGCACCTCCAAATCTGCTACTACCGCGAGATGTTTGCTGGTGCACACGCAGGAGCAAACATACAAATTCGAAAAATGGTTTCCTAGGGGAATTAACTGTTTGATTTATGTTAACCAAATAGAAAGAGAGCTGAAAAAGAAAGAAAAATACTGTACATGTTAAATACAATATACATTTCTATTGATAATATTGATCAATGATATTCCATGTACACAGGATCCACCTAAACTGCCCCATTTGAGGTCCGGTTTGCTTAAAAAAAATATAACAGTCTGTATCTTTGAATTATTTTGGAAACAAGTTTTTTTTTGGTTTCAACCAAGGGCAGGGGGCCGACCGCTTGTTTGCTGTTATCTTGATCTCTGTTCATCCCTATTTTCCATCACTCCATCACAAGAGTGTCTGGGAGCAGCTGTTCTTCATTGCTTCAGGAGAACATTCAGGCTTGAACCTGGAGGGGGCTGATTCATGACATCATCAGTGATGTCACTCACTCCCCCCACCTCTCACCATATTTTTAAACGCACGTGCACGAGGGTTCAGGTGCTCCCTGTTTCCTGCAGAGATGCCATGAACGTAAGATACCCTGAGCAAGAGTCTGGTGAGTCCTTTTATTCAATTACAAGTGTGGCAAGATTTTGTAATCTGTAGAAGAGACAGCTGAAACTTAAAATTACTGAGGACATGAATCTTTTGTGTGATGTTGCAGGAGAAAGAATATCTCCGCGATATTAGACTAAGAATAACAGTATAAACAATAAGGTGAGCAAGATTTGAATCTCTTATATAGAAAACACAGATTAGTTGAAGCTTTTTATCTTAAAAAAATAAATGTTAAATAGGCTTTTCTATTTATTTTCATACCCAATGAGTCAGTGAGCATTCTAAGAGCAGGGACAGGAGACCAGAAAGTAAACATATTGGCTCAAAAACATCTAGCAGGTAAATCTTTATTGTATTTCTATAAACACAGAGGCCCAGATATTCAAACTGCGCCCAAAAAGTGCACAATAGCAGGAGCAAGAGCAAGTCTATTGCGCCCATGCACAAGAGATGCAATATTCAAAAACGGAGCAGGCCAAACTGCGCCTACAGCCGACGACTGAATATCGCACCACCTGTGCCATAGCGCAACTAGGGAAGGGAAGCTGAGCAGATCTGATGCGCCATAGCGCAACAAGAGATGTTCAGCTGAGCAATCCAGAGGCACCATAGCACAACCAGGGACACCCCCCCAGCAGCAGAGTAATGTAACTGCACAACCAGGGAGGTAGGGGCCCACCACCCATGCCACAGATGGGCAGAGGAACACACAGCAGAACAGACATCGTCCCCCCACACCCCATGCACTGCACAACTGGGGGAGGGCTGGAATAACCACTGGCCCATGGAGACAAGCAAACAACCCACAGCCGGGCCATGGTGCCCCATCACACCTACCGGCAAGCTATGACTGGCACACAAGGAGGGCTGACCACCCCATGCCACACCATCCCCCCAATGCAGAGCACACCCTGCACCGTGACCCCCAGACACCCCCCCATGAGCAGTGACCACCACTGCAGGAAACCCCATGCATGCCACCACCCCCACTGTGACACTGCAACCCTGTGCACTGCAGAACTACGCAAGCCAGTTCACCACGAGCACCCATCAGCGGGTGGCAGCACACAGCAATGCAACAACGGCAGACACAGTGCCACCACGCACAGTCTCCCTGAGGTACTGCTGAGAGACCAACCATGCGTCGGCACATGAGGTACCCCACACGGGACAGGGCGTGCCCTTGACACCACCACCAGTGGTACAGCACCCTATACCACAGCAATGATGTCAGAATGCTGCTGTACCACAGTGGTGATGTCAGAATAGTTTTGTACCCCAGTGGTGATGTCAGAATGCTGTTGTAACAGAGCAGTGATGTCTGAGTGCTATTGTACCACAGTAGTTATGTTGGTACTGTGGTATAACAGCATAGCATCTCATGCCTTTTTAGATTCCTCATGTTTACCTGCACTACAGAGTCCTTATAACAAAGGTATCAGCACGACTGAAAACATGCCTAATGAACTGTCTGTTAAAATGATGCACTTACTAGACATGTTGCCAGCGCACGTAGTTATTGCATAGCATTAAATGCTTTTAATCTTGGCTGCTGTTTTCTCTGTATTTAACCACAGTTCAGGAGAGAGTTAGAAAGAGGACAAATGAATTAAACCAAATATAATCTATGCAAAATATTGTATGGGACCCACACACAACGAGGCTGTTGTTTCCATCTCTGGGTTAGATGACATTATAGAGACCTCTCGGGTTTCGTTGTTGAAGTCTGTGATGGTATCTCACCCCTCAACGGAAATACATAGAGAATAATGAACCCCCCTCATGAAGAATAAGCTGGTAACCTCACACTGAGTGAGTGTGGTGACATTTTGCACATGAGAGTGGAGCTCAAGAACTCGCATGATGTCACCAGCCTCATGAGGTGTGAGGTCACCACAGTTCTTTGCGGGTGGGGGGGTCTTATATATAATGTTGCTTGTTTCTGAAATTGGGGTTTCAATAGAAACATAGAATTTGACGGCAGATAAGGACCGCTTGGCCCACCCAGTCTGTCCATTTCCCTACCTGATGGATAAGCTGCAGAGCCTAGTTAACCAGCAGCCTACTTCTTTCTACCCCCAACCCCTAGAATTGCCTTATGGCTGTCCCATGCATGCTTGAATTCAGTCACTGTTTTTGACTCCACAACCTCCTCAGAAGGCCGTTCCATGCATCCACCACCCTCTCTGTGAAAAATACTTCCTTAAATTACCTCTGAGCACCCCCTTCTATCTTCAAATTGTGCCCTTGTTCTTGCACACCTCTTTTTTGAAAGATGCTACCCTCTTGGACTTTGTTGATTCCTTGAGGTACTTGAAAGTTTCTATCATGTCCCTCCTCTCCTCCTTTCCTCGAGGCTATACATATTAAGCTCCTTAAGTCTCTCTTCATATGTCTTCGGTGCAGGCCCTGCACCATTTTAGTTGCCCTCCTCTGGACAGCTTCCATCCTGTCTATGTCTTTGCGGAGATTGGGTCTCCAGAACTGCCGCAGTACTCCAGATGGGGTCTCACTAGCTGTCTGTACAGAGGGATAATAACTTCCTGTTTTCTACTGGTGATGCCTCTCCCTATGCATCCCAGTATCCCCCAACCCTCCTTGCTGCCCTCTCACATTGCTTGCCACCTTTAGGTCATCTGATATGCTACCCCCGGTCCCTTTCCATTTTTGTTGTTGTTAGTATCTCACCCCCCATTGTGTACTCTTCCTCTGGGTTTTTGTTTCCCTGGTGCATTACCTTGCACTTCTTAGCATTGAATCTAAGCTGCCATACATTTGACCATTCCTCTAACCTCGCTAAGTCCCTTCTCATCCTTTCCACTCCACCTTGTGCATCAACTCTGTTGCAGATCTTTCTGTCATCTGCAAAGAGACATACTTTTCCTTCCAGTCCCTCTGCAATGTCACTTATAAAGACATTGAGAGAGGGACTGATCTAATACTGAACCCTGTGGTACCCCACTACTAACCCCCTTTTTTCAGAGTGGACTCCATTTACTATTACTCTGTGTCCTATTCTCCAGCCAATTCTTTACCCAGGCGTCATCTTGGGACCCACTCCCAGGCTGGCTAACTTGTATATTAATCTTTTGTGTGGGACTGTGTCAAATGCCTTGCTAAAGTCTAGGTAGGCCATGTCCACAGCCCCTTCCTGATCAACTACTTTGGTCACCCAGTCAAAGAAATCTATGAGATCTGTCTGGCATGACCTTCCCACTGTGAATCCATGCTGCCTTGGGTCCTGTGCCCCTCTGGCCTCTAAATATTTAACAATTCTTTCCTTCAGAAGTGATTCCATCATTTTCCCTACCACTGAGGTTAAACTAATAGGTCTGTAGTTTCCTGCTTCTGCCTTGCTCCCACTTTTGTGAAGGGGAATCACATCTGCCCTCCTCCAGTCCTCGGGTACCACCCCATCCTCCCATGAGTTGTTAAAGAGTTTAGTCAGTGGTGTCACTAGTTCTACCCTTAGTTCTTTTAGAATTCTGTGATGAATCCCATCAGGCCCCATTGCTTTGTCCACCTTCAGTTTTAAGAGTTCTTTCAGAACCCTTTCTTCTGTAAATGGGCTGGTATCAACTTCTGTATCCAGAGTGTTTCTACTGTTTGTTTTAGGTACCTCCCCCTCTTCCTTTGTAAATACTGAGCAAAAATATTTGTTTAGTATCTCTGCCTTTTCACAGTCACCCTCTGCCCACCCTCCCTCCCTTTATTAAGCCTCACTATCCCTCCTTGGTCTTCCTTCGGCTCCCTGATGTACCTATAAAGGTTTTATCCCCTTCTTAACTGAGTTGGCTGTCTTTTCCTCGGTTTGGGCCTTTGCTGTTCTGACTGCCTTCCCAGCTTCCTTTTGCTTTAACTGATACAATTCTCTGTCCTGTTCCTTCTGTGATTCCTTGTACTTCCTGAATGCTTTCTTTTCTCTTGAACCTTCACTGCCACTTCCTTTGAGAACCATAGTGGTTTCTTACCTTGTTTCGTTTTGTTTATTTGCTTTACACAAGGCTTGATACCTCTGTGATGACAGTTTTATTATTCCTTATTGTTCTTACCCCTCCTTCCTGCCCATTTGCTAGCGCATTCCTTAGGCACTCACCCATTTTACAAAGTCAGCCCTCCTAAAATCCAGTACCTTTGTCTTTGTTTGGCTTGACTCTATTGCTGTGTTTATGTGAACCATACTGTTCGATGGTCGCTAGTTCCCAGATGGCTACCCACTTCTACATCTGTGATCCTCTTCATCTCCATTTGAGAGAACCAGGTCTAAGATTGCTCCTTCTCGAGTGGGCTCCAATACTAGTTGTCTAAGGCATGCCCCCTGTAGGGCATCTAGAATAACCCCACTCTTAGAAGTGGCTGCTGCAACTGCACTCCAGTTAACATCTGGCATATTCAGATCACCCATCAGCAATATCTCCCTTTTTCTGCCATTCTAAGTATAGTTTCTATCATTTCCTTGTCCATTTCCTCCCCTGAGAGGAGGTCTGTATCTAACCCTGTCGTGTTGTGGTGCCATTGCGGTCTCCAAATTTACCCACAGTGCTTATTCTCCTCCTGTTTACTCTTTTGTTCTGTTGCTTTTATTCCTTCCCTTATGTAAGAGCTACTCCTCCTCCTCTTTTACCCTCCCTGTCCCTCCTGTAGATAGTGTATCCTGAATGCGTTTACATCCCAGTCATGGTTTTGTGTGTACCATGTTTCTGTGACTGCCACGATATCCAGATGTTCCTCCTCCATCAAGGCCACTAATTCAGGAAGCTTGTTACTCAGACTACAGGCATTGGTACTCATTGCTCTCCATTTTTTGATGGCTTTACCTTCTGTTGCAGCATCCCCCACTGACCTTTCTACCTTGGTCTTTTTCTCATTTAGTACCCTGTTTTGTAGGGGGAGGCCGGGATTTTCCTGCTGCTTATCAGTGCCTCCCCCCTTGACTAGTTTAAAAGCTTGCCAATGAAGCATTTAAACTGATTGCTCAAAAGACAGATGCAGACCATCCTGCCAGTATAGGCTAGTGTCCCTCCAGGTGGAACCCCAGTCCCCAATGAAGCCAAACCCCTGTGCTCCACACCATTTTTTCAACCATTCATTAAACTGCATGGTGCAAAGTACCCTCGCCTCACTCATGCCATTGACAGGCAGCACCTCTGAGAAGGATACTGTGTGTGCTACTTGTCTTAGGCCCCTCCCAAATTCTACAAAGTCCTTCTGCACTGCTCTAATCTCATGATGAGCCAAGTCATTTGTCCCTAGGTGGACAATGACGTCCAGCTCAGACTCCTGTGCAGCTGTTCCCGTGATCCTGAGGATGTGCTTCCTGTCCCTCCAAGCCATGGCACCAGGCAAGCATCTTACTTCAGTTTTCCCTGCTTCCCCCAGTTCTATCCCCCTAATAATTGAGTCCCCCACCAGGAGCTGTTTCCTTTCCTTGTGGTGTCCTCTGTCTCCTTCCTGTGGGCCTCCCTTGTGACAGCTGTCCTCATCCTCCTTAGTCTCCTCTGCGGGTGCATCCATAGGGGAGCTATGCTCCCCCAGAATGGTGTATGGATTGTGGAGTGGAACAACTGACTGCATGTGCCTCTGTTCCACCATCCTCACCCTTCCTGAGCCCACTGTGGTCCAACTGCTGTGTTTTCTTCGCAACCTCTGAGGTAGTGGTGGTGGCTCTGGTGCTTCCTGGATGGGGGAGGTTCCCTTCCTACCGTCCAGTGTGGCCTGGGGGATGGTTCCCTTACTACTGTCCAGCATGGCCTGAAGATGGGCATGCTTTATCCTATTTTACTACGCAACGCTGCTGTGAGTTTGTTTGACCACTGGTGCCATTTTGAATTGCGTGGTCATGATGGAGGTTTGCCTGTGAGCTGTCCTAATCAGCTCGTGGCCCAGGTCATGCACTCCAGGTTGTGCACTTGCTTGACTGGAGTGCAATTCTGATTACAGCAACTGTTTGGAGAACTAGTTCACATCTAAACCATGAATTATTTCACGGAATGTTCCAAAAAGTGGATTAGAGCTTTCAGAACCACTGTAGAAACAGGCTGATCATACATTGTACACTTATTGTGTATAGTTGCACTTACATTATTCTACATATTCTGCTCTGATTGAAAGCATCACAATGTGAAGTGTGTATAACTAAGTACTGCACAGCTATAATATTGTGACTTTAAATATGCACTACAGTATATACAGTGTACAGATATACAGAGGGGGTAGGGCAACAGTGATTGGAGGAGGGCAAAGCATGCTGGTTAGCATACCCCTCAAATCAGAGGAGCAGCAGTAAAGTTGGCCAGAATAAATAATCTGTTTGCCTACAAGTTAGTGGACTGCAAGCTTTTTGTTTGTTCAAAACAAACAAAAATGAAAAGAACACATGGTCTGGAGCACAGCAGTTGAGTAGATATTTTGCCCAAGTAACTGTTTACTCAAACAGGTATCATTTTCTCTCTCTCATTGCTCAAGCGTGCCTTTTTGCTATAAATTCCCATCAAGATTTCTCCGGTGTTCTGTTGCACTGATTTTGATTAGCTGGACCTAATTGGTAGTTAATCGATAGCCGCTCTTGTGATGGAGTGATCTGAGCCCCCTGCCTGTGAAACTAATGCACCAGGGGAGTCGGCTCAGCAATCCTTCAGACACTACAATCCATCTTGTGCGAGTGCGAGCTCACTGATAAATATTTAATGGCTAGCTGCTTACAGCCTAATAGAATTAGATCATACTGTTAGAACTGTGTTTGGGCTCTTGAGCTCTGTCTCTCCCTATACTGCTGTTCGGAGGATACTTAATTATTTATGCTACAGCTTCCGCTAATTGGAAAACAATTAGCAATTTTTGTCTAACATGTCAAATGTGTGTTTTGTTTTTTGTTTTTGTTTTAGGATGCTAACAAAAATGATCAATAGCTGCAGAGTACAGTCATCAGCAAATCTTGTATTTGCTTAAGGGTTGGTCTTCATTCAGTAATGAATATATCTCATAAACATCACATTAAGGTTCCAATCCAAGAAAGACAAATTGGCCCACCATAGGTGTGAAGTGGCTTACAGGGCTACAGAGTGGTTCTCTGCACTTGTGGGGCACTCTGGGGCATCCACAGCACTGGATGCACACCCCCATGGCATTCGATCCTTCTCTGCCGGTGCATTTACATGCTTGATTGTGGCAGGAGCAGGGATGTGCATTTACATGCATGGTTGTGGCAGGAGCAGGGATGTGCATTTACATGCATGGTTGTGGCAGGAGCAGGGATGTGCATTTACATGCATGGTTGTGGCAGGAGCAGGGATGTGCATTTACATGCATGGTTGTGGCAGGAGCAGGGATGTGCATTTACATGCATGGTTGTGGCAGGAGCAGGGATGTGCATTTACACAATACAAGATGGGACTGAACAAGAGAGGCAAGGGTATGATAGAATGAATGGAATAAGGGCAATATGGCCAAGAGCCATGGGAAAGAAAAAGGACAGACTAGATGGGCTAAGTGCTCCTTTTCTGCTGACAGATTCATGTTTCTCTTTCTAAGAAACAGTTTCCATGATTTTTTCATACTGTAGGACAGGTCATTTCTTTTGATTACCAACCATTTGGAAATGTCTGCCCTTTTAAGCTCTGATCCACAAAGTGGATCGGGATTCATATGATTTTAGGATATCCTGGCCACTGCTCCCTGGACCCTGATGCCCACCTGCGCTGGGTGGTCCCTGCCCACTGCCCCTACCCACTGCACCCGGCGAGTGTGGTGCTCTGTGTAGCAGCAGAGGGTCCATGTGCATGTCTCAGCATGGGGGCAGAGGGTTGCAAGGGGGGGGAGTTGTGCCAGGCACTGGGAATCCCATCTGATGCTCTGAAAGGCCTTCCAGAGGATCCCTAACTCCACACGGAGCAGGGGCCGGCAGGATACGGCAGTACTCCTCCAAGGACTGCCGTATCCCTACTTGAAGTTACAAATGTTTGCAGGAGTCACTGACTGGTGCTGGTGCATCTCCCGGCCCACCATGGAGGCTCTGAGGCTGGCAGCAGGTGTTGGATTGGCCAGTCAGCCCCAAGGGACATACTGTGGCTGTGTGGAGGGGGCGTGCACCTGTTAATGCATCCCATAGGACTCCATATCCACTGCTCCTTCCACCAGCTCTCTGCAATGCAGATTCCATGTTGTGCATGGGGTGCATGTACAACTCTGCTGCCTTGCTTCCCCTGTTAAGTCCACCCACATAGCTACAGTATGTGTGCAGCTTAAGATTGAGTGCAGAGGGAGCCAGCATCCAGGGCTGTGTATGCACAGCATGGAGGTCTCCACATGTGTGGAGCATGTCCTCTGTGCTCCACAAGCCCTTGTAAACACCACTCCATGGGTGCAGATCTCCTGTGACTCTGAACCTTGATAGTATTTTGGCAGTTTCAGTCAATTTCATGCACCACAAGTGGCAGTTACTTTTAAATGTTGATGCCGCTACAGTCTGACTTCCTGATGTATGATGTACTTGATCCGGTGTTCTAGCTGAGTCTTGGGGTTAATAGCCTCAAGATTGATCAGGTCTCGTGATCTGATCACTGCATCGTGGGGTGCACATTTGGGGCCCCCCCGAAAGTTCTTCCTCTGCGGAGGTGGTCAGCTACTGCCCGTTAAGGAGTTTTCACCCAGGGGGGCTACTGGCATTAGCTGACCTATGTAAAGTAAAAGTGGCATGTGCAATTGGCACCAGTGAGTCGGTGGCCACTTACAATAAGGTGGTATCTGAAAGACTTAATGTCATCACTCCAGTTGATATATGACCCAGTTCTTCTCACATGAGATCCCCTTGGTTTGATGGGGATCTTAAGGTGATGAAGATCAGGGGTCGGAAGTTGGAGCATTACTGGTGGAAGACCTGGTTGGAGGCTGACAAACTGGCTCTGCGTGCTCATTACGGTGAGTACCAGGGGGCAGTTTCCTGTAAGAAGGCAGAATTCCTGTCCAGGGAAATTGCTGCAGGAAGAAACAGACCTTCTCAGCTTTTTCAGACTGTGGATAGGCTTATCCATCCTGCCTGTCTACAGCCAAGAAAGATTTTTTCATCTGCTTTACGTGAAGAGTTTGCTCTGTTTTTCTCTGACAGAGTGTCATCTATCCAGTTGGGGATCCCATCAGGGAGGCTATCACCTCGCAGTAGCCAGACTGGGAGGAACAGAGGCACTCCACCTCTCTGGGAGGACTTTAGGCCAGTGGAGGTGTCTGAAGTGACTGGTGTGATCTTAGAACTGAAGCACACATATTGCAAACAGGACCCAGCCCTGACACGTTTCTTAATTGGATGCACTGAGACTGTTGGCTAGGTGTTCGCAGGGATTGCCAGGTGTTCGATGGCAGAGGGGGGTTTCCCAGTGGCTTTGAAAGAAGTGCTGGTGAGATCCCTCCTTAAGAAACCTTCCCTGGACCAAGACGTCCTGGCAAATTACCATCTGATCTCCAACCTCTCATTTTTGAGCAAGGTTGTTTAGAAACTTGTGGCACAGCAGCTCGAGGATCGCCTCATGTCCTTTGACATTTATGAGACATTTCAGTTGGGTTTTTGGGCCAGACATAGCAAAGATACAGCTCTAGTTACAGTGCATAATGACCTACTTAGGGCTAGAAATAGAGGATACAGGTCAGTTCTTGTGCTTCGTGATCTCTCTTCAGTGTTCGACATTGTGGACCATGTCGCGCTTCTCAGTTGGCTCTGTGAGTTTTGTAGACTCGCCGGTACTGTCATCAGATGGTTTGAGTCTTATCTATCTGATAGGGTGGAGCAGGTGGTGATGGGGAATTTCTCCTCCTCCCCACTGCCCCTGTTATGTGGAGTACCACAGGCTCAGTCTTGTCGCCGATGCTGTTTGCAGTGCACATACTGCCCCTGGGTGAGATAATTCGGTATTATAGCATGGAGTTTCACTGCTATGCAGATGACACCCTGCTGTATTTGTCTTTTGCACTCAGAACATCCAGTGCTGTCAACATGCTTAACAGCTGTCTGGCTTAAATTAATGACTGGATGGCTTCCAGCTGGATGAAACTAAACCCAGATAAGACGGAGGTGCTAGTGATTGAACCAGGTTGTGGGCGTGATGGGTTGCCACCTGGAGCTAACACAGGTCTCTTCCTGGGGTCTGCTCTGTTGGTGGCTTCCCAAGGGTGCATAATCTGGCTGTGATCCTGGACAGCAGGCTGACCTTTAAAGACCCGGTATAGTCTGTAGTCAAAAGTGTTTTTTACCACTTACGGAACGTCGCCAGGATCAAGACCCTCATTCTGCCCAAGGATCTGCCGACTCTAGTACATGCCTTTGTTACCACTAGGCTCGACTACTACAACTCTCTATACTTCATGGTCATGGGAGGTACCTTCCACAGGCTGCAGCTGGTGCAGAATGTGGTGGCATGGTTGCCGATGGGCATATCTAGGTCCAGTCATGTAACCCTGGTCCTGCGTGCTCTGCACTGGCTGCCTGTCAGGGGGAGGATCCTTTTCAAGGTGGGCTTGCTCACCTTTAAGGCCGTATGTGGACTGGGTCCTGGTTACCTGTCAGAGCTCCTGATACCTGAAACCTCTGCTCGCTCCCTCTGCTCCTCTGCAAGAGGCCTCCTGGATGTTCCCAGGATTCAGCTCAAGATATTGGGTGACCATACTTTTAGTATAACTGGGCCAAACCTGTGGAACTCACTTCCATCTGCAGCCCGGGAGGCCTCCTCGATTGGGGTTTTTAAGCAGAGGCTGAAGGCCCATCTCTTTAGTCTGGCTTTTATGAGTTGATTATTCCAGCCCATCCATCCTAGTTATCTGACAGAAACATAGAAAGTGACGGCAGAAGGAGACAATATGGTCCACGTAGTCTGCCCATAGGCCTACCTTAACTGCTAGTCAGTGTGGTGGAGCCTTTGTACGTGTCCCAAGCGTTCTTGAAACCTACCACTGTTTTTGCACCCACCACTACCCAGGGAAGGCTGTTCCATGCATCCACCACCCTCTCGGTAAAGAAAATCTTGTGTGTGTTACCTCTGAATTTGTGGCCCCTCATTCTTGTGTGCTTTCTGACTTGGAACAGTTCCTGAACCTGATACTGTTCTCAAAGCTGTAATTTCTGAATCTTATTTATTCAGAAAAAATGTTATTGTGTTTGTTAGGCGCCACCATAATTCTGCTACAAGTGCCATGCCAAACATTGGCTGCACTTTCCTTTAGCTCTCACCCTGGCTACCACCCATAACTGATTTACTTTGTACATTTTTTACTTGTTTTTTTCACACTCTCTGAAACCCTAATTTTATTGCTCATGTACGTGCACCTGGTGTTGTCATTTTGTTGTTGTTGTTGTTTCACTTACTGCTGCATCCCCTCCCCTGGGTCACACCTGCAAACAAGCCCTAGCTCCGTGCACCAGTCCTGGTCACCAGATTGTAAATAATGCACAAATACTGCTGTTATTATATTTAATTGAATTGTCCACCCCTTGTGACAACTCAAACCTTCCCATTTTCAAAAGGTTGTTTCTTGATTGGATTACTAATACTGACCAGTATAGCTGCATTATTATCTAAACCCTCTCAATAACTAACTAAATAAATAGCTTCTACCTATATAATTTTTCTATTGCATATATTACTATCACATACATTCTACATCTGTAGTTTGAAAATATACATTATCATAACCTTTGCCATTTAAGCAATAAAGCATGACAGGGGGTGTGTTATGGTGGGATAACGGCCCACCTCGGGGTGGGTTGAAGCACGAGACATAGCCAAGGGCTTCCACCACCCGAGAAAGGCCGTTAGTCCACTCTAACACACCACCGAAGTGCCTTATTGCGATTATGAAATGGGTCATTTTTAGTAAATTTTATGCATTTTTAAACATAATACTTTCAGCTGGGCTGTTGTGCAGGGATAACGGCCTAGCTGAAAGCAGTTCTTGGCCAATCAGAATTCAGCATTCTTTCTACCCATTTCATAATTGTGGTTATCACCCACTTACACTACTTGTCACACATGTACAGTAATTGCTCCCTGCCATTACCATGGACCTTTCAGAACCACAGCCTTGTATTCCTGCTTCCTTTTTAAGGAATGCCAAGGTCCATGGGTTCGAGTCCCAGTAGGAGTCACACTTTTCCTTTCATTTCTACAATTGGATTTCCTTTTACAGTTAACACTTTCGTATCCTACTGCTTTAACACTTTCGTATCCTACTGCTTTACTGTGTAATTGTTATCAGCCTCTCTTTCTCTCTCTCCCCCCTTGCCCAGGTTTTAGTCCAGTTACTAAAGGGTTAAAGAAATGCATTCACAGGTTCTCAGCCTGGAAACTTCCAGGCTCTAGCAGGTCTGGAGCATAAAGGCCTATAATACTAGGAGAACTAGAGTGCGGATTGATGCTTTCAACCGACTGGCCCAGATAATGCCGTGCATCTACCATATTACTGGAGGAGTCAGATACGGGTTAAGCGGCTGAGTAGCTCGTCCAGCTGTTTCATGTTGCCATACTGGGATTTGGGCTACAGGCATACAAGACATGCACCGCGACCACCCTTCTGGTTTCTCGTGGATCGAGACAGGTGAGAGCAAGAACTCAACTGGCCACATCAACATTCTTTAAGCATTTAATGTATGTTTGTGTTACAGCTGTGGATTGTCAAATCGCACCGCTTCTCAGCTCTGGATGACAGCAAGTCCATGCTGTATGGCACAGCTGTATGGAGCAGCATATCCTCCTGTAAGATGGCGGACGTCGGCATCAGCTGACGGTGCGAGTCCGCCCTCTAGTCTGCCTAGTACTATAGATTTCTATGAACTGGAGCCAGACTGCTGAGGTCCTTGATTGACAGGATGTGCATGTGTCTGTGGGTATGCTAGTGAGGCCATATTACTGTTAGCATACATGGTGCCCGTCCTGCCCCTACCTGTAATGGGGGAGTGAGGGAGTACAAGTTTCAGTCTAGCAGTTGGGATGAGTTACTGCCAGGGAGAAAACACTGGAAGAGTTTAGTGGAGTCTTTAAAGTCTCCCGGCCTTCTGGGGCATGGAGGGGTGCTGCTCCACCAGGCAGAATACGACTGCAGATATATGTAATCACCCCACCCTCAGTGTGGGGCTTACCTGTTGTGGGCTATGGTCCTGGCTGCCCCCAATGTCCTGTTTATGCCTACGGACCCATTTGCTGCCTGGATTTGGGAATGGAGGGCTTCCCAAGGAGCCCCTGGTGGTATTCAGATCAGGGATACCACCTGATCATCCTGGCAGCTGCCACCTGCTGTATCTTCCTTGGCCCCATAAGGAACAAGGGGCCGAGGTCTGTTGTTGTAGTTTGCACCTCCGGGTGCCCAGAATGTCCCTGACTGGTCCAGTATTGGCTGTGAACCAGATCAGGATGTAAACAAATATGGCCGCGTATGCAGTAATTGCACACATGTGGTCAGCCTTAAAGGAGCTGCAGCTCCTCTGACCAGTGTGGCTGAGCCACCATAGTTTTGAAAACACATTCCCAGCTCCAGGGCAGGCAGTGAGCCAGGAATCAAGCAGAAAATGCCTCCAGGTGCATTGGTGAGGGTTCACTGGTCCCCATTTGCCCACTTGGAACCAGGAACTGTAATAGTGAGGTGTACATGCACAACTGCAGCTCTAAATAACACGTAAAAGGTGCCTTTTCTCTTGGGAGCTCTGACAGGCAAATGGGTCTCCCCCTCCAGAAAAAAAGGGGTTCCCCTGGCCCCTTTAGAGAAGTGAGGCCAGGGCATGTAGTTTACTGCCTCTGAAGGGGCTTAATAAATAGATTGGGAGGTGGCCAAAGACAGGCTGCATTATGTAAATAAAGATGGCGGCTCCCAGAGAATCTCCCTGCCACCGAGAGGTATGGAAAGGGTCAGAGTGCACCTCCAGCTGCCCGGAAAAATGCTGGCCAATTGGGTGGAGAATTTGGAGCTGCTATAAAAGAGGATATTCCCTCAGGTCTGGGAGAAGTCCATCTGAGAATGGAGAGGTGCAGACTGCTATAGGAGGGCTGCATGAGCCAGTAGGTTAGCTGAGGTGCAGACAAGGCCTCTCCAAGCCCAAAACTCTTCAGGTAGAGTGTCTACAAGCACTTTGTCCCTGCAATGAAATAACTGGACTGCAACCCTGGTTTCCAGGTGGGGAAATTATTTGAACTACTGATCTCTGTTTTTCAAGCCTGTAACCTGACTTGAACCGTTGAAACTGTCTCCCAGCAAGAAAGAAAAGTTATTTTGGGCTGGGATTGAGATTATTAAAAGCTTAACTGTGTTTCAGTCTCAGTGGAATTTGTGTATCCTGCTGGACGTCCTGGATAACCACAAGCCTGGGTAGTTCCCATTTTGTAGATGACAAAAGGCCCAAGGGGCAAAGACTATGAAAGGCTTGTGGGGCAAAGAAGACGAAAGGCCCAAGGGGTGAAGAAGATGAAAGACCTGAGGACGAAGAAGGCAAAAAGCCAAAGAGGCGAAGCTGATGAAAGAACCCTCTTGCGTGAGGGGAACAGTGCCTGTTTCAAAGTCCCAGCCAGCATCTATTGCTCCTGGAAGGACTGCCTGCTGCACTGAGAGTTGTACCACAACCCAAAGTATTCCTCTGCACCCCTTGAGACTGTCACCAAACTGTGATTACCCCCTGGGTTGCAGCCCCAAGGAGTTCTTCTCCAATTTGGTCAGTTAGTTAGAAAGTTGTAAAGTGGGTGAAGTCCTGGGCAGGTCTTGATAATCTACAGGATAAGCCCTGGCAGAAGATTACAAAATTCGTAGTTTTACATGTTTTGAAATCTCATTTAAAGTTCTACCAGTTCACATTTAAAAACTATGGTTCCCTCTGCATCCCCATTGTGCAGAACACCATTACGTCATCTGGTTGGCCACCAGCAACCTGATGAGGTTCTCACTGCATCAGACATTCACTATCCTTGCGGCTATGGGGGGAAATGTGGGTGCACTCCATGTTGGTGGTATGGGGACTGTGTGGGGACAACTGTTGAAAACAATTATTTGTTTCTATGCATTTTATGCGTACCCTTTACCCCTCCCATATAATAAAGCAGAGGTTAGATATTTTACAAACTGCGTTAATGATTATTGTTTTCTGTGTATTGCTACTATGAAGGGATAAGGGAAATATGCGTGGGAGGGAAACTAATATTTGCTCCTGGGGGGAGATTAGGGTCATATTGGGTAGCCCTTGTATACACCTGCACCAGGTGGAGGCACCAAAACCTATTCCTGATATTCCATTTGTGTTCTGCACCCAAAAGAACCCAGGTCAACCCCAAGATAAGTTGGTGTGTGAGAGGGCGCCGGGTGCACAGGACAGAGAGCCTCCCCCCTTACATATGGAAGTGGAAAGAGACAAAAGGGTGCCTTATGGTACTGCATTTTCAGGAAGAAAACAGACTGGAGAGGTGAGGGATGTACCTCAAGGGAGCGGCTTGATGCTCTTCTGGGTCTGCTGCAGGTTCTATGGAGGACAGGGTAGGTGCCATATAGAAAGATCTAAGTGGAGGGAGTGTCGAGGAAAATTCTTCCAGCTGCAGTCATCAAGTTTCTCTGGTTGTGGGGGTTACACATGTGTGCTGAGCTCCGTCAGTCAGGTATGTTTCTGTTATCCAGGGAGGTCCGGCATAGATTTCCTACTACGAGCTGGGACTGAGGGTAAGATGCACAGGGACTCGGTCTAGAAAGTGTAAGAAATAGCACCAAGCCTTTTTAGGAAAGGGATCTGGGAAACCTCTATGACAGAAGTAACATGGGTTGGCAACTGAAACCTTATGACACACAGCCCACAAAGTTTATGTTTGATATATGTGTCCAGAGTTATTTTATGTCTTGGTAGAAGGGGACAGGTATTGGGTGAAGTAGATACCATAGCTAAGGGGCTGGTAAGCCCCCCAGCAAAGCTGATCTCCCTATATCTGTATATATGTGTGGTCTCCCCAGGAAACACCAGTAGTTAAGTATGGCAAGAAGAGAGTTAATAAATCTTGTTTGCTACTTGACTCTAAAGATTGGTGTGGATAACAAGTTTGCGAAGATAAGTTCTATAGATCACAATGCCCAAGGAGACTCTCCTACTGCACTCAAGTGCCCAGTCACTGTCGTACATCCTTGGTGGGTTCCCTTCCTATGTGGAGAACCCATGATACCCCTGATAGACCAGTTACACAGTATGGGCCAGATATTCAAAGGTTACTTATGCGCAATAAGTTCTTGTCAGCGCAAGTCCGAAGTGCGCCATAGTGCGATATTCAGCAGGAGGCAGTTACGCCCACAGAAAACATGCTGAGCAACAGCGCAATGCAAATGAAGGTACGCGCAACTGGAAGGGGTGGAACCATGACAAGGGCGACGCGAATGACCAAAGGTTTGCGAATGCTAACAGTGGATCAGGCGGAAGTTGTGCCACGCTGAAATGAGCCAAAATAAAAACGCGCAAGAACGCAACAGGGAATTCACATGAGGCAGGCAGACAGAGCAGGCCACAGCAGGAAACAGTGCAGGCCAGGGAGTGTATAGGACAGAATAGGGGCAAGTGAAGGTGTGTGGGGCCACAGAGTGCAGAGGCCAGTAGGTGTACCCAGTGGTGTGGAGGTAGCAGTCAGGACAGCGGGGGTAACAGATCAACAACAGCTGGGGGGGGGGACACAAGCCGGGGAGATGGACAGTGCCAGCTTCACATGGAAGCCTGTAATGAGGGGGTGAGAAGGCATGCTGCAGGGGGCGTGGTCGCGTGGAAGGGCCCGTCGGCGTATGCTCCCAACAGGCAGTACCGTGCGTCCAGATCAGCCTTGAGCTGTATTCAGACGGAGATTGTAATGGGTAACGCCTGAACAGAGCAATACTGCAGCGGCTCTGTGAGCTGTGCAGTGATATGATGCAGGCACCCTCACGACGGAGTCATGCTCTGTCAGTGGAGACAAAGGTAACAGCCTGCATGTGCTTGCTCACCACGGGTACCTTCCAGAGGCCAACAGGGGACACCACAGGCATAACACAGTCGGCCACGTCATGCATCCTCACCCAATTCCTCAGCGCACTGCTGCCACATGCTGCAGAGTACATCCATTTCCCCAGCACTGTGGCGGAGCGTACAGCAAACATACAGGAGTTACACAGGGTAGCACGTATGCCTGGCGTGTTAGGGGCGATAGACTGCACCCATGTGGCCATTCGCGACGCCACCCGGCTCCGGCGGGGGCTGCCTATCGCAACTCAGAAGGGGTTTCAGGTCAACTGCCAGGTGTGTGTGATGCCAGTGGGCGCATCATCAATGTCTGTGCCACGCACTCTGGCGGAGCACACAATTCATTCATATGGTACCAGTCAGCACTGTGCCATCGATTTGAGAGTGGGGACATCCTCACAGGACATCTAGTGGGTGAGTATGTATGTAGGATTGGCAAAGTGGGGGCAAGGGTGGGTAAGCCACAGGTGCCATGGGAGTGGCACACAGGGTTAGGGGCAATATGAGCCTGAACATGACACTAACCTCCACTATCTCCACACAGGTGACAGTGGATACCCACTCTGTCCCTGGCTGCTCACACCCTACCGCGCCCATGACCCTATCGCAGCAACGCTTCAATGAGGTACATGCCGCCACACGCAACATCATCGAGCGGGTGTTTGGGATGCTGAAGACACGCTTCCGATGCCTAGACACCTCCGGGCGGTGTCCTACAGTACAGCCCCTCAAAGGTCTGTGGGATATTCCTGGCCTGTTGTATCCTGCACAACATGGCCAAAGACTGTGGGATAGCCGTACAGGTCGAGGAGGGGGACAGCGATGGGGATGCTGGTGACGCCGGTGATGATGGGGATGAGCAGCCCCCCCTTGGATGGCGTGACCCCCGACTGATCCGGCTGGCCCAGCTGCACTGGGACACCATCACAGAGGAGCACTTCGGACAACACAGGTAAGTCATTTCCTGACTTCTATCCCTCCTCTCCCTCCCTTTTAGAGCTCTTACCCTCACCCTCTACCCTCCGACAATGGCCTTCCTGCCTGCATACCCCCTTCCCTCTCACCTGCAGTGCTTATTTCTAAGATTGCCCTTGGCTGGTATGTCATGCTACCTAACATGTGGCACATTTTGAATTACTGGAATTTCCTAAGCCTCAGTCTCTTACTTCTTGTTATTGTGTAACTATGTATTATTATGTTGACCTTTTTATGTATGTATATCCCCCATTCCTTCGACGTGGAACCTTTGTAAATGAGCAGTTCCTGCTCAAAGGTATTTGTATCCTAGATTTCAATAAAATAAAAAAATAAATAAAAAGTCATGGGGCCATGTGCAACCAACACTGTCCAGGGCACAACCCACGTACACACAGGGAAACACACCAGGGGTGCATGACGGCGAGGGAAGTGGCAGGGTACAGGAGCACAAACACACAACCAGGGAGGGGTGAACAGTCACACGCCACATGGACAGACACACACACACACACACCAGGCACAAAGTCCACAGGGGTCAGGTGCACAGCAGAGCAGGAACAGACATGAGAAACACACACGTCCACAGGCCACCACCACCACCTGTACTGTCCATGTATGTGTGTCAGATGCTGGGCCTCCTTGCACCTTGGTGTACAGTGCAATGCAGGCATCATCATGCACACGCACCTGTGGACAGCAGTCGGGAGGGTGTGCAGGTGGTCCATGTGTCGGCGTGTAGGGCAGGGCACCCACTGGTGCACTGCCCACCAAAACACACATTGCACACAGGGCAGCACCAGACAGGGCCCGCACTGGGAGACAGTGCAGTCATGTGGCACAGTGCCACGGCCACCTTGGATGCGTGGGCGGCCCCGCTGAGACCCAGAAGCACTGGCAGGCTGAGCATGGGCCACATAGGGTGGCACCGATGGATAACTAGGAGTCCCACTGCGCGAACGCGACCTTGTCTGCACATGGGTCTGCAGCATACTGAACATACCTGCACCAGGGGTGCTCAGGATGCCCACAGCTGAACCCGGCATCGACAGGGTGTGTGTCGCACGATGCCAGGAATGGGGAGTGGATAGCATACTGCGCGGTGTGAGAGGCACAGGGGCACCTGACTGTGTGCCCATTGTGGCCACGGCACTGACCAGTGCCTGTGTCAGCCTGGCAATGGCGGCAGTCACATCCACCCGCATATGGTCAATCCGGGACAGGATCCTCTCAGTGTCCCTGCTGTGTCGCTCCTCGACCCGCTCCAGGGCCACACACAGTGCCTCCACGGATGTTGCAACCGCATCTGCTGCTGTACTGATGCCTGCAGCAGGCGGTTGTGCTCATCAAAGAGGTCGTCTGCCACATCGGCAACCTGTCCCTCAGGGTCTGGAAGGGCCTGATGTACAGCACCCCTTGAAGGTGGGCGCTGCTCACCAGGACCAGATATGGGCATGTCCACAGGCGGTGCACCTACATCACCACTGAGCCCTGTACCCCCAGTCCCAGTGGGTGACTGCTGCTGCTGCCCCTCCGCCTGCTGTGCCCACGGGATCAGTGGTTCCCCTGCTGTGGCCACAACAGTGCCAGTGACCTGCACAGCCACTGGTGCTGCCCCACCGGTGCTGACAGGCACAGCCTGGGACTGTGCTGACATGCTGGCACACATGTCGGAACCAGCTAGATCCATGGACGTGAGCTGGCCTGCTGTGTGTCCATTCTATGACACACACAGGTCAATGCCCATAGTGGTCAGTGCATCATCGATGGTGCAGGTCTGTGCCACAGCCACAGCCACAGCATGCTGGCATGCTTGTATGCCAGACCACTGGGACACAGGAAGGGCACTCCCCACACCTGTCTCAACATCAGTGAAGGTAGATGGCCGTGCACACTGCCACAGTGCACACCGGCAATCTGCGGAGGTGGATGGTCCCTCCTCCAACTCCGGGTGGCTGTCCGCAGTGGACAGGCCCTCCACTGCTGACCCCTACAGACGCACAGGATCTGTAACAGAAAGGAAGGACACGTTAGTGCATGTGAACTACCCCCCCCACCATGACATACCATGCAGTGATGGGCTACCACCTGTCTGGAAGCCACCTCCAGGCACACTCTCAATGGCACTGCGCTGCATGCTTGCAGCTAGCATGTCCTCCGATGGGGTCAGCTGCACCACCTCCGGCTGTCCACCGCCTGTAGCAGCACATGCCGCCCTGATGGCTACAACCTTCTCCTTCACCCTCCTCCTGTCAGTCCCCATCTTCTTTTTGCACTCCTGCACGGAGCGCTGGTGGCTGCCATGCAGGTTGATGGCACGTGCCACCCCCTCCCATGCAGCAGCTCAGGCCTGAGGGGTGCCCCACCGTCCACTGAGAAGTGGCTCCTCAGCCAGGTAGGCCTCAAACAGTGCCTCTGTCTCCACCTTGGTAAAGTTGGGCCTCCTTTTTTGCCCACCATCATCCTCCTCACCCAGTCCTCGCTCGGTCATTTCACAGCCTGTATGGGTGAGAGTGGTCACCTGTGACTGTGCAGTACACAGCTTCTCTGGGGCCATGGTCCAGAACAGCAAAATGCATGCAACTCACCTATCAGCTGCAGTAACCGAATATGGCCACTGTAGATCAGTGTTGCACATTTATAGCGCAATGCATGCAAATTAGGACTGGAGCAACTTTAATGAGATGCAAATCACGCCGCTGCGCCATTGAATGGCTGATCAGATGACTTACATATGACGGCTGAATATCACGCTGTTGCGCTTTGCGCAATACGGTTGAGCCGGCTGAGCCAATGGCGCAGTTCTGTGACTGCGTAGTACACCGCACTGCGCATGCCCAGGTAGCTAACGCAGGCAACTGCCACGCTGATGATGTGCTGTGCGCGATCGCCAATTCAGGACACGGCCACCATTGTGCCAGTGGCGCTACAGCACCGGTCATCACATGGCGCTGTGGCACAACTGCGCAATAGTCCACTGTGGCAATGGCACGCAGGCGACCAATCACACTGGATGTGTAGACATCCGATGGCACTGTGCGTGGCCTTGCGCCAGAGACCCATGACCTTGTGCCCGACCTTTGCCCCCTTGACGCTGTATGTATGGCATGTCTGCAGCTCTATCGTGCTGTTCGGTAACAGCAACGATAGGGACTGGCGCGCTATACCTAACAGCGATAGGGACTGACGGAGTTGTATTGCACAACATTTCCACGTGGGTAGCTGCATGAGCATTTCCTACTATATACTTGCAGGGATGGCACACAGGAGAGCACCACAGTGGAGTGTGTTGGAGCTGGCCAACCTGGTGGCCATAGTGGAGCCTCACCATGGCTCACTGTTTGGGGATGAACCCCTGAACGTGGCCCGCACACATGTGTGGCAGCAGGTGGCCACTGAACTGGAGGAGGCCACTGGCCGGCGGCGCTCAGCGGAGCAGTGCAGGTACCGGTACGGTGACCTACGAAGGAGGGAGCTGGCATTGCTGGCGCACCTACATTCACGTGCCAGGAGGAGCGTGGTGCCTAGGCCAGGTGGGTGAGCCGTCTATGCACCTGTATTGTCCGCATGGGTAACACTGGGTATTGTGACCAGCACATGGGGGAGGGTTGGTCTATGGTTGGCTGTGGCGGTGTTTACAGGTGTGTGATGTATGGGTCTGGCTGTGTGGGCAGGCACACTCATTGGGGCAGGGGGAAGTCTGCTTTGGGATTTCACTGATGTGTTTCTCACCTTTTGTTTCCCACAGGCATGGCGGAGTGGAGGCGAGCCCAGGATGAAGCACAGTGAGGGGTAGCAGCAGTGGCTGTACGAGGTGGTGGTGGTAGTAGTGTCGAGCCATGGCAGCAGCAGCAGTAGCCGCAGTAGCAGTTTGATGAGGGTGAGTGTCATGACATCATGGATGCTATTGCATGCTGTGGGAGGGGGCAGGGCATGGTCACCATCCATGGACAACACTGCCATGCATGCAACATGTGACAGTCAGCACTGTCCAGTGGCACTGCATGTCTGGGAGTGCGTCAATGGTGGTCCATGCATACACTGGGCACATGGCTGTGGCACTAACTTCCCACCGCGTTGCCACGTCACTGTACGGTATTGGTTGTGCTGTGCTGGACATGGGTGGTGTGTGTGTGCATTGACAAACATGGCTGTTGCTGCCTGGTTGGGCTTGTCTTGTGCACGGTCACTGTGGGTGGGTGCAGTCCATCACAGGATCAGGGCACTTGGCTGTATGCCATGCATGTTGGGCGGGCTTCAGGGTTGTGGACAGTCACAGCCATTGATTCTGATCCCTTGTCCTAGGTGTCCAGATCCTGAGGAGGATACAGTGGGCAGTCCACCGGCTGCTGGACGTCTCAATGGAGTCCCCGAGATCCTGAGGGACATGCAGCGCAGAGGAGTCAGGCGCAGGAGGAGGCCCCGGGACCAGCAGCAGCCAGCTGATGTGCGGCCTGGCGGGCAGTAGCTGCCCCTCACCTACCCCTTTACCCATCCCTCACACCTCTGCCTTCTCTCACCCAGTTGTTCACCCTGCCCCTTACCCACCCCTACCTTGTACCCGCATTCTACCCTTGTCTTGTATATAGTTGTACATAGTTCTGTCTGTTCCTGTTGTTCTTGTTAATATTTTCTTTATATAAATCTATTTTGTTATGAATACTGTGGTGGTCTCTGATTTGCAGCTGGCTATAGGTGCTCAGTTGCAGTAGTGTGCATGGCATCTGGGGTGGTATTGTCCTGGGTATGTGTGTGTATGCATGGGGAGGTGTCTCTGGTGTGGTAGTGACTTTCAGCCGGTCTGGCTGTGTGCTGCTACACACCGCTGGGTGCTCCTGGTGGGTCTGGCTTGTATGGTTCTGTGGTACACGAGGTTGCAGTGTGGCGGGGGGATGCATGGGGATTCCTGCAATGACGGTCACTGCTCATGGGTGGTGTCTTGGGGTACCAGTGCAGGGTGTGCTGTGCACAAGGGGTGCTGTTGTGCACTTGGGTTGTCCGCCTTGTGTGGCAGTCTCAGCTTGCCAGTGGGTGTGCTGGGGCACCATGGCCCAGCTGTGCTTTGTTGGCTTGTCCCCATGGGCCAGTGGATATTCCGTCCCTCCCCCAGTGATGCTGTGCTTAGGGTGTGGGGGTGTATTGTTAGTTCTGCAGTGTGTTCCTGTGCCCATCTGTGGCATGGGTGGTGGGCCCCTACCTACCTCCCTGGTTGTGCAGTTCCATTGATCTGCTGCTGGGGGGCTCTCTGCTTGCGCTATGGCGCCTCTGGACTGCTCAGCTGGGCTGGCCCTGTTGCGCTATGGCGCAGCATATCTGCTCAGCTTCCCCCTTCCTGATTGCGCTATGGCACAGGTTGTGCGATATTCAGACGTTGGCTGGTTGCGCAATTTGACTTGCTCCATGTTTGAATATGCGTCTATTATGCGCATAATGCAATTGACTTAATGCTTGTTCCTGCTATTAGCGCATTTTTAAGAGCTTGAATATCCGTCCCTTTGTTTTTTGCGGTTTTGTTTTCAATTCTACAGTAAGGCATGACAGGGCATACTTTATCGTGAGATAATAGTATGCCTCAGCAGGTGAAGCATGAAGTGAAGCAGAGTGCCTTACGATCTGAGAAGTGCTAATATCCCACAATTACACACATCCTGGAATGCCTTATTGTAACTGTAAAATAGTTCCACTGATTTGTATTTAACAAAACAAACAAGTAATGAGGTAAAGAACATTAAGTAACTCTGACCTGTGGCCTTGTGCTGGAATAACACATTGTCATGTGATCACATATGACCAGTCATTGGTCACTGCAAACAGAGGGCACGGAGGGGGAGCCCCCACAGAAAATTACTTTTTGAAGGAGTTGTCAGTGCTATTTTGTGTGAACACGGTTATCTGCCGCGCTATTCCGTCTGCTCGTTTATCACAGTATTCCCAAAATCAAGGGGGAAGGGTGCTCACTCAGTGTATTAAATAATCCACAGTTCATGTAATAATCAGACTTCCTAATTTTGATTAAATCACTTAACCCCAACATTTTGCTGTGAAGGCTTCTTCAGGCAGATATTTCTGTGCATTAACAGGAAAAGCATACATTTAAAATAAAAGAACATTGTCACATTAAAGGCTTTAAATTCAAGGAGCCAAATGTTAAGCTCTTTTCTGGATATTACAATCATTTGATTCCCCCTGTAAATTGCTATGTGCTTCCCTTTGTGGCTTTGGCCAAGGCCTCTGGAACTTTGCAACTCCTCTGCTATGGAATTTTCTGCAGATTAAATGTAGTGCCACAGGGGAGGCAGTATAGCTCAGGGAGGCAGTATAGCGCAGTGGCTCAAGGCTCTGAGCTGCAAATCTAGTGATATCCAGCAGACCAGACCTGGGTTTGAATCCCACAGTTTCCACTTGCATACTGTGCGACCCTGAGGAAGTCACTTAACTTCCCTGTGCTCTCAGATCGCTCCTGTAAAAAAGCTTTCAGCTTAGTGTGCTACTCCTGGTTAAACAACTAAATAACAAGAAGTTCTTGGTTAATTTTCATTCAAATATACAGTTTTTCAGTAATGCCCAGCTCCCTTCACCATCTCATTTATCATGAAGCCGCCTGCTCTATGATCAGCATGTGATATCATTGATTATACAATGGGGTATGAAAATACTGTAACCTCATTGGTCAAAACAGATCACATGACTGTGGTAAATTCCTCCAGTATACCCACTGTAAAAGTTTTAGATCACTATAAAAACAAAAAAACAAGTTGAACATTGTATAATAGCAATATACCATGACAGGGGTGGGCATATGGGTGGATTTACCACTTCTGGTGTGGTTAAATCACTCGGCTGCGCCTCGTGACCGAACCACACCAGGCGTGGTAAATCCGCCAATATACCCACTCCCTGTCATGGTATATTGCTTAATGATATCACATCATATTTTAACCAATGGCAGGACTGCATTCCATGCCCAGCATGTGATGTCATCAATAACATCAGATCGTAGTTTAACCAATGGCAGACCGGCATTATATGCCCAGCATGTGATGTCATCAATGACATCACATCATATTTTAACCAATGGCAAGACTGCATTCTATGCCTAGCATGTGATGTCATCAGTGACATCACATCATATTTTAACCTATGCAAGGACTGCATTCTGCCACAGAAATGAATAAATTATGCTGCAGAAATCTAAAAATGCTGCCGTGGAAGCCAAGAAGTCTTGCCACAGAAATGAGGACAAAGTGCCGGAGAATAGTAAGGGCCCTGCCTTTGGCAGATCTGTATCTGTAGTTAAAGTTGTCAGGAGATGTAAAGCAACAGTATTTTATTTGTTAGCAGAAAAAAAATAATTATACAGTTTTTTTAGCAATATTGCAGTTCTGACAAAAACATCAATGTATCCAATTTCTTTTCATTGTATTTCACTCTTGAACTGAGATATGGACTTCTGAAGTTTTTAAATACAACTACTCTCTGGCCACACCCACTATGAATAAATTAAACATTTTGGTGTGATGTTTGCCATCAGATATTTGTGTCAGCACCCTCCTAATACATTCGCAGTATGAATCCAATATGTAAAGTTAACAAGTAACCTTAAAGAGCTGGTGATGCGTTCAGGAGAACTTTAACAAAACCTAATACTTAGACACGGCCCAGCTTGTATTTCCCATTAGTGCTGTATTCCTCCTCCCCCATTATTTACTACTGAGGTCATTTGCATGAAAACAGGATCTTTGCTCCTGAACTTTGTCTATTCCTGCTGCTTTCTCCCTACCTGAAGTCACAGAGCACTGCTTGTGACATTACAGTTACTCCCATAGCAACAGAATGTGATGTCACAACACAGGATTATGACTTGAAGTAGCGAGTCAGCTACAGAGGCAGATAGACTCTAAAGAAACTCTAAGGGATAAAATGATATATTCATGCAAATATTCATGAAAATTTCCTTAGTAATAAATAATGGGAATGAGAAATATACAAAATACAAATAGAATGCAGGTAACATTGTAACTAATTATTATGTTTTTTAAAGTTTTCTTAGAGGTGACAGTAGCTCTTTAAGGGAAGGGATTTTTAAACATTTCTAGTGACGTCCATCTTTAATTGCTTGACTCATTAATTATACATTTGGCAACGAAAGCGGTTTTAAAAACATCAGAGAGAAATACAAATATATATTATTGTTATAAAATTATATGATGAAATTTGTTGCCAACTAACAAATATTGCTGCTTTAAACACTGTAAACCTCCCCCCAAATCTGGGGCTTAATTGTACTGCCTCCTATGTGCCAATTCGGTCTTCACCCTCCAATCCCCCAGGACTGCCAGGAAGGGGACTGGCAATACAGTTGGAGCCTCCGTCAGGAGCCCTGGTGGGACATGAACCAGGGCTCCATCTTTTGAATCCATGGCTTGCTACACATCTCCCTCTATTCTTGGGCCCCTCCAGAATCCCTGGGGCTGAAGCAGGGGGCACGGAAGCATGGAGCAACAATGATTTAATTTCCCCGAGTCCAGGATAGTCAGCAGGGCCTGGGAGTGGAGTCGAGGAGTGTGGTGGCATGTAGCACTGTCCACATGTGCAGTAATACCATTTTGGGGCTAGAGCTCCGATAGTAAAACTGGGCAGTGTGCCCATGTCAAGAGAGGATCCTAGCTTCAAGGATGTAAAAGGAGTCAGGATCAAATATTCCATGTGCTGGTGGGAGTAATCCAAAACGTTCCCAGTCCAAGGCAGGTAGCGGGTTGGGAATGAGAAGAGAGAACACTACGCATGTGTGCACCAGCAGGAGAGACACGGACGACCACCTCACACACATAAATGGAGCACCTGACCACAAAACGGGCTGTGTGCCCAGAAACTCAAAGACATCCCTGGCCCCAGGACAGTAAGCGGGGCTAGTGAAGTTACAAGAGAACTTTGTGGGACATAAAATAAAGCTGCAGGGAACCCTTGAGTATTGGGACTAAAAGATGGCAGCCCCCATTATTGAAGAACCTGCAGGGCAGCATGGGAAGGGGTTGGAGGTCAGGACCAACTTTACCTATGAATCTTGGCTGATCAGGAGCCAGCTCATGCCAGAGACAATTGCAAACTGTGTGAGAGGCCTTTCGGCACCATGCATTTCTGCTTAAAGTTGAACCAGCTTAATATTCTGTGGTGATTTGCACATGCAGACCATGATGCTTTGCATTGTGGGGGCATGTGTGATTTTGTATGACCGATAAGGTGTCAAGTCTCAGCCTAGATAACAGGGACTGTTTTTCAGTGTTCATGGCAGTTCAGTCAGACAGTTGAGAGGGTAACTATGTATTAAGGTGTGGGCTGGTGTGCCTCTGTCTGTCCAGGTATTGCAGGCCTGACAGACTAGAAGTGATGGGGTCCCAGTTGAGAGTGTTTGTGTGAATAAAATAAGTTTTCAGCAACACTACAGCTTAAAGGCAAGTTGAAGCTGGGGTTTTCTGACCCGACACAGACTTTTTTCCCTCTGGGGGAGCCAGTTCCTACACCGTCTCCAGCCCAGGAGTGCTACAGCCATGTTCTATGTTCTGAGCCACAGTGAGACAGTCAGAGAGTGAGAATGGAAGAGAAGCCACCAGCAAGCCTGGGGAAGTCAAAATCCCAGCCGGGAGCAACTGCATCCAGTCAGCCTGTCCTGGCAACCTGAACTAGAGGTATTGCTTGAGGCAGCAAAATTGTTAGTAAAACCCAGGGTTCAATCCTGCAACTGGGGAGACTGTTTAGAATGCCAGGAATTGAGGGGGAAGTCCTGGGCAGGACTGTGCCAGTGTGAGAGTCCCAGGCAGAAGAGCTGTGGAGGCCAGCGGCCAGCACATCTGGTGGATTACAAATAGTGGCCCCTTTTCTACTTGTTTACCAGGTCAACGTTTGTGATCAACGACAGTTGTGTTTTTTTTTTTTTTTTCATTTATCCTTTTTTCCCTGGCATCCAGTCTGCCTTACCTGCCTCACGTCCAGGCATCCTCTTAGGCTCCGGCCGCCGTCCCAAGGATCTCCCTGCTCCACATCAGGCCTCGCAGCATTCTACCCCCGCGGCTTGCCCCCCGCAGCGGGGTGGTGGAGAGCCCCCCTACACTCAGCCACTAGACCAGAATCCAGTATCGCTGCACGCCCTCGGTACCAGCGAGTTCTCTATGGAAACAGCCATCATGCTGCCGTGACTAGTGCCCTTCTTTTCCCTGTTCTACCCCTTTGACATGTGAGGCGTGCAATGATGCCAATGGACAGGGGCGCGCACGCTACCACACGCACCCCTTCCCGGCATCAGCCCCAGCATGTCCCCCTGTAGACTGCCTGTGTACTGTGCTGCCTCCAGCTACCACCAGAGACCACCAGCATACCGACAGCAGCACACCCCCCACCCCGGAGAAGGAAAGCAGTCCTCTGGACGCTCAATCCTTCTCCTCCCCTGCCAACCCCTGATGACCCAGGCTCGTCCCGAACCCTGGTCGCTGGCGTGGAGTGAGGTGTGGCATCCAGCGCCTCAACCCTCAGTGCTACTGGGCCAACGACAGTTGTGTTTTAAGAATTATTGTACTTGCTATCCTCTTAAGCATGCGACTGAACTCTACTCTGCTTGCAGCATCAGCGTCCCCAGTGCGGTGCCCACTGCAACTCAGCGAGATATCTCACCCATGGCATTTGGGGGGAATTAAGATGGGTGCACCCGCATTGGGGTTTGAGGACTGCTGGGGAGTGGTCAGAGGTTCAAGGGCAAAGTGTTGAATTGCTTATTGCCTAAAGTGTTGAAATTTTACTGCTTAGAATATAGATTTACTGCTACCCCACTGATCCCATTTTACCTTGCTGACTCTTGTTCTTGCTGCACCCTCCCTTTTTAAATAAGTTATTTGTTTGAACTGCATTTTATGGTTTGCGGATCTTCATCACTTACTGTGTCATTTGTTTTAGGGGCAGAACTGTGTGGGAAGTTTATGCGCTATTTCCTGGGGTGTGATAGCCTAGTGTTTCAGCATTCAGGTACCCCATATTGCCACCCCAAATGGAGGCACTGTGCCATGTTAGGCCACTGTAGCACATCCTCAGGTAACCCAGGCCAGTTTCCTCAGGAGGGGGTGGAAAGGCGAACCCTGAGGGCCCCGCTATGGCAGCCACTGTAACTGCATGGACATCTTATTTCACCAAACTGATGAAAGTTTCAAACATACTTGTAACACATAATGTGTAAGATGATCATTCAATTATTTTCAGTATATGTGTAAATAATATATAGACACTTTTATCTTTACATATGTGTGTATGTTTTGGTGATTTATGTATGGATTAAACCATGACAAAGCATGGGTTACTAGGGAATTAATCCCCGTCTGGGGGGGTTGTCACACAAGGCCGCGGGTCGAGTGCCAACAACCAACCAGGCATGGATTAATTTCCCATGTAACCCATGCTCTAAAGTGGGTTAATTCACTTATAACATGGCCAGGGAAAATGGGGACTGTGTGGTTACAGATGCGACATACAGCCGCAGATGCCATTTTCCCTGGCCATGTTATAAATGTGCCTGGGACAACTACAGTGGCGTCCCCCAGGATGAAACTCACTTTTAAAGCACTCTGCAGTATGCTGCAGCAGACCTACTGAATAAAACAATGTAATTTCAATGGCAATTAGTCCCTTTTGTCATGCAGGTAACTGTGCTCCTGGCACAGTTACCTGTATGACAAAATCTTGGCAGTGTCACATTTTCCTGAATGACAAAAAGGACTAATTGCCATTGAAATTACATTGTTTTATTCAGTAGGTGTGCTGCAGCATTCTGCAGAGTGCTGCAAAATGCTGCAGAATTGGGTTTCATCCTGGGGGATGCCACTGTACCTGCAGGGGCATGTAAACTTTGCCTTGCTTTTTACCTACCACATGCCAAAACCGTGCTCGTACCCATCCCCCAAAGACTCACTGTACTGTGTTTGTGTTCTCCGCATTGTGAAGCCACTGCCGCCGCTGCCCCCATCACCCTTGCTTTTCTGGGTAAAGTCACGGTGGTAATTCACAGTTAAATCCTGCCTGGAACCAGACCGCCCAATTTCTTTCAGAGGAAGGAGCCCATAAGTACCACAAAGAAAGAGCAGTGAGGAAACTGAGGGTATGCGGAGAAAGATGCACTCCATTCTTGCTCTTGGAATTAACTTTGACATCGGAGCCCAGACAGTGGAGCTGGGGAGAACATTGGAGCCCACAAATTGGAGCCGGGGATGTAAGAGTAAACAGGGAGGGCTACAACCAGTCAGGAGCAAAACAGTAAGGAGGGAGTGCTACCAGGAGTCAGGGAGACATTGCTACAATTACTCTGGGCTCACAGAACTCAACAGGACTTGGGGGACACAGAACTGGAGTTGGGGAGAGAGTAAGGAGGCACAGGTATAACCACTTGGGGATGATCAGGCAATGGGAAAGGGAGAGCAGTAAGCATTGCTGTAACTCAGCAGAGTATGCTGAGGAGTTTGGCAGGCAGGATTTCCAAGGCTAAGCTGAGAAAACGCACTGCAGTCCGTACACTAGCACAAGCAGCACAGAACCTCAAAGGGGTGTCCCATGACCGCAAGCGCTGGGTGTCAGCTGTGAAGGAAGCAACCGTGGGTTAATTGAGAATTAATAATCCACAGTCACCTGATGGCTGCTAATGAATGGGAGTGGTCCATTTCCCTGGCCATGTTTTTATATATATATATATATGTAATAGATATACCACTTTGAGGTGTGCGTTGCGCTCTGATATCATGCGCCTTGGTGTGCATTGTACGCGACGAGGCCGCAAGCCCGAAAAGGCCAACCGCCTGGTGTGCGATATCAGAGCGCCACTGCACAACCTCAGAGTGGTTTATCTATCTTATAAAATGTCAAAATTGTTTTGAGGGGGGTAAAGTGCAGGTGTCGGTCGTGTTTCTGATATATGCATGGTCATGTGATGCTGGTCAGCTAAAGATATTGCTGCAATTTCCCTATCCATTTTATAAAAATATATATATATATTTAATATGCACTTTGTATTTGAGCACTGTGCTCTTTTTGATTAAGAGACTTGTTAGGAGCTTAGGTCGCACTTAGCGTGCTGGCCAGGCTGTCTTTTGTGCTGGACTCTTTGAGCTACAATAGCATGAGTGTTGGTTTCTGTGGCTACTGAGAAAGGTTAAATGGCCATCTCACACACTTACTCTCTGGCGCTGAAGAAGGCATGTCATACGCTGAAATGTCAGCTGGTGTGAGGGCATGGATGTTCTGCAGGCACTCACTGATGTTCCCAGTGCTGCTACCCTGATTGTTGTCCAGTCCATGTTGTTAGATGCCGAATTTTCTATACTGGATATAAGCAATATTAGTCAAGAACAGACTACAGCCATTGTGTTTGCACAGTTCCTGCACAATCAGAGCACCTTACATAGAAGAAAAGCTTTGGCAAGAAAAAATAACTGCCTGCTATTTCTGCTCTCAAGCTCTGATAGACATTGTTACACCTTGAAGGGGATGTTACACGTGCATTTGGAACTTTGAGCTCTGCTATCTGGCTCCACAATTTAAATTGTAATTTTGCAACATTTCTTAATCCTGACAGAGCATAGCTAAAGGTTGAGAGTGTGACCTGATGAAAGTTTCAATAGCATGATTTTTGCCAGGGGGGGACTATAGGTAGATTTGACTTTGACCTCCCTCCGATCTTGTCTAACCTAAAAGTAATAGTATTAAGTATTATACATTATGCATTATCTGTAATAGGAGGAAGGAATACAAATGTCCATTTAATTTATACCAAACTGAGAACCAACTCTGAAATGCATATGTAATAGGTAGATGCAACCTTCAAAATCTTTGTGATGTTTAGTGCCTTCAAGAAACATGAGGACACAGATGATAGCTGGGCTTAATATACGAGGACCCTTCTACAGCATATTATGCCTTGAGATAATAAACTGCACAAGTTGTGTTTGATTAATCCTTGGAACTAGTCCAAGATAAACCTTTTGAAGTCACTGTCTAGTTGGGGCCCAAACACGTGCCGGCTTTCAAGCACTGGAAAGTAAAGAGAACTCATTATCAGTACTAAAGGAGAGCCCCCCTTGGGGTGGGGGAATGTTGAGGCACTGATAAAAGAGGGCTCAAGGGTACGGTGGCTGACTCCTTGATGTCTCCATGGATGATTCATGTTGTGCATGACCCACGCAAATCTCTGCCAGTTTTTAGTCCGAATCTCCAAGCACCATCAGGCTAACACCAAGTCGTTAATATGACAATCTGCTGGCTCTGATAATCCATATTTAAGTCATTCATGTATTCAACTCTTCAGCCCCACTTTTAGTAAGGCAAAAGATCCAGATATGATTAGCATACAGCACATCCAATGGAGCAACATGTTTATAGGAAAGGCAACGTTAATCTTCTAGCTATAGTGCATCATACAGTATGTCGTTCAGCCATACCTTAGAGGAAGGAGGGGCTGCTCCCTCCTTGGTGTGGTGCTGCTGTCTTGTTTGGAGTAACATGCAGTTTTGGCTTTGTGTCAATAGGAAGATATACATGAGGGAAGGAAGTCAGGAAGTTCTTTTTTACAGAGAGTGGTGAGCCATGGAACAGCCTACTGGCTGAGGTGGCAAGCCCCAAGGCCATAAATGGCTTCAAATATGGCAGCAACGGAGTTAAGGGGTTCATAGTCAACCGGGTGGTGGGGAGGGGGCAGCAGCAAGGGAGTATGTGGGTGGGCTGCACGGGCATAAACTCCATACAAGCACTAGGTCTCTGGGGTAGGACAGAGTATTACAGGTAGACTGGATGAACAAATAATCTTTTTCTGAGATCAACATCTATATTCCTTTACTGTTTTGAACACAAAGCTCTGAAGACTGTAACTAACAGCATGGTCACTGTGTATGCTCTTGGTTTCACAAAGAAGTGCCGTGTGATACATCTGGTGTTGTAATACAAGACTTACAAAAGTATTTTTTTTATTTTATCGTAACCAGATAAGGCTCACTAGGCACAAGTGCCTGTTTTCAGGGGAGAACTGGGAGCACTGGGGAGGTTAAGTGACTTGCTCAGAGTCACACGGTATGCAAGTGGAGGTTGTGGGAATCAAACGCTGGTCTGCTGGATGTACCAAGGTCCTTCACAGCTTGTTACTATAACCTCTAGGTTATACTGCCAGCATACTAGCATACTGTTTGCCAGCAGATAAGGCCTTCGGTCTATCGAGTCTGCTCGAACCTCAGATCCCTAGTTGGGTGCCGAGGCCCTCCCCTTCCTTGTGTTCCAGAAACCCCTATCATCCATCCCCACCCCCCTGGGACAGGCCATCATCTGATACATCCACTTTCTGTGTCTGTTCCACCCTCTCTTGAAGCCCTTCACTGTGGATCTCTGAACCAGCTCGCCAGGCAGTGCATTCCAAGGGTCCACCACCCTCTCAGTGAAAAACCTCCTCCTTTTCCCTCACCCTTCCTCCTTCCAACTTCAAACCATGCCTCTGGTAATACCTCCCTGCTTTAGACTAAAGATCCCTCCATGTTTACTCCTATTTATTCCCTTGAGGTACTTGAAGACCTCAATCATGTCCCCCCCGTCTCTCCTCTCCTGCAACGAAACAGGCAGAGCTCCTCAAGTCTGTCCTCATACGTCAAATCCCCTAGCCCGCATATCATCTTAGTTGCCCTCCTCTGTACCCTCTCCAGGAGCTGTATGTCCCTCTTCAAGTGTGGTCTCCAGTACTGCACACAGTATTCAAGGTGTGGTCCAACCAGTCCATTGTACAGCGGCAAAATCACTTCCGTGCTAAATTATTTCTACTGGTGCAGCCTTTTTTATGTTGCTTGCACGCATGTGCAAGAAATATAGTGCCATCATCGGAGATTTCGGAGGTGTGTCACCTCCTCCTCCAATTCAGTCAGTGTGTTGGCAGGCGCGGCGCCTGTAAGCCAATGCATTTTGGAGCTGTCTATGACACGCCCAAAATGCAGTGGCAGCAGTTGAAAGGGGAGCTACACTCAGTGAGCACCGATAAGATACTCTGGCTGCTCACGCAGCCCCCCACAGACACCTCGCAGGCGCAGCGCGCCCCCGCCTCCCCGCACACTGTATAGCCGACAGGGTGCCCAATCCCCGCCGGCCGAGCTGCATCCCCCAGTAGAAGTGCCATGCTGGGAGCCCACCCCAGCATGGCAAGCGATCTTGGCCGACGGGGTGCCCAATCCCCGCCGGGCTGAACGCCTGTCCTTGTGCCACGCTGGGAGCCCACCCAGCTGCAACAAATGCCATACGACGGGGTGCTCAATCCTCGTCGTTGAACGCCCCAACATCCTTGTGCCATGCAGGAGCCCACCCAGCGTGGCAAACGCCCCACGAGTCATTTTTTTTTTAAACCTGTAAACAAAACGGTCCCGCCAGCGGGTCTCCCAACCCCCACAACCCGCACCCACCCACTGCGCACTCCAGCCTCCCCACACCCCTCACCCCATACTACCTCCGGACTCCAGCGACAATCTCGGTGGACCGGGAACACGTCTGCACTCTTCAAAGCCGACCGCAAACTGAGGAAATGCCGGTAAGCTGTATAATGGGCTAGATAGGGGGGTTTCAACTTTGTTGCATATCTCAGGCATTTTTGGGAATTTTTGCACCAAATTTTCAACATGGGGTTTTTGGGACCCCTTCTCATGAGTGATGTCACTATCATGGCGTTATTCGGGCCAGAAGGGTGATTTCGCAGTCATTGCGCAGTCACTACGCAAAATCACCCTTTGGGCCTGAATAATGCCATGACAGTGACATCATTCATGAGAAGGGGTTCCAAAAACCCCATGTTGAAAATTTGGTGCCAAAATTCCAAAAAATTACTGTTTTACGAGCATGCATTGCGCAGTTCCTACGCAGGCTCGTAAGTTCGCGAAATTTCAATATTTTCACTCCAGATTTTCAACATTGCCATTTTACCACACCTTCTTTTGAGTAGTACAGCTGTCATTTTTCACATCTCACCCAAAATGTGTTTCCGCCCATGTAGCGGAGAATGGCGCAGTTGGTGTGTGAAATCAATGTACGGAACAAATTAAGAAAATCACAGTGACACTGTTCATGAGCAGAGATCTTAAAATGGCTATGTTGAAAATTTGGTGAAAAAATTCCTAAAAATGACTGTTTTACGAGTGTGCGTTGCACAGTTCCTACGCAGGCTCGTAAGGTCGCGAATTTTCAATATTTTCACTCCAGATTTCCAACATTGCCATTTTATCACACCTTCTTATGAGTAGTACAGCTGCCATTTTTCATATCTCACCCAAAACGTGTTTCTGCCCATGTAGAACACAATGGCGCAGTCTGTGTGCGAGATCAATGTACGGGACAAATTAAGAAAATCACAGTGACACTGTTCATGAGCAGAGGTCTTAAAATGACTATGTTGAAAATTTGGTGAAAAAATTCCCTTCAGATGTTCTGCAATATTACTAATGAAGACATTGAACAGAACTGGCCCCAGGACCGATCCCTGCAGCACCCCACTGGTCGCCCCCTCCCTAGACTGCATACCATTTACCACCACTCTCTGCCTCCTGTCTGTTAGCCAGTTTCTAACCCAGTTTACCACCCTTTCCCCATGTCCAGCCTACCCAGCTAGTTTATCAGCCTCCTATGGGATGGTGTCAAAGGCTTTGCTGAAATCAAGGTAAGCGTGTCCACTGCCCCACCCTGATTCACTTCCTTTGTCACCCAGTCAAATAAATCAACCAGATTTATCTGACATGTTGTCCCCACTGTGAATCCATGTTGTCTATGCTCCTGGGTTCCGATGGCATCTAGATGCCCCACTATCCTTTCTTTAAGCAATGCCTCCATAATCTTCCTCACTACTGAGGTGAGGCTGAATGTCCTGTTGTTCCCTGCCTCCTCCCTGCTGCCGGACTTGTGTAGAGGGACCACATGTGCCCTCCTCCAATTCACTCATGTTGAATGACTCAGTGAACATGGCTGCCAGAGGTACTGCTATCTCCCTTCGCAGTTCTGTTAATATACTTGGGCGTATGCTATCTGGTTCCATCGCTTTGTCTACCTTCAATTTAGTGAGCTCCTGCAGGACTCTTTTGCCTTTGAATGGACTATTGTCCACCTCTTCACCCCCTTGGCAACTGCTGTACTGCTGTGGCCCTTGCCCCCCCAACTCTTCTGTGAATACTGAACGGAAAGACACAGTGGATGTCTTGGGAGGAAGGCATGAAACTGTCACTTCCAAATACCTAAACAGCACATACAAGCAAGCAACACTCGGCATTGACAAATGCTTGTTCTACAGTGCTATATTTATTTATTTCAGTTTGGGATTAATACCTTTGAGCCAAGAGCTCATTTACAAAGACTCCAAGTCAAAACAAAGTACAGAAACAGAGATTAACAGTACAGCAGTATACAAACAGAGACATTTGCATGCTAGGATATCATGATTACATGGTTTTATGGTAAACAAGGAGGGTTTTATAGCATACATAAACAAGCATTTGTCAATGCCGAATGTGTGCTTGCTGGCATTGGCAGTGGTAGTGTAGAAGTTACAGAGCTGCGTAATAGGAATGGCAGTGAAGTATTGAACTGAAGCCAACCCCACCACCACCCTGCAGAGAGTGACAGGCATTGGGGTGTGCGTTTGGGTTGTGAGGCATAAAGGCCACGCCATTTCACCACACCCCACCCTGCAGACACTGACAAGTGTCACGGGGTTTCTTGGGGTCTTTGGCCCTTATGCGCACTCCATTTCATTAGGAAATATGGTGAGATGGGTTATAGAGAATGGGGTAAGTTTGGGGTCAAGAGTGCAAGGCATACCTCAATGCCTCTCACTGACTGCAGGGTGTGGAATGGTATGAGCATCACAGGCAAGAATCCCAAGTCACACCCCTGATGCCTGTCATTCTCTACAGGGTTGGGCTATGGTTGGAAACCCTAATATCTCAGGGCATTCGTTGGTATTTTCACTCCAAATTTTCAACATGTTTTTTTGTGACCCCACCTCATGAACAGGGGAATATCAGTTTGTTAGCTCAAAAGCTGCTTATGCACAATGACTACGGGCATTTAGCACCACAGGTGCAAAACATTCGAACAGGATGTAAAAATGACAGCTGTACTGTTCATGGGAGGTGTAAAAATGCAATGTTGCAAATCTGTAGTAAAAATATTTAAAAATGGTGAAGTCACGGAGCTGATATAGAAACTGTGCAACGACACTCGTAATATAATTAGGTTGGGGATTTTTACAGCAGATTGTCAACTCAGGCATTTTGGTGCCTCCGATCATGAACAGTGTCACTGTGATTTTCTTTATCTGTCCCGAACAATGATTTCCCACAGCAACCACGCATCTCTGCGCTGAAAGTGTGAAAACGCACTTCAGCCATGTTGTGAAAAATGACAGCTGTATTGTTCATAAGGAAGTGTGGAAAAATGCCACTGGTGAAAATCTGGACAGAAAATATGACAAAGTCATGAACTAACGAGGGTGTGTGGAAACTGCGCAATGCTCACTCGTAACACAGTCATTTTATAGACTTTTGTCACCAAATTTTCAACATAGCCATTTTAAGACCTCTGCTCATGAACAGTGTAACTGTGATTTTCTTAATCTGTCCTAAACATTGCTTTCGCACACCAACAGCACCATTGTGCGCTATATGTGCGAAAACACATTTTGGGCGACATATGAAAAATTGCAGCTGTACTGTTCATAAGGAAGTGTAATAAAATGGCAATGTTGAAAATCTGGAGTGAAAATATTAAATTTGCAAACTTATTTAGCATGCATAGGAACTGTGCAACGACGCTCACATAACACAGTCATTTTAGAATTTTTTAGATTTTCAACATAGCCATTTTAAGACCTCTGCTCATGAACAGTGTCACTGTGATTTTCTTAATTTGTTCCAGACATTGATTTCAAGACATCACGATCGCGCCATTGTGCGCCATATGGCAGAAATACGTTTTGGTGAGATATGAAAAATGACAGCTGTACTGCTCATAAGAAGGTGTGGTAAAATGGCAATGTTGAAAATCTGGAGTGAAAATATTGAAAATTCGTGAACTTATGAACGTGCGTGAGAAACCGGCATCCATTTCATGAAAACAGTCATTTTTGAATTTTTTCACCAACTTTCAACATAGCCATTTTAAGACCTCTGCTCATGAACAGTGTCTCTGTGATTTTCTTAATTTGTCCCGTACATTGATTTCAAGACACCAACTGCGCCATTGTGCGCCACATGGGCGGAAACACATTTTGGGTGAGATGTGAAAATGACAGCTATACCACTCATAAGAAGGTGTGGTAAATGGCACATGGAAAATCTGGAGTGAATGTTGAAAATTCACGAACTTCGCAGCTCATGAGAAACTGCACGTAACGACAGATAATAGTCATTTTTGATTTATACTCACTTAAGCTTTTGAACCTTTCATGAATGATGTCACTGTCATGGAGCTTTCGTCCGGCGGGTGATTTCATGCAGTGACTGTGCAGTGACTGCGAAATCACCCTTCGGGCCCGAATAATGCCATGACAGTGACATCATTCATGAGAAGGGGTCCCAAAACCCCATGTTGAAAATTTGGCAAAATTCCAAAATGCCTGAGATATAACAGTTGGAAGCCCCCATCTAGCCCATTATACAGCTTAGCGGCATTCTCAGTTCGGGTCGGCTTGAAGAGTGTGAGACGGTTCCCCGGGTCCACTCAAGATTGCTGCGCCGAGGTCCGGAGGTAAGTATGGGGTGGGGGTGGGGAGGCAGGGTGCGAGGGTGGATGCGGTTGTGGGAGGGGGCCAGAGAGACACGTGGGACTGTTTTTTCTTTACAGGTAAAAAAAAAAGAACGACGTGGATATTTGCCACGCTGGAGTGGGCTCCTGCGCTGGCACTCAGATGGTTGGGGCCATTCAGCCGGCGGGATTGGGCACCCGCCGCCAGTGCAGGATTGCCACGCTGGGTGGGCCTCAGCGTGGCACTTAGTACCGGGGGTGGTGATGTGAGCCGACGGGATTGGGCACTCTGGGTCGGCTATATCATTACTTGCCACGCTGGGGTGGCACCCAGCTTACATTTTGAAAGCTTTGGGGGAGGTGGGGGGAAGCACAGCCGACGGGATTGGGCACCCAGTCGGCTATTCAGTGTGCAGTGTAGGGGGGCTGGGGGCACGCACGCACGCCTGCATGGCGCCTGCTGTGTGTGTGGGGAGCTGCATGAGCAAGCGATATCTTATCGCTGCTCACCAAGCGTAGCTCTCCCTTTGAACTGTATGCCACTGCATTTTGGAGCTTGTCATAGACAGCTCCTGCATGCATTGGCTTACAGGGGCCACGCCTGCCAACACACTGACTGAACTGGAGGAGGAGGTGACACACCTCTGAAATCTCCGGTGATGGCACTATGTTTCTTGCACATGCGTGCAAGCAAACATAAAAAACGTAGTGATGTTCTTAGCAGTCACTTTCCAATTTGGTTATAGATTAGCCATATCATTTAAAGTGATTACTTCATCGTCAGTTATACTTGAGAAAACAGTTAGTTCAGAATTCTGCACAGGACAAGAGACACATTTCAGGTAGCTAGTGCATGAGAGGGGTAAGGCCACCAGAAAGAACTTTTTTGTTGATGCTGAAACATTGATGCAGCCTGAAGGGGCTTTGTTGTTGTGACAAGCGGTCTGTGGTGTGGACTAGGGGGAGAGAGGGTTGCGGTGGGTAGGAGGTGAGAGTGGGGGTGATTAGGTGGGGGTGGGTAGGTGAGAGAGATAGTAAGTGGGGTGTAGCAGCCTGAGGGGAATTGTTGTAGGATAGTAGGGTCCTTGGTGCAGACTGGGGGTAGGGAGTGAAAAGGGGAGTGGTTTAGGTGGGAGTGGCATGGTGAGGGAGATAGTAAGCGGGGGGTTAGGGGTGGGGGTAGAGGGGGGAGGAACTGGGCATGGGGTGGTGATGGTGGTGAGTGGAGATGGGGAATAAGTAAGCAGTAGTTCTAGCAATGGTGGGTGGGAGGAGTTGTTTGGGACACTTCTAGTGCTAGAGTTATAGTAGGCAGGGCACACTTCGAGTATGTAAGTTTATTGGCTAGTCTTTTTGGGGGCACTCACAAATACAGGCGAGGGCTAGGGAAGCTCTGAGTCCAGCTTTGAAGCAGCTGACCTTGTCACATTCAAGAAGGTCAGAGGGGAGATCATTTAGCCACTTGGGTCCACTATAATAGAGAGATCTCTGGGCAATTGAGGTATGCTTCGGGGGTACCACCCACCCACTCTTAGATGCCGTTCGTATACTGACAGTTGGTTTATTTAGTTTGAATAGACAAGAGGTGGTTTCAGGTGCCTGCCTGAGCACGGTTTTCTTTGCCAGAAGGCAGGCTTGGTATTGGGCCCTGAGATGAAGGGGTAGCCAACCAGTTGCCTTATAAAGGTCACAAGTGTGAGTCAAATGATCTGCTCCCAAGACCAGCCTATATGCCTTATTGAGAAGGGTTTTTACCCTTTTGAGGGCTGTTTCAGTGCCAGCGCTGTAAATTACTAGGCCGTAGTTGATGGTAGATAGCACGGTGCTATTTGTGACCATCTTTAGGGCCTCAGATGGCAAGTAGTGTCTGTATCGATACAGGACACCTAGTTTTGCATTGCCTGTTTTGACTACTTGGTCAACGTGTGTTGTGAATGAAATGACAGTATCTAAGTGAACCCCAAGATATTTGAAAGTGTCTACCTGCTCCAATTCAACCCCCTTGCTACTCTGTACCTGCAGCTTCCCAAATTTCTTTTGGTTCTGTGGGACCGTGAAAAGCAGGCTCTTAGTTTTTTTTATAATTGAGCATTAGTTTATTATTAGTGAACCATGCCTTGAGCTGGTGAAAATTTGCTTGAAGTTCATGGGTGATAGAGGGTAGATTTTTGCCATTTACGGAGACGATTGAATCATCAGCATATAATACGATATGCGCTGGGCAGAATGCGTGCAAGGAGTTAATGAAAAGGCTGAAGAGGAGTGGCCCCAGTATTGAGCCTCGTGGGACTCCAAGGCTCACCTCTCTTGGCTCAGATAGCATGCCTTTTATTTTGACACATTGAGTCTGGCCCGAGAGGTAGCTCCTGAACCATGCGACTGCGTCTGTGAACAGACCTAAAGTGAGTAGGTATTGCAGGAGCTGATGGCTGACTGTATCGAATGCCGTTGAGAGGTCAATAAAAATAGACCCTATAGCCAGTCCATCATCAAAGGCATCGTAGATTTTGGAGGTATAGTCAACCAGAGCAGTGATTGTGGAATGGTCTTCATGGAACCCATGTTGCTGGGCACAAAGTAGGTTGTATTTCAAAAGGAAATCCTTGAGCTGGTCAGAGACCATTCGTTCAAGGGCTTTAGACAAGGAGAGGAGGATGGAGATGGATCTGTAGTTAGACAGGTTGGTGCCATCCCCTGTTTTGAGGACAGGGGTGACATACGCCTCCTTCCATTTGTAAGGGAACTCTCCCGACCTTAGTGAGGCACTGAAAACTTTAGTGAGTGGCTCTGTTGGCTCGTTTACCGCAAGTGCCACCAGGCACCAGCTTCATGTCAATAAGGTCACTCCCCAGCCTTGTCTTTCCTAGTACAAGCTTAACATATTTTGTAACATGGCATAAAAAACAGAACGGCATGGTAGCGAGCGGGTGCATGCAAAAAGAAATAGACCACGGTTACAGTGCCGGAGGAGCCGAACAGCGGTGGAGCGGACTGGTGAGATCAACTTCAAAATGTTAGATCTTACCGCAGCAGCTGGAGAGCATATGCAACACCTGTTGCATGAAAGCCATGTAACAGGGGATCCACAATAACGCTGTCCTAGCAGTACTCCAGTCTGGGTTAAGTGACAGTTGTCTGGCATCCCCCGGCACTGTTCCCCAGCCTTCATATCAAGCTTGTCTCCTGCACGGTAGCCTTCATTCCCTTCCCACCCGAGTGTTGTCATTCATTCACTGTATGTGTAGAAACCTCACTCCAACAGCACACTGCAGTATTCTGTCAAGCACAGAACGATGTCGGATCCCCGTTATGGTGCTCTATTGTCTTATGCTACTCTTGTATGAGAAATAATCTGTTAGAAAGAACGAGAAAAAAATATATATGTTATCATTGTATGATACAGTGCACTGTTGTGGCATTTTCTGCATTTTGAGTTTTACACAGTGTTGTATGTATTTTCAGAAATCTTGTGGACTTTGGATTTGTCCGCTGTCAGGTGCCTGTGCCTGTAGCAACACCTGTTTGTTCTGTCCAAAGACACAACACACTTGCAGACTGGGGTTGCTTGAGAAACTGTGCACCAATCAGACACGCACCGGGCTGGTAACGAGGATATGTTTGCTTGCAAGGTGGGATAGAAACCAGAAGGAAATGTGGTGCAATGCACGAACGAGAGTCTCATTCCGTTGTATGAGGAACAGTACTGTACCCGAGCGGGTGGCATGCTCTGCATCTCGCTATGCAAATGAGCACAGATACCCACAGTGCAACAGCAGATCGCGAGAGAAACAGCTTGCAATGGAGCTCACACGCGGAAAGAGAAGGAGTAGCCCAAAAAGTAAGAATACTCAGCACAATATATAGTTGTGCTGCATATTGTAGCCACTTTGTCTATATTTGAGGGAAACAACATCAGTAGGTCAATAGATGTGAAATGTGCAACGTGCACGCGCACGTTAGAAACTGAATACAACATCATGCCGAGATTAGTAAGACATAGGAACATCATCTTTTCACTCCTGTTAAAAAATCAATATCATTTATTGTAGTAATAATGCAAAGTAGGCTGCCATACTCCTTGCCATGTTACAAGCGGATTAAGCCACTTGAAAGGATGGGTCTAGTGTGGAATTGATCCATGGTTGGGGGGGTTGGACCCACTCGGCCTTCAGCCTTGTGGTCCAACCCCACAACCATGGATTAATTCCACAGTAGACCTATCCTTTCTCGTGGCTTAATCCTTACACATTACATTATTACAAGTGCAGTGGGTAGATTATGGAACTATGACAGTTATTTATTTATTTCAAAAGTTTTACCAGGAAAGGCATACTAAGCTGGTAACAGTTCATTTCCAGATGCATCCTGGGAGGAGGAGGTGGGGTGGAGAAGATCAGTGAGAGTACAGTAAGGTGCTATTAGTGCAAGAATAACAAATAGCAGGTACGAAGAGTACTTAAATGGGGGAGGATATAAACCAGGATGGCATGAAGAGGTAAGTAAAGCAGATCATTCACAGAGAAGGTAACAAGGGAGGGGGGGTCAGGTGGAGCTTCAGCAAACAGCACAGACAGTGAGGGAGAAAGCAGAGAGACAGACAGTGGGGAGTAAGGTATGAAGAGCCATGTGCACCAATGCACGGAGTCTGGGAAACAAAATTCCAGACCTGGTGAGCATCATAGGGGAGGCTAGCTTGGATCTGGTGGCCATTAACATAGTTATGGTACTGCACTTACAGCCATGATTTGGATCTGACCATGCCAGCCCACTCTCTGTTTTGGAGAGACAGGGAAGGGAAGAGAACAGAAGGTATTGTACCATATGTGAGAGAGGGAATCAAGGCTTCGCTGCAGGCATTTGGCACTGATCACCAGTTTGTAAGGGTCCATGCATCCCTTTCATTATCAAATGCTTTCCATATGACTATGTCCCATGGCTTGTATCAACCATGGCACTGCACAAACAGAGGGCATATCTGGATAGTATACCACAAGGCTATGGGCAAACGTACAGCAACAGTACCACGCTCAGCAGTCCATGATGGTGATTGACCCCCCCGCACACCATCAGTCAATGTCAACACTATGACAATAAAACCACATCCATGATGGTCCAGCAGATCCCCATTTAGCCCTGATCCATGTTTAGTAATAAAAATAAATGCTTCCTTTGGTGTTTCTGACTCCTACATATCCAATCACCTTTAATTAAAAAAGAAAGAAAAAATTACCTTGGAGGCCTAGAGGACAATGCACCCTATCCCAGATCTGCCCACAAAATCTACAGAGATTTTCTCTGTTGATATATTGTCCACCATACCCCGGACACTGGCTATCAGTGTCCAACCAACCCATTTTTCCAACTCCCATCACAATTTAGGTGCCCGACATAGCCTTCCACTCTCCAGCTCGTCTGGGTGTGTACAAATCTGGAAAAGAACATACAGAACACAGTTTGTGCGAAGTATCTAGAACTCATACAGTATACAATACATACCTTGACAGATCAGTTGATGTCAGGCTGAGATGGAGAGTTGAGGAAAGTGCTGGCCGATGGCTTGGAAATGAGACATGGTGGAGATTTGTGAAATATAAACTGAATTGTACCAAAATACTGGATTATGCTTCCAAAGTGTTTTCAGAAGCCTCAACATCTCTTTTTGGTCAGTCCCTTAATACTCGATTGTAAGTATTTTTCCATAATAAATGTTATTATTGCTATGTAAGAAATTACACATACATAGCAGCAATGATAAACATAAGGTAGTCAATTGCCCAACAGAGAATATCATTTAACTGCTCTAAATGAATTATACATAAGATGAGAAATAATTACCAACTGGGTTTCAAACCATTAAACGTACTAATTCACATTCAATTAAAAAAAAAAGATTTTTTTCAAAGATTTACATTTTCAATGACTGAGTAGCTAATTTTTCATTGCTGGCCACAAAACTCACTGCTTGCAAGTTTTGTAGTGAAATTGGTATGCTGCTTAGTGAGGGAGGGTAAATTATTTTAAAGGAGGACACTGTGTTTACCCATTTTTACGATGCGTTTACCCTGGACAGTCCAGCTGTGACTTCACATTGCATTTGCAGTGGGGTACAGCTTTAACCCATTTCTGAAGCTATTTAACTGGAGCACTACACACGCACATATTGTAAATAATAATAATAATAATTCTTTATGTATATGGCACCTTTTAGCAACCAAGGCGCCTAACAAATCTTTAAAACAACAGGTCATGTTTCACAGCATCATAAATAATATAAAAACAGATAATGCAGATAAAATAAGTTTTAAATCAGTCACCAAGTGCTTGGTACCACAGGTGACTCTTAAAAGCCTGTTAACTGTTTTCTTGTTACCAATCAGCTCCATTTCTGTAGCAGTTATGGCATATAAACGTTGTTTTAATTTAACTTTCCAGTTTGCAGCAGTCGTAGTAGGGTGACTCCTTTTTCTGATTGTTGAAATTTTAGTTGTTCCGTTGCTGCAGTGAGAATATGATGTGTCAATTTGTAGCAACTTCTGTGTGTATTTTTTTGTTTTTAATTTTTATTATCAGCTGGACCTCAGTAAGTATTTCATCTGAGATAAAACTGGAAATTCTAAGGTAGAATGCCACTGGAGCCCAAGCCTGAGTCGGTCAGCTAGGTGGTGTTTGGGAAAACAGTAGAGTTCCTCTCAGCTAAAGCATGCATACAATTCAAAGAGGTGAATGGTTTTCAATAATCACGGGCACTGTTTTCAGTGTAAACAAAGTGAAAGTAAGGGAGATGGAACTCCCATGGAGTTCACCAGATGAGAAGACAGAAGGATGGACAATGCAACCCACAAAACCCGGGTCTGGAGTATAAATCCAGTTTGGACTAGTTTTTTAGACTGGAGGTTTTCCAGGGGATTAAAGAAATGTCGAATCTATGATGGCAGAGTGCCATATTTGATGATGCGGCATGGGGGGCTGGAAGCCAAAGGTTTTTGAGGACTTGCCAGACCCTAGCAAAGGGGTCAGGTTGGGACTCCAAACAGTTAACATCTAAGTTTGGAGTCTGCCCTGATTCACTAAGGTGTCCTGTGTGAGAAGCTATTCTACTTTGCTTAATGGAGGAGAAGAATTGGGCAGTTTTTCTATGTGTTCTCTACTGTACAAAACATTTTCTTTTTATCTCTGTAGAATTACGGTTTCCCATAGCTTTTGTGTACTATCCTGTACTGTATATGTCAATATTTAAAAGTATTAAATATTATTTGTATGTACTTTATATTTTTATGACTGAGTCCTTGACTGTATAGATAACTGGATTATATTGACAGAAACAGTGTTCTGTTTCTGAAGAGAAGGGTGTGGTTACCATATTTTGTTTCTAAAATGAGGCATTCTCAACGATGGCAGAGGGGTGGGTTTTTGCCCTTTGGTGAGGAGCATTCTATTGTGTGGGCAGAGGTTCTAGTGGGATTTGGATCCAGATACCCTATGGAAGTGTCTCTGCTGAGTGGTAGCAGCTACTGAAGTACCTTTACAGGGCCCTGATATTCAAAAAGGAGCACAAGTGCAGCTTAACCAGCTGTGCTGTGTTTTTGATCGCGTCTGACTCAGCGGCTGCTATATTCAGTCATTGAGGGGACCTGTACTAGCTGACCGAATGTCAGCCCATGTCGGTGCAGTGCTAAGTATAACTATGCTGCCCCAACATGGATCTGGGCTGTATCCAGCACCAGCCCCCAGGGATTTGCGCCCCTGGACCGAATAGCACCTGGAGCCATGTTGGCCATATTCAGCCACACCATGCAGATGAGTCCATTGGGCATGCAAGGCACCAAGGTGCCATTTGCATGCCCATTATGGGCTCATCTGCTTGGCAAGAGGTGGCCTTTCAGCACCAATCCTGTGAGCACCTAATACATCATCGTATTCCATACACCCATCCCATGATTGTAAGTCATCTCCCTCGTTTCTAGTGGCATCCCCTCCCTGTTCACCTGTTCCATATATTGTGCAGCTCTCCCTGATGTCCAGTGGCATCCCCCACCCCCTGAGCACCTGGACCATGTATCATATCATCTCCCTGCTGTCCAGTGGTACCCCTGCACCCACCCCTGAATGCCCTTTGACAAATGGACAGGTAAACATTGGTGGTCCAGTGGTCCCCCACCCACTCTGCCTGAACCCAGAGCACCACCCATTCATCCCCCCCTTACCAGTGTCTGGAGACTTCAATTGTCACCTGCTATGGCAACTGGCACAGCCCTCCTCTCACCTTGTCAGCAGTATACTGTACACATGCTCACTGTCCGCTCATATGGCAACCGACCGAGGAGGTTAGAGGAGGGCTGTGCCAGCTGTCATACTGGGAGCCAATGCACATTCATGGACACACTAGTAAGGGGGTGGGTTGGATGGGTGGTATTTTGGGTACCGGTGGGGCATGTGGGGGAGCCGCTGGACTGCCAGTGTTTGCTGGTCCACTTGTCAATGGGTGTTTGGGGGTGGGGAAAAGGGTACCACTGGACACATTGGAGATTATATGGTATGTGGACCAGATGCTCGGGGGTGGGGGCTTCCACTAGACACCAGGGAGAGGTATACAGTATACAGAATGGGTGATTGGGGGTGGTACTAGACACCAGGGAGATATCTTACAATTGCAGGATGGTCAGTCAGGGGTCAGAGGTGCTGCTAGACACCTGGGAGAGTTTACAGCATATGGAATGAGTGATCTGGGGTGAGGTGCCACTAGATACCAAGGAGAGGTGTACAATATACAGAATGGGTGATCAGGGTGGAAGGGTGCCACTAGACACCAGAAAGAGGTGTACAACATATGCAATGGGTGATTGGGGTCGGGGTGGTACTAAACACCATGGAGATATCTTACAATCGCAGGATGGCCAGTCGGTGGGGGTCACTAGACACCTGGGAGAGGTTACAATATATGGAACAGGTGAGCGGGGTGGGGAGTACCAATGGACACCAGAGAGAGGTATACAATATACGGAACTAGAGTTTGGGGGTGGGGGATGCCACTGGACACCAGGGCCTTCAGCTCCATTAGCAAGCCAGCGATCAGGGGTGAGCGACTGTAGTGCACCTGTCCCGCCATCAGTAGGTTGGGGGAACTGGTTTAGCACCTGGTTAAGAAGAGGTTTTTGGTGATGGTAAATACCACCATTTTGGATGCTGATTACTGCTGTCGCACACCTTTCAACATGCCACTGCACCTGTATGCAGAAGGGGTCCCTCATTTGCAATGGTGCAGCATTATGTTAGTGCCTGGGCACTAACAGGTTTAGCATGTGCTACTGTCAACAGTAGGCTACTTATCAGGGGACACCTCGAGACATTGAGGTCACTCCTACAACAACAAGATTGATCCCCAATTGATACTGCCCCAGATGTAGATACCGCACTGCAATACTTTATCTCCCAGTTCAATGCAGCATGTGATATCCAGGCCCCTTACAAGAATGCAAAATCAAGGACCTTGACAATCCCTGGATTACGTGCAATCCCCTTAAACAAATGAAAGCACGGTACCACCTATGGGCTCGAGAGAGAGCTTCTGGCAATCAAGCAGATATACATGCATACAGGGCCGCCAAGAACCATTCACTTGGAAAAAGCCAGCTACCATAGGAGTGCCTTATCCAACTCCTAGTCGGAGGGCAGGAAATTCTGGAACAACCTGTTGGAAGTCATAGTGAAGGAGTCCAAAGTAACACCTAACTTGCTAAACTTATTTGGCACCATCACCCTGGACCCCTCCACAACTGCCAATACTTTCAATCTGGCATTCACTGACCATAGCAAAGTACTTCCCGCTAACTTCTTTGACCCTAACTCCACCACTGCTTCCCGGGTTCAACCGGATACAGAACTAAGTCATCCACAGTTCTATTTCAAGGCAGTCACCAAAAGGGAGGCCAAGAAATAGTTCCTCAAGGTGCTTGAAAAAAACAGAATAAGTGGGGACACTCTGGACATGAAACTCATTGCCCTCACCCTTGAGGCTGTCCTGTCCCCCCCTTACCAAAATTATCAACTGGTCCCTTACACTCTCCCAGTTCCCACTCAAGTAGAAGTCTGCCCTGGTGACCCCAATACACAAGTCTGGGGACAGGGCAATACACAGAAATTACAGGCCTATCTCCATCCTACCTCCACTATCCAAAGTACTTGAAAAAATTGTCATAGACCAACTGGTAGAGTACCTGGAGAAATACAAACTGCAATCTCCACAGCAACATGGCTTCTGAAAAGGCCATAGTACCACCTCTGCCCTTCTTGAATTTACAGGACACATCCATCAGGCACTTGACCAAGAACAACTCGCTGGTGCCACCTTTATCGACCTATCAAAGGCTTTTGATACGGTTAACCATCCATTACTACTTGAACACCTGGCAAATCTAGGACTGTCTTATGATACCCTAAAATTGTTTCAAAGTTATCTTTCAGACCGGTCACAACAAGTTAAGATTGGTGATATCCTCTCTTCCAAACATTCTGAATGGTTTGGTGTCCCCCAAGGGTCAATCCTGGGGCCCCTACTTTTCAGCATCTTTCTGAACAAACTCCCTGCTGCCTGCAATGAACACATCATCCTGTATGATGATAATGTGGTGATTTTCGCCATAAACTCGGATCCCTCTCATTTGGAGCACCAACTGCAGGCAAGTTTCATGGAAACTGAGGCCTGGTTTGTCTCACAGAAACTAATGCTAAACTACAAAAAAACAAAGACTATGTTATTCCATGACATGCATGGCAAACATAAAAACAAAGAGTTGACTGTCAGAAACTACTTGGGTGTTGCTCTGGACCAGATGCAAACTTTCAAGTACCTTGGTGTGACCTTGGACAGTACTCTGTCTTTCTCCAGTCATATCGACATGGTTACCAAATCTGTGAATATCTGCATCGGCCTTCTCTACAAACACAAGCACTGCTTGACACCCGAAGCCATTAATCTAGCAATACATAACTCCATTGTCTCCATCATAGATTATGGGCTTGTTATCTATGGAGTGGCCACGGCTACAGCACTACGGTGAATTTCCTTGGCACTGAATAAGACCTGCCGACTTTTAACTGGAGCTACCCACCACACACACACACCTGTGACCTCTATGAACGGGCACACTGGCTACAACTGCAGGGAAGAATTGCATACCAAACCTGCCTTGTAGTAAAAAAGGCATCTATTGATCTCATGCCCCCTGGGGTCCAGAGTCTCCTTAGCTGAACCAGCAGCACTCGAAACACCAGAAGCTCAGATAATTACAAACTACTTGTCCCCCGCTGTCGCACTTCCCAAAGCCAGAGGTCTTTTGTTGGAAGAGCCCCTAAGATATTTAACTCACTGCATGGCAAAACCACCAGTTTATGCACCCTTCGCCTGTTTAAACATAAACTTTGGCAGACGCTTGTGTCCAGAGCCATGTGCGACTGTTTCTCATAATTTCCCATGATGGCCACTCCCTCTACCTTTCACCCTTATTCTTTCTCCCCCCTCCTCCTCTCCCCCCCCACCTATCCCCACTCACCTTCCCTACACCCCCCTTCCTTTCCACCCCAGCCAGGTCCCTATCCATTCTTCACACCCACTATCACCCCCATTCCTCACCACCCAATTTACTGTCTGCTCACCCCTTTTCTGCTGGGCAGTCCCCTTGAACGTGTCTCCCTTTCCCTCACTCCATCCTACTACCTTCCTGGTACCGCCCTTTCCTCATGTCTGTCCCCCCCCCCATTACTTTACTTACTCACTGGCTGGTAATCCCTTCTCCTTCCTCTTGCTGACCCTCCCCCACATCTCCTCCCGCCTCCTCAGGTCCCCCTCAGGCACAGCCTGCCCTGGTTTAATTTCGAACTAGTTCTTAGGCAACTCTAGTGTCAGTTCTTCTGGACAATGCTGTACTGGCTGCATTAATAACTGTATATACTATGTCTGTGTGATTTCAATAATTCTGTATATGTACACTGTGTTTTTTGATTTATGTTACCCTCTACTGTGAATTGATTCCTGAAATACCTACCTTGCTAGTTTTACCAAGCTTGTACTGCCATCTATGTATCCTGATGTGGAACCTTTGTAAAAGAGCCTCTGGCTCAAAGGTGTAAATCTGAAATTCAATAAATAAATAAAATAAATAGGGGCGTCTGAATATAGCCCCCCCCTTACAGCACCCAACGCAAATCTGGATAGCACCAGCACAGCCCGTTAATGCCAGCAGTAACCTTTGAATATCTGGCCCCAAGTGTCTAAAGGGGTTTGAGAAAGCTGGTAAAAGTCGCAGGCTGAGTCTAGGAGAGACAGATCTGTCACAAACTGGTGGCAGCCGGTTGGATCCGAAACAGTTATGTCAGTATAAATTTTATTTGTTCAGTCACAGAACAGAATATACAAAAGGTGACTGTATATTCTGCCACTTTTATTTTGTTATAAACAAGAGTAGATAGATTGAAGACACTCTGTCTGGGCCATATGAGAAATGCAGACTGCCTAACCTGCAGGAGCTGTGCAGAAAGAGAGGACTGGGCTATAAGGAATGTGAAATGTGGGTGGAACTCATAGACATCCTTGAAAAAAGTGACCAGGGAAATGGTGCAAAAGTGGTCACTGCTAGCCAAAGCCATGAGACGGAGGCTAGGGAGAATGTAGATGAGCCAGAGCCCATGACTAGGGCGCGGGCGCAAGCAGACTAGGTGCAAATGTTGGAGCTGAAGCTCGCACTGGTTATGCGAAAGCAGAAATTGAGAGGCAAAAGGCAGATGCAGATCTGCAGAGGAGAAATCTAAAAGCTGAGGAGCAAGAAAAGCATCACCAGCATGAATTCTAGCAAGAGCTAGAGGAACGAAAGGAGTGAGAAAGGCAACGTCAGCATGAGATCCAGATGAAGCGTGAGAATGAGACAGATTTATTTATTTATTTATTAGCTTTTGGTAACCGGGTAAGTGCGCTAGGCAACAGACCTGCCTATTTTCAGGCACGACCCGGAAGAGCACAGGACATTGGTTACAATATGCAGAAATGCACAGACAATATATAGGTGTACAGGAGCAAAACAAGATATACATTGGGTAGCACAGTAATAGTTACATAAGGGTACATTTTAGGCATAGATCATAATAAGGATGTAAAATAAAGCAATTAGGGTAACCATAAGACAGCTGAGGACAGTAAAGACATCAAGGTTCATAGCCACCTAGACAAACGTATTGCATGGGAGAACATTAGTGTAGTACTCAGGGTCAGACCCGACAGCCTGCAGTGGGACAAAGCAAATTAAGAGCATTTGCATTGGCCAGAGGCTAGGAGGTGGGTGAACAGCGAGTTTTTGAATTCTCGATGGAGGCTGAAGTTTTACCATAAGGGGGAGTGAGTTCCAGAATTTGGGAGCAAATGGGCAAATGCCTGTTCACCCATTTTTGTCATGCAAGGTCTGGTGGAGAGCATGGAGACAGAGGAAGACCTGAGGGTACGGGTGTGAGGCAGGAGTCAGGAGGCTGGCAAGATAGACAGGGCGAGAAGGTCCTAGACAGGGGAGTCGATAAAGCAGCTCAGGGAGTAGGCTCCGAATATCCTTAGGTGACAGCCAATTTAAGCCAGCGTAGTAGACAATGATGGGTAAGACATGGGGCAGTTAAGGCGATCTACAGATGTTGTTGTAGACAGTGTCCCATTTGTGGAGTGTAGCAGAGTTTGCAGCAAAGAGGAGGGGCAGAGCATATTGGAGCTGGGTAAGAGAATACCTTTCGCAACAGAAAGTCTAGCGGAAGGAGTGAGGGAGTGGCGCACACGATAAGCTCCGCCAATTTTAGCATTGACGGCACGGCACACCATATTGACATGTTGAGACAGGTCAAGTGTGGGATCCAAAGTGACCCCAAGGTACTTGAAGGACTCAGTGTTTGAAATGAGGGAGCCATCAAGGCATTGAACCCGGAGCCTGTTCGCAGGGGCAGACAGTTTCTTAGAGGATCTGAATAGCATAGCACAGGTTTTTTCTAGGTTCAGGACTTGGTGGTTGCTAGAGAGCCAGGTCTGCAGGAATTGGAAGTCATTAGTGAGAGTGGAGTTGATGGCAGCAACCGATTTTGACCCAGAGTAGAGAACAAGGTCATTCATGGCATATAAGAATGCAGCTATGCCGGGACATGGTGGGAATATCATTTAGGAAGAGGGAGAAGAGTAGAGGTCCAAGAGTGGATCCCTGGGGAACTCCACGGGAGATGTTTGGGGAGGAAAGGGCCTTGTGAAATGCTACTGCCTGAGTCTGATTGTCAATATAGCTATGGAACCAGGAGAGGGTTTGTCAGATGCTCCAATGGATTGGAGCTTTTAGCATGAGAGGATGGTGTACCATGTCTCAAGGGCTTTAGACAGGTCGATAAAGACGGCCCCAGTGAGTAGGCCACGGTCCATATTATTTTTGATGTCATTTGTAAGTTGTGTAAGTGCAGAGGTGGTACTATGACCGGGCCGGAAACCATGTTGGCACGGGATTTGAAGATTAAACATGTCAAGGTGAGCAGCAATGGAGATTATGTTCCAGAGGAGAACACCACAAACTGTGATTATTAGCATGATGAGTTTGACCACTAAATCCAAAATTAATTCTATAATGTTTCCCAGATATCAGGAGGGGGATGATCTTGATGTGTCTTGGAGACCTTTCAAGAGAATCTGTCGGCAGTTTGAATCAGGCAGGGCATCTTGGGTGATTTACCTTATGCACTGGTTCCAGGCAAGGCATTAGAAGCTTTCGCCAGAACAGGCAATGAGGACTGCATGGATTATGATAAAGTGGAACATGCCTTACTAAAACATTTTAACTCCTGAAGTCTACAGGCAAAAATTTAGAGGGTTAAGAAAGGCACCGGGAGATAGTTATGCTGAAATGTGTTTGCAGCGAAGTAATTTGTTAGAACCCTGGGCAGAGGCTGTAAAAGGTTGCACTGTGGAGGAATTAAATGATTTATTTCTTCTGGAACAATTCCTAAAAACTGTACCTAAGGAACAGAGAATGTGGTTGTTGGATGGAACTCCTAGTTCTGTGAGGGAGGCAGCTGAGAGGGCAGATTAGTTCATACCCAGCCGACCATTCTCCCACTGCAGAGGTAATGGAGAGGGACATCAGGTGGTTTTAAGGGATCCCCAAGGGGCAGCCTAAAGTAAGTCAGCCTGTGCATGAACAAAATGGGGAGCCACCTGGTTTCAAAAGCAAGAAAACGGGAGTGAAGGTGCTATATCTGCCAGAAAATAGGGCATTTGTTGTGTGATTGACATAAATGGCAAAAGGTGTGAGCGCATCTGAAGGGATTGCTTGGGACGTTCCCAGCAGCTAGTGGCCTATACCCACAGTGCAGTCACCACTAGTTCTACTGCACACGTGCACCCAGTGTTTGTAAGTGGGATGGTAACTCAGGAATTTGAGGGACACTGGGGCCTCCATCTGTATGGTGAAGCAGGATTTGATTCAAGAGGAACAGTTCCTGCCTGGCCAGTTTTTCTAGGATTAGAAAGGTGATGGGTCCATCAGTCTTATTGCCAGTGGCCTGGATCTTTCTAAGCTGGGAAGGTGGCCAGGGCATATGGGATGTGGGTGTGGTACCAGGCCTTCTTGTGCATGTAATCATGGGTAATGATTTTGATAGTAGGGCCAATATTGTGTGTGTCGCTACACAACGTAAGGTGAGGGAATGGACTCCTGAGGACACAGAAAGGGCAGTGCATGAGGAAACAACCCCTACCTAAGTAGCAGGAGAAGTAACTGAAGAATGTTCTGAGAGCAGTAGTTCTGGGACGCCAGTTACAGACTGAGGAGAGACCAGCCAAGGGCAGATCTCCCACACCACAGTGTGTTGTGGGGAAGGCCGGGCATGCAGAACTAGGGAGAGCTCATCAAGCTGACCCATCCCTGCAAAAATTAAGGGAGTTAGCCGCCAGTGTGGAAGGTGACTCCAATTTCTGCAAAAAGGGAGATGTACTGGGAGAATGGGCTCCTGTACGCTGAGTGGGTCCTAAGGGAGGACCGGAGTAAGAGGTACTCCAAGAGAAAGAGATTCCTAGGGGATGTAGGAAGCAGCTTCTGTCCTCAGCCCACGACATACCCTTTTCTGGACACTTGGGGTCAGCCATGCAAAAAGGTGGCTAACAATTTTTACTGGCCCAGTATTTTTAAAGACGTGGCAAACTATTGCCAGCCTTGTCTGCAGTTCCAGATGGTGGGAAAGGTTAGGGACAAGGCTGAGGTGGCTTTGATTCCCCTGCCTACTATTTAAGGTCCATTTAGGCAAGCTGCCATAGGCATTGAGGGGCCATTTAGCACCCCAAGTTGCACCAACAAGCAGCACATCTTGTTAGTTGTAGATTATGCCACAAGGTACCTAGAGACAGTGTCCTTGTCCTCCACTGAGGCTGAAAAAGTGACTGATGAACTGTTGGGGATATTTAGCCAGTTGGGGTTTCCCTAGGAGATTCTGTTGGACTAGTCAGATAGTGCAGGTCTACCTCATCATACCACCCCCAGACTAATGGTCTGATTGAGTGATTTAATGCGTCTCTTAAGATTATGTTAAGGGCATTCACTGACCAGCATGGGAGAGAGTGGAACAGATACTGACCCCATTTCTTATTTGCATATAGAGAAGTCCCTCAGGAGTCCACAGGGTTCTCACCCTTCAAGCCCCTGTTTGACCATAGGGTAAGGGATTCCCCTGATTTGGTAAGGGATGACTGGGAGGATGAGCTTGCTCCCCAAGGGGACTCTGTTGTGGAATATGTCCTGAATTTCAGGTCAGGGCTCCAGGAGTTCATGGGGTTTTCCCAGGAACACATAGCCAATGCACAACAGAGGCAGAAGATGTGGTACGACTGTGGGGACAGAGCATGAGAGTATAAAGATGGGCATCAGGTGATGGCGCTCATCCCTGTCCAGCAAAACAAATTACAAGCAGCTTGGGAGGGGCCTTATTCACTGATCAGGAGGGTGAGTGGTATTTATTACATGCTGGAGCTACCAGACAGGAGGCACAAACAGCAAGTCTACTACGTAAACATGATGAAGCCCTACCCTGACTAGGATGAGATGTTCCTGGAGGTGTGCAGCTATTAGGAGAAGGAAGCCAAAGCAGACCCACTGGTGGATCTCCTGGGAGAGGTTCAGGAATAATCCTCAGTGGATGCTATCAACTTCTCAGAGCACCTGACACCAGCCCAAGCAGCAGAAATGTGTGGTGTGCTCCATACCTTTTGTGAAATGTTCACATGGAAGCTGGGGTATACCACGCTGGCAGAGCACCACGTGGGTACAGGATCCCAAGCCCCACTGAGACAGCCACCCTGCAGAGTCTCAGAAGGAGTAAGACATGCCATAGAGGGGGGATCAAGGAGATGATGGCTCTATGGGTGATCCAGAAGTCCAGTTGTCCCTGTGCCTCCCCGGTGGTACTGATCCCCAAAAAGGATGGGACCATGAGGTTCTGAGTCAATTTCTGCAAGTTCAACAGCTGCATGGAGTTGAACACATACCTCATGCCCAGGACAGATGAGGCCCTGGAGAGGTTGGGGGAGCCCTTTACCTTTCCACCAAAGACCTAACAAGGGGCTGTTTGCGGGTACCCTGAAGCCAGAGAGAAGTCATCCTTCATCACCCCATTTGGATTATTCAAGTTCAGGGTGATGCCATTTGGGCTGAATAATGTGCCAGACACATTTCAACAGCTCGTGGACCACATTCTGAATTTGGTGGGAGGACTTCGCTCTGGCATACATGGATGATATTGCCATCTATAGCCAGATTTGGGAGGATTATGTCAAACATGTGACAGAGGTGTACTACCGACTAGAGGCCAGTGGGCTGACAGTCAAGGCAGAGAAGTTCCAAATAGGAATGGCAAAAGTGAACAGAGGCTTGCCAGACTTACTTCTCTCCCATTATTGAATACCCTTGATGGTGTTAGGATTGAAGGTGTTTCTTCCTTTGAGTACCTCGGGGTCTGCCTTGACCAGCATCTTAATTTCTCTGTGCATATTGATGTAATTCATCATAAGCTACACCCTAAGCTTAGGGCATTGTACAGGAATAAAGGCCCACATTTTCAAAGCAGATGTGCGGCACAAAATGGAGATGTGCGACGCATCTCAGAAAATGCGCGGAAATGCAATATTCAAAAGGGAGAGATGCATCGGCATTTGTGAATTCCCCATCCTGCAGAAACAATGTATGTGGTGCAAATAAAGGGGGTGGTTCCATGAATATGCCGTGCATCGCTATATTCAGCCCAAATCTGCTGCGCGTCTCAGAGATAAGCTGCCCAAAGTTAGGCAAACAAAAGGATGGCCCAAATTGGCCAGCCACCCACAGGCAGGCCACAGAACTGCAGGCAGGCCATCTGGAGACAGCCCTCGGAGGTGCACCAGAACATGATCCAGGCACCCACTCACAGCAGTCATACATCTTGGCATGTATCGAGAGCCACAGGCGCCACGTCACCACTGGCACCATCCAGAGAACAACCCCCCACACTGCACCCTGGACGTAGACACCCAGCAGCCACATTCTAGTGCCACCGGGTGCCCCCCGAGCACACCAACAGAGCAGGCATCCACAATGCAGCACACATACCAGGGGCCATGGCCTGCACCCATGTGGCCTGCAGGGTGTCACCCGGTGGTGGCATGCACCCAGGGTGACGTCTGTGGCAACGGTACCCAGGTCACCTGGTGGTACGAGTGGCAGCCTGGCACGGGACAGGGCATGACCTGCGGCACACATCCACGGTGGTACACCATAGGTGCACTCAGGTAGAACCCACCCACTAGAGTACCTGGTTGCCCTCTGCACAATGCCAATCCTCGCAGGTATCACCATGTTCCACTTATACAGGGGTGTGATGGGCACTGCAGGTGACTGTGTGCTGCATAGGGAGCTGGTGTATCACATGCATGTGGTATACCGATCAGACTGTATCACCCTATGCCCTCCCCTGTTGCCCCGTGGCCACTGTCCAGGTGGCCCCCCTGTACCCCAGTCCGACACTGTACATGACTATGGTTTATAGCACTGTACCCAGGCCAATGCGGTCCACCCTCCCACACACACATTCCATCAGACCTACCTACTTGGCTGCAATATCACCTGTTCTCCTTTGTGAGATGGTGGGGCGGCCCTGCAAAACTGGAACTGAGCATGCCTGGGGTATGCAAATGGCCTGAATACGTTCCAGTAATGAGCTGCGCATGTGGGGAATGGACTCAGAATGTGTACTTAGGTAATTTGCATATCCAGGCTGAATATTGCAAATTTGCACTCAGCACATGTGGCCCCCTATCGCGCATTTCCCTATGCTCTGCATAGGGCTCTGGACACCTGCTGTGCCCCGCATCTCCCACTGCATGACCATGTGTGTTCAGGATATTCAGCTGGACATGCGCAGTCACATCTCATGGAACATCTTCTGAATATCTAATTATTTTGTGCAGGCGGTTCTCAGATGCACAGCGCCCTTGCACCATTCTGCCGGGCACTTTTGAATATGGGGATGAAAGCGAGTATTCTGCTTCCTGCCCACTGAGAAATTGTAGTAAAAATGTTTCTCCCAATCTTTGTGTAACCCCCCTACAAATGGGGCTTCCCGAAAGTCTTCATTGGGTGTGCCTAAATGCCCACTGCCAGGCTGGTATCTTGTGTCTTAGCATTTTAAAAGTGTTGTATGAGAGTGCCTAATGCCTCTGTGCTCTGTCTCTTTAAGAGCTGCCTATAATGTGGTGCTTATTTAATCTGGGAGGGGGTCTGAGTGTTTCTATGCTCGAGTCCCGCCCGGGCTGCCAGATAATCTCTCCATTCTGCCATCGCTATTTGCACAGAGGGAGCTCTGTTAGAAGCTATACTTCTTTGCTGATTATCTATTAGAATAGTAATAATGTTGTGGTTTTGTCTAACCTGCCTTCTTTGCAGCATGAACAGTTCTGTTTATCACTGCCATCTTGGTCCTGGACTGCCAGAATGGGCCAATCAGTACCTTTGGGGACCCTAAAATGGAGTCTGTCCTCGGGGTCTTGTGGGAGTGAATTTCTGTAGGAATTGTAGTTTTGAGACTTTGGCGTCTAAATACACCTGGAGGGGGAATCCTTGCTTTGACTGACAGATGAATCAATGAATCAAACCTTTTGGACTGAAGGGAAATTCCCAAGCTGCCTGCTGCAGTGAGTCAGTCTGGAGGTAAAGTTTGGAGAGTGAACAGCTCGAGTGATTCGAGCAGCTGCTCCTGCGTAGTTCGCGCAAGAGATTGGTGGAAAGACCGAGTTTGGCCTGTCTGTCTGCTATCCCTCAAGAGGGAATCCTTTGAAAGGCTTAGCAATCAGACTGTATCCGAATTGGAGTGTGACAAAGCCACTGAAAAGTGACCAGATTTAAACCTGAAGAATACTGAAGATTTGCTGTACGCGATCAGCCTGTCAGGACATCCAATTGCCACAGAATTCCTGGTTTTGCTCAGAGACACTGATATTGCTGCCAGACTGCTATCCATATTGTGGTATGATAATTGCTTTACTATAAATGTGCTGTTTGCTATTAGTGGGTCTCAGTTTGGTTCCCCACTGTTTAATTGTGCCACGCTTGCTGGAAGCTGCATCCAGCCTTCCTGGACTGATATCCGAACTGTCTTACCTGGCCTGGGCCCTGCCACACTGGCCCAGCCAGCTACTTCAGGCACAGAGAACACCATCGACGAGAGACCTGCCTGGGGATCAGCCCCCTGCTCAACATCACAAACAGGAATGACACCATGATGAATCGTGTGGGCCCTGCTTCTCCTGGCAAACCAGCAAGTCATCCTGCAGTCTCCATTTCATCCATCCTGTGTCCTGTACTGGGTAGCATGAGTAAACACCGGGGTAGCTCCCTTCAGCAACAGCTCAATCAAAGTGTATCATCTGATTTAATTGTTTTGCCTAATCTTCACGAACTGAGCCTCCTGGCTTTGGATTACAAATTGTGCGTGGTTGTGCATGCCTTTTCTTTTCATCACAGGGCCCCAACCAGCTGCAATGCCGGCCTACCCCGGGCAACATTCCAGGCTAGCCTACCTTACTTCCAACTGGGTACCCAGAGTGCATGACTGTGCAGGACTAAAAGTGCATGCATAATTGCCTGACTAGATCAGTTTTAGAATCAATCAACCTGATTACGCCCCTCCCTTGTTCAATTCCCCTGAATAAATCAGATCTAACTTTTTGCATTTAATCTGACTGTGGTTCCAGTTTGTACTGAAAGCACTGCACTGTTGTTATTTGTTGTGTCTAACCTTGTTTTACAGGGTGTCTCCAGGGTCGAACTGGTGGAACCAGCCCCGGTGGTAAGTACAAACAGTGTGGGGATTTGTATGCTGAATAGGGGCTACTGCGAAATTGTTTGTTGCATATTGTCTAGGCCACTAGAAGGGACAGAGGGGAGATTACAGTGTCCTGGAGGGCTGTACCCAGGTTAGCCTTGCTACTAACAACCCTGTCCTCCTGGTGGAGGCACCCATTTCAGTACCCAGGCCCCTTAACCTGCAAGTAGCCAAGCAGGCAGGGGTAGTAGCCCTTGGGATAGAGCCACCTTGGGGTTACATTTGACTACGGTGACAGTCTACAGTGGTGCCCTCAAATCTTCCCTTGACAGACTTAACACCCTTTTTCATTCTTTTCACCATTTTGCTTTATATTGTCCTCTGCTCTCACCACTGCTCTTTACTCAGCCTCTCTTCCTCTTTGATGCTAGGTGCCTTTCCTTATATCCAAATTCTGGTTCAGCTCCCTTCCCTCCAATCTTAAATCCCTTCTATCCTTTCCTCCTTCTTCCTCCTTCCCTCTCTCTCTCACCACAACAATATTTCCCCTTCCTTCTCTATTCCTTCTAGAAAATCTACAGTTGGACAATCTGCTTTTTCTTACCGCTTTCCTAAACTGTAGTTATCCCGTCCCCTTACTATTTGATTTGCATTTTCTCCTTCCTTCCTTAAGGCTGTATTTTACGACTTCTGTTATCCTACCTGCAGCTGTCTATGACCCTCCTCTCTTTTCATTCCATTTCTCCATATATTTATGAGTGTGTTTTATTTTTTACCTGCATTCATATATTCATTTGCAGCCATATTTATAATTATGCTTCTTGTAGTTTTGTTTTACTGTGTCTGATTTCTTATTTTTTCGCAGTTTATTGTTAGTTATCCCTACTCTCCTCTCCTCCAGGATGCATCTGGAAGTGAGTTGTTCTCAGCTCAGTATGTCTTTCCTGTTTAAACTTTTTAGAATAAAAATAAATAGGCAAATAGCAGAAATGTCATACCTTAGGCACAGAGTGGGGAGTGTGTATATCCACCCTGAGCCAGTGAAAATTGAGGCCATAGAGGGATTGGCCACACCCATGACCAAGAGGAAATTACAGGCCTTCCTTGGGATGGCAGGGTACTACTGCAAGTTTGTGCCATATTTCAGCAGCATGGCCAAACTTCTGTCTGAGCTAACCAGGAAGAAAATGCTGTAAAAGGGTTCAGTGGATGGAAACCTGTAATACTGTATCCATCCAGCTGAAGGAGGCAATGTTGGGCACCTGTGCTCGCCAGCCTGGACTATGCTTTAAGGTTTGTGGTGCATGTAGATGCATCTCGTCATGGGCTACAGTAGGTGCGGTTCTGAGTCAGATTACGCACTTGGGAGAGGAACACCCGGTCATGTACCTGAACAGGAAGGTGCTGCCCAGAGAGGAGGCCTATGCCATGGTTGAGATGGTATTGTCTGAGCTTTGCAGAAGCTGCAACCTTATTCGTATGGGAGAGAGTGAACCCTGGTCACTGACCATGACCCCCTCACATAGCTGTATCCGAGAAGTGGACAGTTTTCAATTGTTAAGCTGGAACCTGGTGCTGTAGTCCTATAAGGTGGACATTAGGCACAGAACTGGATTGCAGCATGGCAGTGCAGACGGGTTGTCAAGACAATAGTTAGTGCAACTTTTTTAAGCAGGAGAGGTTAACAGAAACTAATATGGGATTCACCAAGAGAGTGAACCAGGGGCATAGCAGGTGGAGCCAGTCAGCTCACACTAAAAGCAAACATCATTTAGTGGTGCTAAATCAATTCTCTGGGTGGGGGAGATGTAACAACATTTGTGTGTTTTTTTGTTTTTCTGTTTAATTTTTGTCACGTAGACCTCTGTAGGTATTTCAGCTGAGATGAAACTGAAACTGGTAAATCTAAGGTTGCATGTCACTGGAGACCAGGCCCAAGGCAGTCAGCCAGGGGGGTCATTTTGGAAAACAAGAGTTCCTGTCAACTAAAGGGTACTGACACGTCAACAAGGTGAATTACTTACATAATCTCAAGCTCTGTTTTGAGTCTAAACAAAGCTAAAGCAGGGGAGACAGAAACCCCATGGATTTTACCAGATGGGATGACAAATGGATGGACATTGCAATCTATGAAACCAGGGTGTGGAGTACAAATCCAGTTTGGACCTGTTTTCCAGATGGGAGGTTTTTCAGGGGACAAAGAGAATTTCAATCTATGATGCCAGAGTGACATATTTGATAATGTGGCATTGGGGCCGGCAGCTGAAGGGTTTTGAGGACTTGTCAGACCCTAGCAAAGGGGTAGTCAGGTTGGAACTCTGAACAGTTACCATCTAAGATTCAATTATGCCCTGATGCACCAATGTGTCCTGTGTGGTAAGCTATTCCACTTTGCTAAATAGACAGAGAAAAGTGAGATTTTTTTCTGTGTGTTTTCTGCTGTACAAAGCATACTTTTTTATTAGAATTACTGTTTCTAATAGTTTTAGTGTAGTATCCTGTACTGTACGTGTAAATATCTTGAAGTATTAAATATTATTTTTATATACTTCATGTTTCCGTGACTGAGTCCTTGAATGTACAGATAACTGTATTATATTAACAGAAACTGTGTTCTGTCTCTGAAGAGAAGGCTTTGGTTACCATATTTTGTGTCTAAAGTGAGGTGTTCTCAGCAGTGACAGAGAGGACTGGGTCATTTGCCCTTGGTAAGGAGCACTGTACTGTGTGGGAAGTGGCTCTTTTGGGATTCAGACCAAGAGAAATCTCGAGGGAGTGTCTATGCTGAGTGGTGGCAGCTACTGAAGTACCCTTGCAGGTGTCTGAAAGGTTCAAGAAAACTGGTAACAGTCACGGGCTGAGGCTGGGAAAAAACAGTCAGTCACACAACGCAGTACCCATTAGTCTCTATAGTATGCCTGTCTGCTGATTTAGGTTAACAGTTAAAGATCGTGAGAGCATCATGTGACACTCCCCAACCAATCATGGTGCTTCCTTCAGTTACGCACGAGGTACAATTATTGACATAAGAGTACTTCACATGCTCCCTTTGTAACAGGTTTCCTGGTGATAACCAATGCTTGTGCCAGAGAAATGGACCACCAGCAAGGTGTTTAAAAAAAGGAAAATGGTGCCATGATCGAAATAAGTTTATAGGGCCATTAGGAGTGTCTCTTATGGATATGAGTGTCGCCTCTTGTGTCCTTAGAGCACCAGAACTGCTCACTTTTGGGCTGCAGTTCTCTTGCCCTAAGAATGCGTGAAGTGACACTCATATCCATAAAAGGCCCTCCTAGTGCCCCTATAAACTTATAAACAAATAGCAAGAGAAGCGAGAACTACCTTCCATTTACTGTTTAAAAAAAATGTTTTAGGCGTGGTAGAGCAGGATTTGTTTTTCTTGTAAACCACTTTGACCTTGAGTTATTTCTCGAGTTTTTAAGGTTATTTAGACTTGCTGAATAGCGTTGCATAGGGACTTGATCAGAGTCACCCAGTGAGTATGCAGCTGAAGTTGGGCCAGGATAACCCAGCTGAGATGCAGTAGCTTTTTTATTGGGGTCTTACTGCTACCTAGTCCCACAGTTGGGTGTACTGGAGCACTGGGAGGTTAAGTGGCATGGTTATGGTCTGATGGTGAGTTTGCAGCTATGGTGAGTGTCGCACCCTCACCAGCAGACACTCCCTTGGTAGTCTGGTGGTACTTCCCTTCCTAACCTTGTCCTGGTACTAATTGAAAAATAATTTCCACTGTCCCTGGTAGACTAGAGGTAACCCCTTCCTAACCCAGTCCAGGTAATCATTAAAAAAAATAGTACCCACTGTCCCTGGTAGTCTGGTGGTACCTCCTCACTAACCTGGTGCTCAGTTTTGAAAATAATAAAATACAACAGTTGTAGTGCAGAGGCCAATCCCCCCATTGCCATCCTTCAGGTTCCTCCCTACTTCTCCTGTAGTTCCAAGGCAGTGGTTGGCACTTACCTGCTTCCCGCTGCTTACTGCCACCTTTTGAACCCAACTTTCTATTACAAAACTTGCATTAGGCCCTAGCACTTTGTGTGTATACAGTACATGTGGACATTGCCTTTTGGAAAATATTTTCCCTTATCATGGGGCATTTTTAAAGGTATTGTCTTCAAACTTGGTTTTCACACAATAACTATCTTCCCTCATGACCACACACATGGGGACTCATAACCCCCACCTGAAATTTGTTTGGGGGGGGGCTAGCAAGTTCACCATTAACTGCTGTGGTGGACTTTTAAGGCCCACTGAAAACACATTTTAAGTGGGAGGTACGAGTCCCCACTTATGTGGTCATGGGGGGGGGGGGTCCATTGGGTAACCACCCACGTTTGAAGGCAATAACATTAAAAAAAAAGCCCCAGTTATGAAGAAAATTGTTTTCCTCTTGAAAAATGCACTGTCCACATGCATGCCAGAAAGCACTTCAACTTTTTCAGAACAGACTTTCAGATTCAGATGGTGGTAGTGGGGAACTGAGGGAGGGTCAGTCTCAGTGGCTCAGCAGGTTGCACGATCACCTCTGAGGCTGGAAGATTGATAGGTTATGAGTTCTGGCCCCCCACACCAGGAACTAGAGGTAAAATCCCAGTACTGACACTGTAGTGCAGCAGAGGGGGATACCATCTTTTGGTTGAGACTTTAAATGGAGGTCTTATCTGCCTGTTCTGGTGACTGTTCAGGTGGACGTTAAAAATCCCATGGCACTGCTCAAAAACAGTAGGGGCATTTATATTAAAAGTAAAACAAAACAGTGACTATATAGTAGGGGAATTTACCTGAAGTCCTGGCCAGATTTCTCCTAGTCACTAAAAATGCCACCAACAGCTTAATCTAGTTCAAATTCAATTGGTTTCTACCTGTATCCCCGCCCCCCCCTTACCAGGCTGAAGCTGAAAAGAGGCAGAATTGCCTAGCTCTCCTTTCCTATTCAACAAAAACTAAATAAATAAATTAAATAAATAAAAGTGCTGAGCACCAGCTTAGGTTTGGAGGGACCCACGGTATGGCATTGGCAGGGGGGTGGTGGGCCACAGGACTACAAGGGATATATTTTTTTTTAAATGGGCACCAGGTTGGGGAGCGGGATACCTCTAGACTACTGTGGACAGTGGATACTATTGTTTTTTTGTGCCAGACAGCATAAGTTGAAGTCGGGGCTTCCACTCCTTGGGAACTTCTGGTACAACCAAAGATGGTGAAGTTATGATTGGGGCGTCTGCTTTTTTTGGAGACGCCATAGAATAACTGTACCAAGTGGCACGAGTTAAAATCGGGTTTCCCAGCTTTTAGAAGCCCCTGGTACAGCCACGCCAGGTGTACAAGTTTAAGCTGAGGCTCCTGCTTTGTTTGAGTTCCCAGTACAGCTACACCAGGCAGCAACACAAGTTCTGGTTGTAGTACAGTGTGTTGTTGGAGTGGGGAATTAGTTGGGTGAAGGGTGGGTCTGTCACTCAAAACATACTGGCCGCATATCTGCCTCATTGAGAGACTGATACCACAACCAAGAATCACAGCCTCACAGGCAAAATAACACTTCAACACCTGAACCACATCCTACTAACAACAGGAAAATGTTGACAGGCAGTGATGAACCTTATTCTGTCAATCAATAGGCTACAGCTCCCTGCACAAATGATCACATGTACAGTAGGTACACCTTCCCCCACAGCACTATTGGCTGAAATGTGGCAGTGGCTGCTGCCTTCATCCCTCACTGGCTAATAGCCTGACACACCTACAGAACCCAAGCACCATACCAACATGTTTGCATGCAAGCGAACATAACACTGGCTATGATGGGAAAATATCAGTCAGTCAGGGACCCCAACAAAGGAACAAGAAATCAGATAAATATTTTAAAGTGAACAAAAGAAAAAGTACAATGGGGAGATTAAACAGACTGCACACACACCTATGGCCTATGGCACATTCATAAGGTAGGAAAAAAATGGGCAGACTGGATAGGCCTTGAGGTCCTTATCTGCCGACAACTTCTATGTTTCTATGTTTACACTTTAATCTCCAGTTATATTAACAAATGAGACATCAAGGTTTATGTTCCCATATGTTTATGTTTATTTCATGTAAGTCATAAAAAATGTTTTAGAAAGCTGATGTAAAACAGGGGACCTTGCTTAATAAAACAGTTATAGAACAAGGTACATGAATGTTTCTCTTTAGCCCAGAATGATAAAATACAATAGCACAAGTTTGGTATGGCTTTTTGGGAGTTCAAAAGAGTTATACATATCTTTGTCATATACAAAACAGAGTTCTTATGTAAAGAAATGGTAGCATTAAGGTTTTACATGGTGGACCCTATGCATTATCTTGGGCTGCGTATGAACCAAAGGCACATACCTGACCCGTGTCTCTGCCCTCCCCATGAAAGGACGCACTGTGCGCCATGCTCAGACCTAGGTACTGGCATAGTCTGGTACCATCCAGGGCCTATTCCCTACTGGCACATGGCAGCCGGTAGCACCCAGCCCTTACAGCATGTCAGGAGGGCTGGGGTCCGTGGTATGGGGGTGGCCACATGCCCTGCTGGGCTGCTAAACATTGACTGGAGGGGGGGTGTATAGTGGCTACAGCAGGGTACCAGTGGTCTTAGCCTGAGTCCACCACCACTAGCACATTGTGCCTTTGTGAATGACATGGGGTTTGCCCCCCCCCTCCAAATTATACCTCATTACACCCCCCTATCCATAAGGACATACAGTGGTGCAAAGGGGCAGGGTATTCAGTGCGGAAGGTGTGCACATTCCTCTGTAAATGCTACGGGCGTCTGACTGGACCTCCAGTTCATGGCAGGGAGACACAGGGAAGCCTACGCATCTTATATATGCAATATGTAAGCTTAATGCATAGGGCCCCTTGTCTGTAATTCATTTGCATGCAAACTTATGAACTAAGCAATAAAGGCAGTGAAGGCAGTGTGATCTACTGGTTAGGGCAGCATCCTGTGAACCAGGTAATCACAGATTTCAAACTCCTAGACAAAATGGTCACTGTTTGACCCAAGTCATTTGACACCTCAGTGATCCAGTCTGCCCACCTGTTGAAATAGGTAGAAGCAGGACCCAACCAGAAGCAAGATGTTGCATCTCAGCTAGGACCTCCTGGGTAAATAAGATGTAAAGTAAACAAAGCAAAAAAAAAAAAAAGAGATACAGCAGGGTTTCTGTTATTGAGGGATAGCAGCATAACCTCAGAGGGTAGGCAAGAGGCAAAGTCGAGTGGCCTACACACCTAATAAGTGCTGTTATTCCACAACTGCACCCATCCTGGAGTGCCTTAATAGAATTGTAAAATGGCAATATTGACTATAATTTTAAGAGCAAGTCATGAGGCTAAGAAAATCAACATAGTCTGACCTGTGTTGCTGTGCTGGAATAATATATGGACACATTATCACATTTTTTATTCACTTGCAAATTGTAACCAGGAAAGGCATACTAAACTATTATTGCATGTTCCCATGTGCATCCTGGAGGCGGATTGGATGAACCTGTTTTAGTGAAATAGGGAATGTTGACCATGACACTGGGGGAACTCCCGGGCTTTGCTTTCATTATAGCCATAGCATCTTTGACTTGCAACTGGACAGTAACCAGGGATGGGCAGAAGAGACCTTGTTTTGACATCTCAACTGAAGAATGGCACCTCACTAGTGCAGCACCCCCTTCATACTGCACTACAGTTTCAATTACTGTTATTACCCACAACCTTCTGATCTTCTGGTCCCACAAGTGAGCATGCTACCTACCAAGCCACTGACACTGAGTAATTTAGACCAATCATATTTTAACGTTAATCTTCCCCAGTGTATGACAGTGTTCTAGTAATGGGCAGGTTTTAGATATGCATGTGTATATTAAATGAAACTCTACTGTTATCTTCAAATTTTCAAAGTGGTTTTTGTGCAAAGGTTGCATATGGAACCGGTAATTTCATCAGCGTAGTGTATATGGAATGACACATCCTCTATGTATATTTTGTTCTTAGTCACATATGATCACCTTCCCTATTATTTTTAGAATCATAGAACTTGATGGCAGAAAAGGACCCCGTGGTCCATCCAGTCTGCCCCTTCCCCCCTTGCTAAGCTATCCACCTACCTGTTTGAGTACCCACCCCCCTCTCCAGAAACCCTTTATGCCTGTGCCAAGCCCTCTTGTACCCCAACACTGTCTCCACCCCCACAACCTCATCCGGAAGCCTATTCCAGGCATCCACCATCCTCTCTGTCAAGAACTGCCCTCTCACGTTCCCTTTGAAGTGCCCCCTGCAGTCTCAGCCTATGCCCCTTGTCATGGTGTCCTTTTTCATTTGGAATAAGGTCCCCGGGCCTACTTTATTTATCCCTTTGACATATTTGAAGGTCTCTATCAAGTCTCCTCTCTCCCTTCTGGTCTCTAGTGTGTATAGCCCCAGCTCTTTGCATCTCTTTTCATACAGTTTGCCCTTCATCCCTTGCACCATCTTGGTAGCTCTTCGCTGAACCCTTTTAATCAGGTCTATGTCCTTGTGCAAATAAGGCCTCCAGAACTGAACTCCATACTCTAGGTGCGGTCTCACCATTGCTTGGTACAGGGGTACCAGGACTTCTCTCCTCCTGCTGCTGATTCCCCTGCCTACACTTCCAGCAGTATCCCATATGCCTTTCCTTTATAAGAAGTACCCCCCAATAATACTGGCTCTGCAATATAAGTCTTTCTATTCTAATCTCAGGACTGTTTTCTAGGAGAGCTAAAATACACCAATTATGTTTTTTGTTTTTTCCTTAAAGACATGTCAGACCACATGCAGTGGAAGAGTTGTCCAGAAAGGTTCTCAACAACATTACAAAGCCTAAAGCCATTATTCTCTACTAAAGTGCCAGTTCTTTTTCTCACTCACTCGCTATGCCAATACTTTTGTTTTCCCTGAGTAATTTATTATCCCAGAACTCCTTGGGTGCCAGTAATACACAGAAGCCATTAACAATGTAGAGGCAATTGTTAGTTTTCGTTATCATAAAAATAAAAGGCGGACCGTTCGCGCCACAAATTGCTTAGGAAATTGGGTAACATGCCTAGCATAATCCCTTTGTGTGCAGCACAGTGTAGCAACCCACTTAACTCTGTAATAATAGGTTATTGACTAGGTACTGTGATATGTGAGAGGGTGTTCCAGATGGATTAGACAAGGTCCGTACTGGGCTGGATGGAGTCTCTCTTATAATACATTTCTTGCACAACAGACATGCATTTTTTATCCTGATTACCTGAAGGGCAGCTTGCAATGCAAATAAAAAGACTAATTTCAGAATATAGTGGTGCGCCCTTGACAAATACATTTCTGCTTCAGAGATTTCGACCTAATGAAAAAAGTGATATAAATTATACATAGCGTTAAACCAGAACCAATATAAATAATGCATTGGTATATACCTGAAGGTACATAACCAGTAATGTAGTCTTCTACTAATCATACAAGGCAAGATTCCATTTCTGTACCCTAAGCAGGGGTGAAGAGCTAGTTGTGCCAAAAACAGCAGACATGAAATCTTATCAGTTTTGCCCGTTTGTTAACATTTCATTTGTGAAGTGGTTTTCTTTTCCTTTTGCTAATTAAGAGGATTCTCTTGCTGGGTCCTCAGGATCCACAAGAAGTTCTGTTCACTGGCAACTGGGCGGAGTTTAGATTTAGACACTAAACAAAAGGATCTGGGTCACAAGAAGCCTCAGGACATTCCAGTACCTATAAAGAAGGAAGCCCCCCTCCACTGTACCCTCAGGTTCCCTTACTATTGATCTGCTGTTGTTCCTAGTTACACTTCCTCACTGACTGACTGGGGGATCACAGGAACAGGAACATGGGACTTGCAAGACATTTAGACAAAATACCCCTGCCAACTGGCTATTACTTGACACTAGCTGGGTGACGGGGTCCTTTCTTTAAATTATACTGATTCTGTTCATATAGGTTTTTACCCCTCCAGAAACCCTGCATCTGTTCCCATCTCCCCCAACTGGTACCAACTCTCCCAGACCAAGCTGGAGTGAGTCTCACAGCTTTCCTCTGTGGAGGGGTTGGAGAGGGCTGTCCCCTGCAGGTCCAGAACCCAGAGTTGCTACAGGTGTCCAGTGGTGGCACGGGACCAGGGAGGGGGGCAGAGCAGTGATCCACCTACGGGTCCCTTTTTCTGTTTTTCTCCCAGGTGCCCCTGCCATGGCAGCACATTAGGACGTGCACATGGAGTGGTGCATGCACTGCAGAACCACAGCCCATCCCTTCAAGGTGCTGATTGCCTGCACTACCCCCCCCCATGCCTCTTACCTTGTGGCAGTCAGAGTTTGAGTCGGCTGGCTACCCCTGAGGGGAGCAGTCCCTGGGATGCTGGGATGCTCAATCCTCTCCCACCACCGCAGACTCCCAGGGGCCCGTGTTCATTTCTGAACATGGGACGCCGGTGTAGTAGAAGTATTCAATGCCTCAGCCCTCCATGCCGCTGAGCCTGCTAAATTATACTGCTTCTGCATCCATTGGGCATGCGGAGCTGGAAATATATAATACTAGCAGCAATGCCAACAGCAGAACTTAGTTCCCAATCTTGTAGAACACTGGCCAGAATCAAATCAAGAGTAAACATTCTCCAGTTCTTGTAGGAGCAAACTTAGGCAGAACATTAGGATTATGCTAGTAGATGCAGTGTGACTCTACATTTCTGGTGATTAATGATGATGGAAAGAATCAATAAATAATGGTCTTTCATTACGGGCAGTCTGTGGTTGTATTACCGACTCCATAAGCCCAAGCTGGTCACAGCCAAAACTGATGATTCAAACCACAAGGTGGACAATAGATTACAGAACAAATGACGGTCTACACCACTGGACAGGATGGATCATGGGCAGCATGAGAGCTATCAAGGTGAGGGCATCCCTCACAGCTGTGGCAAGTGACCATCAGTGAGAGTGTCAGTGGCTCAGAACATAGCATGCTAGCCTCTGGGGCCAAAAGATTGGAAGTTTGTGGCTTTAGCCCCTCACCAGGTACTTTGGGTAATACCAACAATTGGCACTGTAGTGAAGTACAAAGGGGTACTGCACTGCTGAGGTGCTGTCCTTCAGATGAGACTTTAAACAAGGTCCATTCTGCCCATCTCTGGTCAGTGTCCTGGTGGAAGTTAAAGAGCTTCATCGAGGATCTCTCCTTCATTGAACCATACCTTTAGAACTGGCAGTCGCAGTGTCAATGCCACTGAGAAACTTTTGCTAGCCATGGCGCAGCTCATGATGACGTGCAGCATCGCTGCCTATATAACATGGGTGGCCCCAACACTCCTCAGTTCTTTCTTCTGCCATCGATCATCGTCATGGGATCTGCTGAGAAACAACATCGAAATAGCCATTGCTGTTTGTTGTTTTCGATCATTGTGTAGTAACCCCTATGTGGAGCTATCCCAAGGGCTACTACCCCTGCCTGCTTGGCTACTAGCAGGTTAAGGGGCCTGAGTTCTAAAACAGATGCCTCCACCTAGAGATCAGGGTTGGTAGTGGTCAAGCTAACCTGAGCACAGCCTCTGGGACACTGTAACCCCCCTCTTTCCTCTCTAGTGGCCTGAACACTGTACAATAATCACTTTCACAATACCCCTGGTACACCACACAAGTACCCACACTGTTTGTACTTACCAAAAGGTCTGGTTCCTCTGGCTTGACCCTGGGGACCCCTGTAAAACAAGGTTATGTACAGCAAATAGCAACAGTACAGTACTTTGAGCACAAACTGGAACCACAGTCAGATTACATGCAGAAAAAGTTAGATCGGATTTATTCAGGGGACTTGAACAAGGGAAGGGCAAAGTCAGGTTAATTAGCTTAAAGGTTATATTAAGCAAGCAGTTATGCATGCGCTTTGAGTCCCCCCCACAGAGTTCACCTTTGGGTACCCAGGTGGAGAAGAGATGGACTAGCCAGAACCAATGCCCAGGGTTGCAGCTGGTTGGGGCCCTGTGATGGAAAACTCAACATGCACAGTACACAATACTTGTAATTCGGAGCCAGAGAGCTCGGTTTGTAAAGGAAACTAAACAACAAGACAATCAGATGACGCACTCAGATTAAGCTGTTGTTGCATGGAGCTACCCAGGTATTTACTCACGATACCCAAGACTGGACACAGGCTGGACCAAAATAGAGACTGCAGGTGGTTGATCTGGAATGCCAGGAGAAGCAGGGGCCCACATGAGTCACAGAGGCCTCATTCTTGTTCAAGTGTGGAGCAGGTGCTGATCCCCAGGCAGGTCTCTCATTGATGGCTTCTCTGTGCAGTGGGTAGTCTGGCTGGGCCAGTCTGCCAAAGCCCAGACCGCATAAAGACAAATTCGGATGCAGTCCGTTTTGGGCTGGATATAGCTTCCAGCAAGCAGAACACAGTTCACACAGTGGGGTACTAACTCACAACCCACTAGCAGCTCATAGCACGTTTACATGTATGGGAATTCTACTGTACCAGGCAAAGCGCTCCCCAGTCACAATCGCAAAGTCTCTGCACACTTAGGGGTAGCTGGAACTCCTGACAGGCCGATCGCATTCAGTAAAATCTTCGGTCTTCTTCAGGTTGAGCCTGGCCCACTTCAGTAGCTTACTTTAGTCACACAAACTTGGATTTAGTCCAAACTAATTCTCTTTTCTCCCTCTCAGGAGCAGCACATTGACATGCAGGCCAAAATCTTAGCCTTTTCACAGTTTTCCCATGCGAATCCACTCAGGATTGCTGCCCAAAATCACTTCAGCTCCTCTCATTTGACTTCCCAGCTCAGAACTAACTGAAAACTGCAAGCAGCCCGGGACTTCCCCAAGATCCAAAAGATTTGGTTGGCTGATTTGGCTGTCAGTCAAAGCAGAGCTCCTTCAGTTGCCAAAAGGCACAAAAAAGCTCCAAACTAAAGTCCCTACAGATTTTGAATTCAAACAGCTCCTGTAGTCCGGCTGCATTTTAGGTCCCACCAGTACTGTTTGGGCCAATTTGCAGTCCAGGACCAAGATAGTGGAGACAAACAAAACAGTCCTTGCTACAAAGAAAGCAGGTTAGACAAACTACATTATCATTATCACTCTAAATGATTTTCAGTAAATAGTTACATCTTTCAACAGAGCTCCCTCTCAGATTACTTAAGCTGCAATTAGGCAGCTCTTAAAGAAACAGTACACAGAGGCTATACAAGCTCTGGTAATCACATTTAAACTGCTAAAACACAGGACACCAGCCTAGCAGTGAGCATTTAGGCAAACTCAAGGAATACTTTTTGGGAACCCCCATTTGTAGGGGGTTTACACTAAAATGTCTTCCTTGGCTTGCCTAATGCGCACTGCAAGGCTGGTGTTCTGCATTTAAGCAGATAAACGTGCTTGCACATGAGTACCCTGTTATTCTCCATGCTTGTCTCTTTAAGAGGTGTCATTTTCATAGATTATAATTAATCTGGGTTGGGGCCAAGTGGTTTCAAGTGGGCAAGCATTAAAGATGCAATACTGGAAGCAACATCCCATTGTGTTAGAGAGAAAAGGAAGTGCAAAGAAGGAAACCACTTTGGTTCTCAAACACAGTAGCAGAAAAGGTCAGAGCCAAAAGGTTGGCCTTCAGGAAATATAAGAGAACGTAGCAGGATGAAGATAGGGAGGCATACCAAACTTTCCTAAGGGAAGCAGGGAAGGCAGTAAGGCAGGCAAAGGCCCAAACCAAGGAAACACTAGCACAAACAGTAAAAGAAGGTGACAAGACTTTCTAAAGATACATTAGTGAAAGGAGAAAGTCCAGAGGGGGTATTGCTAAGATCAAATGGGATAAGGGTGTGTGTGAGGAGGAGGACCATGTAAAACCATCTATCCTAAATAGATACTTCTGCTCGGCATTTACAGAAGAGAAGGTAGGGCAGGGCCCACAGCTCAGCACCATTGACACAGGAGGGAGGGAGGTGTGCACTAGTCCCTTCATAAAAGAAAGGGTCATACAAGAGCTCGATAAGCTCAGGATGGACAAGGCAATGGGACCTGATGGCATACATCCCAGGGTACTAAAGGAGCTAAGGGTGGAACTAGCAGAGCCATTATCAGAACTGTTTAGTGAGTCTCTGAGCACAGGAGAGGTCCCAGAAGACTGGAGAAGGGCTCATGTGATCCCGCTCTACAAGAGTGGTAACAGGAAAGAGGCAGGGAACTACAGACCAGTCAGTCTTACCTCTGTAGTGGGCAAGATTATGGAGACACTCCTTAAGGAAAGGATAGTGCAACATCCGGAATCCATAGGAGCACAGGATCCAAGACAGCATGGGTTTACAAAAGGAAGGTCCTGTCAAACTAATCTCATAGATTTCTTTGACTGGGTAACCAGAGTGGTGGACCAAGGGGGAGCAGATTGATTAATGAGCTGGGTCAGCTCGGGGTGGGTCAGACTTTGGTCAATTGGGTGGCACACTGGTTGACGGGCAGAAAACAGAGAGTGGTGGTAACGGTATACAGTCAGAAGAGATGCAAGTCACAAGGGGGTACCTCAGGGATCAGTTCTGGGTCCAGTCCTTTTAATATCTTCCTCAGTGACATGCAGATGGACTGGAGGGTAAGGTTTGTCTGTTTGCAGATGACACCAAGATCTGCAACAGAGTAGATGATCCAGATGGGGTGGGCAGAATGAGAAGAGATCTGGATAAACTAGCAAAATGGTCAGAAGAGTGGCAACTGGGTTTAATGCAAAGAAGTGCAAGATCATGCACATAGGGAAGAGAAGCCCGAATGCCACCTATAGGCTGGGAGGGGAGTTGCTGGCAGTCACAAGGGAAGAAAGCGATTTGGGCGTCATCATCACCGATGACCTGAAATCATCCAAGCAGACCACTAAAGCAGTATGTAAGGCTAGAGGGATGTTGGGGTGTATTAGTAGGGGTATCACAAGTCGAAAGATGGAGGTAATAATCCCTCTTTACAAGACACTGGTTAGGCCTTATCTGGAGTACGGCGTGCAGTACTGGAGGACACACCTTCACAAGGACATTAACCAAATTGAGGTAGTCCAGAGAAGGGCAACCAAAATGGTGCAGGGACTGCATCAGAAAACATGTGAGGACAGATTAACTGAACTCAATATGTATACCCTAGAGAGGAGGGAGAGAGGTGATATGATTGAAACTTTCAAACACATTAAGGGCATTAACAAGGTGAAAGAGACTAACATGTTTCAATATAAGAAAAATAGCAGGACAAGAGGACACAGCATGAGATTAGAGGGAGGCCGATTAAATGGGTAATGTGAGACAGTTCTTTTTCACAGAAAGGGTGGTGGATGCATGGAATGGCCTACCTCAGGAAGTGTTGGCTATGAATACAGTGCAGGGCTTCAAACAGGCATGGGATACGCATAAGGGAGCAATACAGATGAGTATGAATAGATAGGCCATTGACAGAGCAAAGGGCAATGGCACATTCATAAGGTAGAAAAGAAATGGGCAGACTGGATGGGCCTTGCGGTCCTTATCTGCCGTCAACTTCTATGTTTCTATGTGTCTGTGTTACACCATCTGTATGTATTTACCTGAACTTGTACTCTGTATATCTGTACTTTGTATATCCCTTTCCCCTTCCCCTAGGACATACGAACATACGAAATTTGCCAGCAGATAAAGGCCTAGAGGTCTGTCAACTCTGCTCGAATGTGCAGCTAGCACCTCTTATTCTGCAGCTGCCCCTTCCTTCCACCCTTCTCCTTCATTAACCCTCCCCCTTGCCCTGTCCCATCCTCGTTTGAAGCAGTCCACTGTTCTACTGCATACCACTTCAGCAGGTGACACATTCCACCCAGCCACCACCCTCTCTGTAAAAAAGTGTCTCCTCATCTCCCTCCTGAACCTTCCTCGCTCCAGTCTCATATCATGGCCCCAGGTGGCCCTCCCCTTCCTTACTTTGAACAGCCCCTCTGTACCTGTCTTGTTTATTCCTTTCATGTATTTAAAGGTTTCAATCATGTCACCCTGTCTCTCCTCTCCTCCAGTGAGTACATGTTCAACTCCTTCAACCACCTCTTGTATGATAAGTCCCCAGCCCTTGATCATCTTTGTCGCTCGCGCTGCACCCCTCCAGTAACTTATCTCCTCTTCAGATACGGACGCCAGTACTGCACGCAGTACTCCAGGTGTGGTCTAACTAATGGATCTATACAGTGGCAGAATCACCTCCTCCCTCCTTGAGGATATACCCCTTGCAATACCACCCAGCATTTTGTTGGCCTTGCAGCTGCCTTCCTACATTGTGCCGAGTTGTTCATTGACCCTGTAATAAGCACACTCAGATCCTTCTCCTCCTCTGTCTGGGCTAGCTGCACTCCCCTAGCTGGTAACTCCTCCTGGGTTCTTCATCCCAAAATGCAGCACCTTGCACTTTTGGCATTAAAGCCCAGTTGCCAGGTGTCTGACCAGGTTTCAAGCTTTGCCAGATCATCCTGCAACCCTGCCATCCCCTAGGTCATCCACCACTGTGCCTACCTTGGTATCATCAGCAAACAGACTGATCTTGCTCTTGATGTCCCATGATATATCTGCAATGAATATCCCAAACAACACTGGTCCCAACACTGAGCCCTGTGGAACACCGCTAGTCACTGCCCTTGGGTGTGAGAGCTCCCCACCCACCACCACCCTCTGTTGCCTTCCCTGCAGCCAGTTTCCTACCCATCTCACTAGCTTTGCACCCACCCCTGTGCCTACTAACTTCCTTCCCAGCCTTCCATGTGGCACTGAGTCGAATGCCTTACTGAAGTCCAGATACAGGACATCCACTGCATGGCCCCTGTCCAGTTGCCTAGTTACCCAGTCATAGAACTCGACCAGGTTGGTTTGGCAGGATCTGCCACGTATGAAGCCATGCTGTCTGCTGTTCTGTAGTCCTTTGGCCTCTAGAAAGGCCACCAGCCTCTCCTTCAGGATAGTCTCCATTAGCTTACCCACGATGGATGTGAGGCTCACTGGTCTGTAGTTTCTCGGTTCATCCTTGGGCCACTCTTGTGGCGGGGCACCACATGAGCCATCCTCCAGTCCTGAGGTACACACCCCGAATGTAGACTGTACCGTGATATGAGCATTAAGTTGCTTAGTTTATCTTTCCTGATGAAACAATTCAATAAATAAAAATAAATAAATAAAAACAGAAACCAGTAAAGGGCCCAAACTGGACCCTTGCAGTATGCCACAATGAATTGAAGACACATTTGAGGCAACTAAACCAACCTGAACATAAACCTGAACCTGATTCTTTGGTCTTTATTGCAGCTCATGATCAGTCTCGTGCCCCTAGGCACATGAGTACATTACCCCCAGATAAAGACTCTAGGAGGCTTGATGTAATGGGCAAATGTACTTATGTCTCAGCATCTTTAGGCCTATTAGGCCCATATGATAAAATACCAGAATAGCCTATGGAAGGCTACTTGTACTACAGCACAGGCTTTACCTGAAGGTCCTACCAAGACTGACTTGCTTAAGACTATGTCAACTGGTTCTGAAGTTGGCAAACATTTGCTATGTTCAGCATGTGATGTGTCAGGCGTCCTTTGCTAGGGTTGCACCCTCTGGTATCTGCATTAGACATTATGCCTGGCTCAGAATAGCGGATTTGCTACTGATGTGCGACAGGCTGTTTTGAATGCTCCTTTAGGGACTCTTAAACTATTTGGCGGTGATGTTGAAGTTGCATTTCATCATCTTTAGTCCTCCAAAATGACTTTAAGGTCAGTAACCTCCTTTATCCTACACCCACCAGAGTGCGTGGCAGGGAGCTTTTCATAAACCTGCTGCCAGGGGCCTGTACATACTGTCAGCAGTGCCATGGAGGAGATGGGTGGTGCCCTTCCAGGTCCCATCCCCTGGTGCCTATGCAAAACACACAAAGGAATTGGTCCCAGTGGCTTTGCCACCCCTGATTCCACCTAATCTTTTTCTGCCCCCCCCCCCAGCTATTGTCTCCAGGGGTGGGGGGTAGGATCTCCTGCAGCTAAAGCAGAGAGAGATCACTACAGATGAGTGGGTGCTGGAAGAAAACAGAAGAGGGGCATGCTCTGGATTTAATAGAAACCCCCCTAGATCACCCTACTTCCCTTTCCTCTTACCCTCTGGACCCCTTGGCCCTTCTAATAGAGGAAGTCCAGACTCTGTTTTAAAAACATTCCATTAAACATGTTCCCCCATAAGACAAGCACAAAGGGTTCTATTCCAGATACTTCTTAGTTCCAAAGGGGACAGGACATCTACATCCCGTGTTGGACCTCATTGACCTCAGTTGAGACCTCAGTCTGTACATCAAATACAAGAAGCTTTGAATGGTGTCTCTACAAGCCTTGATTCCCCTCTTACTAACAGGGGACTGGCTGTGTTCATGGGACATGAAGGATGCATACCTTCTTATCAAGATCAGACAGTGCCAAAGACAATACCTCCTCCTCATGCTGGAAGACAGGCACTGTTTGTTCCGAGTGTTGCCCTTTGGCTTATACTCGGCGCAATAGGTATTTACCAAATGCTTAGCAGTGGTTGCGGAGGCCCTTCACAGGGAAAGGCTTTATGTCTTCCCTTATCTGGATAATTTACTTCTGAAGGCCAGCTCCAGGGAACTCCTTCTTCACACCCTTTCCTAAATGGTGCAACTGTTCGAGGCACGAGGGATAACAATAAATGTGCCATAGTCAGTGCAGACCCCATACCATTGCCTGTAGTACTGTAAGCCCCCCTCTCATTTCGAGGGGCTTATTGCTAATAGTGCCCCTTCCTCTTCCCAGGGCTTGGGTTTTTGTTTAGGTGCCCTCACGGAGCATAATTTCTGCTAGCCACCACTTGGTGGCAGCAGAGATTGGGGCAGTATTTACAGAGGGAGAGGAGAGGGATTGAGGAGAGGGGAGAGAGGAGAGACAGAGACAGATCGGGTAGGGCAGTCGGGGGGGGGGCCCTTGGCAGGTGGTCGGCAGCTTCAGCATCAAAGCGCCAGGTCCTTGGGTAGGCATCCAAGGAAGGTCTCCAGAAGGCAGTTTGCAGTTGCTTAGGTCGTGGGCCCTTGGGGGGTCTGGTTGGTGACAGCAGCCAGGGAGCATGGAGAGTGAGGTAGATTAGGACCCGTGGGGCAGTTTAGGCCCTGGTCTATTGGTGTGCCACCTGGGTCATCGCTGGGCTGTAGTAGGCTGGGCAGGGCCTCTGCAGGGGTCAGGTATTGGTGGTAGCAGTCTCAGTTTCTTATCCCTGCATGGCAGGGCAGCCAGGGGCTTAGGAAGGTGGTGTGGGAGCGGCCTTCACTTAAATTATTTTTTTTATTTTATTTAGTTTTTGTTGACCGGGTAAGTGCACTAGACAAGTCCTGCCTATTTTCAGGCACTACCTGGGGAGGGGGATACAGATGAATGCCAACTGACCTTGAACCAGATTAAGCTGTTGGTGGTATTTTTAGTGAATGAGGGAAATTTGGCTGAAACACTGGGGAAATTCCCCTACTCTTTTCGATAAGTGCCACGGGATCTTTAACATCCACCTGAACTACCACCAATCCAGGCAGATGGGACCTCGGTTTAACATCTCATCCAAAAGTTGCCACCTCAAAAGTGCAGCACCCCTCTCATGCTGCACTACAGTGTCAGTACTGGGATATTAACTCAAGTGCCAGATGTGAGAACTGAACCCACGGACCTCTGATCTCCTGGCCTCAGAGGTGAGTGTGCTACCTACTGAGCCACTGACACTGACTTATTGGGCCTGCTTTGAAGGGTAGGCCTGGGGTCCAGGGTGAGGGGGCCCCCAGATGGGTCCTCGGGACGTGGATATAGAGTCGCTGAGGCTCTTTGGCCGTTTCGTCACTTGGCTGGACAGATTAGGCAATGCAGAAAATAATTTGAAGAAAGGGTGCCACTGTGACTGTTTTGGGGAGTAGTAGCTCCAGCCAAAGTGGAATCGGATGCTGACATTGAGACAGTAGAGAGACTGAGATGTCCATGGATCAGGCAGGTCCGGGCACAAGGAACTGGGCCAAGTCGGAAGTATGGAGAGAGACAGTTGAGGGAATAGCAGGCTGCAGGTTTGTGTGCTCACAGATGCTGCGGTGTATGCTCACTGTTGCTGCGCTCACGTGCTCCCTGGTGCTGGAATGTGTGCTCCTGGGTGTTGGTGTGTGGGTTCCCTGGTGATGGGGTGTGTGCTCCCCAGTGTAGGGGTGCATGGTGTGTACAGACATGTGCAGTAGAGGCAGTGCACCACACACACTGCATGGGCATACACTGGGCATGCTGCCTCGGCTGGCACGCAGTTCTGTATGGTACATTGCTATGTACTGTAACTCTCTCTCCTCTCCCAACAGCACACCACATCATAGACACAGCAAAGGACACCCCAGTTCCATTTCAGTGGCAGCTGCCGCTGCCGTCCACCTCTCTGCACATGCTGATGGACAGTGCTGAGAAGAATGTGGATGACGAGGACACTGAGACCTTCATCAGGGTCTGGGGACAACTGAGGTATGCCCAAGACTAGCAGGGGTTGTCCCCCCCACCAGCCCCCATACCAATGGAACCCAGCCGCTTTCCCCATGTGGCTCTGTGCTCATAGTGATGCAGTCCTCCACTGCCCCTGGCACAGTCACTGCTGTGCCACCTCATGTCCCCACCTCTGGCACAACCATTACACTGCTGCCCTTGGCTGATGTCACAGAGCCAAACATGATCATTCCCGTATCGTGGATGATGACCCCCCAACCATACCAGGTACAGTGCACACATACTGTTCGTGCCGAGGGAGGCAGTAGGGGGTGCACGTAGGTTGTGAGTCACTAACCATCACCAACATGTGCTCCCTCTTCCCCAGTCCCATGTGTCACCGCCTCTGCCCCTGTGACCTAACCCAGTCATTCTCCTCCCACGGCCTGGGTGGCCGGTATGCCTGTCAATCCCTTCTTATGGACCCCTGCCCGGCTGGCATTTATTTATGTTTCCACCCTTTGACCCTCCCAGCCAGAGTGGACTGTATATGTGTGTGCACCCTATTTGCACCCCATCTGGATGTACTGTATTTCTGTTACTCCCCTTCATACCCCCTGCCTGGATTGCCTCTATGTATGTACTGCTATTGTTATGTGATAATACATTGACCAAAAACATTACAGTCTCCTGTGTGGTCTGTGCTCACCCTTATGTCCACAGAGGTCTGTTATGATGAGTGCTCTGTATTCCTGGACCCTCCTGGCCATCCTGGGATCACACTTGTTGAGCTGCTCCTGTATCCACTGGTCCCCTGGCTCCAGCTCCACTGCAGACTGTTCCCTAGGGCCAGCATGCATATCCCATGGTTGAGTGCCATGTTATTTAGTATACAACAAGCAAGGAATATGGCACAGGCCTCCTGATGTGTGTACTGTAGGGCACCACTGAAAGGCTCAACGCACCTAAACCACATCTTGAGCATTTCAAAAGTACACTCAGTGATGTTGCGGGTGTTGCTGTGTGTCTTATTGTACTTGTCTTCTGCAACAGATGTGGGCCATAGGACAGGTGTGAGGAGCCAGGGACACAGGGGGATATGCACTGTCACATGTGTAGATAAAAGGCACTGATTAGCGTCACTGTCTGTAACATGGGGGGGGTCTTTGGGGTATACTCTTCAACAAGGTAGCCACTAGAGATGTCCCCACTTTCAAACCTCTGGCACAGGATGGAGTTGTGCTATATTTAGTTTATTTTTTTATTTTTGTTGACGGATAAGTGCACTAGACAAATCCTGCCTATTTTCAGGCACAACCGGAGGAGGGATACAGATGAATGCAGCTGACCTTGAACCAGATTAAGCTGTTGGTGGTATTTTTCGTGAATGGAGGAAATTTGGCCATTGCACCAGGAAATTCCCTGCTCTTTTCGAGAAGTGCCATGGGATCTTTAACATCCACTTGAACTACCACCAGAACAGGCAGATGAGACCTTGATTTAACGTCTCATCCAAAAGACAACACCTCAGGAGTGCAGCACCCCCTCATACTGCACTCCAGTTCCAGTATTAGATTTAGCCCAAGTGCCTGGTGTGGGGATAGAACCCACAGCCTGCTGATCTCCTGGCCTCAGAGGTGAGTATGCTACCTGCTGAGCCACTGACACCATATGAAGGCGTCATGGGGCTACCAGGTACAGTGCCAGGACCTTGATGATCCATCCTGTTATATCACACACCACCCTGCAACTGATGGGGAAGCACCATTCCTTTTGATATAGGTGTCACTCCATCACTGGTGGGTGCAGTCAATGGCATGGAGTACAGCTGGTAGGTTTGTGACTCAGTAGAACTGCTACATGGTTGTTGTTCGCTCTGCTGGTGTGGTGGGAATACAGTGAACTCCTCCATGGGCCAGCAGGCCACCCATGTCAGGCCCAAGACCAGTGAGGTTACTGACTGTGAGATATCAGTGGTATCCACGGTTTGAGTTTGAAAGTGGGGACAGCGGTGCAGTGTCAGTGGCTCAGTAGGTAGCACACTCACCTCTGAGGCCAGGAGATCAGAGGGATGTGGGTTCAATTCCCACATCTGGCATGTAGGGGGTTAATATCCCAGTACTGACACTGTAGTGCAGCATGAGAGGGGTGTTGCACTTCTGAGGTGCCGTCTTTCGGACGAGATGTCAAACTGAGGTCCCATCTGCCTGGATTTGTGGTAGTTCAGGTGGATGTTAAAGATCCCATGGCACTTATCGAAAAGAGTAGGGGAATTTCTCCGGTGTCCTGGTCAAATTTCCCTCATTCACTAAAAATACCACCAACAGCTTAATCTGGTTCAAGGTCAGCTGGCATTCATCTGTATCCCCCTTCCCTGGGTTGTGCCTGGAAATAGGCAGGATTTGTCTAGTGCACTTACCTGGTCAATGAAAACTAAAAAAATAAAATCCCCCACTGGTGTCTGGAATGTGCTAGTGTCCAGGATGCACAGTGCAGCCATCACCCTGAGCTCTACAGACATCACATAGTTTTGCTGGGTATCTGTCAGGAGCAGGTCGTGCAGCAGCTCACACAGCTGCCAGAGTGTGGGCTTGTTGAACCTCTAATGGCCCAGAGTCTGGTCATCGCTGAAGACTACAAATGTGACTTGTGGTTGGTACTGTCTGTTTGCAGCATAGCGCCTCTGTGGCATGCGCTTGGGCCCAGGGTAGGCATTGGCTCTCTCCTCACACTCCATGACCTGCTGCATGAGGTACACCATGTGTGCTGCCATGTGAGCCATCTTGATGTATAGCCTGCGGTGTCTCCCTCCGCCTCTGGGTTTTGCCTTGTCTTAGAAAATGGGCTTTTTATTTCCTGGCATCTGATTGGCTAGTACCCTTGCCAGGGGGGTACATTAACTTTCAATAGATGCCCAGGAAATAAAAAGTGCCAGTGCAAACCGGCCTGATGCCCAGCCTGATATCCGTGTGCCCAGTCTGCTTTGTCATTGGCTAAAGCAGTGGGCAACAATTTCAAACTGCCACCATTTTTTTTAAATGGCTTAGCGAGACGGACACCAAGTAAAAGCCCCCAAGTCCATAACCCAGATACCACCCCAAAAGTTGTAAAACAAAAAGTCTCAGCACTGTGCACATGAACAAATAAAAACAGCCTTTTTTTATTTATTCACTTGTTCCTTCCATTCGCTGACTGACCGAGCGTGGAGCGTGACAGTTCCCCTACGGACACTCCTTCTGTACTGCGTTATGCCCTTGTAGTAAACTTTGCTTGTTGCTTTTGAAATTTAATAGCCACGTTACATTATCTCGCCTACTCCAAAACCAACCTCAGCGTCTATAACCACTCATCATTAACGCTCAGAAGTAGCACCTTACCACATCCTGCTGCTATCAGAGCGTTCATGTCTCCTAGCTGACATGCCTGATCCAACCAAAAGCTGCAGCATGTTTGACAGTTATCCTAATCTCCCCATCCAATAGCGCTGCAAAATTAGACATTCTGACATGCGGTTAAACATAAACCGACAGAAACACGGAACACCTGCCAGCGTGCTACGGAAGCGGCGGGGGGGGGGGATTCGTGATCAACAAGCGATCGAGATGGGTAGGGTAAAATAGTTAAAAAATATTTGAACACATGAATAAAACTGAATTAATTAATTAATAAAGTAAAGAAAACATAAAAAGCACTGTAACTAAACCCTGAAGCGTATTTGTGTGGTTGGGGAGGTAGCCATAACAACCAGCTCCAAAGTGGGAACTATGGAGGCTCCATTGAGACACAACTCACTAGGTGTAAAGAAACACAGTATTTTAATACAGGCGGAGGAACTATTTGATTACAAAATAAACCAAACAGGTAAGAGTTTTAACATGTAAATACAAAGATTTTTTTCCCAAGCATATATCATTCAGTGGCCCATTTTCTAAGCGCAATAATATCTTCCAGGGTGGGCGGTATGGGCAATACTGGACCTTCCAGGAGCTATAAGGCCCTCCGCCTGTGGCGTCGGGCCTCATTACGCCCCTGCCGGTCTGGTATTGCCAAATACAGCCCACCCTGTCAGGTATTATTGCTTGCTTAAGACATCCTTTTTATAGGTGGTATTTGAGCAGCACTATGTGGTCCGTGCAGTCCTGTTTGTGCAGTGCTAATGCTCAATATCTCACTGTGCATGTTATGCAATGTACTGCCTCCCTCCCCTCAGTTTGGGTGCTGCATACATTACCTCTATGCTAGTGAACTAGCGCTAATAGCACCACGCAGTGATGATGCCCTCTGACTAATGGATTCCAATGCTATACCATGCACAGCATGGGCACAAACAGTTTGCGTGCAGTGCAAAGCTTTGATCATCAGGGCCCTGATGTCCTACCCTTCTGTATACTCACATGATCCTCCTGGGGGAGGGAAGTGGGGGCAAAAGAGAGTCCGAATACCTCAGTTCCAGCAGCCACGAGGATCCCTGGAACTAAAATGAAGACAATGATAAAGAACGATGCCTGATCATTACCTGGAGCCACATCCTACTGAGGGGTCTCAGCTCTCAGCATTTTACCAGAGAATTGCACATTTATAAAACTGTGACGACCCAAGCCTTTCAATTGCAAAATAAAAGAAAATCTTTACAGAAATATTGCCTTTTTTTGTTAATGATCGGGACATCTTTGTTCACACAGTGATTTTGTGTTTCTTGCTCCTGTCAAAGAAGGATACACAAATAAATGCAGATCATGGTTTGAAGGACATGTGAAACTGCACTGGGCAATCTGTTATCAATAGCAAGAGAGCGTGACAGGGTGCCAAAAGGTACGTCTCAGTCTTCTTTTGTTTGAATAAGTAAATACGTAACTTATATACTGAATTTGTAGCTCTGATGCAATTTGTGCTGAAATGTTCACACTGAATTCCCCAAAGCATGAAATTAACTGCCATAGTATTTTCATTGTAGAGAGCTTAAAATTGGCTCGTTAGATGCTGTAACACTCTAGAATAGCCATTATAAAGGTTATACAATTTTTTCATATTAAAAAACACAATTAAGGGGAAAAGGTCAAAGCTATTATGAGCATTACCCCACCGAATGTTACTGAAGATTTAAAGCAGCATTATTTGTTGGTACAAAATTTCATCATATAAATATTTTAGCATTATTAGATTTCTGACATACAGTAGTTAGATTCATTATAAGTATATTTTTATTTCTCTTGGATGTTTTAAAACACCCTGCCCCACTGTATGGCCTACGCTGGTGTCTGGGCCGCCTGTCCGATGTGACGTCCCTGTGCCCTGTACACAACAGGACCCCTTGTGGTTCCCTGAAGGGCGCACCTGTCAGGACTGCGTGGTTGTGAGCTATCACGGTGACATGGCAGCAGTGTGAGGTGCATGACAGGTCTCTGCATAGTGCCATAGAATAGTATTCAGGGCTTGGTTGCGGATACGGTGACCTGGACATGTAACCGCCATTCGCAGGCATGACCCAGGAGGCTGTCACATGTGTTCTACATGCAGCTGTGCTGGTAGCTGTATCTGTCAGGATGTGGATGTGGCCACTGTCTGTGTCATGCGCACTGTCCGTGGTGTGCCACATGGGCAGTCCGCATGTGCCTCCTATTGAATGGGGTACCATTCCACTGCATGGGGAGGACAGGCATGCACCAGCCAATGTGAGGGACAACACCTATAGAAGCTTGTGCCTCAAGCTATTGCACAGATGTACCTGTCATGCCAATGTTGTGTGTCACCTGGTGCACCATGCATGCCAATGTATACTATGCCATGTACAGGACCTGTAGCTGACATGTATGGGTCTGTTGTACAAGGGCACGGGGGATGGCAGGCTATGGACACTACAGGCCAGTGTACACTGTTCAAGGCCATACATACCACTGGGGATGTCTCAGACCTGCTGTGGCTGGTCCATGGCACGCATGTGTGTGACACCACAGCTGGTCACACAGGTACCTCTTGCGGACCTGCCCGGACTTGTCCATCCACATCATGCACATGTGGCAGCTGGTGTACAGTAGAGCACATGGGTGTTTACACTATGGGTATACAGAATGGTGCACCATGTAGCACTACAGGACACTGATCACATCTCCCTTTCCTTCCTCTACAGACCTCAGCGGACTGCAGGCCCTAGCCAGGGTCAAACACCTACAGAGTCGCAGGGTGGACTGGACAGGAGACATGCCAGTCCATGAAGGAACCCAGCGGAACAGGTTATGGAGCAGGCATCCACGTAAATACCCTGTGTTGTGCATCACATCAGGGGTGCATGTCTACACTCCTAAGTGCCAAGACAGGTGGGGGCACTGGCCATGGCCCTGCCACTGTCGTTGTTGGTAGAATCTGACCCACTCAGTTGCTGCATTCATGGTGTTTATTATGATGGAGCACTGTGCCTTTCAAATGCATCATGTGCTGTAAACAGTGTTACTTAATCACCCTCTCGGGGGCGTGCAGGATGGTAGCAGCACTGTCGACAGTGAAGGCCTCAGTATCATTGATGGGGTTGGGCTGGGGTCAAACCTACGGAGTAACAGTGCAGTGGTCTGACTTTCATAATGACAATGATGGGCCTGGCCTTGAGAGGCAAGGCACAGGGAGATAATGTCAGTCAGTGAGAGGGAGTTACTCCACAACTCAAACAGGCAGTCGAGAACAAAATAAGGGTGTGGGTGGACGCACCTGATGAGGGGGGCCCTTACTCCTGACATCCTCCACCCTGCCACTGTTCTGACTCTTCCACCACCTATGTCTACACTATGCTGCATACCTCTGTGCCTGGAGACAGATGTCCACATGTGGACCACCAAGCAGGATGCATGCCTGAGGGTTTTTTACCTATGCAGTTGTGGTAGGGGATACTCACTCTGCACTTGGGGCATTGTCCCACTGTGACACCATGGTGTGTCACGGTCTATACAGTCTACTGGTGTTCACCCACTTGCTGCTGGAATAATGCCCTGTGTCTGTCTATTGTGCCATGGTGTGCCTACCCCCATGCAGTGTTGTGTCCCTGTGTCACCAACCAGGGACCACAGAGCATCGTAGTATTGCACACAGCCTGGTTCTGAATCCCTCAGTGTTGGCCAGGTCTGTACTGCCATACTGTTGGGCCTGTGTATCCATGTCGGTCTTCAGGAGGAAGGTATGGGCCACTGCGGTACTGATACACCACTGTGTCCTGCTTTGTGCATCTTACAGCTCCCATGGTACTCCACCGGCAGCAGTGCTCACCCTGGTGCCATAAGCACTGTGTGTCATGCCTTTGCAGCTCAACAGAGCCTGGTATATATGGCATGGGGTCAGCCATGAGAAGGTGCATTTGTGGACTGTGCATGTAGTTTACCATAGCTCAGTGGCTATCATCTTTTCTCTGTCTATCCTTTGGAATGTCATGCAGAAAACTCTCAGGCTGTCCTACCTCCCAGGGCCTCACTTTTTCAGGAGGCTGCTCGCTCTCAAACTGAAAGCCCTGTGTGTATACCACAAACAACCACCTACTCTAACTGCTGTGGCTCCCCAAACTCTTGGCACTTACATGTATTCCCTAGCACTTCTCTTCTTCCTTCGACCTTGGGTTTATTCTGCCAACTCCCACCTGTTTGTTTAACTACATCTATTTCCTCGCCACTCACCAATCCTTTCCTTTGTTTTTCCCCCGCCCATAAACCTCCGGTTGTTGTTTCCTCACTTACCCTACCTGGTATCCCTCATTTTATTGTAACGCTGTGACCTTTGTCTGAATAATCCCATGTCATGAGGGAATCCTTTATGTCTACAGTCAATTATCAACCTGGATAGTATTCACCATATGTACTCCCCAGCCCTGATCTTATCTGTTTCTCTGTAACCGTCTTTTATTTGCGCATTGTGTGTACACTGCTTATCTGGTAATTTTTCTGTAGTTGTATATGTCCTAATTGTCCAGGACCATCTTGCAAATGAGCTTGCTCAAGGATGATTTTGCCTGGTTGAATAAAGTTTGATTGCTTGATTGATATGATTGACATTGCTTTGCTGAGTTGGCGGTGTCTCGCAACACAGTGATGACCAGAGTATGATGAATCCACTGTTCACGGGCAGGGCCATGCATACAGTCAGACCCACCTGGGTCTGCAGGCCACTGTTCTGTACTGGTTCTGTATGAGTGGTGGCCCTTACCTATTGCAGTAACAACAGCTTCAGGATGGGCAGGGCATCTCCAGGAAGGTCTGCATCCCACACAAGTGCTGTGACACCAAGGGAGTGTATACAGTGCCCTCCTGCACATAACACCACGGACTCATGTGGTATTCTAGCTGCTGCACAGTGCAGTATACTGGTTCCATCCATGTACTGCTGCGCTGTGTGTAACACGTGTATGGCTGGCCCAGACCTTGCAGCCCAAAAAGGCAGTTCATAGCTATCTGTTATCCTGAAAACCTGTCTTGGGCTGTCTGCTGCATGGTTTTTAGTTCAGTTTTGTTTGTTAAACATGACTGCAGCTGACCTGCCGAAAGGTGGGGGGGCCCTCGATCAAGAACCTGCTAGAGACCAACAACAAGACGCCCCCTACAATGCTAAACCACAATGGTGAAATCATCCTTAAGGACAATATAATTGGCAGCATTTTTAATAGGGCATTCATGAACTACAGCGCAGTCTTCCCCCCTCAGGAGGCCATTGATTCCAACCTGGATAACCCATAGAACACTTACCCACCTGTTCAAACACTATGCACTGCCCCAACTTCTACTTTAGGCGGGTGACTACTAAGGAAACTGTAATGCGTGTTAACGAGGTCCTGAGCACAACAAAATGGGGGTGATGGGACTGATATGAAGCTAATCTCCATTGCACTCACAGATGTTATCAAACCCATCAACAAGTTTTCAACCTGTCACTCCATGTCTCAATTCCCATCATGGTGGAAACTGCACTGGTCACCCTGTGCTAAAGGAGGTGACCAATCACTTATCTCCAATTACAGGCCCATTTCAATCTTGTCCCCACTCTCTAAAGCTTTGGAAAAAATCATTGTCAACCAACTCACAGACCACCTACATAAATGCAACCTTCAATGCCCCCAACAGCATGGCGTTCGTAGGATGCACAGCACTAACATGGCCCTAAGTGAATTCACTGACTTCATCCATGCGGCACTCGACCAGGTTTATCTGGTTGGGGCAATCTTTATTGACCTAACCAAGGCATTCAACTTGGTGGATCACCAGATACTGTTCCACAAATTAAGTACCCTAGCGAGGTCAACCTTAACTTTTTTGCACTAGCCAGCAGAGCGAGTTGATTCGAAATTACTAGCCCATGAAGGTTGCACTAGCCCTTAATTATAATGGTAAATTTTGATCACTTATACAGGAAACAATGCAAGCCAAGAAATACTCTGATTATTGCACATTTATCCTGCTCCCAGAATTGCTTCTAACTCCCCAGCAGAAAAAAAAAATTGCAACGCCATCACACACACAGTGAGCCCCCCCAACTGTGTCATACCATGGCCTCCTCTCTTCCTCTTTCTGCTCCCCCATACCTCTCAACTGTCACACATTATGAGGTATGTCACTCATTTTATCCTCAGAAACCCTCTGTCCCACATTGAGAAGGTGACATTCCACACTGACCACTGAAACTTTTAAGCAGAAATATATAATAATATAAGATGCTTGGGTGTCAGTAAACATTATTAACATTAGTGCACTAATTTCCACAGTATTCTGAGCTTGCAGTGTCATGTTTGATGATGTGTCACAGTGATTGTCCTCTTGTCACACATCTTGTCACACATTTGGGTGATAAAGGTTGAGAGTGTGCCACCCCATCCAGAGGACATCACAACAGCAAATGTTCAATCAAGCAGTCCTAGCTCTGCACACAATAGTTGACATCATCATATAACTCACCACACTGTCACACCACCCACAGGGCAACAAACAGAGTCAGACAGAGAGAGACACTCTCAGCCCCACCCTGTAGTCAACTGGAGACCTGCACTTGTGGAAGTTTTGTACAGTCTTAAGTGAGCCAGAGTACATCTAAGATTTCTTTGGGGTGGGGCTACACAGACCGAAGGAACTTGGGGAAATAGAAAACTATGACATTTTATTTTTTAAAAGCATTGATTTTAATATGCTCTGCCCCAAACAATAACAGATTTTTCTTTAACATTGTCCTTTCATCAGTCATGGGAAACAGTACACAGGCATAATGCTATACTATCTCTATTTCATATAGGATGATCTATGTACTCCAGGAATGTCTATTTTAAGCTTTCAAATTACAGTATGTATTATATTAATGTTTATTTTGTACCATACATGAGCCAAAGCTTTGTTTTTAGGATGAAAGGACATGCTGGGTGGGATAAGGGTGGGACTGTATGGATGGTGATGGCTGGCATGGTCCATTTAGAAGAGCTGGGGACCCCCTACACTTGCCAGTAGTGGCAGCTATGGATGGTCACTTCAGAGTCTGGTCTGCAGTGGTGTCCAGAGACAGAGTTAAGAGAATTTGGAGGGGACAGGAAGTTATGGTAAGGCTGGGATAAAACCCACCACCTGCAGGGCCGACCCTGTATACCTCCTTACATTTTGTCACTGAAATGATGGATACAGACACTCAAAATGTAGGGAAATGAAGGGCACTGGTCTTAATAATGTGGGACAAATTGTTAGACAGAGACACATTCAGAAAACTGGAAGCTAGTGACTTAACAGCACTCTACCCTTGATCACACCCTGGACACTAGCTGAAAGTCCTAACAGTAGAGTGATAATGACTCGCAGTGAGTCTTTTGTGAGATCCCCCTCTTGAACTGCCAGATAACTGCAGATCTTAATGAGGTGTTAATCATACCAGGCCATCTGCAGAACTGAGAGAGATTAGAAGGAGGACTAATGCATGCTAAAGTAAGGACATTTTTAACTTCATGGTACAGCCAAAGAAAAGCCTGCATAGTGATTTTGCAGTCACTGCAAATCACCCTCAAAACTGAATAATGCCATGATAGTGACATCATTCATGAGAAGGGTCCCAAAACCCCCATGTTGAAAATGTGGTACAAAATTCAAAAAATGACTGTTTTACGGTGCGTTTGCAGTTCCTACAGGCTCGTAAGTTCGCAAATTTTCAATATTTTCACTCCAGATTTTCAACATTGCCATTTTACCACACCTCCTTATGAGCAGTACAGCTGTCATTTTTCACATCCTGCCCAAAACGTGTTTCCGCCCATGTAGCACACAATGGCGCAGTCGGTGTGTGAACTCAATGTATGGGACACATTAACAAAGCCACAGTGACACTGTTCATGAGCAGAGGTCTTAAAATGGCTGTGTTGAAAATTTGGTGAAAAAATTCCTAAAAATAACTGTTTTACGAGCGTGCATTGCGCAGTTCCTACGCACGCTAGTAAGTTTGTAAATTTTCAATATTTTCACTACAGCTTTTCAACATTGCCATTTTACCACACCTCCTTATGAGCAGTACAGCTGTCATTTTCACATCCTGCCCAAAACGTGTTTCCGCCCATGTAGCGCACAATGGCGCAGTCGGTGTGCGAAATCAATGTATGGGACACATTAAGAAAATCACAGTGATGCTGTTTATGAGCAGTGGTCTTAAAATGGCTATGTTGAAAATTTGGTGAAAAAATTCCTAAAAATGACTGTTTTACAAGCGTGCGTTGCGCAGTTCCTACGCACTCTCGTAAGTTAGCGAATTTTCAATATTTGCACTCCAATGACTTCCAAATACCTAAACAGCACATAGAAGCAAGCAACATTCGGCATTGACAAATGCTTGTACTTCTTTGTCACTGATTTTTTAAGCCATGTCCAAGTGCCAAATACCACTGCAAATACCTGCAAGTGAACGTTCGGCATTGACAAATGCTTGTTTGTTATTGTTACTACCTCCCACCATTGTGTATTCTTCCCCTGGGTTCTTGTTTCCCAGGTGCATTATTTTGCACTTCTTTGCATTGAATCCTAGCTGCCATACTTCTGACCATTCCTCCAAACTTGCCAAGCCCCTTTTCATCCTTTCCACGCCTCCTTGTGTATCAACCCTGTTGCAGATCTTTGTGTCACCTGCAAAAAGGCATACTTTTCCTTCCAGTCCCTCTGCAGTGTCACTGATGAAGACATTAAAAAGGACTGGACCCAACACTGAACCCTGCGGTACCCCACTAGTAACCCCTCTTTCTTCAGAGTGGACTCCATTTACAATTACCTTCTGTGTCCTGTTGTGCAGCCAATGTTTTACCCAGGTTACCACCCCAGGACTACTCCCAGGCTAGTTAATTTGACTATTAATCTTTTGTGTGGGACTGTGTCAAATGCCTTGCTAAAGTCTAGGTAGGCCATGTCCACAGCCCCTCCCTGGTCTATGACTTTGGTCACCCAGTCAAAGAAATCTATTAGATTCATCTGACATGACCTTCCCGGCTGTGAACCCATGCTGCCTTGGGTCCTGTGCTCCACTGGCCTCTAGGTACTCAACTATTCTTTCCTTCAGAGTGACTCCATCCTTTCCCTACCACAGAGGTCAGACTGACAGGTCTGTAGTTTCCTGCCTCTGTCTTGGTCCCACTTTGTGAAGGGGAATCACATCCACGTTCCTCCAGTCCTCGGGTACCATACCATCCTCCCATGATTTATTAAAAGAGTAGCTAGAAGTTTCACTAGCTCCTCCCTTAATTCTTTTAGAATTCTGGGGTGAATTCCATCAGGACCCATTGCTTTGTCCACCTTCAGTTTTAGGAGTTCTTGCAGAACCCTTTCTTCTGTGAAAGGACTGGGATCTACCCTCCTATCAAGAGTGCTTCTGTTAATTGGATTAATTGGATTAGGCACTTCCCCCTCCTCTTTTGTGAATACTGAGCAGAAATATTCGTTCAGTATCCCTGCTTTTTCACTGTCCCCCTCTACCCACCCACCGTTCATTCTATTCAGCCTCACTATCCCTCCTTTTGTCTTTCTACACTCCCTGATGTACCTATAAAAGGTTTTATCCCCCTTCTTAACTGAGTTGGCTATCTTTTCCTCAGTTTGGGCCTTTGCTATTCTGACTTCCCTCCCTGCTTCCTTCTGCCTTAACTGGTACAGCTCTCTGTCCTGCTCCTTCTGTATTTCCTTATACTTCCTCTGGTTTAAAAATAATCCACTAGTGCTCAACTGAAAAAAAAACAAAGGTGACACTCTTTGCAGGGCACCAAAAAAGGAAAGAAGCACTCCCCTTCACGATAACAAACAGCTCTGGCACTGCTCTAGAGCAGGTGAACTCTTTCAGATATTTAGGGATTACAGTTGATGAGTCTTTATCATTCGAGGAGCACATTAGCAATATTACCTCTGCTGCTAACAGGAAACTAGGGACCCTTTATAGGCTCTGGTTCTGCCTCACACCAGAGGCCAAGCTAGTGGCTGTCAGTGGTACAATCCTCCCAGTTCTCGACTACGGTAATGTGGTTTATGGAGTGTCTTCGGAAAACACGCTACACCGAGTCCAGTCAACTCTTAGTAAATCATGTAGGTTTGTGCTCGATACCGATCATCTCTCTCACACATGCAGTCTTTACTTTAGGACCAAATGGCTTCCTTTCTGTGACTGAATCAAACTCCAGACCTGCGTGCTAGGGAAGAAGGCTCTACTAGGTCTTGCACCTCCCTCAATACAGGCTCTATTTCAGCCTGCCCCCTCCTTGCATACCACCAGAAGAGTAACAAAGCATACCCTGTTGGTGCCATTCTGGAAAACAACCCTGGGCAGCTAAGCATTTGCAGTTGGGACCCCTGCCTGGCTATATGAACTTTCTTATGCCATCACAAGTCTTGCACGCCTTGGCCATTTCAAAGCAGCACTCCGGAAATCCCTCACCCCTGCAGAACGCTGCAACTGCCAAACTTGACCATCACCTAATTTCCTCACAACTCCTGACATTACTTGTCCCAAGCCTCCGCAGCCCAACACTGCCTGCCCTGGGTAGCGCTGACTGTTATAGTGCCGCCTCCCACAGTAACCCTCCCCTATAGATTCTCTTCCCTTCTACTACCTCCTCTTCCTCTCTTTCCCTTTCAACTACCACCTTTCATACCCTTCCACCTTCCCCAATTTGAGTTTACCATGACCGCATATACCTACCTACGCTTTCCTGTAAGGTCAATCAAGTGCTGTCACCCAGGGGTTTACTCACATAATGTCAAGAGTGTATCTGACATACCTGTGGGTGTTCTGTATTAACCTGTTTGCCTATTGTCAGCTATGAACATATTTACATATTGTACTACCTGAAGTTTACCAGGCAGTGCTTGTTAGCTGCAACTGTTTCCCCTCCATTCTAGCAATTGTAGCTAGTTTTGTACCCGACACCTATTTCTGATGAGGAACCTTTGTAAATGAGCTATTAGCTCAAAGGAGTTTATTTCGGATTGTTGCTAAATAAATAAACAAAACAGTAAAAAAAAACAACAAAAACCCAAACACAATACACATACAATTATTAAATATACAGACTAGCAAATGGGGAGAGGGGTGCAGCACCAGATACGTCGAATGGGAAGAACACCACTTCCCCCTCAGCTAGTGGTTAAACAGGAGTTCAGCATGTTTGTAGTTCATTTGCATCACCACGTAAGGAAAAAGGTCCGGCTCCCCATACGATGCACAGGGGAAACGCCAGACCTCGCCCAACAACTAACACACTGAAATCTGGCCAATGGAAAAATCATGCTTTCAGACCACATGCTAATGCAGTGCCTTGTTTTTGTTTTTTTACAACATGTACACAAATTTATTTATTTTTTATTTTAGTCTTTGGTAACCAGGTAAGGCCCACTAGGCACAAGTGCCTGTTTTTAGGGGCGACCTGGGAGCACTGGGCGGTTAAGTGACTTGCTTAGAGTCACACAGTATGCAAATGGAGGTTGTGAGAATCAAACTCAGGTCTGGTCTGCTGGATGTATCAAGCTTGTACACACCTCGTTCCTCTAAGCTCTAGGCTATACTGCCAGCCCAATGCTCGCAGTCTGGGACACAAGATCCCAGACCTGCAGGCAATAATGGCAGAGGCTAAACTGGACATAGTATCAATTAGCGAGACATGGTTTTCCAGTAACTACACTTGGGAGACTTCAGTAATAATATAATAATAATAATATCTTCATTTTTATGGTGCCTTTCAAAATACCAAGGCGCCTAACAGAGTTTAAAATCAAACATCAAACATCTCAGCATCATAAATAATATAAAAACAATTAATACAGTTACAATGTCATTCACCAAATGCTTGGTACCATAAATATGTTTTTAAAGCTTGTTTGAATCCTCCACGGTTGTGCAGCCCCATAACTGACGAGGTAGAGAGTTCAACTTCTGCTCAGTATTTACTGAAGAGAAGGTAGGGCAGGGCCCACAGCTCAGCACCAAGGACACGGGGAGGGAGATGTGTACTAGTCCCTTCACAAAGGAAGGGTCCTACAAGAGCTCGATAAGCTCAGGGTGGACAAGGCAATGGGACCTGATGGCATACATCCAAGGGTACTAAAGGAGCTAAGGGTGGAACTAGCAGAGCCATTATCAGAACTGTTTAGTGAGTCTCTGAGCACAGGAGAGGTCACAGAAGACTGGAGAAGGGCTCATGTGATCCTGCTCCACAAGAGTGGCAGCAAGGAGGAGGCAGGGAACTACAGACCAGTCAGTCTTATCTCAGTAGTGGGCAAGATTATAGAGGCACTCCTTAAGGAAAGGATAGTGCAACACCTGGAATCCATAGGGCACAGGATCCAAGACAGCATGGGTTTACAACAGGAAGGTCCTGTCAAACTAATATCATAGATTTCTTTAACTGGGTAACCAGGTGGTGGACCAAGGGGAGCAGTTGATATCGCCTACCTTGACTTCAGCAAAGCTTTCGATACTGTTCCACATAAGAGATTGATTAATAAGCTGGTTAGGCTCGGGGTGGGTCAGAAGTTGGTCAACTGGGTGGCAAACTGGTTGATGGGCAGAAAACAGAGAGTGGTGGTAAACAGTATACAGTCAGAAGAGATGCAAGTCACAAGTAGGGTACCTTAGGGATCAGTCCTGGGGCCAGTCCTCTTCAATATCTTCATCAGTGACACTGTAGATGGACTGGAGGGTAAGGTTTGTCTGTTTGCAGATGACACCAAGATTTGCAACAGAGCAGATGATCCAGATGGGGTGGGCAGAATGAGAAAAGATCTGGATAAGCTGGCAAAATGGTCAGAAGAGTGGCAACTGGGGTTTAACGCAAAGAAGTGCAAGAGCATGTACGCAGGGAAGAGAAACCCTGAAGCAACCTATAGGCTGGGAGGGGAGTTGCTGGCAGCCACAAGGGAAAAAAGAGACTTGGGCATCATCATCACAGATGACCTGAAATCATCCAAGCAGACCACTAAAGCAGTGGGTAAGGCTAGGGAGATGTTGGGGTGTATTAGTAGGGGTATCACAAGTCGGAAGAGGGAGGTAATAATCCCTCTTTACAAGACACTGGTTAGACCCAATCTGGAGTACTGCGTGCAGTACTGGAGGCCACACCTTCACAAGGACATTAACCAAATTGAGGCAGTCTAGAGAAGGGCAACCAAAATGGTGCAGGGACTGCATTAGAAAACATATGAGGACAGATTAATGGAGCTCAATATGTATGCCATAGAGCAAAAGAGGGACCATAAGGGCATTAACAAGGTGAAAGAGTCTAACATGTTTCAATATAATAAAAATAGCAGGACAAGAGGACAAGCCATGAGATTAGAGGGAGGCTGATTAAGGGGTAACATGAGGAAGTTCTTTTTCACAGAAAGGGTGGTGGATGCATGGAGTAGCCTACCTCAGAAAGTGGTGGATATAAATACAGTGCAGGGCTTCAAACAGGCATGTGATAGGCATAAAGGAGCAATACAGATGAGTATGAATAGATAGGCCATTGACAGAGCAAAGGCTGATGGCACATTCATAAGGTAGAAAAAGAAATGGGCAGACTGGATGGGCCTTACGGTCCTTATCTGCCATCAACTCTATGTTTCTATAAGCCAAAAAATATCATAACACATGGCTACACTAATACAAAAGTTAAAACTACTCTGTCATAAACAAGTCTATTAATGTAAGCATTCAAAATAATAACAGTAATAAATAATAATAATTGTATTTATATGGTGCCTTTCCATTGCCAAGGCACCTAACAATTTAAAAACAATTAATATAAAATCCAATAACAAGACAATACAACTGAGAATCATAAACAATCAGTAATAAATACTTCAATTATCCAAAAAAGCTTTTTGCCACAGAAAGGTTTTTAAGTCCTTCTTAAATTCCTCCACAGCCGTGCACTCCCATAACCGACGGGGTAGAGAATTCCAAAGGGTGGGAGCTGCATAGGCAAAAGCTCTTGAACCAGATGACTTCAAATTCACCCTTGGAATTTCTAACAACCCCTCGTCGGCCGAGCAGAGTGATCGACCAGGAGAGTAAGGTACCAGAAGCTCTTTCAGATATCAAATGTACATTATTTGTTCACCTTTGAAACCAAAACTGCATTACTACTCACAGTCTCATAATTTATAATGGTGGGTGTGCAGGGTGTGTGTGCGGTGCCCTGAAACTCTGCCCATTCCACAGCCTGTGGCACCCTGGCTTAGGGCCACTGCTGCCAATGCTGCAGTTCGATCATCTGGCATGACTGCCTATGTTGGTTGTCCCTTGCTGCTTTGTCCTCTGTGTAGCAGCATGGCATGCTCATTGTATGTGCAGTCCTCCACTGTGGGTCCACAATTCCGTCTCTGGTATGCCATGCCCATTCTACTGTGGCTGCTTGACTCCCTCCACCTATGTGTGGTATGGCAGCTCTTTAGCACATAATGCCACTCCTGTGTCCCTTGTCCTGTGTGCCCCTGTGACTGAGTTCTGTGTCTTGCTTTCCATAGGTGCCTGGCAAGCAGAAGATCGCCATCGAAACATAGTGGACAGAGAGAGCCATGATGATCTGCCTCAGCAACAATGCTGCTTCTTCTGGCTGCTAGTGAGGTTGGTGGAGGAGAACACCACAGCCATCCAGGACCTTGCAGTGGCACTACAGCAGCCACAACATCCGCCGCACCCACCACCACCAATGATGGAACACCTGTGATGTGGAGTTGGAACTAAGGACAAGCAGGTGTCTCCATTGCATCTCCCCCATTTATAGGCTGTTACCCCTGTTTTGTTTTCCCAACCCCTTCGTACTTCCTGTTGCTGCCTTTATTTGTTTTGTACTACCTATTTCCGGTTTGGATCATTAAAGGTTATTTTTGATACATGTCCTGCTATGTCGTGTGTCATTGGTGCCCCTCTTAGACCCACAATCACCCCCAGTGTTCAGCTCTGTACCCACTGTGCTAGTCATGGCTATGCCACTGCAAGGCCCCTTAGGCTCAGTGCTATCCTAAGTGCTCTATCAGAGCTGCGCTGCTGCACTGCACTGCACCTGCACTTGTTTTTGCATGGCACACAGTCTGCCCTATAATCATAGGGTTTAGAAGGTGCAGCACATGACTACGCTTGTGCACACGCCTCTGACTGTTGGACCCCAGGACTCCTGTGTTTTAAAATTGAAATGTTGAAGACTCTCTCTTTTTATTCTTTTATTCTACCAATATACAGTTCTAATAAATTTGCTTTGAGTAAAGACGTGCATGTCTTCCATTGTTGTACTTGTATCCATTATGTGTAATGAGCTGCTAGTTTCTGGGACACAAGTTCAAACAGTCAGGTTTTGCTGTGCACAAGGAGGCGGACAGATGCGCTCGCCATATGGGTTGCCAACTCAATAAAATTACAACATGCACATTCAAAAAGAGGTCTAAGTGCTACTCAGCTTACAAGGAAGGCGCTTAAGACTAAAAGATAAAGTGTTAACTGCCAAAATATTTTATTAAGTAGTTCACCAATTTGCGATTTATTTTCACCAAGAGATGCAACAATAACCTACACATTTCTTCGGCTTGTACCGCATTATAGGGCGTGGTGCAGAATTCAACAAACCTCCTTTTTATTTGCAACAGGGATGTGTGACATCACCCTCTGTCACACACCAATAAATTATACAATATGTTTCCTGGGACTACTGGTAAAGAGCCCATGTATAATCTTGTGGGCATTATTCTGATATTATTTTAAATTGCTGTCATAAAAGCTAGCCAAAATGCCAGCCAAAGGGGGCAATCATTCCTACAGCTGCACACCCACTGACCCTCCACACTCTCCTCTCACTGCTGGTCCCCATTTCCAGGCTCCCTCCATCTATCCAGTGTATTCTTTCTAGGGGACCTACTAACCACCATCACCAGAGAACAGAGTGGCTTCCAAGGTCAAGAGAAATGACCAGGTGGTGGGAGCAGAGAGCTGAGAAATGGCCCTGTGGCAGGAGTGGAGAGCTGAGAAATGGCTGGGTGGTGGGAGCAGAGGGTTGAGAAATGGACAGATGGTAGGAGTAGGGGCTGAAAAATGGCCAGGTGGCTGGAAGTTTATTTATTTGCTTTTGTTTACGGGTGAGTGCACTAAACAACCAAGCGCCTATTTTCAGGTGTGACCGGGAGGTTAGAATAGCACAAAACATGAACATCAGGCATATACAGGGTTGAGGAGGATTAACTCCGACGGGGTATGGGTTTACTGAGCATTAAACCCACGCCTGGGGGTTGGAATCACGGCGAAGCTGGTGAGTTCAACCACAGCGTGATTAATGCTCAGTAATCCTGATACCCTGGAGTGGATTAATCCTTTTGTAACATGGGCAATGTTTTGTTAGAGTTTTGCCTAAAGAAACAGTGAAATAAAGCCATGTGACTATTCAACTGTGGGTATATCAGACATTAATCCACGGTCAGGTGACCTGTTTGGACGAATCAGAAGACAGTATTTTAGGAACCAATGTTACAACATACATTAGATTCAGGCACAATATGTAACCTAAGAATAAGGTACAAAGATTAAGGCACATGTGTAACTTACGAATAACGTACATATAGATTACAATTAGATTGAGCATATTGATAGAGTCAGCAATGAGGTACATAGATAACTACATTAGGTGGCAAGTGGCAGAGTACAGGAATAGGCAACTGGAGTATCCTGGTGACCCGAAAGAATACCAAGGTACAAAGCAGCAGGACCAGTCAGATCAGGGTACAAAGAGCATCAGGTAGATTAACAGGGAACAACATCAGGACCAGTCAATTCAGGGTAATAGAGCACCAGTCATGGTATGTCAGATGACACGGGCTAGACCAGCTGGGCAAAGTGCAGACTATAGCCACGTACTAGATGCCCAGTGGTAGATACCAAGTGACAGCAGCTCAGGTACAGAGACAAGTTGAGGTCGATTTTAGGAAGCCCCATAGGGAGGCTTTGAAGCAGGAATGTGATGGGGAGGTGCGAGTGCAGGCTGGCAAGGAGTTCCACAGCTTCAGTGCAAAAGCAGGGAAGGCCTGGTCCCCCATTTGGGTGCGGGTTTTTGGAACCAGGAGGACCTGTGAGTCCCTGGATCATAGGTGGTAGGGGGGAGCTGCAGGAGCAAGGGACAGGGCAAGTGCAGAAGGGGTGGCAGTTCGGATGACATCGTCTATAAAGATGCCAAGGACGAAGCTGCAGTGGTACTCCAGTGGAAGCCACTCCAGCTGGGAGTATGGGTCACATCAATGTGTGAGGCAGGGAGCAGAGAGAGCAAAGCGGCATACATTGTTGTACGCTGTGTCCCATTTAGACAGACTGGTTTTAGGGACATGGACAAAGGATACAAGGCCATAGCAGAGTGTGGGTAGGAGGACCCCCCTGGCAAGGGACAGTCGAGCCTCTGGGGTGAGGCATGATTTAGTTCTGTAGGCCAGGCCCAGCTTGCAGTTTGTAGCTTTGCAGGTGTTGCGGTTGTGCAGAGTGAGATCCAACTGCGGGTCAAGCGTTACCTCCAGGTACTTGACTGCTTCTGCAACAAGCAGGGGGGACCCATCGGCTCCTAAGATTTTTAGAGGAGCAGGGCAGGCTTTTAACTTGACCGAGGAGCCAAAGAGCATGATCTGAGTCTTCTTGAGGTTAATGGAAAGCTTTTGGTCCTCGAGCCAGGATTGGACACGGCTAAAGTCAGAGTTTAACCAGGTGTTTATGGACTTGGGGTCCCGAGCTTGCCAGGATGATGAAGTCATCCGTGTACGCGGTAGAGTGCCCAAAGGCTGTGGTTGAGGGTAACTCATTTATAAAGAGGGAAAACAAGATGGGTCCAAAGACGGAGGAGCCCTGGTGGACACCACAGGTCACTGGAGCTGGGTCAGAGAGGGTCTTGTTAAAGCTGGTATACTGCTGTCTTCCTGAGAGATAGTCTGTGAACCAGGCAAGGGTGGGGGCCAAGGTCAGAGAGTGAATCACAGGAATGAGTGGTTGAACCAGTCAAAGGCTTTGGAGAGATCTATGAAGATGGCGCCAGTCAGTTTGCCTTTATCGGGGTGGACCGATTAGAGGTAACCACCGTAAGGGCAGTGTAAGTGTTGTGCCCTTTTCTGAACCTGTGTTGAACTGGAGAGAGGAGCCCATAGCTCTGAAGGTAGTAGGTGAGCTGGAAGGCAACCAGTTTTTTGAGTAACTTGCTGATTATAGACAGGATCGCAATAGGGCGATAATTGTTAAGATTTTTTTGGTCCCCTTGTTGAGGACAGGGATGACCTTGGTCACCTCCCAAACATCTGGGATGGTGCAAGAGATTAGGGAGGCATTAAAGATGTGAAAGATAGGCCAGGCGAGGTGGGATGCCCCCAAGCAGAGTAGTTTGGGTTCAACACCGTCGTGCCCAGCTCCCGTGTGAGGAGAGAGACCCACGAGGAGCCTCTGGGTCTCCTGGACAGTGAATGCTTTTAGATAGAAGGAAGGGCGGCTGGAGGTCGCACTGAGGGAGGGACCAGTGTCCATGGGGACAGGGGGTTGGGAGGGAGGAGCAGAGGGTTGGGAGGACATGACAGCCAGGTCAGAGAACTGGTGGTTGAAAGCATTGGCGATAGCAAGGGAGCTATTGCAACTCGTCACTTCAATGAGCAGGTCAGAGACCTGGGTTCTGGCAGACCCACCATCCAAGTTTTTAATGTTTTGCCAGAAGCTCTTCGGGTTTTGGGCTGTGGATAGCAGGGCAGACTGGCAGAAATCACTCTTGGCAGAGTGGATGGCTCTTTTACAAGAGTTTCTCAACTGACGAAAGTCGAGGAAGTTGGCATGGGAGTTGGAGGACTTGAATCTTGCCCAACATTTGTCTCTTTGTTTCATGATTGATAGTAGGCCCCCATGGTGCTACTTAGTGACAGCACCCCTTACACTTCTTTTGGTGAGTGGGGCATGTTTATTTTGCAGGGGCACAAAGACAGTGAGGAAGTTGTCGAGGGCCACTGAGGATCACTCGAGGCAGTGACCTGGGGCCAGTCTGCTAGACATAGGTCAGCAAGGTAGTTTTCAATGTCAAAATTGGAATAGTCCGCATCTGGATCACTTTGCTAGTTATTTTAGGAGAGGAGAGGCCCCATATGCAATAGGTAGGAAAGGATTCCAAGATGGCATCGGGAGGATTCCTGAGGCGACTATATTGTTGGGTCTATTACTCGGTACCCAGTCGATGAGGGCTCCTTCACACCACGAGAGGAAAGCCTCGTAGGCTCAGCAATGAGCTGGCTGAGGTGGGACCAGACAGCAGAGTCTCATAAGGCTTGGCATTGCCCCTAGCCAGTTCAGGTTGAGGTGCCAGAACAAGCAACTCATTTGAGCCTACTTTGTCCCTGAGACAGTCAAGTAGGGAGGAGGCCAAGTGTTCCTCCCTTTGGAGGGTTACAAGCACAGACCAGGTGAGCCTTTTTGGTGTTACCTAGGAGAAGGAGGGCATGCAAAAACTCACAGGCAGAGGGTGTGGGGGGTGTCTGATGACAGACACATTTAAGTGCCCCTTGTGGTAGAGAAACACACCTCCTCCATGCTTGTTTCCCTCTCTGTCTCGCCTAAGTGGGTTGTAACCTGGGAGGGCACACATCGAGTCTGCGATGTGTGGCCAGGATTCTGTAATCCCCAGTATATCAGGATTGTAGAGATCCACCCAGGCAGTTAGGTCAGCAAGGCTGGGTAAGAGACTGTGCACATTCATGTGTACAATTTTTATGCCTTTGGTAGATTGCCAGGCCGTGGGGGACAAGAGAGAGGGTGGGGTGGCCAGGTAACCGGGGTGTGGGTACAGCCCCCAACTGGGCTGGGGAGGGACAAGCATCCACTCTGGGGCAGCATCCAGAAGGCCAACAGCAGCAGTAAGCCAGCCCTGGGGTGCTAAACTAGTTTTGTGTGGCAGAAGATTAACTGACAGTGCTAGGCCTAGTCTAGTGCAAAAATGACAGGGTTATCCACATAAATAAGACAGAGTAGTTAAATAGCCCTGGGGAGCTAGACAAGCTATATAATACTGTGGACTAGTTAGCTATCACAAGACAGTTCAATGCTGGTGTTAGCCTTAAACAACAAGGGCTACAACGGTGGTCATTCACAAATGTAACAGCGAGGATAACAAGTCCTAACAGCACAGGTAGGTCATTAACACAAAGTGAATCGGAGGGCTAGGCTATGGAATGTCATCAGGCCAGTAGATTAAGCAGATTACAGCCTCTCCCAGTCATGTATAAGAATTAAGAATTTGTATCGTAGCTGCACAAAGAGGGAAGGTAGGCTACAATATTACTGGGGTACCAGACTGTAAGAGAAAATTAGCGTACAGGGTTCAGCAGAAAAAAAGTCCCATAGGCTGCACGAGATTGTTGGTGTCACAGTCCCTAGTGTAGGCAACTAGGAAAGAACTTGGTGAGCTAGTGGATGGGATGAACGAGCATTTAAGGGAAGACAGAAAGGGGTGGGTGGGTGGGAAAATGCTCCCATAAGTCTTCTGGAGGTTCCTTGCGCTGGGAAGGTCCACCCAGCTCAAGCTTCATGCTGGTGCCTCAACCCCAACAGAAAGTTCATGGCGGGGGGGGGCCGCAGCAGTAGGTCTCCCTCACCTCCCCAGGCTGCAGGTCGAAAGAAGAGTGGCACTATGGGGCTCGAGTTGGCCTGAAGAACTGAGCCAGACCGAGCATCACAGCAGGAAGGGCCAAGGCATCTGCTGCAAGATTCAAACTTACGCTGAGCGAACAAAGCCCCTGCAGCAACAGTTCTCCCGCTCACAGCAAATGCTCACCGTAGTCCTCTGAAGGTTCCTGATCGGGCAGATCCGCCTGGCCTGCGCTTCACGCCGCGCCAACCCCAACAAAGAGTCAGAAGATTTGTGGCGGGGGCCCGTGGCAGTAGGTCTCCATCACCTCCCAGGCTGCAGATCCAAAGAAGGGTGGCACTGTGGGTCTCAAGTCAGCCTGTAGAACTGAGCCAGACCGAGCGTCACAGCAGGAAGGGGCCAATAGGCATCTACTGCAAGATTCAAACTTGGCGCCGAAGCGAACAAAGTCCCTTCAGCAAAAGTTCTCCCGTTCACAGCAAATGCCCCCTGTAAGTCCTCTGGAGGTTCTTTACATGGTGGAGGTCCACCCGGCTCAAGCTTCATGTTGGCACCTCAACCCCAACAAAAAGTCAGAAAGTTCATGGCGGGGGAACCCACAGTGAGTCTCCCTCACCTCCCAGCCTATAGGTCCAAAGAAGTTGACAACTGAAAATGGCCAGGTGGTAAGAGTGGAGAGCTGTGAAGTGACTGGGTGGTGGGGTGAAGGACTGAGAAGTGGCTGGTTGGTGGAAGTGGAGGGCTGAGAAATGGCACTGGGTGTTGCGGAGGGCTGAGAAATGGATGGAGTGGGTGGGTGGAGGGGCAGTGACTGGGTTCTCGGGCTTTGGGCTGAGTAATGGCTGGGTGGTGGGCGGACAGCTGGAAGGTGTGTGATGGAACACAGAAGCACACACAAGTAGCCACATTCCAGGAGCGGTGTTAGAATTAATATCTCTATATCCCCAGGCACTTGTGCGAGCGTGTCACCTTCTAGCAGCACATTAAATTTGTTTGTATCTTCAAGTTCTCCTCAGTTCATGTGACTTTCTCATTTTGGGATAGATGATAGAAATGTTCAAGTACCTTAAGGGAATCAACAAAGTCCAGGAGGGTAGCATCTTTCAGAAAAAGAGATGTGTAAGAACAAGGGGACACAATTAAAAGATAGAGGGTGGATGGCTCAGGGGTAATGTGAGGAAATCTTTTTTCATGGAGAGAGTGGTGGATGTGTGGAACTGCCTTCCTGGGGAGGTTGTTGGGGCTAAAACAGTGGGGGAATTCAAACATGCATGGGACAGACACAAGGCAATTGTAATGGGGGGGTGGCAGAAAGTAGGCTGTTGGTTAACTAGAATCTGCAGCTTATCCAGTAGGTAGGGAAATGGGCAGACTGGGTGGGCTAAGTGGTCCTTATCTGCCGTCAAAGTCTATGTTTCTATGATAATTGATTGAAACACCACTGCTGGGGTGCAGCTACTTGTCTGCATTTGTGTCTCCTTCATTTCAAGTCAGTACCTTCCTCGTCCTTAGCCGTGGGACCCTATGCTTCAGATGGAACACCGTACGCCATCATTAAGGTCTTAGAATACTTCAATAAAACCAAGCTAGAACTGGATATTACATATGGTACGTAGTGCCTCACAATGCACCCAGGGTGTTGATTAATCCCCAGTAACCCCACACCCTGGAGTGGGTTATTGTGCTTATAACATGGGCGCACACAAGTTTATGAAATTTTATTTAATTTTTAAGAAATATGGGAAAGTATCCTGTCTTACTTTGGTATCCTTACACTTACAATGAATAAAGTAGTCACTGCACTGATTCAGGCCACTCTCTGCAACTACTGCCCCCTCTGCACTGCCTCAATTACACTTTTACTTCTTTACTTCTTTTACTAACTAGTTTTCCAAACAAATACACACGTACCTCTCTTCCAGCACTGCCCATCACTCAGGCCTTTCTCCACAACTGATGTATATGTAACCTCCCCTGCAAATGGGGTTCCCAAAAGACTTCAGGAGCTTGCTGAATGCTCCGAGCCTGAATGGTGTTTGGCGTTCAAGCCATTTATCTGTGAGTGTTTTTACAGCCTCTGGTACTGTCTCTTTAAGAGCTGTCTGCTTGCAGACATACCAGTAATTAGTTTGTATGGGGGGACTGCGTGTTTCTCTGCTTGAGTCTCACTCGAGCAGCTGCCAATTCGCTCCGTTTCTGCAGTTGCTAGGAGTGCAAAGAGAACCTATCTGAAAGATGTAACCGTTTGCCAGAAATCATTTAGAGTAATAATGAAAATACAGTTTGTCTAACCTGCTTTTCTTTGCAATCAGAACTGTGTTTGCCTAGTTCCCCATTCTAGTTTTGAACTACTGAACTGGACCAATCAGTGTGGGTTAAGGGAGCTCTAAAATGGTGCCTGTGGACGAATCAGAACTTGGACTCATAATCTGAGCCAGCCACAAGAGGATTGTATGGGCAGTGACTCTGGGAAATGCAGTTTGGTCTTCGGCACCTTTTTGCACCAACAAGGGAGTCTATTGTGAGTGACAGCCAATCCAGCCAAGAACTGGGAGGAACTCAAAGGAAGTGCCCGGTTTTGTCTACTGGAGTTTCAGTTTAGCTCTAGCAGTGAAGAGGGAAGGATCCCTGCCTTCCTTCGGTGCGCTTTTTTAGTCGGGAAACGCGTGTAAGGCCCCAAGTTTCAGTCTGCAGCTTGTGCAAGTGCTTTTCCAGACTGAATCCGACCTGTAAAGAGAATCAAGGAGATCTGAAGAGTAGAAAACAGGCTCACCCTGTAGAAGACTGGAGAAATTGCTGAATCGCGCTCGGTCTGTTAGGAACTGAATCTGCTGTGTGTTCTCCCGGGTATCGTGCAGTAATTGCGATCAGGATAGAGATGCAGCCTGCCTGGTATAGTACTTTTCTTTTTCCATATAAATGTGTGTAGTGCTTGTGGGGACTCACGTTTCAAATCCCCTGTACAGTGAATTGAGTGCATGAAGCTGCAAGTAAACCCCAGCTTAATCCAGACTACATCCATTTGCTCTGAACTGCCGTGGGGTCCAGTCACAAGGACCTTGTCCACATGGTCTGCTCCTCCTGGCAATCCAGGACAATCTGCCTTCCATTCAGTTTCAGCACTGAATTTGTGAGTGCAAATCAGGGTAGCTCCCTGCCATCATCTAATTGCAAGTGTTCCATCTGATTACTTTTCCTTTCTTTCTCCACGAACTGAGCCTACGGCTCCGGATTACAATTTGGGTATTGTGCATGCATTTTCCATCTTCAGGGCCCCAACCAACTGCACCAAATAGGCTAGCCTCTTATTGCCTGGGTACCCAGTAACAGTGACATTAGGGACATTTGGGATTCTGAAATATGTGCACAGTACTGTGATTATTAATGCATTTAAACTAATTAACCTGATTTCCCACTGTCCTTGTTATATCCCCCGAAATAAATCAGATCTGTTTGTTTCAGCAAAGTTACACTGCCTGAGGTATTCGTCTATGTTAAAGTATTGTACTGTGGTTTTTGCACTGTATCATCTTGTTTTACAGGGAGTCCCCAGAGTCATGCTGACCGAACCAGTCCTGAGGGTAAGTGTATACTGTGAAGGTAATTCTGATATATTGTGTGGGCCACTAGTGGGAAGAAAGGGGGGTTGCAGTGTCCCAGAGGGCTGTGACCAAGTTAGTTTAACTGTTGCAAACCCTGACCTCTGGGTGGAGGCACCCGCCATCGGATCCAGGCCCCTCAACCTGTTAGTGGCAAATTAGGAAGGGGTAGTAGCCCTTGGGATAGCGCCACCTAGGGGTTACATATACTCTCCGCAGTGCTGCCCACCACCTCAATTAGTCCTGCAGCCTGCAACCCTCCCTCATGTTGCTGACCACAATACTGTCCACTGCCTGGTTCCCCAGTTCCAGCACTGTTAATGCTCTCTTTTGTACAATGAATCAGGGGGAGGGTCAGACATGTTGTAAGCCTCTTGTCGCTGTCTTTCTGCTGCAGTCGCCGTCCCTCAAGTCGCTTTCCACACTGCTGCCAGCTGGCTCACATTCTCCTGGATCTTGCAGCCCTCGCTCACATTGCTCTCGGCACTGCTGCACGCTTCACTGTTCCCCTGGTACTGCCAGCGGGTCTGTTCCCTCCTCCACGATCCATCGGAGTGGGTGGGTAGGACCTCTGCTAATCCTCATTATCCTCTCCTTCTGTCAGATCTTGGTGGTCAGCACCTGCTTCATGGTCCCCGCTGCACCACACTCCTGTCGCCCTCCCATTCTGTCACTCCAGGCACTACACAGCCCTCTGGTCCTGCTACCCACAACATGGCGGCTCTTCTTTGGCACCTCGCCATGGTGCTCTGTTCTTCCCACTCTCTCGTCCTGGTGGCCAGAGCCTGCTGCCTGTTGTGCTACACCTCACAGACCTCTAATCCCGCTTCCCCTAACCAGCCAGGAGACAAAAAACATATACAACCACAGTGTCTGTGGCGCTCTGTCTTCCCCGGTCTCTCCACCCGCTGGCCCGATCTTGCTGCCTCTCCTTTGGCACCTCACTGCCCTCTGCTCCTGCTCTCCACAACTGGCCAGGACACAAAAACACGTACAGAAATACAGTGTCCGCCGAGGCAGGTGGGGTGGAAAAGAACATACCAGTTCTGGGACTGTGCTACGGCACATCCTGGACCATTACAACTTGATACGGTCCCTTCATTGAACCAACCGTACAGCACTGAACAACCCACTACTGGTGCCCAGCCTAGTAAGAACACACTCCAGTTCACAGACTCCCAGGCGCATAAGAAGTGCCGACTACCCTATCCATATACCCAACAGCTAGGCGTGATGTGATTTCCCTTACAACCTGCTCACTCTAGCTGTTGGCATACAGAGATTAATATATGGCCATGCACACTCAGTCCACTAATCACCTTGCATGTTTTAACTTGCCCATTATAATAGACAATATTTTGCTGCTAAATGAATGTCATACTATACACAGGTCCACAGCACCATGTCCCAACAAACATACAACTTATGGTATCCATGCAAGTTGGCATTAAACCGTTAGAGACTCTGATAACCCAGAACATCACATCCTTGTAGCACACTGCTGAACCTCTAGCATGACCTTAATCCACAAGGATGGCAAGACAAATCAGTTTGTAAGCAGGTGGTGAGTTTTGATACTAGATTTCAGAATCTGGCAGCCAAATCAATATTTTTAGTGACTTCGCAGAACCCCTCTGCCCTTAACTCTCAACTAACCAACATTATAAGGGAGCAGGGTCTTAGGAAGGCACTTAGCAGGGGTAAGGGAGCAAAGGAGGGGTCAAGCAACTTTATAGCTGTGGGTTTAATGGTAAGTGGTGTGCAGAGGGTGACGAGCAGGGATGGATGTGCAAAAAGGGAGGTTAGATGCCTTTCTGGTCCATCAGCCCATAGGGGTGAGACCAGGATGTGAGGATGCCAGACAGGATGTGGGAGGTGTTGCATGTTCTAGTGCACTCGGGCATGCATGTGTAAACTCTAGGTGGTGCTATCCCTTCTGCTACTACCCCTGCCTGCTTGGCTACTAACAGGTTAAGGGCCTGAGTTCTAAACAGGTGCCTCCACCCAAAGGTCAAGGTTGGTTTGGGTTACACTAACCAGGCCACAGCCCTCTGGGACACTGTGATCCCCTTATCTCCCACCAGTGGCCCACACTGCGTACACAACAGTAACTTTCCAATACCCCTGATATGCAAACCACATACACTTGTACTCTGCACTTACCCCCAGGACTGGTTCCTTCAGCTTGACTCTGGGGACCCCCTGTAAAATAAGGGGATGCAGTACAAAAGCAACAATACAATACCTTCAGCATAAACTGACACCATAGTCAATGTAAATTGCAGAAACAAACAGATCTGTTTTATTCAAGGGGGTTTTAACAAGGATGGGGCAATCAGGTTAATTAGCTTACTCTCTATAATGATCACACTGTTATGCGTGCAGTACAGAATGCCCCCACACTGTCACACACACACTGGGTACCCAGGTAAAAAAAAGCAGATGGGCTAGCCAGGATAGCTGCCTGGGGTAGGCCAGCGTTGCAGCTGGTGGGGGCCCTGTGATAGAAACAGAACATGCAGACACACAATTTTCTAATCTGGGCGTGGAGGGCTCAGTTTGTGAAAAAAACACAAAACAATCAGATGACCCACTTTGATGTAAGAAAAGTTGCAGTGAGCTACCCTGAGAATTACTCACGGTACCCAGACTATGCACAGGAGGGCTGATGGCTGAACTTTCTGGATTGCCAGAGGAAGCAGGGCCCCACGAGTGGCTTTGGATCTGTTCGTGTTCAGGCAAGGTGTAAGAGCTGGTTCCTCATCAATGGATCTTTTCTCTGTGCAGCAGGGTAGTGAGACAAGACCCTCATGGCAGGGCCTATCTGCATCAGGCAGCACGGACTGGTCAATTCTGGCTGGAAACAGCTTCCAGCAACTAACACAAGTTCACAGCAAGAGGGAATTAGATCGTGATCCCCAATCAGCACATAGCACTTTCATATGTACAAGCCAGCAGCATGCAGCCAAACTAAATCGCACTTCTCTTTCAGTTCACAGTACATTTATATACCAAACTCTACCTGCACCAGGCCAAATGTTCCCCGGTTACAATCGCAAGTCTCTGCACACACTGGGAGCTCAGAAGTAACTGAAATTCCTGACAGGCCGATCGCATTTAGCAAAATCCTCGGTCTTCTACAGGTTAAGCCTGGTCCCAAATCAGCTGCTTGCTTTATTCTCACAGAATTCGGATTTAGTCTGAACAAAAGTCCTCTTCTCCCTCACAGGGCAGAATGCAGGCTAGCAGGGCAGAGATCAGGCCTTCCACTGTTCTCCCAAGCAAACTACACTGCAAATGGCCGCTTGAACACACTGAGGTACTGCTCCTTCAGCTTCCAACTCAAATCTGGCTTGCCAGCAGACAGCTCAGGGCTTTCACTCAGATCCAAAAGGTCTGGTTGGTCGGTTCAGATGTCAGTCACAGCAGGGTTCCTCTATAGGGGCAAAAGGTGCCAACAATCCAGAAACTACAACTCCAGAGTCTGGTACCATAAGCTCCACTTTGCCATGCTCCTTTTAAAGTCCCATATACTGATTGGTCCATTTCGCAGTTCAGGACTAAAATGGTGGAGCTAGACAGAAACAGTTAATGCTGCAAGAGAAGCAGGTTAAACAAACTACATTTCATTACTGCTCTAAATAGTTCCCAGCAGCTAGTTACATCTTTCAACAGTGCTCACTCTGCCCAAGTAGCAACAGCGAAATGGAAGCAATTATCAGCAACTCAAGCGGGACTCAAGCAGGAACACACAGACCCCCTTCCAGATTAATTATGACTGCAAGCAGGCAGCCCTTAAAAGACAGTGCTTGGAGCTTTAAAGCACTCACTGGAATCGCATTTAAACAGCTTAGATGCCGAACACCTCAGGCTGTCGGTGCAATTAGGCAAGCTCCTGGAAGACTTTTGGGAACCCCCATTTGTAGGGGGGGTTACCTGGAAAAACTTGACATCCGCGTCAAGTAGGTACATTTATAATAACTCTAAGGCAGATCATCATGAAAGGGATTGAGGGGAGTATGAGCTGATGGCTAGAAGGGCCACTAGAGTGGTGAGGGTGGCTAAGGCAAGGAAGGAGCAGAACCTGGCCAGGAAAATTAGGAGAGGGAAAAAGGGGTTCTTTAGATACATTGGGGAAAGACGAAGGGTGAAGGGGCAGATTAGCAGGATTAAATCAGGGAAGAGATGGGCACAAGACCCAGAGGAGCAGGCTGAGGTACTAAATGAGTACTTCCTCAGTTTCACCAGGAAAATGGGATGCTGCATCATACATGGGAGAAGCGGAGATAATGAGGAGGGCCTGTTGCACGGCAGGTCTGGGGAGGGCATCACTGGCAGGTGGGGGAGGGCTAAGCAGGGAGAAGAGGTACTGGAAGTGGAAATCACAGCAAAGAGAGTGAGGGAAGCCCTCAGCTCCCTTAAGACGGAGAAAGCACCGGGGCCGGATAAATTACATCCTAGAGTGCTGAAGGAACTTGCAGATGTCCTGGCGAAACCCCTGGCAGAGCTTTTCACCATCTCTCTGAGGACAGGATGGGTGCCCCAAGACTGGAAGGTGGCGCATGTAGTGCCTATCCACAAGGGGGGATCAAGGGAGGTGGCAGGGAACTACAGGCCTGTCAGCCTGACATCAGTGGTGGGCAAGGTGATGGAGGGCATTGTCAAGGAGAGGCTAGGGAGGGACCTGGATAAGTCAGGTTGCCTGGACGATGAGACAGCATGGATTCATCGAGGAAATCATGTCAGACAAACCTGGAGGAGTTCTATGACTGGGTGACAAGTGCCTTGGACCTGGGTAGACCAGTGGATGTCTTCTTTCTAGACTTCAGCAAGGCATTTGACTCTGTTCCTCACGTGGGCCTGTTGGATAAACTAGGAGAAATGGGGTGGAAACCAGATGATCCGATGGATAGGCAATTGGCTCCAGGACCGGACCAGAGGGTCGTAGTTGGTGGGATAGTCTCTTCCCCAAGGAGGGTCATTAGTGGGGTCCCACAGGGATCAGTCCTTGGGCCCCTTCTGTTCAACGCCTACGTATCTGACATAAGGACAGGAATCAGGAGTGAGATGAGTCTCTTTGCAGATGACTCGAAACTGGGGGCGGTGGTGGATGGGAGGGAGGTGGCCCTGCAGGACCTGGAGGCTCTGGAAAGATGGTCTAGAAAGTGGAAGCTGAGGTTTAATGCAGGGAAATGCAAGGTACTCCACCTGGGGGCCAGAAACCCAGGCCAAGTGTACACCCTGGGGGAATACTACAAGTCTCAATGGCTGAGAGGGACCTGGGGGTGGTGGTGGATGTCAAGATGAACAACTCTGAGACTTGTAGGAGGGCAGCAGCCAAGGCCAACAGGATGCTGGGATGCATCGCTAGGGGGATCACCTCCAGAAGGAGGGAAGTGATACTCCCTCTGTATAACTGCTTGGTGAGGCCGCACCTGGAGTACTGCGTGCAGTTTTGGAGGCCGCACTTAAAGAGGGACATTAACCTCCTGGAGAGGGTCCAGAGGAGGGCAACCAAAATGATTTGGGGCTTGGGGGACAGGACCTATGAGGAGAGGCTCAAAGAGCTAAATATGTACACTTTGGAAGAGAGAAGGGACCGGGGGGACATGATAGAGGTCTTCAGGTACATGAAGAGGGTAAATAGGGAGGAACAGTGAGGGTGCTTCGAAGGAAGGAGGAGGGGGCCACTAGAGGGCATGGGTGGAAGCTGGAGGGGGGAAGATTCAGGGGAGAAAGGAGGAGGTGCTACTTCACTGAGAGGGTGGTAGAGCCATGGAATGCACTACCTAGGGGGCTTGTGGAGGCAGAGACAGTGGAGGGGTTCAAGAGGGGGTGGGACAGGTACAGGGGAAGGGTTCAGGAAGCAAAATCCAATGCAGCAAGAATATCCGGAACTGGGAAGGGAGAAGCCAGAGAAGGCGAGGGGGACAGCAAGGTCAGCACCCAGGGTGGGGGATGACCAAACGAGCAGACATGAAAGACCATTAGGCCTATTCTGCTGGCATTTTAGTATGTTAGTATATATATTTATTGGCTCCATTATATCAAGTCCATACCTTTTATTCAGTAGTCAGCATATCAATCCTTTACTACATGCACTTTTTCTGTATTTCACAGTTTACTTCTTTTTAAACAGCATTATACATGAATTGCAGTTTGAAATCAGGTTATTACTTCCTGCACATGAAACAATAATAATTGGGGCCCTTCCCTATCAGCTACCTTGGGGCTAGAGGGGACAGGGGCACCATACCTGGAGGGCAGAACAATTAACCAGGAATTGGTACTTATGCTCAGTTTGGGCAGTGAGCTCTGGGACATATATACTCCTTTATGGACCACACTGCGAGGCAAATCCACAGGCCTCCCAGGGGAATCATAGCTGAGGTGCACTACTGGTTTTACAGCTCAACCAGTCTTCCTGGGGGAACACTTACAGTCTCTGTACCTCTAGTTTTACTCTCTGCACTCTCCTTACTTGCAATGGGAGTCTCTATCTGGGCAGAACAGTCTGGACTTGAGGCATGGTCAGCTTCTGGATATGCAAGTTCTGGTTCCACAGCACTTTGCTTACTTGAAAAACTCTCCAGCACTGGAAGTGAACTATCTTGACACTCAAAGTACTCTTCCTGCTCTGGTAGGTCACCAGTCTGTCTTACCTCATCTGCCTCTTCCTCAGGTAATTCAAACAGTTCCACCATACAAAGTGACTCAATATCCTCCGACTTGACACTCTGCACTTCACTTTCAGGGAGCATTGGCTCCATGGATAAAGCTGGGGGTTAGGCAGTCCAGAAGGCCCAGCTTCATCCCCATAATTGACCAGAGGGTTACCTTGGAACAACTGACTCAGTTCATAGGAAGGATAATAACCATAGTTGCACTCACTTTCATCAGAGTAGACTGACAGTCATTTTCGATTGGGGTTTGCTGTGGAGGAAACCTTAAGTCAGTAACTGCAGGTGAAGGCTTTCTCTTTCTTTGTCTGGCAGCAGCCCTCATCACTGGTCCAGGGGGAGCAATCTCTAAGGGTTCAGATTCAATCATTATTTGTCCAATGGACAACAAATGGTTACGGTGCATTGTTCTGACATCCTTTGAGTTGTTCTCAGGTCGCACTTTATACACTCGTAAGTCATTTAGTTTTCCCACTACTATGTGAGGGAGATGGTGCCACCTGTCAGCAATCTTGTGTTTGCCATGCAGTCCCAGATTTCTTAGCAATACACTATCCCCCCACCTGGAGCTCTTGGGCCTTCACCCTTTTATCATATCTTCCTTTATTAGCCAAGTTGAAGACATATGAAGAGAGACTTAAGGAGCTTAATATGTATAGCCTCGAGGAAAGGAGGGAGAGGGGGGACATGATAGACACTTTCAAGTACCTCAAGGAATCAACAAAGTCCAAGAGGGTAGCATCTTTCAAAAAAGAGGTGTGCATTAACAAGAGGGCACAATTTGAAGATGGGGGGCTGCCTAGAGGTAATTTAAGGAAGTATTTTTCACAGAGAGGTTGTGGATGCATGGAACGGCCTTCCGGAGGAGGTTGTGGAGTCAAAATCAGTGGAGGAATTCAAGCATGCATGGGATAGTCATAAGGCAATTCTGGGGGGTTGGGGTAGGAAGAAGTAGGCTGCTGGTTAACTAGGATCTGCAGCTTATCCAGTAGGTAGCGAAATGGGCAGACTGGGTGGGCCAAGCGGTCCTTATCTGCCATCAAATTCTATGTTTCTATGTTTAAGTTTCTCTTTGCAGCCATGGTCTGAGCTAGTTGGTATGCATGGTTTAATTGAGCTTTTAACTTTTGCATGTACTGTAAGTAATTTTCATCTTGGACTCCATCAGGAGAAACCCCAAAACAAACATCCACTGGCAGTCGAGCTTCTCTTCCAAACATAAGGCGGTAAGGAGAGAACCCGGTGGCATAATTTCTGGTGCAGTTGTAAGCATGTACCAAGGTGCTAATTTGCTGGCTCCATCTGGGCTTGTCTTTCGAGTGGAGAGTGCCTAACATGTCAAGCAGGGTGCAATTGAAACATTCTGGCTGTGGGTCCCCCTTTGGATGGTAAGGGGTGGTTCTGGACTTCCGCACTCCCCACAGAGAGAGCATCTCCTTGATTAAGCAACTCTCAAAATCTCGCCTTCACTGGAATGGATTCTCTGGGGGCTCCATAGTTAACAAAGAAGTTCTCGACCAATACTTTGGCCACAGTGGATGCTTTCTGGTCCTTAGTGGGGAATGCTTGAGCATACCTGGTAAAATGGTCAGTGACCACCAACACATTACTAACATTCCTCTGGTCAGGCTCCAAACTCAGAAAGTCAATACAAACTAACTCTATGGGGGTGTTGGTGGTGATATTAACAAGGGGGGCAGCCCTCTGGGGCAAGGCCTTTCTCTGCAGGCAGCGACTACAAGTCTGTACATGATGCTCAACATCGGCCCCCATTTTAGGCCAGTAAACTCTAGACCTCAGTAGGTCCAGGGTTCGGTCTATACTGAGGTGCCCCATATGGTTGTGTAGGGACCTCAGTACCAAGTCTCTGAAAGCGTTGGGCAGAACCAACTGTTGCTTGTCTACTTGTCCCCCTCTGTCTACTGTTTCTCAGTACAGCAGCTGGTTAATCAGTTTCAATTTAGGGCCTTCTTTATACAATAATGCAGTTCTCAAATCAGAGGAACACAATTTGGACACATCTTTCCCTGCGTAGAGGGCTTCAAGTGCTGGTCTGATCATAGGATCTCGGGATTGAGTCCGCTGGATGCTGTCATTATCAAACTGAGGCAGTGCACTAATATCTAGTGTGAAGAAGTGGCAGTAAGCAGCAAGTATACATGTGTCAGAGGGCCCCAAACAATCTACTAGACAGTCTGCTGCATCTGGGGATGTTTGTTCCTCTTGTCAAACTTTTGGCAGAGTGCTCGAATGTCAGGTTTGGACAGTCGGACCCAATCACTTGAAACAGGCCTCTGGGAGAGAGCATCAGCATCTACGTGATTCAGACCTGCTCTGTATTCAACAGCGTAATCATAGGTAGACAGCATGAAAGCCACCGATGGCCAGTGGCATCCAATTTGGCTGAAGTCTACACATTGGTCAAAGGATTATTAACTGTCTTTAACAGTATCTTGGCCCCATACAAGTATTCATGGAATTGGTCAACAACGCCAACTTCAACGCTAGAAACTTCAATTTATGCACAGGACAGTTTTTTTCGGATGGGGTCAGACTTCTGCTGGCAAAAGCCACTGGTCTCAAGCCATTCTCATGCTCTTGATATAACACAGTCCCCAAGCCTTGTAGGCTATCATTAGTATGTAATACATAGGGTTATGCAGGATCAGCATAGGCAAGGACAGGAGCGTGGTAAGTTGGTATATGATTTCATGAAAGCAGCTTCACAATCAGGTGTCCAGCGTGACCAAAAGACTCATTTGGATGAAATACACTCTCTCAGCTTCGTGGAGGTCACTCTCTTGTATTTTTGTTGGTGGGAGGGTAACCTTTGGTAAGATTCAGAAGTGGGAGGATCACCCTTGAATAGTCCTTAATTAACTGCCAATAATAACCACAGAATCCTAGGAATCTATGTAATTCTGTTAGGTTGCGGGGCTGGGGCCAGGTGGTCAAGGCCTCAACTTTGCTAGGATCAGTCTCTGTCCCCTCAGTGGACACTATATGCCCCACATATTTTAGTGATGTCTGAAAGAACTGGCACTTGTCGATGGATAGCTTGAGGTCGAAATCTTCCAGGCGGTCCAACACTTTAAAAAGTCTGCTTTCATGTTCCTCCAACAAACTCCCAAACACTATAACATCATCTAGATATACTAGGCACTTCAATAAGTTCATGTCCCCAGTGCATGCTCCATCAACCGTTGAAAAGTTGCTGGGGTGCCGAGATCCCTTGAGGCATCCTCATAAATTCATAGAACCCAAGTGGACATATAAAGGCTGTCTTCTCACAGACTTCTGGGGCCATGGGAATCTGGTAGTACCCACTGCGAAGATCCAACACTAAGAACCACTTGCTACCATTCAAACAGTCTAAGGCATCCTGAATACGGGGCATAGTGTATAGATCAGGGATGGTCCGCCTGTTGAGGGTCCGATAATCCACACACATTCGTACTGTTCCATTCTTCTTTCTCACTATGACAATAGGCAAAGCATAAGGGCTTCTGGATTCTTGTATCACACCAGTCACAAGCATCTCCTGTAGATGCCGTCTCACATCATCTATATCAGCAGGTGCCAGGTGTCGAGACCTCTCACGGAATGGCCGCTCATCATGCAGCTGGATATGATGCTCAGCTCCTTGCACACGTCCCACATCCCATTCCTTTAGTAAAACACCTGGTCTCTCTGGCAGGTTTCTCACTGATTCTCCTCTTCCATTTGGCTGGCAATGGGAGTCACCAAAATCAAACAAGTCGGGCGTCACCCTGTCATTCTCCCTGAGTACTTGTTACTGGGTAACACTGCAGTGTCTGCACAGTGTACGGTAGCCAAGGTGCAGCCTCTGTTCAGACGAATTTCTCTGTCTGACACATTATGAACCTGGACCATTACCCATCGAGTATAGGGCATGAGCATGAATGGGCAAGATACTGAGCTAACCAGCAGTCCTTCCGGCAATTTTCCATCGCCTGGTGCATCCAGCACAAGTATCTTATTCTTAACATCCTTTTAATCGAACTTCTCCTTGTAAACTACACTGAGCATTTGGTGCTGGGATCAGGGACTCTGGGTCCTTCTTCCATACGACCCCAACCGGCTCATCTGGATCCATCTCTTCGGTATTCTTCCGTGACTCATAAACCTTCTTGATCAAGGCAGAAATCCTCAAAGCTCTACCAGTCTGCTGCCCCTGTTTCTTGTAGCATAGTTGTGCCAATCTCCTGAACATATGAGCATTTGTCCCAATTAGTAACGGAACTCCATCGTACAGTCCAGTAGGGGGACACACTAGGGCCAAAGTCTCCACTTGCTCCGCCACTCCAGCCTCCAGGTGGGGAAAGACAACAAAATTCAGATGTATCCAGAGTAGGGGTACACCTTTTCACTTAACCCCCAAACATGTAGTCCTTCCAAAGGTTATAAGGGCACGTCAGGCAAATGCTTCTCGTACCAGTCTTGGAATATGATGGTTACTTGGGAGCCACTGTCCAGCACAGCCCTAGTAGACACTACATTTACTTTCACTGTTGTCTCCATGGCGGGACCCACCACCTCGGACCACTCTAGAGGGACAGCAGCAGAGGCCCGGACAGACGATTTAGCCACAAAGAAATTTGAGTTAGGGTTTCTCGGGCCCTCGCTGTGGTCATTTCGTGCACCCCTTGACCACTGATTCGTTCTCTGAAGGTCTCCTTGTAGCCGGCTCACCACTCTCTCTAAGTCTTTCTGGGACCGGCATTCCCTCTTCATATGGCCATCTTTTCCACAGTTGTGACACCTGATAGGCTCCTGGGTCATCTTTGGCGAGAACACTACTTGAGGAACTGAAGGATTGGCAAGAGGTTGGGGTCCATTATTTGCTGTAGCAGCGAGAGGGGTGCAACGTGTTTCAACAGTTCCTTCTCAGTGGCAGTCAATTCTTTGATCTCACTGTGAGGGCTATCCTTGTTATAGGATGCCTGAGGGTGCACCCACCCCATGGCAGTCACAGCCTGAGCAGAATTAGAATCTGGTCCCACAGGAGAAGTCCTTGCAGGGCACCTACCTTCAACTCTTGGACCTCCTTCAGTAGTTAGTCTTTCAAAAACTGGGCCCAGGGCAGGAAGTCCTTTTCCTTCTCAGAGTACTCACTAGCTGCCAATCTTTGCCTCTGAACCTCACTTGGTGGATCACCCTCGGTCATTCGTGCCGTAGCAGCAGCTATTGGTGCAATTTCCCCACAGGTCGCTTTTCTCAACCCCGTTTCTCTCATGAGCTCATCATAGGAGGGTAGCTGATTCCAGTCGGTTGGCCAGGTGCAACTGAAGCAATAACAATTCTGAAAATGAAGCAGATTTAAGAATACAGTCTAGCCTGGTTCTGTCTAATTCAGTCGCTGGCAAACTACCCTTTCTGAGGCACTCTTGCAGCAATTTTTCAAGCTGAGGTACATACACAGACAACAATTCCCCAGGGCACTGCGGGCGTTCTCACCCTCCACTACAGGTCCTCATCTGAATCTGGGAACCATACACATTCTTCAGTGCCTGAAGATAATCTGTGCGATCGCCTCAGGGTTATTGGCCTGTTTGGTATGGATGGTAGCCAGGGCAGGACCTCGGAGGCTCTCACTTAATCTCTTTAGCTTCTCTACTTCCGAGCATTGCCATTCCAGTACTAGAGGGCAACATAGTCTATCCAGGTCTCCCAGTCATCCTCCTCCTGGAGGGTGGGAAGGGAGCCAGAGAAGATTCTCAACCTTCGGTAAGAGTCGTGACTAATGGCAGGTACCGGCATAGGGGACAGCATTGGCATGGGGACAGAAGGAAGGGCAATAATGGGTACTGGAGCAGGAGGGGGTGTTGGGGGAGGAACACCCCCAGGTGGCAGGAATAGTTTCTTTAAGTCCTCCACAGTTTTCCCTTCCTCCAGCAACAATTTAGCAAATTTCTCCTTCAAAGTCTCAGATAGTGGAGGGGGAGCTCATCCTCCCTGGAGTCTTTACTGTCTTTAGCTATCACGCTCCAGGCAGTGAGGGATCCTTCTGGGGTAATAGTCTGTGGCACTTTGGAACTGTCTACTGGGTCCTTACACTCTATTAAGGCCATGAAAGTTTGGGTGAGCAGATTAGCCTGTCGACCCACCACCACAGGGTTTGTAAACATTCATTGGAAAGTACTCCCTCTACGAGTGTCCTTATTGGTACCCAAGGGAATATTCAGGATAAGCATAGCATTTTGGGGTCGATCTCCTGCCCAGAACACCACCTCACCAACTGGTGTACAGCCACTTCTGTTGGGGGAGCCATTTATTTTTAACAGCAATTCGTGAATTTGGCCACTAGGGGATGCTAATCCCAGTGGTGCCTCCAAGACGTAACCCCTTGGTGGCGCTATCCCTTGGGCTACTACCCCTGCCTGCTTGGCTACTAACAGGTTAAGGGGCCTGAGTTCTGAAACAGGTGCCTCCACCCAAAGGTCAAGGTTGGTTTGGGTTACACTAACCAGGCCACAGCCCTCTGGGACACTGTGACCCCACTTATCTCCCACTAGTGGCCCCACACCGTACACAACAGTGACTTTCCAATACCTCTGATATGCAAACCACATACACTTGTACTCTGCACTTACCCCAGGACTGGTTCCTTCAGCTTGACTCTGGGGACCCCCTGTAAAATAAGGCGATTCAGTACGACAGCAACAATGCAATACTTTCAGCATAAACTGACACCACAGTCAATGTAAATTGCAGAAACAAACAGATCTGTTTTATTCAAGGGGGTTTTAACAAGGATGGGGCAATCAGGTTAATTAGCTTACTCTCTATAATAATCACACTGTTATGCATGCAGTACAGAATGCCCCCACACTGTCACACACACACTGGGTAGCCAGGTAAAAAAAGCAGATGGGCTAGCCAGGATAGTTGCCCTAGGTAGGCGGCGTCACAGCTGGTGGGGCCCTGTGATAGAAACAGAACATGCACACAATTTTCTAATCTGGAGCTGGAGGACTCCAGTTTGTGAAAAGAAACACAAAACAATCAGATGACCCACTTTGATGTAAGAAAAGTTGCAGCGAGCCTAAAATTACTCACGGTACCCAGACTATGCACAGGAGGGCTGATGGCTGAACTTTCTGGATTGCCAGAGGAAGCAGGGCCCACAGGTGGCTTTGGATCTATTCGTGTTCAGGCAAGGTGTGAGGGCTGGTCCCTAGTTGATGGATCTTTCTCTGTGCAGCAGGGTAGTGAGACAAGACCCTCGTGGCAGGGTCTATCTGTGTCAGAGCAGCACGGATTCGGTCCAATTCTGACTGGGAAATAGCTTCCAGCAACTAACACACAGTTCACAGCAAGAGGGAATTAGATCGCGATCCCCAATCAGCACATAGCTTTCATACTTACAAGCCAGCAGCATTTAGCCAAACTAAGTCGCACTTCTCTTTCAGTTCACAGTACATTTATATACCAAACTCTACCTGCACCAGGCCAGATGTTACCTGGTTATGATCGCAAGTCTCTGCACACACTGGGAGCTCAGAAGTAACTGAAATTCCTGACAGGCCGATCGCATTTAGCAAAATCCTTGGTCTTCTACAGGTTAAGCCTGGTCCCAAATCAGCTGCTTGCTTTATTCTCACAGAATTTGGATTTAGTCCAAACAAAATTCCTCTTCTCCCTCACAGGGCAGAAAGCAGGCTAGCAGGCCAAAGATCAAGCCTTCCACGGTTCTCCACCATGAACTCACGCTGCAAGCGGCCGCTTGAACACACAGAGGTTCTGCTCCTTCAGCTTCCAACTGAATCTGGCTTGCCAGCAGACAGCTCAGGGCTTTCACACAGATCCAAAAGGTTTGGTTGGTGGTTCAGATGTCAGTCACAGCAGGGCTCCTCTATAGGTGCAAAAAGCCAACAATCCAGAAACTACAACTCCCAGAGTCTGGTACCATAAGCTCCACTTTGCCATGCTCCATTTTAGAGTCCCCACATACTGATTGGTCAATTCTGTAGTTTGGGACCAAAATGGTGGAGCTAAACAGAAACAGTTCATGCTGCAAGAGAAGCAGGTTAAACAAACTACATTTCATTACTGCTCTAAATAGTTCCCAGCAGCTAGTTACATCTTTCAACAGTGCTCACTCTGCCCAAGTAGCAACGGCAGAAATGGAGCAATTTGTCAGCAAGCTCGTGCAGGACTCGAGCAGGGGAACACACAGGCCCCCTTCCAGATTAATTATGACTGCAAGCAGGCAGCCCTTAAAGAGACAGTACTTTGAGGCTTTAAAAGAGCACACTGGGAATCACATTTAAACAGCTTAGACGCTGAACACCTCCAGGCTGTTGGTGCAATAGGCAAGCTGCTGGAAGACTTTTGTAGGGGGGTTACACATGACTTAACAAATCATAGTCTGGAGGTTAACAAATCCAGCTTCTGAAGACTTTGGAGGAAATTGAGGGAAAGTCAACCATGTCGGCCTTTTTGGATGCGCTGCATGTCTGAGCTGGAGAATGGGGTGAAGTAAAACAGAGGAAATCAAGGCACCTAAAGCCTGGCCAAAGGAATGGCGCAGAGTGCAGGAGAGAAGGGATATAGATTTGTGGGGGATTGGGGAGGTCTTTTCAAAGGGGATGGCCTTCATCTTACAAGCGAGGGAGCTAGTGCACTCGGGCAGAAATTTGATGTCTATGTGGACATTCTTTTAAACTGAAGGGGGCGTAGCCAATGCAAAGAACCTTTCATAGATGACAGGTGCAGGGTGAATCCAGCAGAGGCTTCCCTAGAAACAGAAATGGGGCGAGGTGATAATAATAATAATAAGATGTATTTGTTAAGCACAATATCAAAATGTCAAAGCGCTGTACAATCTGCAAACTCTAAAATAGATAAACACAAATAAATAAAACAATGACACTATTAAATATTAAATATCCAGTACTAAAAATACTAAAAATCAGGGAATACTAAAAATCAGGGAAAGAATATGCAAATAGATATGTTTTTAAAGCAATTTTAAAGCTCTCCACTGTCTGGCATTCTCTCACCCGATGAGGTAAAGAATTCCACAGGGAGGAAGCAGCAAAAGCAGAAGCATGAGATCCAGAAGACTTCAAACAGACCTTGGGAATCTCCAGCAATCCCTCGGTGGTTGAGCAGAGTGGTCTGAAGGTTGTAGGGACTCAGACGGCAACCAGTGCAGAACATGCAGCACAGGTGAAATATGACTGAATCAGTGAGCCCAGACAACAACCTGGCCGGCATTCTGCACTAGCTGCAGGTGATGGATATCAACCCCGGAAGCCCTAGGTGTAAGAGTTACAGTAGTCAAGACATGAGGTCACGAATCGTGGACAAAGTTGGAAGGTCGCCAGGCAGAACAAGGTGCTTAATCTGGCGATGTTCCTCAGATGGTAAAAGAGGACCTGACTACAGCTGACACCTGTGAGCGAAGCGTCAGCCCATCATCAAATATCACCCCCAGATTCCACACCCATTTGGAGGTCAGGAGCTGAGCCCCGAGGCAAGCCCAGAGGGCTGCCCAGCAACCGACCCCTCAGCAGTGAACCAAGTTCCACGACAAACACCTCTGTCTTCTCAGGGTTCAATCTACACCAACTGGAATTCATCCAGTCTTGGATTTTGGCAAGACAGTTGGAAAAGACCGAAAGCGCACTATCCTGGTAGGGCACAAAAGACAGGTACAGCTGAGTATCATCTGCAGAACAGTGAAACTCAGCCCGTACTGTCTTACAATGTCTCCTAATGGGAGCAGCAGTGGTGGGAGGGAGTGGGACTAGTGAAAGTCGTGAATGAGAGACGGTAGCAGTTGCACACTAGTGGGAGTGGATGATGGACAGCAAGGGGTGGGAGTGGACAGCACGAGGAGGAGATCAGGTTGGAGGGGACAAAGTAAGGGGATTGAGGTTGGTTTGCTTTAAACATCAGAATTTTAAACAAAATCATTGAACTGCAGACAATGGCGGTAGAGGTTAATTTAAACTTAATGCCCATTACAGAGACTTGGGTTGGTGTTGACCATGACTGTTTCTGTGTAAACTTTACTTAGGAGAGACAGGTTAAATGGTACTAGACTGGGAGGGTAGCCCTATACATCAAGGAAGGAAACAAGACAATAGAGGATGGGACTAAAACAGGAGGGTGAATCAATTTGGGGCAGCTGACAACAGCTGTTGAGAAGCAGGTTAGATTAGGAGTTGTCTGCAGTTCACATGGGCAAAAGAGGAGCAGAGAACTGGGTGCTGGGGAAGAAATCAAAGGGGAGGCAGCTAAGGGAATCTAGTGTTGATAGGGGACGAACTATGGGATATAGACTAGGTATCCGGCACCTAAGAAAACCAGGAATCAGGCACTGCTGCATAGCTTCAGTACTGCTTACTGGTTCAGCTGGACAAGGATCCCACATGGCAGGACACTATAGTCAACTTAGTGCCCAGTAATTTACAGATGGCAGGGTGACTTCTGGAGAAACGGCCATGAGTGGCCAAGCAACACTGTGTGGGTTGGAAGTGGCAGGGGAAACAGTGGACTCCCTCAAAGACAGTGGTTTTGGACCTCAAGCATGCATATTTTGGGAAGATGTGGGATGTGGGAACTAGTAGGGATAGATCGGTGAGTAGACCAGACAAAGTGGGTGGAAGAATAGTGGAGTAAGATTAAGAGGCACTCCTTGAGAGGACTGAATCTTGTGCACGGAATGTTGCCAAAATTAACAGCAAAGAAGGCCAATCTGGTTCTCAAGAGAGGGTGAGGAAAGCTGTGACGGCAAAAGAAGGGCCTTCACTGAGTGCAGTAAATGAGGAACAAGGGGAGGAGGCCTGGAAGGATTATCAGGCAAAACTCAAAGAGGCAAGGGTGGAGATTAGTAGAACAAAGACAGGCAAGGAGCTGCAAACTGATGATGGAGTAAAGGATCACAAATTTTGGGGGGTAAATAGGGAAAAAAAAAATGAGGGGAATTTTAGGCTAGCTGAGGGGGAGAGAAAGATGCTGAGAGGAAGGCAAATATACTAAACAGTTACTTCTGCTCGGTATTCATGGTAGAGAACAATGATCCTCTAGAAAGGGGTATCAAGGCCGCCTGGTTGGGAGGGGGTAACAAATCAAAGGGGTACTGAGTAGCTTTCTCTAGTGATTGACAGATGGTTATGAAACCAACATTGTGATTATAGTTCATCTGAGATGATCATGAGAACTATTGTGATAGTTATTTGTTTTAATTGTGATGTACTTTGAGCTCTGGATCGGTGCTACACAAATAACGCTTTCTTTCTTTCTTTCTTTCTTTCTCTCTCTCTCTCTCTTAGTAGACAAGGTAAAATAAATCTCTCTCTCTCAATGGTACACAGAAATATTGGTCCTTGTAAGAACAGATCCAGAAACAAATGGTTTGATACCTTTTATTGGACCAACATAGATGTAACAAAAGAAAAGATCAACCAAGTCCTTCCTCGGAAGCTTATGACTTGATGGTCATTATCTATCTATCTATCTATCTATCTATCTATCTATCTATCTATCTATCTATCTATCTATCTATCTATCTATCTATCTGTGTCTTGTTACAACTATTTATGTTGATCCCTTAAAAGGTATCAAACCGTTTGTTTCTGGATCTCTCTTAGTGGATAGGATAAAAAGGGCCTGGAATCTCTCAGGGTAGACAAGGGGCCAGGCACGGATGGCCTGAACCTACAGGTACTTAGGGACTTGTCTGCAGAAATGGCAGTACCCATAACCTGTTTATTTAACAACTCTCTACAGTCCACCAACGTAGTACCACTTTACAAGGGGAAGGACAGGGAGGATTTAGGCAACTGCAGTCCTGACTATACTGAGTCGGTATTGTCAGTTTACATGTCTGGGTATTAGTGGACATTTGCTAATGTCCCCTTCCCTATCTTATACCACTTTACCCTGATTATGGTACCTAAATTGAGATTATTTAAATGACAGTATTAATAAGAAATTTATTGTACAGATAATGTATTAGTATGTAGTCATTGCACTCTTCTAACAAGTCTATTAAGCAATAAGGCATGACCAGGGGTTAGATTAACAGTCTGTTAATCACCCACTAAGGGTGTAATGTGGCACAAGGCGCAACAATTATTATTTCAAAAGAAAACTGTTAAAAGTGTACTTTTTGAATATTTTCCTCATTAAGAGGGTGATTTTTAATAAAATAGTTCTTCCACCAACAGTTTAAGAATGCTGGTTCAGAATCAGAATGAATCATTCCAGTCATTCAGTAGTGCTAGAAGGATGGAATGCAAACAGGAAGAATTTCTGTGCCAACCCATGATGATCAGGCTGTACATGACAGTATAACTGGGATTAATGTAAGGCTGTCAGAATCCATACAGCCAATCAGATTGCAGCATTTTTTTTTTCCGGGCCACCAGTCATTTTTCGGCCCTGGTCACGGCCCCGGGAAGCCTCAGCCACCGTCTGTGGCTGCCGGGGTCCCCCAGTCACCCCCGGCTTACCCCAGGAGGCGGGGCCGTACACGGTCTTCCCCGGGTGGTCACGGAACTGGCCCAGTCGGGGACCCAGAGCGATGGTGTAGCCACTGAGGTCTTCCCGGAGGGTTTACAGGAGACTGTGGCCCTGCCCGCCTGCTTTTTCCTTTTACGGAGGTGGGGACGTGCAATGACGCCAGCGTCCGCCCCACTTCCCGGATGCTGAGCGTTGGCAGCGTGAGATCTCCCGGCCTCCGCCAGGAGTCCTCAGTGCTCCGAGCGCTACCCTCACCCTCCCGGAGAAGGAGAGCAGTCCATAGGGTGCTCCATCCTTCTCCCCCGGCCAGCCCTCTGTCAACCCGGGTCCATTCCCGAACCCGGGTTGCCGGCGTCGCAAGTGGAAAACCCACCGCTGCGCCAGTGGGCCGGCTAATTGCAGCATTTCTAAGACCATGTTTATAATATCTGTTACTATTACCTTTTATTTTAAAATTGTAATGGCTGTTTTTACACTGTTTAACAATAAACTAACTAACTAACCAACTTACTACAGTCTTGTCAGCCTTACCTCCATCATAGGTTAGCTGATGGAGAAAATAGACATTTGGTGGGCTACCTGGGTTCAGTGAACTGAAGGACTGCAAGCAGCATGGGTTTGTATCTGGGCGGTCATGCCAGACTAACCTATAAAGTTTTGATTGGATTACTAAGGCGATTGACAGGGAAAGGTTTTAGATTTGCTCTACTTCAGCTTCAGCAAGGCCTTGATTCAGTGTGACACAAGAGATGGCAGAAGAAATTGGAGGACTTGGGGTAGAGCTAGGTTAGGTGGGTAGGAAGCTGGCTTCTTGAGGAGGCAACAGAGGATAATGGTGTTGAATTGAGGTGCAGAGGGCATGAGTGGAGTGACACAAAGCCATACGGCAGGGCAGATCATGAAGAAGGGGTGCCGGAGCTCCATAAGGACCAAGAGAAGCTGGAGAGTTGGTCTAATGAAACATTTCTCAAATGCGGCCACTGTGGCTGTACAGTATGATGATCATTTTCTCAAATGCGGCCACTCTGGCTGCATGCGGCCACCAGGAGGTCTTTGTGCGGCCACAGATCTGCCATGAAGATTGTTATGCCTCCTTTATGTACTGAGCAGGAGCAGCATATACTGCTGTGTATTAGCCTGCCCTAACCTGTTAGCATAGTAGCTTGATTACAAGCAGGTGAGTATTGCTTTTCTTTAGAAGGGGGCAGGTATTGAATCGACATGGGCCAGCATGATCAGCACAAGGCAGCGTGTTTGATGCCTGAGCTTTCTTGTTAATCAGTCAGGTAAATATGGTTAGTGTATTTAACATTAAACAGCTAGAATACTGTACTAAATTGAATGCTAACCACTAACTGTTAAAATACTATTAGAACCCTATTTTGCAGTCGAAGGCAACTGCATGCTAATATACTGTAAATATAGCAGTTGGCTTGGATAGGCAGTCAGTTCCCTGCACTTCCGTATTGGCAGGGACAGGAAGTGACTGGGAATTAGTTCACTAACGCATTCAGTATAGACTTTAGGACACTGGCCTCATTTTTTGCATCATATTATTTTAGATAAAACCCATATTTATGATTGCTTATCTTTCTAAAATTCATTGATGTTGTTGATTGTTTTATCTGTTTTCGCTTAGTAGAACTGAATGCAGCACGTATCCAGCCTTAATTGGCTAATTTAAACCCTTGAAATACTTGGCTGGCTAATCTTCATTCATGATTCGGAGTATTAAAAAAAAAATTGTACATTGACGAGCATTACAGTTTGACACAACATATTAGTGTCTTAGTATTTGTAGTAGTGCAGATGCAAGTCGTTAGGACTCCTGTCCCCAAGCAGGCCTTGATCAGTCCTCCCAGCCCTGCCCATCCTGTTTTATCCTGTGCCCAGGCTATGCTGAGTTACCACCGCCCAATGACACTGGTATCCACACATCCCACCACTGTTCTACTGACTCTGACCCCAACATTGTCCAGTCAAAATCGTCCCCAAGCCAAGTCTTAAGAGGCTTAAGGCAAGTTGTTCAGCAGCTGAAGTGCAGCCTTAAATTTATTTAGTCCTCTTGTTGGTATTGATCTGTTGTTGTGGTCTGAGTCATGGATGGAGTGATGAAAACAACACGGTGAGGACCCACTCATAGAATCACAGGCAAGGCAGTCAACTCAGACTCAGTGCAGGCCATCACTTCTTTCCTGCTCTCTCTTTACTCATCCCGGTGAGTCAGATTGTCTGCATGCGCGTAAATGTTTACAGCTTATGGATCTTGGAACAGTGAGTTTATTTAACTTGTTTGTTCAGTGTTTTCCTGGTAAAACTTTAGTAAATAAAATAACAGTGTTCTTAAATGGGCACCAATATCCAGTTAGGTTAAGTAAACCCAGAGTGTAAAGTGAGTGTCCAGGTGATAAGGTAGCAGCCATGGCAAACAGTAGCCAAGCTAGTGTTGTAAAATAGAATTTACTGATTTAAAGTGCACTTGGGCAAGGAGTCAGTCAGAGCAAGAGTAAAGGAGGACCAGGCATATCCACACAAGCAGCATACTTGCTACAGCCATAGCCTGTTAGCCACCCCTTATAGCATAGTTGCCAGCCCTAGCAAAGGACTAGACCTGAGTAACAGATCTAGCTCTTAGTCTCATCCTGTACTGAGGCAACTTGCTACTGTAATCACCTGTTTCACCCTGGGCACCTTAACTTTATAATCTAGAACCATTTCTACAACTAGATCCTCGTGCTTATTTCTGAATAAAAACTGGGACAGCTAATTATTCATCAGCTCATCCGCTAGCTTGGCTATAAGCTGAGGCTTTACCTAACCTTCTTAGCACTCTTGTTCATTATCTATTCTGGGCCTGCCTGCCCTCGCCCACCTCCACAACTATCATTTGAATGTTGCTCATCTCTGTTCCATTTAGGAGCATGAGAAATAATTTTAGGTAATTTTGAATACACCACCATCTCACTGCATGCTGCCCTCCTGGGCCTATTTGCCACATTTGAACAGATCCACCCTTGGCAGTTCCTTGCTTCGCCTTCCTCCTGACCACACTGCCATCCATAGCCATCCTTTATTGTGCTCACTGCGTTTTATGACACTGTCACTGACTCACCGCCCCAAACTGGGGAGAAGTTGAAACAGGAGGTGGGTTAAGTTTATGCTGATGCCAAATGGCTACATGCAGGTTGGAGGTCTTCCTTGATGGGTAGGTCTTCCTGATGCTCATTCATCTAATGATGCTTTCCGTTTGTGGGGGTCACTGCTATGAACTGCCATTTACTTTTTCTTTACAAAAAACACAATTGGACTAAACAGAACCCACACCATAGCTGCCAACTGCTGATCCTGGGACCCCACAACTACTGGAGTACTGACATTGCTGGGTTCATTGAGACTGACATAGGATGAGAGGAGGATTGCAGGTACTGCCTTTGCCTGAATTTATCGTGTCCCTATTTATTCTGTACACTTTCATGTTTTTGTTTTTCTTTGGGGATCTGAACCTCCTGACTGTCCTCCTTCACAGTCAATTCAAACTCGAATGGCCATTACCAGCCACCTCAGTATCCCATGGCATCCAGGATGCTGAATCCATAATAACCAGCTGTCCAGTGCAGTGTTGGACCTTAGAAGTGACACTGGCTTGTGCCACTTACTGGCAGGCTGCAATAAGAAGAAAAACCTTTTAACTACAGACAAGCACTTCATTTTTATATGGTTCTGGCTACTATGTTCACCCCCTGCAACATAAACCACGGGACACCTGGGTCACCTTACTGGGACTTGTTGGCATCAACAGAGCTTACTGGTAACCTGATCTTGGTATTACATGCCTCCCTTTGCTGCCCAATAAAACATTATACTGAAATAAACTACTCTAAACAAGAGGCTGTAAAACTCCCGCCATTTTGATGACTGCCTTCTCATCTGTGTGCTAAAGTAACGGTCCTCTTCATGAGCTCCAGCAGGTGTCGCATCCCACACTGATTTCCTTTCCATTGGCCTGTATCTGATCTGAGCCAGGATCGCTTGCTGTTAAGTTACTTTAAATATCGAGCACAAAATGCAATTGAAATGAATGGGCCTATATACATTTTGATGGGACCATTCATTTCAGTGGAGATTTTTCTGGTCATTTTGTGCTGGGCTAGTGAAACTTCTGTTGGGACAGTGGATTTTTGTAATCACTAGCCCTGATGGCTAGTGGCTAAAAACGTTAGTATCGACCTCTGTGACAGTCTGTAAAATCTCTAGCATCACAGTGCAGGGTGGCCACACATGGGAAAGGGACTGTACCATACCTCTCAACAGTCCCTTAGTGAAAATGTCCCTCATTTTATCCCACAGCATTGCTGTGTCCCTCACTGTAAATGGTGTTGCCAAGGTGCTGTAGCAAAAAGTTAATCTTCAGCTTTTGAGCTCCAGCTGCAGGGAGGGGGTCCAGCTTCAAGGTGGGGGTCTAGCTATAGAGAACTGGATATGGAGAGACTGATCCCATACCTTTTAACTGTTCCTCATTACAATATAGCATCATAGCAACAACCATCTAGACTCCCATTGTAATGGATGCAGATTCAATTATGGTTCAAATTCCCTATCCCCAATTACGTAACTAATTCATGTGTATTTTATAGTCCAGGTGAGGGAACCTCTTTGAAGATGCAGATTCTGGAGATTGGATGGGGAGTAATTGTAAAACAAAAGGTTACACAGTAGTCAAAGTGGACCCATAGTTCTTAGGGAAAGGTAGTATAGATAGATAGTAAATAAAACTATCCTTACTGGCCATCAATGTATTGCCACAAGAGGACCATTATTTTCATGGTAATAAAAAGCTCATTTGGACAGTTTTAATGGCAATTAATGGATTAGTGGTACATGACCATCATTTTCAAGGCAATGAAAAGCTCATTGCTCAGTTTCAATGGTTATTAAACATGCCATTAAAATAGGCTGATACAAAATGTAAGAGGTGTACCACACACATTAAATACTTATTGGATACCTGCGCATGGGTGAGTAAATTAATGGTTTGCACCCATGAAACATCAACAATTAATGGAAATGCAATGGGAATAAAAACTGGCCATTAAAGAGGGTGATACAAAATGTAATGGATTTGCATGAAGAAAATGGAAGATTAGTGGAATGTAATGGAATTTTAATGGATTTCAATGAAGCAGTGATATCCCATTCAATTTGGGAACTTAACTGAGCATTTTTATTGTAAGTTGCATATGCTGTGCAGCTCATAATGTGTTTCTTTATCAGGGTATGTTTCATTTTTTATTTTTTTCAAACTTTGTTTGATTTTGATGTGTACCATGTTGGTACCACAGTGGTATCAAATTTCCAGATGCACTCATACCACAGTGATACCAAATAAGCTTGGGATTTATATGTGCACCAATCTGCTTCTCTAACGTAATACCCTTGTGGTGACATTACAAAATACTGATATCATGGTGGTACCAAATAAACCTTGGTAGTATATAGAAAACAGTGTCATACTACCATTGCATTATCATTGGGAACTTCTTGGACAAATATAGAGTCCCACATGAAAGTGGACTCAAAATTACATAATACCACTTGGCACCATTACCCATTTACCAGTCTAGGCATCATGCCGAAATTGCCATAGGGATGCCACTGTGCCATGGCACTACCACTGAGGCCAGAAACCTGACTTGGTTGACACCATTGTACTAGCAGACTACCACTGGGTAGTACCATTGCACAATTTCAGGCATACCCTGGAACTGCCATTGATAAAACACTGTACTTTATTGGGTGCAATGATGTAACTTGGTGAATCTCTTTCATGTTTATTTCACAAGCAAAATAGTTATAGAGCCTCAGTAATGTTTACTTTGTGTTGGGACTCATGAATTGGATTTTAAGTGTTTCACAAACAGCATGAAGACTGAGTAGTGCGAGTATGTTGTGCTAAACTGCATGTGTGCCATCACTGTTCTTTCCTGTGTGTGCATACATTGTACAACTTCATGCAAACATATATATGGTAAGACTTGTTGCATTATCAAGAATAAAGATTACAAAGAATCTGATGTATATTTTATTGGTACCATCAGTAGCAGTGGAGTAAGTGAAGTGATATTTTTTCAGAGGTATCGGGTCACTGTGCACCTCAGTCACTCACAGTGCACACATGACTTTGCGGAGATCATAGCACAAAAAACACATGCTCTCCTAAAAGTTATGTGTGCAGTATAGTAAATAATGGGATTAAGGTGCACTCTGGTCAGACACCTCTGAAAAAGTATTGTACCACTTAGTCCACTGATGATGGTGACAATAAAATATACAGTATTCTGCTTGCTATTCTTTATATCATAAACACTGCCTGCAACAAGTCAGCAACAGCAATATATGTTTGCAACAGGCTGCACAATGTCTGATGTCAGACACACACACACACACACACACGAAACAACACTGACTACACACATGCAGTTTTACACATCATACTTGTACTGCTCACAATAGCTTGTCCACAAGCACTCCAAAACAAAAAGTAAACATTACTGAGGCAGTGCAACTAGAAAAGGGAAAATGTGTATTATTAAATAACAGCAACAAAAAAAAACACACAAAAACAGTACAGCACAGTAGTGGGGAGGGGGGGTTCAGAAAACAATCCCTTAATGTGGCCGTGGAATGCTGTGGTGGTCCAGCAGCAGGTACAGCATTGTCAGTATTTGCTGCTGCGGTTGTTGGAATGTATCAGTCCACTGCTGCACAGCACCTACCCTCTCATTATTCTCCTCCAGGGCTGCCCACAACAGGGCAATGTCAGCCTCTGTTGCAGGGACTGTGGCGGGGTCCACTGCAGGTGGGAACCCAAGTAGTGGTGGTGGTGGAGAGGGTGGTGCTGCTGGCTGTGGAGGCAGTGGTGGTGGTGCAGCTGCTGTACTGGCCCTCCTCCTGCTGCAGCGGTGAGGCACAACTTCAACTGCAACAGCACCCTCGGCCACTGCCACAGAAGGACCAGCAGGTGGATGCCTGGCCCCTTCCATGGCAGCCTGCCACTCCACCTTGTGGTGGTTCAACATGTGGGTGCACTGGCCATCAGCCCCCAAATGTGTCCCCCGGGGGCCACGGCACACCAGCACACCACATAGACAGCACACCATGACTGTGCTGTCTCCCCCCCACACAGTTAAAAAACTCCCACACTGGGGAGCTGCGGTGGGGACTAGATACAGTCCTAGCACCACCTATATTTTCCTGGGGCACCTCCTGTGGCTATGAAGGTAGTGGAGGGGGTGCTGCTGGAACCCTTACAGCTGCTACTGGTGGTGGTGGTAGTGGTGGAGTAGGTGGATGCAGTAGCCACTGGTGGCACTGATGCTGCTGCTGCGGTTGCTTCCATGGGGGGGAAGTAACACCCAAGAGTCGGGAGCGGTCCAGCAACACATGACCACCCCCACATGTGTGCACTCCCCTCCTCTGACTGCGACCATGGGCCAGCGACTCTCCTTCTCCAGGGTCTATCCTTGCCACACAAGTCCCTGACTCCGACTATAAAAAAGTCCAACCACAGTTGACACCTAGCCTTCACCCAGTGGCTGCACTCACTCTCACACTCCCAGACACACACACACTGACACACACACAAAACAAAGCAAAAAATTATAAAAAAAATATTCACTACCAAAAAAAAAATCAAAACACAATACAAAAACTAAATAAAGATATTGCTTTTAAGAAAGCTGTTGTTTTCAGACACAAAGGCAATAAAGCACTTTCTGATAATAACTGAAAACTGCTGTCCTCTCCTCAAAGCCTTCTCCCTCTATGACTGCAAAGGAGAAAGTGAAACTGCTTCTCTGACTCACTTCCTTCCTGCCTGGCTAAAACATGTGACTTACAGTACTGTAAGCCATGTGATGTGTGGGGTGCTGCCTATTTACTTGTCACTTCACCTTACTTCATGTTAAGGCATAATGAGATGCAAAGTAATAATGAGAACACGAAGTGAGCACTTTGCAGTGGCCACTTTGCATTGTGCTCCACTAACGCAAAGTGGCCACTTCGCATTCACTTTGCCAGTGGATTACAAATTTGCTGCATTTCTAGTCAGGAGTAGAGATGCAGCAAATTTAAATTTTGCCGGCGAAGTGAACGTGAAGTGGGCACTTCGCGTTGTCACTCCGCGGAGTGGCCAGCATGAAATGCCCACTTCACCTTGTTATTATTACTTTGCATTGTCATTCCACCTTAAGGAGAAGTAAGGTGGAGTGACAACAATATTGGCAGCCTCCCCACACACACACAGTCACTAGAATTAATGTGCATCCCCAAAATGCTACTGTTATCTTGTCTCCAGAAAATTCCCCAGTGCTGACGAAATGAAATGAGAAAGTAACAAGAAATGCAGTCTCCCCAGAATTAATGGCACATTCAGTCATCAGGGCAGTTGTCAGATAAAGTCACCAGAATTAATGTTCATCCTCAAAATGCTACTGTCTTGTTTCCAGAAAATTCACCACTGCTGATGAAGTGAAATGAGAGTGTAACAAGACATGCAAAGTCTCCCATCTTAGAGATGCAGTGAATTAAAATTCCACCAGTGAAGTGCCCATGAAGTGGGCACTTTGTGTTGTCACTCCACTACGCAGAGTGGTCACTAGCATGAAATGTCCACTTCGCCTTGTTATTGTGATTGTGACTTCTCATTGTCATTCTGCTTTAACCTGAAGTAAGGAGGAGTGACAACAATATTGGCAGCCCCTGGGCCCCCACACATCACATGGCTTACAGTACTATAACTCACATGCTGTACAGGAACGTGAATGCCTACAGCTGTAGTTCCCAATGACAATGACCTGTATCACAAAACTCCCCAATTTGAAAACTCATATCAATGAGTACAGTGGTGAAGTCTGGAGAGATACTACAAAACAGGCTTGCATTATGCAAGTAACTAGTAAAAAAATTAATTTTGTGATTCGTGATGTGATCGGGAATCGTGACTGCATTGTGATCGTGAAATATGAATTTATTTTTCTCGGACTTCTAGCTGACGAGCACATTGGGAACGCGAATGCCTATGGCTGTTCTTCCCTGATGACCTCGCTGTTCACAAAACTCACCAACTTGAAAACTAATGTCAATGGGTACAGTGGAGAAGCCTGGAGAGATACTACAAAACATTAATTTTGTGATTTGTGACATGATTGTGAGTTGTGTGCACCACACCAGTATTCCGAAGGGAAGCCAAAGAAACAACTGTGACTTAAGTAACAGATGGAGATTGGGCCCGAAAGAGATGCAAATGCACAGCCAGATTAAGATTGCACTGCACACTAAAGAGATGCAGACACAAAGGCACAGTAACAACACCTAACCAGTGCTCACCATCAGAAATCCAAATTTGGAAAAGAATACCTTTTGCTATTTGAGGGGGGGAGTAGTGCACGGCAGTAACAGTCCACTACTACCAGTAAAGATACCACAAGCAGTACAAAAAATTCATGCAGGTGCAGTGGATAGCAGGTTTACACTGCTGCAATTACTCTGTGGCACAATAAATGGTATCTGATTTAATGGCACGCATGCATTGTACACACATAGACACACACACATACACACACACACTCACTACAAGTAATGCATAGCAAATTGAAAACCTTTACTAATACAACCAAATGTTTTAAACAAACTGAAATTATACACTGCTGCACCACAACAATCAGCAAAAATAATGTCAAGAATTACTGAAAATATTGCTGTGTCTACATTGACACAGTTATACAAGAAAAATATAACCAAAACAGAAAGACTGCCTTTTTCTCCCACTTAATCTACCTACACCACAGATACACCCCTCCCCCAAAGCACACTTCACAGTACACAGACTGACTATTCTAAATTAACATTAAAAATCCACACACAAACAATAAACACTCAATGATATGAGCACAGGAGGGTTTCCTACAATCAGTGTACTAAAGTCTGAGAAAAAAAAAATGTCTCAAAAAGGCTTTTTCAACAGCTTTTAGATGATTTGAATGGCAGAGCTCTGAGAGGAAACTGTCTCCATCTTCCACTACACACACACTACAGAGAACTGAGGCTGTGCAGAACAATCTAGAGCCCATGTGACCTGCAATCCCATGAAGCACTGCAAATTTGCTTTGCAACTCTATAACAAGGCGAAGTGATGCGAAGTACATTGATTTCAGTGTTACTTCACCTTAAAATTGGTGGAGAAGTGGTTTGGGGAAGGCGGAGTAATGCAAAGTCATTGTTTTCAGTGGACTTCGCATTCCCTATTATAATGCGATGTACTCCACTTCACGTTACAGAGAACTTTGCAGATTCCGCGTTACTCCACGTATCACTTCGTGGAGCAAATTTAGCCTACTTCACCCACCACTAGTCAGGAGGCATGATGTGGCCAACTGTGACACACCGATAGCATCACCAACAGGTGTCTGGAAAGTCCCAGTGGATAGAAAGCACATCACAGATGTCACTTTTTTAATCAACTGACATGGCATGGCTGCGCTGAGTGGTAGGCTGCAGCTGCTCATGTAATAACTCACAAAGCTGCTTCAGCAGGACCCTGTTCAATCTGCACTGGCCCACAAGGTGGTCATCTGTAAGGGTCTCAAAAGGCACTCTGGGCTGGTACATTCTGTGTGTAGCATATCTCCTCCTCAGCCTACGGTGTTACCAAGGGTGGCTTTGGTCCCTTTCTTCCTCCCCCAACATGGCTGCCATCAGTTGGATCATCAAGTGATTGTTTCTAACCACCATCTTGCATCCCGCTGTGTCACCGCCCCCTCTGTGATTTGCCCTGAGTTTAGTCAACCTTTTTCAAGGTGGTAACTAGCACTGTGCTATGTGTGGCAGTAACGCCCATTGTGCAACACTATATTTTTGATTATGTCATTTCATTTGTATGTATGTCTCCACCTTTTGCTAACCCATTGTACTGGCGGTATTTTTCCTTTTGAATATGGCAGACTGACACAATCCTGGTGCAACTGCGGTGCAATTGTTTTGCACCCAGCATAAAGTTTTGAATATCTGGACCCTGGTCTAGTAAAGTTATGTGGTGAGAAAGTGAAAGAGGGATTGTAAATAAATTCAAAAATGCTCATATTCAAAAATTGTACCAGTTATTAGGGAATAGAAAGTTTTGTAATTCAATGTATTGTTTTTGGGTATGTCAGGCATCATTTTTTTAATTTACATATAGGTAAAGGACAAATTTGGTCTTTTATTAGAAAGTACAAATCATACAGTAAAGTATAATTTGGAAATCCTAATTCAGAAGCAAAAAGGAATAATTAAATTAGGAGATGACAAACCATTGTAAAGTATCTGTAATCTGCTAATAACTGTGAACAAGAATCCTTTGAGAAATCTAAAATGAAATGGACTCACAAAGCACAGCTTACGTACAGTATGTTCCCCAGCTGTAGACAGGTCAGTGCTCCAATATTAATAAAGACTGTCTATACACAAAAAATAAAGCTATCCAAAAGAAAATTATAGATAGGGCCTATTGTACCCAACATGTGCTAGGGAAATTCTCCAATCAGGAAAATCAGCAATGCCAGCACCTCTGTGGGGGTACAGGGACTCTATCCCACTGTTTCTGGAAATGCCCAAAAATGTCTTCATGGTTGTCTCAAACAGCAACTTGTTATCTGGAATATTACATTTCCAGATCCCCTTCTCCGATACACGTGGGCTGAGGCTAAACAAAATGCAACATAAGATATTATGTACAGATAGTTACAATGGCAAGGAATAGGTTAATTCAGGAGAAATGGAATACTCTGGAGATGGGACTGTTTCAAAAAGGCAGATGTGGTATATGCTAAAGGAAGAAATGTTATTTGAAAAACTATAGGATAATATGAATAATGATTACGGTCTAGAGGAACCAGGCTGGTCAGAAAAAAAACACTTTACTAGCACCTTTACAAGTGCTCTGGAAAGCTAAAAGGCTGAGTCTTCATAGTAGGGGGGTGGGTTTGGAGTGAGGGGGTCAACTGGTCACAATGTCTTTGTTTAGGTGAGATTGTGAGCAGATTGTATTACTTACATGTGAATAATATTTGATATGATATTTGTAATAACACATTTGCAGGATGTATCCTTAATGCAAAAGGAAAATAAAAAATATTTTAAAAAGGAAAAAAGGGGAAAATAGGGTGGGTAAGAAGGGTCTTTTTAAGCTAAGTGGCAACCAACACATGAAGAGGCACAGTCTTAAGTTGGGGGGAGTGATTGGGGGGGAGGTTAGGAAGCATTTCTTCACAGAAAGAGTGCTGGCCAGTCAGAATGTGCTACCGGAAGAGGTGGTCTCATTGAAGATGGTTGCAGCTTTAAAAGAGGCTAGGATAGACTTAAGAAGAAAACAAAGGTCATGGGAGGGGCAGATGGAAAGGATTGGAGGAGTGTGGGGGGTGTGGCAGGATCAGTAGCTTAAGCAGAGGACCCTGCACTATCAGAAGACTAGACAGACTAAATGTCTTTATTCTGCTGACTTCTTCGTACATTCATTTTTTCAGCTGCATTAACCACCCTCAGGTACAATAGAGGGAAGTCTAGGATTGATATAACTAATTTTAGGGCTGATGCAGTGAACAGGAGGCTCACTCCCTATGTTTAAAGGGGAAGTTGGAGAGATCACACAGGCAGACAGTTCAGAGACGGGAATGTCAAAGGCATTTGCAATAGTGTCAGGGTTATTACAATTTCTACTGTTCAATGTCATATCACATATATAACTTTATTGATTTAAACACCTAAATTTCAATAATGCTTTTCCAGAAGTTCTTTGGGTCACCAGCAGAAGAGGACAGTAGGTTCTTATTATGCACATTATATAGACTCATGTCTTTTATTCACATTTTCCTCTGCCTTCTATATTCTTTCCAGTTAGATGTCAATTCAGAGGCCTTATGATATGCCCAGCACTGGTCCCTAATATTGAATAGGGATAGTAAGTTACTGTTCAGACCTTAGATGCTCCATTTGGTGATAGTTCTTTGAGTATAAGTATATGTAAGCAATAACCCACAACAAGGAATGCGTTCACATTATTAAGTTTAAAACAGGACAGCTGGCCTGGTGGCACTGAGGATTGAGGCGCTGGATGCCGTACCTTGCACCACGCTGGGAACCCGGGTTTGGGAATGAGCCCAGGCTGCCGGGGGTCGGCAGGGGGGAGAGAGGATTGAGCATCTGGAGGATGGCCCTCCTCTCTCCAGGAAAGAGGACTAGTCATTCTGCCCGCAGACTGCCTTATACAGGTGGTTGGAGGGCAGTACAGATCAGAAGGCTCGGAAGTCAATGTACTTATGTTTGAGGGGAGAGAAGGGAGAAGAAAAAAAAACAGAAAATGTCTAGGGCTCCATTGACCCATGATGGCTGGACCTCTCCAGCGAATTCTGCCCCCTGCCACCAGATTTGCTGCACTGGGTGGTGGGAGACTGCCAAGACTCCTACACCTGGCTCTGACACAGAAGGGGAATCCACAGGGGAACCTCAGGGGGCAGACAAGCTGGTGGTTGGGTTGGAGGCTGTACCCTCTCTGGGGAGGAGTCACTGCCCTGTGAAGCCCGTGGTGAGGAGGTAAAAAGTAATAAAAAAAAATATATTTAAACTGAAATAGATGGTAATCAACCAAAACAAGGCATACATTTCTAGAGAAATAATGCACATTGTGAGTGAATAAAGGCATGCGTTCAATGGCCAGGTGACTTTTAATGCATCTAGGAAGTGCATTACTTCTCAAGAAACCTGTGGCCTGCAGTGCATTACTGTGCTTATAAAATTAATTTTTTATGTAAAATGTTTGTTTTTCCTTTAGTTAGGTTTTGGCTAGGTTAGGTCAGTTTAGTAACGAAGGCTATGTGCCTTTGAAGGAACCCAGAAGCTGCAGTTAATTTTATTTTTGTTATTCTTTTCAACCCATTTTATCTCCCACTGCCGGTGTGGCTCGGTGGCGGTAGTACTGACCATCTATGCTGTGGCTCCCCCTCCAGCTTGTCGGCAATCATGCTGCATAGCAGTGGAGATTTTGATTTTGGTATTTTTCTCCTGTTGCTTTAGTTCCTCAAATTGGTACCCAGTTAGAATAGCACTACTATAATAGCACCAGGAATAACATTGTGGTTTATACAGCATTACCCCCAGACAGTGATAGGTGATTAACAGTACTAAGCACTCCCCAGGTCACTGTCCATTGTACTAGGGAACACCACAAGGGCAGCAGCTGCTGAGCTGCTCCTGTGGCATAGAGAGCTTGGGCAGAAAACAGCTTGGCACAATGATGGTAGAAACCAGGGTTCTAATCCTGGTCTCCCTTTAGGTTTTCCTTGTGGGGTCCTTTTTTTTTTTATAAGGGGCCGTGGAATCAGTATTTCACTACCACACGTATTTCCTCTTTCCCTGAGATCCACTCTCCCTGGAGTGGGAATCCTAAAGATCAGGGGTTCGGGGGGGGGCAGATCCCCCTGTGTCAGGGTGTAAGGTAGGTGGAGTTCCCCACATAACTGTATATTACTTGTTTGTTGGTGCTGTGTTGTGTAGCAGCATTCTGTTGTGCCACTATTCTGAAAAGCAGTGTCAATATGGCACTGTTCTGGATGGCACTGTTATTGACAGCACTCTTCTGACCTAGTGCCCTGAAATCCCACCCCTGAGGGCACTAGCATGAGGAACGAGAGTCCAGGCTGTAGAAGTGCTGGTGCAGGTCTCAGCAAAGTGCCTAATGGTGTCCTCTCCTCACCACATTATGAGTCCCATGCTGCACATTAATCCACATGTGGCAGTAATGGGGTGGTGTGACAGCCCCCTCCCTTGGTGGAGGATGGTGTCCTATGATACACTAAAACCTCCTCCCCTCGACCAACCCCCTGACAACCCAGGCTCATTCCAGAACCCGGGTTACTGGCGTCCTGGTGTCACAAGTGATAGCACTACTGCTGTGCCAATGGGCCATCCTGGAACTGCATTAATTTTTAAGTAATCTATGCACTGTTGTTGGTTTTTGCATTTAGAAAGTGGAAAAAATATTTTTATGGAAAAATATTTTATTTTCATTAATTTAGGTTGTTGCTGAGTAGATCAGGACAGGTTATTTGCAAACTGTGCAGTTTATAGGTTAACAATCAATAATCTGGTGCTGTGTTCTAACCAGTGATGTTATCCAACTTGGTCAGATTTTTATACTCCATGTTATAACATCTTACAATAAATCAGTGGATCCATGACGGGTCATCAACAAACTATTATTCGAATGACCCAACAGTGAAACTGGCAGGTTGACTGCATTTTGCAGTCAGTTGCCAGTTTCAAAACCTAAAGTGTTTAATTCAGGGGTCTTCCCAGAACCCCCACACGGGGATGCCTCCCCGCACGCCCCACTTACGATTCTCAACTCTGAGTCAGAGCTGATTTGGGGGGGGGGGCAGGACCCCCGGCAGACAATGCTGGGTTCCAGCAGGTTCCCTACAGTGACATGGTGCTGTTGCCGCTATTGGGGACTCCGCTGTCGAAATGTCGATGTCGGGGGTGTATACATGAATGGGTAGATATATAATCCTATAATAAATCTTAATGTCTTCTCTGTATTGTTTATCTTGTGTTAAACATGTGTTAACCCAAACTGCTACTTGCTGATGCTTTCTATGTATTTTAGTTAATAAGGACTATGCCATTTCTAACAACAAAAGGCATGCATTTTACTTATACCCTCTGATTTTTGCCTTGCAACATGCATACACATGTATGCAGTAAGTAGTTGCTGCTTAGGAGCTGTCATCAGTTGAAAAATACAGTATTATGTTATAGATTTCTTCTCTGGAATAAGTCTAATGTCATTTTGTCAATACAATCTCAGGTTTCTGTGTTTGCTACAAGCTTTTAATATATGGGGCCAATAGCTGTTCTCAAATTATGTCCATAGAGATCAGATCACCTGTATTGTCATTGAGATACAAAAAAAAATCTATTTTGTAAAGAAACCATAAATAATTTAATTGAATTTTGGTTTCTCTATGTGTGATGTGGGTTCCTGTTACTAGACTGTGTAAGTGAAAGCAACAAAACATAAATATTAAAAGTCATGCACAGCATGTATTGTGCTTCTGAGGTTGAAGGCAATTTCACAGCAGGGCTTGAGACAGCAGACAGTTCAGACTGCTCTGCACAGGTTAGATGGTGATGGGGCAGTCAGGGTATAAATAAAAACAAATGCTGCCCTGGGTTCCTCATAACTTGTCTAGGTCCATGGCAACAGACTGTTTATGATGGGCTGAGGTCAACAGTAAAATAACACTAAAAAACAGTTTGCAAAAACAGGCTCGGTAACACATGATGTTGATGTTGTTGAGTTTGTGAATTCTGTATCACTATTGTTTAATATACTGTTGTCATGTAACTCCATCTTTTGTATGCCTTTGGCCTAGATTGAACCTGAAAAGGGGAATTTGGTCCACTACTCCTTACCTGGTTAACAAATTTAAATAAATACATATATACTTATATAAATAAATAAACAATTACTTTATTCTTTTTTCTTAACTCAGCTTTATTACAGATTCTCTTACTTACAGTACCAATTTGCAATTGTGTTTACAACATTTGTTCTGAGTTTGATTCTACATTCATTAACAGGTGTACCTATGCCGACATGACAACAATGTTGCTGACATTCAGCATAGAGACATCCCCAATATCGACAGGCAAAATTTTGCCTGTCAGACATAGGTCAATTTTTCCATTGGGGGGGCTGTGCCACCTACGCCCCTCCTTCTATAGGACTGTTAACTCCAGTTGCAGTTAATGTGAAGGGGGAGTGAAAGTCAGCATAAGTGCAACATTTCACTGGCAGGTCCCCCACAGCGACAGTTTCGATTCTTGTCAACACTGTCACTGTGGAGGATTCTGCTGACGGGGTTTCACGCTTGTGTTGGTACACCATATTAACAGTATAACTTAGCTGAGAAACAGTTCAATATGAACAATAACTTAAAGCAGCAGTACTATGAAGAAAAGATTTGCCCTTTTTTTGACAGTTTATTCCATGTGCTCTGCTAATCATACACCTGGTACTCTTTCCCAACAGCATTGTACTATCACAGAATAATTTGCTTCATTATCCTCTGCTTTTGTTTTACATTTCTGCCACCAAGCATGTTGCACTGGAACCCCCTCTGCTGCCAACTGCACATGTGTATGACATGCATGGACATCGGGAATGGTCCGAAGAGGGTCCACTGCTGTATTTAAAAGATATGATGTGACAGAAGGAAAAGTGCAGCTGAAAATTAGTCAGCCATCATATTTATAGTAACACCACAACAATTCAAATAAATTGCAAATATCTAAAAAACTAAAGATGACTCAAAAAAAAAATATTTACAGGTATGGAAACTGAAACATTGGTCGCATGCTTACAGCCAAAAAGCAGAATTTTGATAGATCACTTCCTGATTTGGTAGTACTGCTGTTTTAATGTCAACATCTTACCACTTGTACATGAATTCAATTTCTCATCTAATGTGCTTTCATTTTGCCAAATTTCGTTTACATAATACAGTATACTTTTCTTTTAGGAGGCAGTATGGTGCAGTGGTTCAGGGTTCTGAGCTGAAAACCTGGAGACCTGAGTTTGAATCCCAAAGCCCCCACTTGCACAATGTGTGACCCCGAGTAAGTCACTTAACTTCCTTGTGCTCCTAGGTCGCACCTGGAAAAAAGCTTCAGCTTAGTGTGCCTTTCCTGGTAAACAATTTCCCCTTCCTTCCTTCCTTCTGATGTGTACTGTTGTATCCACTCTGTAGTTAACTGGTTAAGGGTTATTTTTGTCTTTGTTCTCTGGTAACTGGGTATGGCTCACTAGGCACAAGGCCTGTTTTCAGGGATTACCAGGGATCAGGTTTTGTGAATTGCTTAGGGTCACACAGTATGCAAGTGGAGGGTGTGGGAATCAAACCCGTGTCTGTTGGACATGCCAAACTCATTTACATTTTATTACTTTAACATCTAGGCTATACTGCCACCTATAGGCTTTAAGCTAAATGAGTAAGGAAGGTTTTGTAGGGGTCTATTTTAAATAGAAATTTACGGATTTCTTGTAGGTTTGTTGTTTCTGAAACAAAGAACAAGGCAAATCTAACTGAAGTGCAATCAACTGTTAGGGACCTTTTTTATATTGTTGGTCATGGACTGGCTTAGTGCCTAAGAAGAAATTTAAAAAAATCCTTTTTTTTCTGAGAACATAGTCAGGCTTGACTATAGTGAGTGAGACTTGTCAGCTCAGCATTGCTGCAGTGAATTGAGTGACTTTATTTCCTAATAATATTTAAATTTGTTATAACACATCTTCCTGTGAGAAATCCAGGCTTGGGTCCCTCCACGGCTACTTCTGCAACAACTAGTGTTCTGTAGCAGGTAGGGTGGTGTTACAGTGTGGGAATAACAGACACTTAGGCAGGAGGTATGATGCATAAAATAAATGCACAAATGCGTTTATGACTTTTTATTCAAAATTAAATAAAATCAATATTTACAGAAATAAAAAAAAAGTTGTTAGTCAGCACACCAAAATACACAAAACTATGACGATGACTCTTCCCTAGTCAGTTCTCTCTTAATTTTACCACTTTCTTAAAGCAATTCACTGGTGTTAAAACAAACACACCTTCCTCCTACAAGACCAGCAGCTCACTGGCCTACCTCTCTTTAAACTTCCCCCTAGTGGTGAGTTTTTAATGCCTTATGGCAGATGGCATCATGGCCAGGTGACCAACATCAAGGGAACAATTAGGCTTTTATTCTTTTATTTTATAGAATAAATACATTTTATTTCATGCATTTCCAGGTCCCTATAATCCTCTACCTGATAATAGACTTTAGTTTACAAACATCTACAGGTAGGGATCAATAATAGCTCTTTTGGGCTTAATTGGAGCTCATTTGGAAGCAAGACCCTCCCTTGTTCTGATGTCACTGGAGCCTGCACCTTTAAAACAATCCATTTTGTGGGCAGCCAGCCCTACAGCAAGAACTGCAGGGAAACCCACAGGTGATTACAGCATTATTACTGTTTCTGTTTTTCAGGCATCTCTGTGTTGGCAAGGAAAATGGGAGATAGAGGGTACGCTCCTCATATCCCTTCTTCTGCCAGCTCAGGAGACCTGCATCTTTATTTCAGTAATTACCATTTTTTTCTTGTAATAACCATTATAGCTCTCATTTTGTTTAAAAATGCTGCCTTGTTACTAAAACCTTGCAGGGGCTCTTTACTAGGCTTCTTTGGCAGCCCCTGCCACTCTGCAGCAATTTCCTTTTATTGCTCCAACAGCTGAAGTGTGCAGCCGTCAGCAAAACATTTCATTTGGGCCTTTCCTAAGACCATTTCCAACCTTTTAGCTATTTCTTTATTTAAAAGCCTGGTGACAACATCTCTGGGCTGTTTTCTTTTTTTTCTTTTTGATATTTAAAATGCTGTATTCATTTTTGTTACAGATCCACAAAAAGACTAAATACAGTACAATACATCACATCACATTACTTTACAATACAATACACTGCACATACCCTCCCCCTTCCCTTTCCTCCTCACCCCACACCATGACAACAACTTGGTTTGGTTCTGAAACTGCCAGTCTTATCCATCTTCTGGGATGTTCATAAAGCATACAAAGTCTGTAATTTACTCCACCTTCTATCAAATCTAGGCATACAGTTATTTACACTAGCTATCATTTTCTTTACAGATAAGTTAAACAGTAGTTCTTGCAGCCATTCATTATAAGATATTACTTCATTATCCAGTCAGTGTCTGAGGACTAATTTCTTGATTGACATCACAATCAGGTTTATGTGGAACCTTTGACATCACAATCAGGTTTATGTGGAACCTTCTTTCTGTGACAGCTGTAGAAGAGTAATTTCCCACCAGGCAGGTTAAAGGTTCTGTGTATTCCATTATACCTAGTAAAGGATATCCCTTTGTTTTATTAGGGACCAGAGGGAGGCTATTTTTGGACAGTCCCAAAAGATGTGATATAATGATTCCACCCCTAGCCTGCATCGATCGCATATCACATTAGACTCTTTGCCCATTTTAGCCAATCTTTCTGGTGTTTAATACATATTATGCATAATTTGGTACTGCATTAGCCTCAGTCTGTCTTGAGATGTGTACCTGTGCATATCTTACCAAATTTTTGACCAGTTAAGTGTCTTCTCTGGAAATTGCTTATCCCAGTATTTAGGGGTTCCTACAGTATTTGGGAAGACGTTGTCCAAAAGATTGGAGTAAATACCTGAGATGGCATGCCTTCCTCTGGTGAGTTGGGTGAAATGGCTTAAAAATTCCCCTTTTATCCCAGACTCATTATTCAGCTGGGAATTGACTATCATGTGCCTAAGTTGAGATAGTTTAAAACTAATTTTGAGGTCTAGTTTGTTAATATTTGTAATTTCAGCCGTGGTGTGGACTCTTCCCTTCTCCCATAAATCTGTGATCCTTTCCCCAGATAATTGTGAAATCCAGTTATTTCTAATCATATGGCCTCAAATTTTAAAGTTCGGATTTCCCACCAGTGGTTGATTCGGATCTTGTGAGTGTTTATAAGTTAAGGAAGTGCACATCTGTGTGTGAATTCTTACTGACATTCCAATTGGGTTGTTCCTAAGTGTCTGAGGAAGTAATTTAGGCGATATGTGTAGGAGGGCTTCCGTTGTTAGTTTTAAGGCTACCATCACATCCTTTTCTAATAGTAGCCAAATAGGGTTGTAATGGGACAGGTCTGGGTCAGTGTTCAGATTCGTCCATCTCATATACTTTGCTGCCTGACTTGCCCAGTAATATAGTATAAAATGTGGGAGTCTCAGGCCACCTTTATTCTTGGGGACTGTTAGTTTGTTGTAGGCCATGCGAGACGTTTTGTTTTTCCAAATAAATTCTGTTAACAGGGAGTGGATCTTAGCAAACCATGCTTGATGTAACCATAGGTTTAACATGTTAATGGGGTAGAAAATAAGTGGTAATATGTTCATTTTCACTAAGTTAATCCTTCGCCAAGGGGATAGTGGTAGCTTGTTCCATCTATCCAGGTCTTGCTTAATAACCTGTATTAATTTATCCAAATTGCATTCTGTGGAAACTTTTGTGCTCCTTGTCAGGATAATACCTAGGTATTTCAGTTGTTTACCTTCCCATTGTATGCCTAGATCCACCAATTCACTTTTATGGGATACCATATTTAGAGGGAATATTTTAGTTTTCTCCAGGTTTAACTTGTAATTCAATAGTGATCCAAATTCTCTAATCACTTGCAAAGATTTAATTATTGATTCTCTTGGGCTTGTCAAGTGCAGTAGTATATCATCAGCATATGCTGATAGTTTAAGCTCCTGGTTCCCAACTCTGACTCCCTGAATCTCACAGTCTATTTTAATCCAAGTTAGGAGGGGTTCCAGATATAGGTTGAACAATAAGGGGGATAGCGGGCAGCCCTGTCTGGTACCTGAGGAGAGGGGAAAGCTGCATGAAAAGGTTCTATTGCAGTATACATGTGCACTGGGTGAGGTGTTTAATGCCTGAACCCATTGCACAAAGAAAGGAGGGAAGCCGAACCTGTGTAATACCCTAAACAAGAATTTCCAGTCTATCCTATCAAAAGCTTTCTCTGCGTCAAGTGACATCAGAACCGCCTGTATATTAGTGTCCCTGGAGACAGAGAATATATGATCTAATTTCCTGAGATGATCTGAGGATGATCTTCCTGCTATGAATCCTACTTGTTCTGCACAGATGAGTCAGGGCATTACCTGATTCAGTCTAATAGCTAACATTTTTGCCAATATCTTAAGGTCATAGTTTAGCAGTGAGAGTGGCCTGTAGTTTGATATGAGTTCTGGGTCCCTCTCCTCTTTGTGCAATATCACAATCACAGCCTCATATAAATGGGGATCTCTACTTTCTCCTTTAAGATGCTATTAAATAATAAAAGCAGCCATGGAGACAGTTTCTTCCCCAGTTTTTTATAGAAGTTGGGGGAGAATCTGTCCGGTCCCGGTGCCTTGTCTAAAGGTAATGTGTTGATTACCCTTTGTATCTCTAGTTCTGTGATGGGGGATATTAGTCGCATTCTCTGCTTCTCCGTTAGTTTAGGTAGAGGTAATTCAGATAAATAAGTTTTAATGCTATCTACTGGGGCTAGCCCTAGTCCTGCATAGTTCTGCATAGAATTCTTGGAATTCCATTGCTGTTTCTTTAGGATTCATTTTGAGAGTACCATCTACCCTAGATTTGATTGCATTGATCCCTTTCGATGTCTCCTGCTGCTTTACCCTCAAGGCAAGGAGTTTCCCAGCCTTTTCTCCCTGGTCAATATATTTGGATTTAGTTTTGATGATTGCATATTCGACTTTTTCACACAACAAATCATTATAGCAAGCTCGCAGGTGAGTGAGTTCCTGTTTTTGTATTTCACTAGTTTGGGGATTTAGATTTTTTCCAGTTTTCTGATGTTTTCTAGTAATGTTAGTAGTTGTTTTTCTCTATTTCTCTTCTGTGTAGAAGCTATTTTTATTAACTCTTCCCTAAGGAAGCACTTTAATCCCCCCACTCCATGTCTACTTGATCTGTGGAGCCCTGGTTTTGGTGTGTGTAATATTCAATACTAGTTTTTAAACTTTCTATTATATTCTTGTCTTTCAATAACCAGTTGTTTATTTTCCATGTTATTTCTACCTTCTGACTGGAACATAATGATATGGTGCAGAACACCGAAGAGTGATCTGATATGACTTCTGGAGAGATCTGACAGTCCATGAGATCTGGTAGAATTTGTTTACTGAGCAAGAAATAGTCAATACGGGTAAAGGTTCCATGTAGTGCTGATCGAAAAGTGTATTCCCTCCGTCTTGGGTATAAAACCCTCCATGGGTCGCATAGTCCCAGTTTGTCAATCATGTCTCTAATAGCTTCTGTGCTGGAGATAGCCCTGCTTTTGTTTTGCCTGTTCTAACTGCATCTGGGGAAAATAGTAAATTCCAGTCACCCCCTAATAACAAGGATACCGCCAAAAAAGGTAACAATATAGTGAGCAGTTCCATAAAGAAGGAGGGGGTGTCCACATTAGGACCATATATGGATCCCAGTACAATATCAGATCTCTCCAGTATGCCACGTACAAACACATATCTCCCCAATGGATCCCAGATGCATTAACTGCATTGGAAACCCACATTCCTTGTCAGCAAGATTGCCACGCCTTTACTTTGGGTAGATGACCCTGCTGCGTAAACTTGACCTGTCTGCATTCTACGTAATAGATTTGCTTTGGTATCTAGCAGATGTGTTTCCTGAAGGAAAATTATCTGTCCTTTAGTCACTTGTAAGTGCTGTAGGACCCTGTTTTGTTTATTTTTACTGCACATCCCTTTCACATACCATGTCATAAGCGTATATCTATTAGACATTCTGAATTATAACAGTGAATAATATTTGGCTTTAAAATAAAACACATGAGCCAGAGGGCACTGTGCTGAAGATGGCTGCTTGATTCTTCATCTCCCTGGATTCACCAAATATCGTCATCCATCCTACAGATTCCAGACTTCCTACCTTCACCAACATATGAGATCTTACTATATGTACATCGCAGAACAGCTCTGGTACAGTATTTTTATTGCCTCATAATTACTGAATGAGTTATCTACAACATTTCAATTTCTCTATTAAGGCCTACAATAACGGCGGACCAATCTCCACATAACAGTTCTCTTAATAGAGTGGAGACAATGTTCCAGCAACTAATACGTGAAATCAATGTATTAAAAATTGCTTCTCAACAAAATATCAATAATATGTAGACACTTGATCAAAAAATCAGTGCTACTGATGTTAAAGCATCTCAAAATGAAGATTCCATTAACACATTACAGGCTACCATCAGGGAGCAGGACAGAGTTATTAGGAACCTGCAGGACAAAATAGATGATATTGAAACCAGAAACAGACGTAACAACCTTAGATTTCTCAGATTTCCTGAAGGTGTTGAACTAGGAGATACCAGTGCTCTTCTAACTCATGTACTTCCTTCTTTGCTTAAATTACCAGCTGGCCAAGACCTAACCATCGAGAGATCTCACCGCACCTTAAATCCGAGGCCTGGACCCGACCAGAAACCCAGGCCCATCATTGCCAGATTTCTAAACCACGCACATACTGAACTGATTCTTCAAAAAGCGAGGCAATTAGGTGCACTTACTTGGCAAGAAAACAGAATCCTAATTTTCAGAGACTATTCTAAAGAATTATCTAACAAACGAAAAGCTTACAACCCCATTAAAACGATCCTTCATCAGCGTGGAATTAAGTTTGCACTTTGTTACCCTGCAACAACGCGTCTTTTTTTGAATGATTCTACCAGAGATTTCAGTACCCCAGAATCTCTTTCTGAATTTCTGAATTGGACACAGCCCGCACTTACATTGCCTTGCGATGCTAATGCAGCTCGTTCCTGCTCCAGCACAAGCACTTCACAATTACAATGTCTTGCCCTTTCTGCTGAAACTGTCCTTCAGGTCCCTGAGAAATCTGCAGCCATCATATCTGTCACTGTAGCTCCTGCCAGAAGCGCCGCATGCATACAAGAAAAAAAAAAAGCATCCGATTCTTCTCTAAATAATAATTCCTTCTGTTTAAATAATATTTCCACCTCTCCAGCTTCCCATGTGGAATGTCACATCAGTTTTTCTACTCCTCTTACCTTGTCTAAAAAATTCTCCCCACTCCAAGAAGATCTGCTCCAAGAAGATCTGCACTCATCTACGGAGGATCTGAGACAGGCTGTATCTGACACTTTTACTCAAGACACGAAGAAGCTCTCAATGGGTAATGACTCTCCCGATACTTCCTGGGCTGATCTTGTGTCCAGCTCTCCCTTTAAATCATCTGAACCACCCAAAAAGAAAAGGAGAAGAAAATCGAAGAGCAAGGCTACCTGAGGCTTTTTCCCACTAAAAAAAAAAAAAAAAATTGTAATAAATACTATGGCCCATAATTAGATGTGGTATAGCAGTTTCTCACTAGAATCCCTCCTCTTCACACCACCTCACTCGATTCCTTCGGTACATTTACGGCAAAGTGCAGTCTCTGTTGCACCCAACAGGTTTGGAGCACTTAAATGCAGTAAATCACTATTGCTGCTGAGAAGGCTGTATCTGTCTGTGGGAGGTGAGCCAATTGACACTGGAGGTATTTAATCCATGTGGGAGTTACTCTCAATGTATTCAATGGAAAAAAAAAATAAGAGAAAGAATATATATTACAATGTTTGTAAGATCTCTTCTAATTAATCCTTGTGTGGTGCCAGACATTAGTATATATGATTGCTATTTACATTCTAATTTTTCATAAGCTTTAGCACCACCATGTGGTCAGGCACATACATACATATATAGAGTTCTGTATTTCATATCAGTGTGCCCTTAACCCATACTATTATAGCATTTTTCCACATCAATCCTATCATTTGGAATGTGGAGGATGATTAGACAAATACTCTAAAATCATTTACTTATTTAATATTTATTTTGCATCACTTCTGGTATGTAGTGCATCAGGTGCATTCCCATTATATCTCACAGATTTTGCACCAAAGTATGCTTCCAATTGTATTTCTATACATTGAGTTTTTCCGCCGCTTCACATTATTCTTCATCCCATTTTCTTCCAAATCATTGGAACTTATAAAAATGATTCCACAATACACTGATGCACTATGAACCTATAGTATATACTGCATTTCCTAACCTAGCTTATGTGGATTAATACACATTGGGCATCCTTTTATCTCACTCACACTGATCCAGCATTATCTGCCATCATGTTGGTATACTTTATTTAATATTGGACTTATTGCTAGGTCCAAGCTAATTCATTATGTTTGGAATTTAACACTATTACATAATTATTCTTTTTATTTGGTAGAATGATGTTTGTTTTTCCAGGGTAATGCTTTAATTACCTCAGCACAAATCTCAATTACACTTCTTTAATATACTGTTATATAAAGTTTAGTATCTTAAGATTATAGGGTAAACCGTATCTTGAGATTCACTAATTACTCTACACGCCTAGTAGTGTAGAGTGAGAGTCCTGGTATATTTACTGACTCTTATTGCTCTGTATTTCATAAAAGTTTCAAATTAATATTCTTGTTACTGAGTTTATACTAACGTTTGTTGGTTCTAATGTTTAATTACTTGATATTCCTACCTCTATACTCTCCCTCTGCGAGACAAAATGAATACAAACACTCAATCATCTTGAACCCATACAAGTTAAGGGCCCTGCATACATTTGTTTATTATATATATTTACCTTTTGAATCTGTGACAGCCTCCAAATTAATGGTATTGAGTCCCTCATTCCTATTTGTAACTAATTACCTTATATCCTAGTACCATGAGTGATCTAATCTTACATTCATGGAATGTCAAGGACTCAACTCGCCTTGTAAACATAAGCAAGTACTTACCTATCTTAAAAAGCATAAAACACATATTGCTTTCTTACAAGAAACTAAACTTTTATCAGAGGATGTCAATAGACTTAAAAGGGACTGGGTCAGTCAAGTATATTCGTCATCTTCTCCATCCAAAAAACATGGGGTTGCTATCTTAATACATAAATCTCTTAATTGGCCCTCCATAAAAATCATTAGAGACCCGGATGGTAGGTGGATTATAACCCTATTAAACACCACAGCAGGTTCGCTTATGTTTGTGAATGTATATGCACCCAACTTTGATTTACCCATTTTCTTCCATAATCTATCCCAACAAATTATGATTAATAATAAAAATAATTCACCTATTCTTATTGGTGGTGACTTTAACTTAGGACTACAAGCATATTTAGACAGAAGTAACTCATCACATGATGCCTACCCCCGTAGTATTAATGCTGTATCAATGCTTATGAAGGATTTAGGTCTCTCTGACATTTGGAGACTACATCATCCCAGACAACGAGATTACACCTTTTATTCCTCTTTACATAAATCATAGTAGGATTGATTATTGGTTCTCTTCTCCCCTCATTACTGAAAAAATTATTGATACATCGATTCTCCCTACTGTTATATCTGATCATTCCCCTATCAGTTTGCATTTACTCTGGGGTTCACCTTCTTCTAAATCCCCATCTTGGAGTTTAGACCCACTTTTGCTCAGAGACCCTGAATTCACTCCTTGGATTAAAACCCAGATTCAAGATTTTTCTATTAACAATACTCCAGATATGTCTCAAGGTACTATCTGGGAAGCATTAAAAGCCATTATTAGAGGTAAAATTATTAGTTATGCAGCGTATAGAAAGAAATTAAGAGAACAACAATTAGCTAATTTAGAAAGATCCCTCAAGGAAAAGAAACCCAATACTATAAATTAAATAAACCCAATCATAATTCACAGCTTCATCTGGAAATTCTACAATTAAGAATTAAAATTAACGAGTTGATATCCAGGAAAGCTGAACTTGCCCTTTTTAGGATTAAACACGGTTACTGGGAACAAGAGGATAAATGCGGAAAGTTGCTCTCTTACCAGCTAAAAACTCAACAGATGCAGAGACATATAGCAGGTCTAAAAGATCCATCAGGTCAGACACACACAGACAACCTTTCAATCAATCGTATTATGCAATCCTTTTACCATCAACTATACTGCAACCTAATACTACAAATCCCAACCTAATACAACATTTTCTGGAAAAATTGAATCTACCCCACCTATCCCTCAGGACAAAGCTATGCTTGATAAACCAATCACTTTACAGGAACTCCAAACTGCTTTATCATCATTAAAAAACGGTAAAGCACCTGGCAGTGATGGGTTCCCTATTGATTTTTATAAAACCCTATCTGACACTCTTTGTCCTGTATTAGTCAATGTATTCCAAGAAGCAACCTTAATAAAGAAACTCCCATGCACAATGACTGAAACCATTATAACAGTCTTACCAAAAAAAGACAAAGACCCTTTTCTTCCTTCAAACTATAGACCGATCTCACTTCTTAATACTGATGGAAAAATCGTAGCCAAATTATTAACTCTCTGCTTAGAATCTTTAATGACTAAACTCATCCATACCTCTCAATCAGGATTTATCAAAAATAGAAACAGTTCTGATCATCTTCGCCATTACTCAATTTAATTCACAAAGCAAAACTCTTAAAACCCCTGCAGCTGCAATAGCCATTGACTTTGAGAAAGCATTTGACTTTCTCAATTGGGAATATCTATATCAGGTGCTATCTCATTTTGGCTTTACAAAAAATTTTTGTGCTTGGATTCAATTATTATATACCTCCCCTTCAGCTCAAGTTCTCACAAACTCTATTTTATCCCCCTCCTTTTACTTAGCAAGAGGCACCAGACAAGGATGCCCCTTATCGTCTTCATTGTTTATACTTGCCATGGAACCTCTTTCTGCATCCCTATGACAATCCAGTACAATTAAAGGCATTACTATTGGTAACTCTCACTATACAGTACTTCACTCTCATATGCAGATGATCTCCTTATTTTACTTGAAAACCTCGAAAGTTCCGGGCAACCTTTAGTTAAACTATTGAATGACTTCACCTCCCACTCCGGACTAGCTCTAAACCTTAACAAATCCAAAATGCTACCATTGAATACCCTTTGTAGTCCGCTCATGAACAACTCATTAGGCTTTCGTTGGGCCCCCCAAGGTATATCTTATCTTGGCATTTGGATCACCCCGACATTGAATAAATTATGGGATGCTAATCTTTCCCCTCTGTTAACCAGTATCCAAATAAGACTTGATAGATGGAAGCTACTTAAACTTTCTTTTAATGGTAAAATTTCCCCCATTAAAATGTCTATAACTCCTAAAATATTATACCTATTTTCCAATATCCCTTTGATACTTCCCTCTAGTTTTCTTACCAAAATAGACAAAATTATCGGCAGCTTCATTTGGGAAGGCAAAATACCTAGATTTAGTTGTAATAAACTTAGATCCCATTGGTCAAAAGGTGGCTTTGGCCTTTCTTAGTTCCAAGCCTACTTATGGGCTTTCCGTACATCTCAAACAATTAAATGGTTTAACAAACCCAACATCCAGTCTTCTTTATGGGTCACTATGGAAACATCCTTATGTCCTGGTAATGTGGTGACTTCTTTCCTTTATAACACCCTGACCTCTTCTTTAAAGTCTTATCCTACCATAGCTGCTTCTATATTCTATTGGAAAATCATTCACAAGCCTATTAAATCTAACCCCAAACCCTTAGCTTACACCCCCATCTGGGGTAACCACCATATATCTCTTGATAATCACCCCATTTTTTGTCGTACCTGGAAAAATAAGGGTATTCTCTTTTTGCAGGATATACTTGAACCCAAGTCATTAAAGTTAAAATCTTACACCGACCTATGAGGCATATGGAATCTTCCACATCAGGATTTTTGGAAATATCTACAGCTTCGTACCACATGCAACTCTTACCTCACACCCTTCTCTATCAATTCTCTGTATGATAAGCACATCTCTAAATGGATAAAGACAACATCCAATTTAAACAACACTGTTTACAAAGATATTTTTGATATCCTTCCTGACTACTCTGCCAATGCTAAAAACAGATGAAGTACTTTGCTACAATATAATATCACCAATGCACAATGGTCCAGATGTTGGCTCTCCTGTCACAAATCTTTTAATGATAAACGCAGTTCCCTCATTCAAACCAAGATCCTTCATTTGTGGTACAGAACTCCTGTTGTATTACAAAAAATGGGTTTATTGAACAAAAACAATTGCTGGTGTTGCAATTCCCCCAATGGGGATTTATTGCATATCTTATGGCACTGACCCCTCATACAAAAGATTTGGCACTGTACTCACAGATTTGCAATGAAAGTGGTAGGTCAACCTTTTACACTGGACCCTAAACATTACATTCTTGGTATTTTTAATCACCGTTCTTATAAAATTTCATATTCGCAGAGCAGATGGTTAAATATACTCTTCCTTCAAGATAAACGCACAATTCTCATGCATTGGAGATCCAACATAATCCCTACCCTTCCCAGTATCATTAACCAACTATTGCAATATGCCTCTCTGGACAGTATGACATATATCTTGTCTGACCAACTCATGTTATATAACAATTGTTAGCAGGGCTTTTTTAATTTTTTGGAATCAACTAAATCTTCCAACACCAATGTATGGACTTAAGATATATGGATTTTTCCCTTTTACTGATACATCATTGTAGTCTCGCTTTTTTTCCCCTTTTTTTATAGTTTCCCTCTCTCTCTTCTTAACTTTCTTATATATCTTTTCTTTCCTATACTCTGTTCTCAATTGTTCTTTATTACTCCACAATCCTTTTACAAATGTACTTTTTTCCCTTTTGCAGCATCATATATAATTATGTAACATTTTAATATAAACCGCATCTAATTATACTATCCGCTTTAAGTTCTATACAAATGTCAAGTATATGCTAATTACATGACCTGTATTGTTTACTATATTTTAAACCAAAAGCTCTTTGTATTATTGTAGCAATATTCTTATTATATGCTGCCTCAATTTCTTTAAAAAAAAAATCCTCACATTGTACTGTACTGTAAGAGGTTTGTCTGTATATCTTATGAAAAATGAATAAGAAAGTTTAACTGTAAAATAAAATAAAACACATAATAATCCCTCCGGTAGCCGATGCCATGGTGTCCCTTCCCTCTCCCCCCCATAATCCTAGTATTTGCCAACACCTTCCTCCCTTGTCCCTCCCTGCATCCACCCTTCTCTGCCCCTTCCTTTGCCTTCACCATCTCTTTTACATTGTTTACTAGGTGCTTTCGTTCCTGGAGAAGTCTGAGAGACTTCCTGTCACTTCCCTCAATTAGTCTACCTAGTACAGTTTGATCAGGTGAATAAAAGAACCCCTCCCTCGATATAGTATGTGATGCTGCCAGTTTCAACTTGCCCCGGTCCTCCCGCTTCACCCTGTTCCATTTAAGATGCCAACATTGATATCTGAGCCTTCACTTATTAATTTCCCCTACAGCAATAATAAAAAAAAAGGAAAAAGGAAGAGAGGAGAAAAAAAGAAAAAAAGAAAAGAAAAAGGGAAAATCTATCCCTTTAAAAGTAGAAACCTCTCTTTTCTACAATCCTTCTCACAGAAAACTTATGTCCAAGCCAAAACTTCACCCCGTACTTATTAAGAAGTAGGTTGGTACTGTATCGTTACATTGTGGGTACACCTGCTGTAATGAGTATTGTAAACAGACATCCCTATTGATTATTCCGAGGAATTAATGTTCATTCCCCTAGTGTTCTGTGCCATGTTAGTACATTTGATAAATGTTATTATTTCTGGGTAAACCCCATAATTATAAGGGTAATATTTCTGCACTACTGTTTTCTCACAAACCTTTAAACTAACTAACATTAAGAAGGGTCTATAATGTCTTGCCCTTCTAATTTAACCTAACTTAAGCATCTCCCTTAAGCCTTCCGTGCTATGTTTGCCCCTTATTTATCTTTATCAGCACAACAGGTGCCATCTCTGAAAGGCAGAAATATAAACAGAAAAATCACATAGCTATATTTAGTTGGAGTCCCCCTTTAACTCAGTCTAGTCACTGAAAGGATACAGCCAGTCCTTCCCTCTGCAGCTCTGTGCACTATCATGTAGCTCTTGCTACAATGGTTATGCATCTTCTGCACCTCCATGACTGTGCGCACCCTTGAGAGGTTGCAGACACTGTTATATCTAAGTGCACAAGCTGCCCGTCACGGTTCCTCAGATGCTCGAGTTAAGCAGGATTTCCTCCAGATACTGTTGAACTGACTCATTTGTTCACTGTCAAGGAAATATAGCTCTCTGAGGTATAAATTCCAGTTCCAATCAGCCTTGCAATTCAGCACCAGTCTCTCCTGTAAAAAGAGCAAAGCACCATTCCAAACCCATGGAAGTGCAAAGTAAAGATTCTCTGTTTATATTCCAAAGATGATTGTATCGCAGTCCAGAGTTTAAACCATTCCATTGATCTCAGTGATCCTTTCTTTTGCCCCCTTGGAAATTCCCTTGCTGGGATTTGGCTCTCCAATATTTCTTCCTTCCTGATTATAGAGTTCCTCATAGAAACATAGAAACATAGACTTTGATGGCAGATAAGGACCACTTGGCCCACCCAGTCTGCCCATTTCCCTACCTACTGGATAAGCTGCAGATTTTAGTTAACCAACAGCCTACTTCCTGCCACCCCCACTATAATTGCCTTATGTCTGTCCCATGCATGTTTGAATTCCTCCACTGTTTTAGACCCCACAGCCTCTCCAAGAAGGCAGTTCCATGCATCCACCACTCTCTCCGTGAAAAAAATTTCCTCACATTACCCATGAACCGTCCCCCCTCTATCTTTAAATTGTGCCCCCTTGTTTTTACGCATCTCTTTTTCTAAAAGATGCTACCCTCCTGGACTTTGTTGATTCCCTTGAGGTACTTGAATGTTTCTATCATGTCCCCACTGTCCCTCCTTTCATCAAGGGTATACATATTAAGCTCTCTCAGTCTGTCTTCTTATGGTTTCTGATGCAGACCCTGCACCATTTTAGTTGCCCTCCTCTGGACTGCTTCCATCCTGTCTATGTCCTTGTGTAGATGAGGTCTCCAAAACTGCACAAAGTACTCCAGGTGGGGTCTCACCAACCATTTGTACAGAAGGATAACCACTTCCCTTTTTCTAGTTGTGATACCCCTTCCTATGCATCCAAGTATCCCCCTGGCTCTCCTTACTGACTTCTCACATTGCTTACCCACCTTTAGATCATCTGATATAACTATCCCCAGGTCCCTTTTAATTTTTGTTGTTGTTAGTACCTCTCCTGCTATTGTGTACTCTTCTCCTGGGTTTTTGTTTCCCAGGTGCATTACTTTGCACTTCTTTGCATTGAATCTAAGTTGCCATATGTCTGACCATTCCTCCAACCTTGCCAAGTCCCTTCTCATCCTTTCTACCCCCCCCTTGTGTATCAACTCTGTTACAGATCTTTGTGTCATCTGCAAAGAGGCATACCTTTCCCTTCAGACCCTCTGCAATGTCACCTATAAAGATGTTAAAGAGGACTGGACCTAGTACTGAGCCCTGAGGTACTCCACGAGTGACCCCCTTTCTTCAGGATGTGTTCCATTCACTATTACCTTCTGTGTCCTGTTATACAGCCAGTTTGCTAGCCAGGCTACCATCCTGGGACCGACTCCCAGGCTGGCTAACTTGATTATCAATCTTTTGTGCGGGACTGTGTCAAATGCCTTGCTAAAGTCTAGGTAGGCCATATCCACAGCCCCTTCCTGGTCTATTACTTTGGTCACCCAGTCAAAGAAATCTATTAGATTCATCTGACATGACCTTTCTGCTGTAAATCCATGCTGCTTTTGGTCCTGTGCCCCACTGGCCTCTAGGTACTCAACAATTCTTTCTTTCAGAAGTGATTTCCATCATTTTCCCTACCACTGAGGTCAAACTTACAGGTCTGTAGTTTCCTGCTTCTGCGTTGCTCCCACTTTTGTGAAGGGGAATCACATCTGCCCTCCTCCAGTCCTCAGGTATCACCCCATCCTCCCATGATTTGTTAAAAAGTGTGGTCAGTGGCATTACTACATCCTCCCTTAGTTCTTTTAGGATTCTGGGGTGAATCCTGTCAGACTCAATTGCTTTGTCCACCTTGAGTTTTAGGAGTTCTTTCAGGACTCTTTCTTCTGTAAATGGACTGGTGTCAACCCCCCTACCCAGAGTGCTTCTATTGTCTGGTTTAGGTAACTTCTCCTCATATTCTTTTGTGAATACTGAGCAAAAGTATTCATTCAGTAACTCTTCCTTTCCACTGTCTCCCTCTGCCCACCTCGCCTCTCCCTTATTAATCTTCACTATTCCTCGTTTAACCTTTCTATGCTCCCTAATGTACCTATAAAAGGTTTTATCCCTCTTCTTAACTGAATTGGCTATTTTTACCTTGGTTTGGGCTTTTGCTAGTCTGACTGCCTTCCCCACTTCTTTCTGCTTTAATTGATACAGTTCCCTGTCGTGCTCCTTCTGTGATTCCTTATACTTTTTGAATGCAGCCTTTTTCTCCTTAACCTTCCTTGCCACCTCTTTGGAGAACCATAGTGTTTTTTACTCCACTTTGTTTTCTTTATCTGTTTCACATAAAGGCTTGTTGCCCCTATGATGGCAGTTTTGATTTTTCTCCATTGTTCTTCCACCCCTCCTTTTTGGCCATTTGCTAGTGTATTCCTCAGATGTTCACCCATTTTGCCAAAGTCAGCCCTTCTAAAGTCCAGTATGTTTGTTTTTGTATGGCTCATCTCCATGGTTGTGCTTATTGTGAAGCACACTGTGCAGTGGTCGCTTGTTCCCAGATGTCTACTGACTTCTAAATTTGTGATCCTCTCTCCATTTGAGAGTACCAGGTCTAGTATTTCTCCCTCCTGAGTGGGTTTCAACACTAGCTGTCTAAGGCCTGCCCCTTGCAGGGCATCGAGAAGGACCCTGCTCTTGAAGGTGGCTGCAGTACATGTCATCCAGTTAACATCTGGCATACTCAGGTCCCCCATCAACAGTATCTCCCCTTTTTCAGCCATTTTGAAAATGTCCTCTATCATTTTCTTGTCCATTTCCTCCCCTTGAGATGGGGGTCTGTATACAACCCCTGTGCAGATTGTGATGCCATTCCCTGTCTCCAAGGTGACCCAGAGTGCCTCTTGTCCTCCCCCTTTACTTTTTAGTTCTGTAGCTTTGATCCCTTCCCTCCTGTAGATTTGTTACTTTTTGAATAGATCTGGCAAGAGTCTCTGTAGCTTCTGTACTGCTTGTTTGTTAGAATCATATGCGTGCCACTTATCCTGAATCCTGATTTGTAGTTGTGCTGGGTATATCATTTTGAAACACACTCCTGCAGGGATAAGCCGGAAGATAGTGGCATGGAAAGAGACTGTTTTTTGCCTGACTGAAGCTGGCAGATCCTGAGCTATGCATATCTTACTTCCTTCCTTCCCACATCACTGCTTGTACTTCTTTGAGTTTAGTAGTTATGTGCTGTTTATCCAAAAAATTAAGAAGTTTCCGAAGGAAGGGGCAGGGGGGTGAGCTTGGGTCTGGTTTAGGGCACAGTGCCCGATGTGCTCATTCCACCACATTTAAAGGGCCGTTAGGTGATGGTCCAGCTATTTTCTACAGTATCTTTTGAGCAAAAACTATAGGAGAGGAGCCTTCCTCCCCCTCAGGAAGCCCAATGACTACCAGGTTACTGTGATGGCTGCATCCTTCTAAATCTTCTAGTTTGGTTTCCATTTCAGTAAGTTGTCTTTTAATTAACACCAGTTCTGGGTCTGTAGTTGCTCTCCACTTCTCCAATGATATTGATCTCGCTTCGGTGTTTCTTCTTTGTCTGGACACATCCAATAAGTTGGATTTCAGGGAGGTTATTTCTGTAGTTAGAAGAGCAATTGCTTCTTGCAAAGGTTTCATCTCAGTTAGGAAGTGCTCTTCTGATAGGGGTGTAGGTGCCATTTTGCCGAGCAAAATCAGGGCCGTCTTGAGCTCTGCTGCTTTGGCATCTTTGTGGCCTTGTATGGCAAGGTGGGGGGAGTATGATGAGGCAGTTCCTGCCTCATTGTTACCTCCATTTTGCAGTTTAATAGATTCCACAGCAAACGGCTCTTTAGTAGTACCCTTTGGATAGATTTTTATCTAGTTGTCTGCTGAAAACTTATATTTTATAAGCAGAAATGTGGATCAGGTTAGCCGGAGAAATACCGTGGTGCTGCTTGTGTCTAGCCAGACATCACGTGACCATCTCTGGGATGTTTTCTTTGTACATGCATGTTTTATTCTTTATATAAACACTACTCTTTTGCTCTGGGCACTAGCGCTAAACTGGGGGCAGTCCAGGGAACTCAGGAGTGTTTTAACTATTTAAAAGTAAAGTACTACTCATGTTTGGACATATCTCTCACTACTGAGATTGCTTTACACTGCAACCAGTGCTATCTGGTGCACTACAAGGGGGTCTGAGAAAAGGGATAGTAAAGTAAGCAATGAGATATGTCAGGTTGGCCACCCTGACATTAATAAAAAGGAAAAGGACAGAAGAAAAGATGAAGAGGATAGGACAGTGTGAGAGAAAAGGGGGAGTCACCTCTATATATTAGTAGGGGAGTAAACCTCACAGGGAACAGGGACCCTGTTACACTCCTTCCCACACAAGAAGGCAAGAAGTGTTGACTCAGACCCTTCTACCCTCGAATGGTTGGAACTTCCACCCTCCCACTCCAGAAGTTTCCCCTCAGGGACCCTTATAAATACAGTAACGGTATATCAGTATCTAGATACTGACAGTAGCTACCATACCGTTCTATTCCCTGAGGTTTTGTGTCAATTCATGACACATGACAAAAACTATCATCATGTTGTTACACAGTTCAATTTACTTTTCCTTTCAACGTCTGGTTATCAGCTCCAATTTTAGACAAAAAATCGGCATTTTTATGCTGGGCACCTACTCTCTGCTTAACCATAAACCTATATGGCTGTAGGACAAGGTACCATCGCATAAACCATGCGTTCTTCTCCTTCATCTTGTTTAACCAGCACAATGGATTCTGGTCTGTCAAGATGGTAAACTCAGTGCCCCACAGGTAATAGCGTAAGGACTCAATGGCCCACTTCATGGTGAGACACTCCTTATCAACGGTTGAGTATTTCTGTTCTCGCTCATGAAGTTTTCTGCTGATATAGATCACAGGATGCTCTCCCTTTTTGTCAGTCTGGGACAAAACAGACCCTATCCCTGTGTCTGATGCATCTGTATGCACCTCAAAGGGCACCTGGACATTTGGACTCCTAAGTACTGGGGCAGAACATAAAATAGCCTTTATGTTCTGGAAGGCTTTCTCACACTCAGTAGTCCATTTTTAAACTTATTAGAGAATTTGTGTTTAGTGAGTTCAATCAAATGGGTCACTACAGTTGAAAAATCAGGGATAAATCTCCTGTAGTACCCAACTAAACCCAGGAAGGAATGAAAATGCTTTTTGGTGGTGGGAATAGGGCTATTTACAACAGCCTCTACCTTACTTTTTTCTGGTTTTACTGACCCATATCCTATTAAAAACCCTAGATACTTCATTTCAGTGTTTGCTAGGGCACACTTTGCTGGGTTAATGCTCAGTCCTGCATCAGTAATAGCTTATATGACTGCACTTAGATTTGTCAAATGGTGTTGCCATTCTGGACTAAAGATAACAACATCATCCAAATATGCAGCACTATACTGTGTGTGTTGTCTAAGAATGTGGTCCATGTACCTCTGAAATGTGGCAGAGGTACCATGAAGACTGAATGGCACTGTCGTAAACTGTTAAAGACCAATGGGATTGCAAAAGGCAGTCAGTTCCTGTGCATCTAATGCCAAGGGTATTTGCCAATACCCTTTTGTCAAGTCTAGTGTGCTGCTGTATCTGGCTGTTCCTATTTTATCCAGAAAATCTTTGATTCTGGGCATGAGGTACCCAACAAAGGATTAGATGGCACTGATTTTCCTAAAATCTAAATGTAGCCTCAGACCTCTTTCCTTTTTTGGGACCATAACCATGGGTGAAGACCAAGCACTCCATGAAGGCACTATGGGGAGTAGATATTTTAAAAGATTATGTTCCTCATAGCTTGGGTACCAATTAGAGGCTGTTTCTATTGATACTGCTACAGCAGACATCAGCAGTGGTGGGTAAAGTGGGCTCAATCCGCTCCACGAAGTGATTTGTGGAGCAAAGGTGGATTCGCGGAGTACTCCTCAACGCGTAGCGGAGTACTTCGTGTTATAATGAGTAATGCCAAGTCCATTCAAAACAATAACTTTGTGTTACTCCACCTTCCCAGACCAATACTCCACCAAATTTTAAGGTGAAGTGCATTGAAAACAATGCATGTCACCTCACTTTGCTTTGTTTTTAAGCTTCCAAGGTGAATTTTGCAGTGATTCATGGGATTTCAGGTCACATGGGCTCTATACTGATCTGCACAGCCTCAGTTCAGGGTAGTGTGGGTAGGAAGCTGTAGAAGACAGTGTGCTCTGAGCTGTCTGTGATTCGAACCTTCTAAAAGCTGTTAAAGAAGCGTTTTTGAGTTTTTTGGGGGGCTCAAACTTTAGTTCATCGATTGTAGGAAATTCTCCTGTGCTCATATCATCTAGCATTTCTGTTTGTGTGTGGATTTTGAATGTTAATGTACAACATTGAGTGTGTGTAGTAAAAAACAGTGAAAGTGTGCTTTGAGGGAGGGGCGTATCTGTGGTGTAGGTAGATTTAAGTTAGAGAAATAGGGATTTCTTTGTTTTTTGGTTATATGACTGTGTTAATGTACACACAGTAATATTATCAGTAATTGTTGAAATTTTCTTGTGGATCATGTGTTGTGTGGATCTGGTGCAGCAGTTCATAATTTCAGGTTGTTTACAATACATGGCATATTACTGAACTTTTCAATTTGCTATGCATTATTCGTTCACCATTGCAGACAAACTGCTCTGTGTGTGTGTGTGAGTGTGTATGCGGTGTTGAGTGACATCAAATAATACACCTTTTATTGTGCAACAGTGAAATTGCAGGCACAGCAGTGTGAACCCACTATCCACTGCAGCTGCCTGATTTTGTACTGCCATTGTGGTATCTGTTCTTTGTTTTGCTGCTTGTACTGCCATAAAAATCTGCAGTCAGTGCTCCCCCCAACCCCAGCGGCAAAAGGAATTTTTTTCCAGATTGGATTGTTTGTGACGTCAGCCCACTGGTTACTGAAGGTGTTTCCACCTGTGAATTTGCGTGACCGTCTCTATCTGTTGCTGAAGCCACAGTTGTTTTTTTGTCTGTACATCCAGCGTCCCCCCAATGAGAGTGAATGTACCAAAATCTAAATTTGTTTAGAATATTGTTGTTGATCCCCCAAAATGCCCACAAAGAGACATGCAAGTAAAGCTGGTTCTCGCCATGGCACTGCTGCCAGTAAGACAGTGTGTGGGCGGGTCACGTGATGGCATCCATCTAAGCAGCAACTGGGATCCTGGGCTCCCCCCTCTGGCCACCTTAACTGCAGAATTTAAGGTGCATCTGAACGTTTTTTCGGTGAAATTTAATTAAATAACAAGTTCTCTAATAATCTGCCATTGATAGAGGGCTCTACCTTGGAATTTTAAGCCCTAGTTGGGTCGCGATGGAGGTGGATGCGAAACAGGCCCTTACCAAGCACACTCCTCCAGCATCCCCTGAGAAGGCCGTGAAAAAGCAAAGGAACCAGGCCCCAGCTAGGCTGGACCACGGAGGGGACAAAACAACGCAGCCTACACCATTATCGGAGGATAAATTCCTTCAGGAGCTTGGTCCTTTGAAGGAGCTTCTTGTTGAGCTTACAGGGGAACTCAAATCCCTACGTAGCGACCTCTCTGATGTCTCCAAAAAAGTCTCAGATGTGGAGGTCAGGGTCGCTTCCTCTGAAAAATGGAGATCCAGGGCTGAGATGGAGATAACAGAGCTGAGACAGCAGGTGAAGAGACTCCAGCTTAATACTGAGGACCTGGAGGGGCGAAACCGCTGAAATAATTTGCTAATAATTGGCCTCCCAGAGCTGGAAGAAGGCCCAGACCTTATGGCCTTCCTGCAAAGGTTTTTTGTTAAAATAGTGGGCCCATCTCCCATAAATGCCTCCTATCATCTCGAAAGGGCCCATCGCTCACTGCGCCCTCGACCTACAGCTGGATCCCCACCGCGTCCGATCATTATCAAATTTCTTAGTTACCCGGAAAGGCAACATGTGTATCTGAAGGCCCGGGAGTTAAAGGAGATCCTGTGGGGTGCTTCAAAGATCCGGATCGCCCAGGACCTCCCCAAGGAAATCCGTGAGAAGAGAGCAGCGTACCACCAAATAGTGCAGAAGCTAATAGCAGCGGCGATCCCATTTAGGATGGTGTACCCTGCAGCCCTAAAAGTGACTGTCGGAGGCACATCCACGAGCTTTGATACCCCAGAGGCGGCTCACAAGGAGCTCACTAATAGACTGTCTGATTTGTTTAAGGGACCTGGCTGAGGACTATATGGTGGACTCTAAGGAGCTGTGTTAATGCTCGTTTGTTTTAATTTCATTGTTGTGGATCGTGTCTGTGTCTGCTTCCTTGTCGGTTGTTGGTGTGACCCCCTGGCCTTTTGTCTCACGCTTGCCCACCCTCCTTGTCACCTACCTTTGTTTTGTGTCTTGTCGTCGTGTTCTCCTTTGTGTTGTTTGGGTCACCCTGGGTTTTTTCTTTGGGTCCTCCTGGTGGGCTGGCTGCTGGGATGGGGGCATGGTGGGTGGATGGGTTCGGGGCTTGGTCCGCGCCCTGGTTGCAGCTAGCGTTATGCGTATGCAAGCGTGAACGTTTTTAGTTAGGCGTAGTTTCAGGAGGAACTTCCTGGAGGACGGACCATTTGGGGTTTGGCGGTTTTATGGGTCCCTTGGAAACCGCAACTTTGGTGGTGATTTTCTGGTGAGCTCCCCCTTGCTTCCAGTCTGGACTGGTGTGTGTGGGCCTGCTTTCCCAACTTCTGAATGGTGTGGATTCGGGTAGGTGGCCCATTTGTTTTACTGAGATGGGAGGCGAGTTGGAGCCTTGTGGGGCCATTTGGATTAAAGAGGTTTAGGGCGTGTCCTCTCATTTGAGGTTTATCCACCATCTATGGTTTTGTTTTTCTCTCTCTCCCCTTGTTCCCCTTTCTTTATTGCTCCCAAGTTCTCTTGTTTTATTCTGTATACTGTGGGGCGGGGATTGGGGGCGGCTTTGGGGGAGAGGGGCTTAGTGAATCTGTTCGCTGGATGTGGGATTGCGAGCCGTGTGTTTGGGGGGTTGCTAATCTCTGCCTGGGGCTGATCCGGGGTAAGTGTTGGTTGGCTATCGCAGGGATCATATTTTCGCTGAGGATGTATTTGTTTTTGATAATAGGTGGCTATCGACTCGTAGCTCTGGGGGATTGGAGATTCGCATGGGGATTGGGGGGTTCGTGACTCGTGGTAATAGGCTGCATTTGGGACCTCTGTTGTACGGACTCCTCTTGTACATAGTTTTGGTGGGTTCATGTTTTGGATGTTTTTGGGGGGTCTGCATACCACAGACTGTAGTACTAGTTCTCATGATCTCATTTTGGGGATGGGGGCCTTTTCTGGGGTTGTTTGGTTGCTAATTAAGCTTAGGGCTCGGACGGGGTGGGGTATGTGGGGTGGGGGTTACGGACTGATGCTCCGTCCAACTTCTGGCCAGGTTGGGGTTTTTTGTAAAGGGGAGGGGGAGGGAGAGGCAGAGGGTTTCAGACTTTTTATAACTGAGGTGCACCCTGCTATGGTATGTGAAAATTACTTCGTCTGGATATCTAATTGTTGTAGGATATTTTAAAATGGCTAGGAATACAGTTAAAATAGCATCCTGGAATGTGAGAGGGCTCAGGGATCGGGTTAAACGTTTGCAGGTTTTTAATCACTGTTCCCTGCTCCACACCGACATCCTTTTTTTGCAGGAAACACACTTAGGCCGTGACGAGGCTAGGTTCCTTTCTCGGTCTGGGTTTTCTCAAGTTTATCTTGCTGGGAATTCTCATTTCAGTAAAGGGGTGGCGATTCTTGTTAAAAGAAATGTTCTATTTATCAAAGACTTAGTCTGCTCAGATCCAGAAGGGAGATTCATCCTAGTTAAAGGTAATCTAAACGGAGAGTGTGTAGTTCTTGGTTCAATATATGGACCGGTGGGAGGTAATCCTGAGTTCTTCATGACACTGAAAGATAAATTGGCCAGCCTTTTGCCAACTCAATATGTGTTAGGGGGGGATTGGAATGTACCCTTTCCCTCGCCATTGGATAGAGAATCCCAAGATAGGCGTACACCCTCTTCGGCTCAGAAAGCCCTCTGTGAAATGGTCTCAATGTTAGGTTTAGGTGATCCGTGGCGTATTGCCAACCCTTCTTGTCAGGCCTTTTCCTTTCAATCCCAGTCACACGGAACTAAATCAAGATTGGATATGATATTAATCAGTCTCTCTTTTCTTCTGAATGTATCTTCATCTGGTATAGAGCCGATTATTGTGTTGGATCACGCCTTGGTCTGGCTACAACTCTCTTTAAATCCCGATTATTCTCATGACTCCATGTGGAGACTAAATACTCAATTACTAAAGGACCGCCACTGTGTCTCAGAAATCAGTTCTAAAATATCTCTCTTCTTGGCCGACAATATGAATTCTACCCCTACAGTGGATATGATATGGGGAGCATTAAAGTGTTACCTTAGGGGTGAGTTTATTAAGATGGCTTCCCTTAGGAAGAAGGCACGATTAGCTAAGTCGTTAGAGTTGGTGGGTAGGATTAGGGAGTTAGAAGGTAGGTAGGTACTCGTCAACTTCTTCGGTCTCGGATCTTAAGGAGCTTCTTTCAGCCAAGAATGAATACTCGGACCTTCTGAAAGAAAAGATGGAGTATTGTCTGATGAAAACCCAGGCTAGGTATCTTGATCTCGGTGAAAAAGCCAGTAAATTATTGGCTCTGTGCCTGCGGGCGCTTGAAAGTTCGAGGATCATTCCTTCTTTGGTCTCCCCATCTGGAAGTATTGTCTCCTCGCCTAGAGATATTGCTCAGGTCCTTAGGGAATACTATTCGAGTCTTTACAGTCCCCCTTCGACATCTTATTCAACAGCAGATGTCAGAAACTACATAAGAGGAACTGGTGTTCCGAGTATATCGGAGTCCCAACAGGCGAGCCTACTGGCTCCTATCTCAGCCGAAGAAATTCAAAACACTATTGCCTCTTTGGTCCCAGACAAAGCACCGGGCCCAGATGGATTCCCAGCAAATTTTTACAAAGTCTTTGTTAAGGACCTAATCCCTATTTTGCTTAGGTTATATAATTACTTCCCGGTCTCATTGGAACTTGATCCGGCCTTGTTCGAAGCCACTATAGTTTTAATTCCCAAAGTGGATAAGGAGCCCTCTGATCCGGCTAGTTACCGTCCTATTTCTCTCCAGAACTATGATATTAAAATACTAGCCAAAATACTCGCTGAGAGGATTAAAAAGATCTGGCCAGAGCTTCTGAGCCCCGAGCAGGCTGGGTTTGTCTCAGGGAGATCAGCAGCTGACCATCTGAGGACCCTATCACATATTTCACACTACGCCCGATCCGTCTCAGACCCAATTACACTAGTTTCACTAGATGCTGAGAAAGCATTTGATCGGGTCGACTGGTCCTTCTTATGGATAGTGATGGAGGAAATGGGCTTTCCGACTTCCTTTTTGAACTTGATACAGGTTTTTTATAAGTGCCCTTCAGCAAAAATTTATTGCACTGGGGTTTTGTCCCCCTCTTTCAGTCTTTTTGGCGGTACCAGACAAGGTTGCCCCCTTTCTCCATTACTGTTCAATTTATACTTGGAGCCTCTATTGATTAATCTTAAGTCTTCTCCTCAGGTGAGAGGGGTTAGGCTCCAAAATCGGGAGTTAGTTCTATCTGCGTATGCGGATGATGTCCTATTACATCTATCGGATCCTGTAACGTCTTTAGAAGCAGCCCTGGATATTATTAGGCAGTTTAGCTCCTTCTCTGGCTATAAGTTAAACATTTTGAAATGTGAGATCTTTCCCTTAAACAATTACACTTTTAAGAGAGGTTTTCTTCCCTTTGGAATGAAATGGACCTCTAGCTCAATTAAATATCTGGGGATCCATTTTTCTACTGACCCGTCCCTACTCAAGAAACTAAATTTAACTAAGATCAGAGACTCGATTAGTCAGGATTTGCAACGTTGGGCAGCCCTTCCTATTTCTCTGTGGGGCAGAATCAGTATCATTAAGATGAATGTTCTTCCCCGGGTTTTTTACCCACTAAACCTCATTAACCTCTGGCTTCCTCTTTCCTTTTTTCAGCAGCTCCATAGTCTGTTTTCCACTTTCATCTGGAGGGGGAAGGGGGTTCGTTGCTCTTACAGTTCCTTGTCACTCCCTAAAGAAAGAGGAGGCTTAAGACTCCCGAACTTTCAGTTATATTATTGGGCGGCCCACTTGTCCAAGTTGGGAAGATGGTTCTCTGCGAATGCTGAGAATTCTTCCCCAATCTGGCTTCAGTTGGAGAGGGCCTCTCTCTCCGAGCTTAGGGTTAATATATCTGCTCTACTTTATCTTACCCCGAAAACACTCTCACAACTGATTTCTGATGACACGGTGGTAGTTTCTCTTAAAGTGTGGGCCCAATGTCTCAGGTCTTTTCGGATTTCCAACCACACGGATCTAGGGCAGCTGATCATTCTTAATCCCAATATCAGACTAGGAGATTCTTGGTTAGGACTAAGTTGGCTCCCACAACTTAAAGATTCCAGGGTTGAACACTTGTTCGACCAAGCTTCGCTCCTTACTTCAAGTGATATTTTAACCAGATTTGATATCCCAAGCAGAGAGACCTTCAAGGTTTTCCAACTTCGGCATCTGGTGAGTAACAAATTTGGTACGGTGTTTAAGCAATCCGTGGTACATCCCTTTCTCTCCAACATTATCACGTTGGCATCCCAACCCCATTCCATCTCGCAGATCTACTCCTATCTTTTGACTTTTAATTTGAGGGAGGAGGTTGGGGGTCCCTCGGTCTGGACATATCTTCTTCCTGAGGATATACCGCATTGGAGAACTTTCTGGCCTAATCTACATAGATACCACACCCAAGATAGGTTTCGGTTAGTGCAATATAATGTTGTTAACAACATGTACTACACCCCAGTTAAGCTTTTTCAGCATAAATTGATCCCCATTCCAGAGTGTTTCAGGTGTTCACAAGGGGAGGGCACTTTGATTCATGTTTTTTGGGATTGTGGTAAAGTTGCCCCACTCAGGTCCTTGATTCATGATAATTTAGATCCCCTTCTGGGTCTGAGTAGGTTTTTTTCTCCAGAAATTTGTGTACTGGGTGATTTCTCTCTGATAGATAGTGTGGAGCGTAGATATCATATGGTCCTGGTATCTATGGCAGTCAAGAAGCTGGTTCTAAGGCACTGGAAAGACCAGTTGGTTCTATCATATGCGGACTGGTTAAAGGAGTTGATGTCGTATCTTCAGTCCGAAAACTTGATTGCCAGCTATAAGAATCATATGGACTTATTTTATAAAAGATGGGGTAAGCGCCAGTCTTTTTGTTTACCCTAATGATAAGGTTTGATGACCTGATCCCTGGACCCTCATACCATATAGCATAGTGGATATTACCTTTTAGTGTACTGTTTTATTGTGGTTTTGAGATCGTTCCTCTTATTATAATTTGGTTTAATAGGTGTGGATATCCAGACTCTAGAAGCTGTAAGTTTATGACTCTTAGTTGGTGCACCCTGGGGAGGGGAGGGAAGGGGTGGTGGGGTATATATTCTTTGGCACTTTGACTGATAGATAGATATTTCATGTTTGTTCTTACTTTCAAAAGTGCCCTGCTTTTTCAGTACATTTGTTTATGGGGGGGGGGGGTTGGTTGGGTCTTGGTTTACCGGTTTGTTTCTTGGTTGTCATTGTCTTTGGCTGTATTATTTTTGAAATCAATAAACTTAAATTTCAAAAAAATAAAAGACAGTGTGTGGGCATGGTAGTACGCAGATGCAGAAGTGCATTGCTGATGTGAGGAAAGGTATTTCTCCTGCAATGTTTTTTACAGCCCAATCAGTAGCTTCACTCATAGTTGGAGGAGATGATGTTTCCCCAGCTGGTGGTGTTAGTGCAGTTGCTGGTGGTGGTAGTATGAGTATTGCAGCCTCAAGTTCAAATTCTGACTAGTGTACCATATCCAAAAATATAGTGGAGTGTGAAGCAGTGCAAGTGAGTGGCAGTGTAGATGATGTCATACTCCCCAGTAACATCCCAGTAACTGAACCTGAGGATTCTGATAACCATGTCAATGATAGCATACAATGTGATATTTCATCTACCGCGGTTCATGTCATGCATTTTCCATGCAGTGATTCACAGTGTGGTGAAAAAATATCAGGTGATGGTGGTATTGGTAGTATTGATGGTGATGATGAATGTTATGATGATGATGATGTTGCTGTGGTTGCAACATGCAGTCCACATGCCAGCATCCAAGCAAAACATGTGGATGTGTGTGACATTGATGAATATGATGATGATTTAATTGACCCCAGGTGGGAACCGGAAAAAACAAAATTCAAGGCGGCTGTGTCTGAGTCTGTTTGCATTAATCCCCCCCATAAAAACTTGTGATTTACCACTTTCAGTTGATGATGATGATGACCCAATAATAGTATTAGGTAGTCATGGTGGTCAGTTGCAGTCCAGGTGTGCAGTGCCCGAAACATCACGTAGCCCCCCACCACTTCAGTGCTTAAAAGAACGGAGTTCAATAAGCAGTATCATGGACATGTTAAAAGCAGAGCACCATAATCCCGTGTTTGGGATTTTTTTGTTTAAGATGCAAATGATGAGTCAGTTGCAATCTGCCAGTTTTGCCATGTGCGTGTGAGTTGAGGTAAAAAGGGGAGCCATCTGGGCACAGGAAGACAGCATACGCATCTTAAGAATAGGCACATGGTACTGTGGACCCAGCACAAGATGGCAGCTAATGCTACAGTGGGGCGTTCACCCTCATCAGCAATCATAATGAGCATGTTATCCCCTTCCATGTGTGTTAAGTCCAGTAGGAAATTAAATGTGTGCATAGTGAGGAAATAAGAGCAGAGGATTACTATAGGCATGATGAGGTGGAGGCACATAATGATTTTGAAATGTTGTCCAGTGCTGGTGAGAGTAGCAGTTTCGGTGGTGGTGGTGAATGCAGTATGTCTAGTGCTAGTGATACATCAACCCCGGTTGGCAAATCTGGCAAAATAACTGCATTTCTGGGTTTGTCATCATCTCCTGTGCAATTGTCTTCATCAAATGTCCACACTCCACCCACTGCCAATGCCATTCATCACATAGCAGAACCATATGTCATCACACCCGGTGTAAAATGTTTAAGTCAGCCCATGTTACAGAGTGTTTTTGCACATAAGTTGAAGTACCCCCCAATCATACAGTGTCACATGAACTTAATGCTGCTGCAGCTGAAATGCTGGCAATTGATCTTTTTATTTATTTATATTTATTTATTTCAGAGATCAGAAATACCTTTGAGTCAAAGACTCCTTTACAAAGGTTCCACGTCACATATAATATATACAGAATATACAATACAGTTAGAACAGTTACACAGTGCAGTACTTGTTACAGAGTAGAGCTATGTTAATAACAGGAGCAGTTAAGCTAACATACAAGAACTAAAACAGTTTGAGCCAGTTGAGAGAAAAAACTGGACTTAACATCCCTGGGAGGTGGGAGATTAAGAGCTGTAAGCAGAGGCAGGCCAGAGGCCACTGTCAGTAGTAGACGGAAAAGGTGTCACTGATTCACGTACAGATGCAGTTACTTATGGATCGAAGGTGAGCCCAGAGGTGCATTTTAAAATGACCAATTCTTTGATCAGAATGCAAGGAGGAGGGTAGGTTATTCATCCACAGGGGTGCCCTGTAACAAAAGGATCTTTGGAACTGAGCTGTGCGACAGGAAGGGATGGAGAAACGATGGGTGTCAGAGCTACGGGTGTGCTTAATTTTTGAGTCCTTAGTGATTAAAGGGGTGAGTGCAGTAGGGGAGAGGCCAAGGGTAATTTTTTTTGCCAAGACACAAGTGTGGAATTTGATTCTGTTGTCTAGGTTAAGCCAATTGGTATCCTTATATGGAGCACAAGTATGGGTAAGTCTGTCACATCCTAATATAAGATGACAGGCCTTGTTAAGGATGAGTCTGAGACTATCAAGGGCTGAGGAGCTAGCCCCTCCAAAAGTCAGGAGACCATAGTCTAGCAGGGAGAGTACCGAGGAGGATATAGCAAGCTTAAGGGCCTCCGGGGTAAGGCAATGTTTATAGCGGTGCAGGAGCCCTAGCCTGATATTTAGGGCCTTAGATAATTGATGTATATGCGTGTGATAGGTAAGGCCAGTGTCCAAAGTGATGCCCAGGTATTTGAATGAATGCACAAAATCCAGGGGAGTCTGGGACGTTGATAGTATTTGAGGGAAGAGCCCAGTCCTGGAAATCTGCGGGTGTGCGAATAGCATACCCTTGTTTTTTTTATGGTTGATAAGACGTTGTGAGGAGAACCAACTTTCGACCACATTAAAGGAGGACTGGAGGGAGTGGTGGAGTAGGGAGGGGTCAGGGCTGGAGGAGAATATGACAGCATCATCTGCGTATAGTAGTAAGTTGGAGGTGCAGGATGCGGGGAGGGAACTTAGGATGAGGCTGAATAGGAGGGGACCCAGAATGGACCCTTGTGGGACCCCTGAGAGGACAGGAGATTTAGGTGATAGGGTATTGCCAATTTTAACTTGAAGGGTTCGGTTTGTAAGATAGTCAGCGAACCATCCCACTGCTTCCTGTGAGAGACCCAGGTTGAGCAAAGAGGTTTGGAGTAGTGAATGATGGACGGTATCAAAGGCCTTGGTGAGGTCAATGAAGATCGCACCTGTGATGTGACCTTTATCCAGTGCAGTGTGGATGTGAGAAGTTAGTTCAAGCAGAGCAGTAGTCATGGTGTGGCCTTTATGGAAACCATGTTGTTGTTTGCAGAGTAAGTTATATTTATTGAGGTGGTCAGTGAGCTGATCCGAAACTATCCTTTCTAAGGCTTTGGGGGGGGTAAGATGGAGATAGGGCGGTAATTGTTAACAAAGGAGTGGTCCCCATCTTTATATATGGGCGTGATATAGGCAGATTTCCAAATGGCAGGGAATTTGCCAAGGGAGAGGGAGAGGTTTAAAATGTGGGTGAGAGGGGCAAGGACTTCCTTAAGGGAAAGCCGAAGAATTCTGAGGTCGAGGGAGTCGGCGTTGGAGGAGGCGTGACTAAGGGCAGCAGTAAGATATGGTTCAGCTGACTTGAGAGAGATGTAGCGAATGTAAAAGGGGGGCACCAAGGTGCGGGGCGGGTGAGCTAGGAGCAGGAGGGTCATAGAAATTCAGGGGGAGAACATGGCTAAGGTTGGAGAAGGCATCACTGAAAACTGCAGCGATGTGAGTGGGGTCAGAGATCAAGGACCCATTAGACATGATTTGGGAGGGGACCCGGTTGGGAACCTTACCGCATATTTCCTTGATGTTGTTCCAAAACTTGCGGCCGGAGCCCCAGGATGAGGTTAAGGTGGATTTATAGTAATCTGCTTTTGCCCTACAAATGGCCCAAGTGCACTTATTCCTAGCCGTTCTATAATTCTGTCTATCTTGGGGGAGGCCAGACTCGATGGAGAGGTACCATAACGAGTCTCTGGTTCACATTAATGTCTTGAGCCGTTCTGTGAACCAAGGTACATGGTTGCCTTTAACCATTCTTTTCGCGAATGGTGCATAGAGATCACAAATATTATTGAAGGATCGGGTAAATAAGTCCAAGGCACTGTCTAAGTTTACAGTATTAAAAATGGAGGACCAATCCATGACCCTGAGGTGTGCTTTCAATTGTGCCAATTTACCAGGACCAAGTTTGCGTTGCACAATTATTTTAGGAGGGGATCTTGGGATTTTACCGGACCAGGAGCAGAGAGCTGGAGAATGGTCACTGAGGGTGTCTGGAAGGACAGAGACATTCATAATATTGCCCGGGCGATTGGAAAAAATGAGATCCAGTAGGGAGGAGGATCCAGTACCTGGATCCAAATGGGTAGGAGAAGTGACCAGTTGAGTTAGGTCTTGGCTGTGGTGAGATCAATTTGAGGATGGCATCCTTACTTAGCCAATTGATATTAAAATCACCAAGCACAAGTTGTTCCGACTGTGATGGTAATGTGTCCAGGTATGACAAAACTGCTTGGAAAGCTGATTTTTGGTCCCTTGGGGTAATGTAGACTGTTGTAATGTACAGTTGGTTTTGGGCTCTTCCCAGAGCCAGCTTGACAGTGAGGGCCTGTGTGCCTGCCCCCAGATGAGGGGAGTGGAGTAGGTGACCTTGAATGGTGTCCTTAGTATAGAGGGCACATCCACCCCCTCGCATACCTTGATGATCTGCATGGTAAAGGGTGAACCCAGGCAATGATATGGAGGAATCCGGGGTCCGAGGGGTGAGCCAGGTTTCACACACTACAATGACATCCGGTTGATGTTGAAGTAATCAGGCCTGGAAGGAGTCCCACTTCTTTAGGATGCTACAGATGTTGAGAGAGGCAATGTGCAACTGTCCGAAGGTACGTTGGGGTGGCATCATGCCAATTGGTGGTCCAGGATTAGGATGGATATTCCCAGACAAGAGGAGGAGGAGGAGGAGAAGGAGGAATCTTGAGGAGGGTTACCTGGAACACTTCATCTTTTTGTAGCGGGATGTCAGGAAATGTGGTATAGCAGTGGAGACGCTAGGAATGGGTATTGCATGTGCCTTAAGGTAAGCCTGAAGGAGGTAATGAAAGTCTAGGGTGGATGACGGTGTTGTATGTTGAGGTTTCTGGGTAAGGTCAGCCCCAAGGGGTGCAGCCAGGATTGTTTGATAATGCAGGACTGCATAGTAATTAAGAGGAGTGTGAGTTAACTGCCAAGCCCCTATAGCAGGTGTATGGGGGGGCTGGTGGTTACCCAAAATAAGACTAGCTGCCAGGCGTTCAGACTGCAGCCAAATGGGAGGGGGGTCTGGGGTACATCAAGGTACAACAGGAGGGGGGACTGGGCAGGGGGGAGCAAAAGGCAGAGCAATATAATTATAGTAATCATCCTGACAATAAGAGTTGGAGGAACAAGGACTGCCAGTGAAAAACAGGAGTTCAGGCAGTAAAGCAGCCTCTAGTGGTTTAACAATATAAGCTGCTAATGGGAAATTGGCTGATCGGTTACAGCTCCCTATAAAAGGGAGTGCTCACCAAGGGTGGTGGTGGGGGTGGTGGGGAGCCGACACCCTACGTCGGTGGGGTCGAACTCCAGCAGCACACCAGAGTCCTTGAGAGGAGGCAGCAGCTCGGTGGTTCACTGCCAGAAATATCCCGTACCTTTGTCCTTTGGAGTCGGGGGGTGGGGTTGGGGAGGGTGCCATAGACACTGGCCCTCACGACCGCACCGAGTCATCTGTGGAGAAAGCAGAGGACATGGTAAGGTTTTTATGTGGTCTGACTTGGGGAACAAGGGGGGAAGGGAATACAGTAGGAGAGCGTTAATAGGACATCAGCTTAAAATATTTGCTGTAAGATCTAAGCAGGGATGCCTCAGTAAAATAACAGAAATTAAACTAGCATAACCTTGCAACTACAGCCTAGGGCACTCGCTCTATACGTAACTGTAAATCACTGAACAGAGTTGCTAGGGCATACGCTGCAGCTCCGAATTAGAGTTATGATACTAGAGAGGGCTACAATTAGACCTGGCACATGTCTTTAGGCATCGATAGTATTTGCAGTCAAAATAGTCAAATATTAAACAGTTTCTGCTGCTAGTGTGCTTATTGCAGCTCTGACTGAGGATTTTAGTGCCAGAAAGCCGTATATTAACCCCGGAGCAAGCCTTAAGGCACCAGTAAAATTCAGTAAAAAGGCGCCAAGGATGCCCTTCTCCTTTGTGGAGAATTCTGGGTTCTGGTGGTTTGCTGCACATGCTTGTCCAAATGGAAAGGCCCACCCAGGACATACTTTTCTACCCGTGCTGTCCCCGAGTTGTTCTGTACTGTGTCCGACTCAATAAGACATGCCCTTTAACATTCCTCCTCTCCGTTCATCCATTTAAGTATGGATATGTGCACAAGTTGCAAAACAGTGGGGAGTTCATATTTGCGTATAACTGCACACTGGGTGCAGGTGCCGGGGGTTGTTTGTGATGTTGGTAGTGTGAATAATCAGTGCAGTAAGGTGGATTGTAGTGGTAGCAATTTTCCAGGAATTCGACAGCATGCAACACTTGCTATGCACAACAAGTGACAATGGGTCTAATGTGGTGAAATGCATCACGAATGGTGGTTTTATTCATGTTCCATGCATGGCCCATTGTTTAAACCTTGTGATGCAGGAGTTTCTGCAGCACCCTGATGTAAAGGAAATGCTGACCATTGCATGCCATATCTGCTCTCACTTTTCACGAATCTGCAAAGACCCATGACCAACTGCGGCAGTTGCAGATGCAAAATAGCCACCCTCAGCACTGCTTAAAGCTGGAAGTTGTCACCCAATGGAACTCCATTTTATACATGACAGAGAAGTTGTATGAACAATACAGAGCCATCTCAGAATATCTTGTGATGCACACTAGCCGTGACAGTTCCGGGGCCTCCATGTCTATGACGATTGAACAGAGGTGCCTCATGGACTCTGTAATAACAATTTTGTAGCCTTTTGAACATGCCACACTGGCAGTGAGTGACGAGTCTGCATCCATTAGCTAATCAATTCTATTGCTGTGGATGCTGAGGCAGACATTGGTGAATGTACAGCATGGCCTTGATGTTGCCGGAGACAGTGCTAGCAGTATATTGCTGCAACACATTCTGACAGTATTCGACCAGAATCATCACATTTTAAGCATTCAGCGTAGTGATAACTTTGCCATAGCAACAATGCTGGACCCATGATACAAATGTGAAATTGCATCAGTACTGGAGGGAGGGCTTGAATAGGTAAAAAGTATCAATGGCCAACTGGTGGGCTTGGTTCATGGAGCACAGAAGTCACGTGCCAAGGTCAGCAAACTTCAGCAGCATAATCCAACTGAATGTGTACGTGGATGACCATCAAGCATATCCTGCAAGGGAAAGGGGACTGCAGTTCCAGGTGGTCTGCCATCCAAAGTGGCTGGCATCAACCCACTTTGGGAGGCTTTGTCACAAGTGGGGATTTGTGAAATAAATTATTTCAGAGAACAGGATGATGCATCAACTACTGGATTTAGTGTGGCACAGAGAATGGTTGAGTCATATTTGTCTGAAAACAGGCATCTGACAATAACTGATGATCCTCTTTTCTACTGGAGTGAAAAGGTCAGTGAATGGCCAGAGCTGACTGCAGTGGCACTGAATTACCTCACATGCCCACCCTCCAGTGTAAGTGTCGAGAGGGTATTCAACTCAGCAGGTGCAATAGTCAGGGATCATCAGACAACCCTCTCTCCTGCAAATGTTGGTTTGCTAACATTCATAAAAATGAAAGAGAGGCACATACTAGCACAGACTGCAGCCTTGGTATTCGTACCCCGGCCTAGTCATGGTGGTTTTGGTGATGTGGAAATGGACCATCCTGGTGGCACTGGCAGTGGCAGCATGAAATGGCCCACCACTGACGTAGATGAAGACACAATGGAGAAAGAATTTCATAGTGGTCAGACTTCAGACATAGATGACTGTGAGGACAGCTTTCTTTATGTGGATGATATACATACAACATCCTGTGCAAGCAACAATACGGGTTCTGCAAAGGTCACAGCACCTCCACAGCCCTACTTGAATTCACCGGCACAATCCACAACACACTTGATTCCGGTGAACTACTAGGCTCAATCTACATTGACTTCACTAAAGCCTTCGACACCGTCAATCACCGCCTCCTACTTGTCCAGCTTCAGAACACTGGGCTGTCAACCGACACCATTGGCTGGGTTAAGAACTACCTTGAAGAACGGTTCCAAACAGTAAGAATCGCTGATACACTCTCAGACCCTAGACCGGTCCACTCAGGAGTCCCCCAGGGCTCCATTCTAGGACCCTTCCTCTTCATCCTATTCTCAAACTCACTACCGGACAGCTGCCCAGAACAAATAATTCTCTACGCCGACGATGCTGTGATCCTCACCTCAGACCCTGATCCAAACCAATTACAAAATAAACTTCAGCGGGCCTTCTCCTCCATCGAATCCTGGTTCCTAAATCATAAACTGTTTCTCAATCAGAAAAAAACAAGTCTATGGTCTTTTGCAGCCCCCACAACAAAAACAAACAACTCCACCTCTCCATTGCAACCGAACAAGGTTTTGCAGCCCCCACAACAAAAACAAACAACTCCACCTCTCCATTGCAACCGAACAAGGAGCCATCCTAGAGCAAACACAATCATTCAAGTACCTTGGCATCACCCTTGATCCCCACCTCTCATACGCTGTCCATATTAGCAATGTGGCAAAGTCTGCCAATGTGAGGTTAGGCATATTATTCCGGCACAGGAAACACCTAACCCCAGAAGCACTGTCAGTGGCCGTCCAAAGCTCCATTGTCAGCATCATAGACTATGGTCTTATCATATATGGGTCTGCAACTACCACTGCTCTCAAACGTATCTCGACCTCCCTGAATAAGGCCTGTCATCTCATCACTGGCTCACGTCGCCATACTCACACATGTGACCTTTATTCCCAATCTGGATGGCTTCAACTGGACAAACACATAAAATACCAAACCTGAATCATGGCCAAGAAAATCATAATGAGACTTGCCCCACCTGGTGTCTGTGCCCTCCTTAAGCCTAGACATAGGAATGTCACTACAAGGAGATCCAAGTCCCATCTACTACATATCCCATGATGTCGCACAACCCAAGGACAAAGATCATTTGCCTATCGGGCATCCAACTGTCTCAACTCTCTTGGCAGCGACATAGTGACCACTCCAACACTCGGCCTTTTCAAGTCCAAGCTGCACCTCTCACTGCTTGTATCCTGCGATTGCCCATCTTAACATTTCCACCGTTCCAGCTGCACATGCCCCAGCACCCAGCACTTACAATCAGTCTTTGCACCCCTAACACCTTACCTGGTATATTCCCTCAACAAGGCCCCCTGGCTGCACTGTCTCCCACCCTCGCCCATCCCCCATATATCTACTCCTGCCCCTGCCCCCATCCACCTCCTGTACTTCCCTTACCCTGCACCTCCTACCCCTCAATCTCCTACCCTCACTTTTCCCCATTGACCCCTCCTTGTCTTGCTTATAGCTAAAGTCTTTGTACTGGTTATTACATGTCTGTAAGTCAGTGATGTTATGTTTGTAACTAAAAATGATGACTGTTGCACACCCTGACGTGGAACCTTTGTAAAAGAGCCTCAGCTCAAAGGTATTGTAATCCTAGATTGAAATAAATAAAAAATAAATAAATAAGGATGATGATGTGATTAATGTTAGCAGGTTTTAACTGAAGTTGTTAAAATGCAATGTGCCCCCCCTGGATACAGACCACCACCACCGGGACTGATGTTAGCCACTGCCACCACTGAGCATGAGTTTGTCCACTCCCCCGGACCACCACCAGGATTGATGTTAGCCACTGCCACCATTGAGCATGAGTTTGTCTGCCCCCCTGGACCACCACCTCCACCAGAACTTATGTTAGCCACTGCCACCACTGAGCATGAGTTTGTCCAGCCCCCTGGACCACCACCACCACCAGGACTGATGCTAGCCACTGCCACCACTAAGCATGAGTTTGTATGCCCCCCCGGACCACCACCACCACCACCAGGACTGATGTTAGCCACTGCCACCACTGAGCATGAGTTTGTCCGCCCCCGAACCACCACCACCGGGACTGATGTTAGTCACTGCCACCACCACGAGATGCAGGAAGATATAACAGACAATGTCATCACATGCTGCAGCTATCACCACCAGTCCAGCAGACCAGCACCCACCACCAGTGTCATTCAGACAATATTTCCCCATTACATTTACATTTACCATGCCAAGGCAGAGGGAGTCGAACAGGAGACCACATCCATCAGTCACAGGCACAAAGCTTCTTAATATTTAAACTATAAAGTGAGTATGTGTACTAATGTTTTTTATGCTATTTAACTTCCTTTAGCTGTATATTTTGTTTTCTGTAGCTTTTCTGAGCTGCAGTGGTCAAACACACACAATAAATTTATTTTGTTTTTTTACAGGTTAACAACAAAAACTCTCCTTTGCTGAAAGTCTATATGAATGGTACTGCAGCTGTACTGTACACAGGATTCAGGAACCTATGGAATATCCATTTGAAATCCATACTGGTAAGTATCAAGATTTTATTTCATTCATTAAATTTTTTTTTAAAGACTGCAGCAAATGCGACTGAGTGCGATTCATAAACTAGGTGACATGTGTATGTCACCAAAACTATTTCTGCAAGATATCATGCACTGTATTCTGAACTTGCAGCTGTGCAGCCATGACCATGACAATGTTGAAAAAGTTGCTCACAGGTTGTGTTACTTCACAAGATGTGGTTTTGAAATGTAACTTGATTTGAGATTGAGAACCAGGGACAAATTACAATCAATTTGTAAGAAGTCATTCATTTCTTTTTTTAGGTTACTTCAAGATGCTTTGTTGTTGTGACAAAGTGGTCTTATCTAAAGAAGTTCTTCAACATCAGCCCTCCCCCTGGGCTGGGTCAGACATGCAACGTGCAGAAATGGTTTAATTCAATGACCATGACCATCATTAATAATCAGATTCGAGAAGAATGCAGATGAAATCTGTGAAGAAGTAACCGAATAAGAAACCATTAGAGACAAACCTGCAAATATGCTCCCCCCACCCCACCCCCAAAAATACTTACCTTCATTTGCTTGAGAGTTATCCATTTCAAATTTCTACGTAAAAAGTTCTCATCGAGCACTGGAATGTGCAAACCAACAGTATCTATGAGCTGTGATACAAACAATACAATGAGTATATGTCCATGTCAACCCCCCACCTACAAAATACACAAATATATATCTATATGTCAACTCACCAAGGCTACTATTAGTGTACCAATTAAGGGCACCCTCCCATCTGGTTGAGATGATCCAATTGCATTTGCTAAAATCACAGCACGCATTGGACCAGCAACAGTTTGCTCATGGTCATCATTTTATTCTGTGGGACTTTGTATGTGGTGTAATGCTCACATTTCACTTTGTTACCTCTTGTCAATTTTCTGGACACAAGACAAATGCATTTTGGGCATGCAGAAAAAATCTGGGGTCTCTGTGTGACCACTGCATGCATGACTGAGTGTGCCATTAATTCCGAGAGACTTTGTATTTGCTGTAATGCTCACATTTCACTTTGTTACCACTTGTCAATTTTCTGGACACAAGACAGATGCATTTTGGGCATGCAGAAAAAATCTGGAGACTCTGTGTGACCATTGTGCGCATGACTGAGTGTGCCATTAATCCTGGGGGACTTTGTATGTGCTGTAACGCTCACATTTCACTTTGTTACCACTTGTCAATTTTCTGGACACAAGAATTTTGGGCATGCAAAAAAAATCTGGAGACTCCATGTGAGTGCACCATTAATTCTGGGGGACTTTGCATGTGCTGTAATGCTCACCTTTCACTTTTTGTTACCAATTGTCAATTTTCTGGACACAAGACGGATGCATTTTGGGCATGCAGAAAAAATCTGGGGACTCTGTGTGACCACTGCATGCATGACTGAGTGTGCCATTAATTCCGAGGGACTTTGTATTTGCTGTAATGCTCACATTTCACTTTGTTACCACTTGACAATTTTCTGGACACAAGATAGATGCATTTTTGGCATGCAGAAAAAATCTGGCCACTCTGTATGATCACTGCGTGCATGACTGAGTGCACCATTAATTGTGGGGGATTTTGTATATGCTGTAATGCTCATATTTCACTTTGTTACCACTTGTAATTTTTCTGGACACAAGACAGATGCATTTTGGGCATGCAGAAAAAATCTGGGGACTCTGTGTGACCACTGTGCTCGTGACTGATTGCACCATTAATTCTGGGGGGACTTTGTATGTGCTGTAACGTTCACATTTCACTTTGTTATCACTTGTCAATTTTCTGGACACAAGACAGATGCATTTTTGGCATGCAGGAAAAATTCTATGGACTCTGTGTGACTACTGCACGCATGACTGAGTGCGCCATTAATTCTGGAGGACTTCGTATGTGCTGTACCGCTCACATTTCACTTTGTTACCACTTGTCAATTTTCTGGACACAAGACAGATGCATTTTGGGCATGCAGAAAAAAATTGGTGAACTTTGTGTGACCACTGCATACGTGACTGAGTGTATCATTAATTCTGGGGGACTTTGTATGTGCTGTAATGCTCACATTTCAATTTGTTAACAATTCTCAAATTTATGGGCACAGGACAGATGCATTTTGGGGATGCAGAAAAATGAGGCATCAAAACAGCACGCACACAGACACTTGACACACACACAGACATTTAACAGAAGGAAGGGGGGCCAGAATACAAAGTGTCACACATACGGAAGACAACAAAACAAGGGCATAATTACATATAAGGGATGGGAATGGTGGAGGAATACATTTTATGACACAGCAAGGAAGGTGTGGTTGGGGGCACATGGTGTGAGGAAACAAAACTAATGTGGGATCCCGTGGTTATCCAGCAGCAGTTCCAGCATGGATATAATTTGTAGCTGATGTCCCTCTATGCAATCCAGCTTCTGGTCTGCAGCACTCACTCTCTCGTTGTTCGGCTCTGCAGCACTCCAGAGAACTGCCAAGTCAGCCTGTGTTACATGCAGTTCTCTGAGGTCCACACATTCTAAAAGCTGACCTGCTGGTGGTGGTGGGGGTGGGGTGCTAGTGGAGCAGGAGGTGCTGCCGTGGCCCTCCTTTTCTTAGGGATGCCACCATGCACAGCTGCACCCACTGCCACAGAATGGTGAGCAGATGCAGGCATAGTCCATTCTGTGGCTGCCTTCCACTACAACTGGTGGTGATTGAGCATATGGGTGCACTGGCCCCCAGTCCCCAGGTGAGTCTCCCAGGGGCCACAGCACACCTCCACCTCACATAGGCTGCACTTGACCACACTGCTGTCACCAAGATACAGTCAAAAAACTGCCAAACAACGGAGGTGCGGGGAGGACCAGGCACAGGCAGGGGAGGGCCAGATGAACTGGCAGCTGGCCAGTCACAGTGCTGAACAGGGATGGGATCCACACCTGGGCCCGGTGGAACAGGCATATCCTGCTCCTGAGGACCTGGTGCTGGACTTGGTGGTGGTGGTGGTGTTCAACTGCCTCAGAGTCAGGAGGCGGTGCTGGTTCTGCTTCCGGGGTGGGGGGGGACACTCACAAGTTTTGAGCAGTCCAACAGGAATGAGTGCCCATGTCCCCCATGCATGAGCATGGTACAACGCTTACTACCATGCTTTCAAAGAGCCGCCCCCTCCCCAGACATTCTCTCACCCTGGTCCATCTCTCCTACTGCGCTCCCTCAGTCTGAGCAATCACTAGTCACTACTCACACTGTCACACAACACACACACAGTCACACAGACAAACAACTAACTACTTATAAAGATAAGAAAAATAAAATTTACAGAAAGAACAAATTAAGTAAAACACGGTACAGAAAAGACAAAAAACTACAGCTTTTACAAAAGCTGTTGGGTTAGGTTCAAAGTTTAATTCTCCTCCTCGCTCTGATCTCAAACTATCAGCAGTTGCAAAACACACTCCTCTCTCTCCATCTGCACAGGAGAAAGTGAATGTGTCTGCTTGAATGGCTCACTTCCTTCCTGCCTGGCTAAAGAGCATGTGACTTACAGTACTGTAAGCCATGTGATGTGTGGGGGGCTACCAAATCTGAAACACCAAGTGGATCACTTAGAATCATAATGAGGAATGCAAAGTCCATTAAAAACAATGACTCTTCCTTACTTCGCATTGCCATTCGGCCTTAATGTAAAGTGGTAATGACAAGGCAGAGTGAGCACTTTGCATTGCCCACTCTGCATCACGGAGTGGCAATGCGAAGTGTCCACTTCGTGTTCACTTTGCCAGCGGAATTTAAATTTGCTGCATCTCTAGACATCACCCCTAGAGATCTTAGTTTAAAAATCTGTTTCTCTTTACTTGCATTTTATGTCCAAGGAGGGTGCTACCTCTTTTACTGGGGTGTAACCCGTCCCAACAGAACAATTCATCATAATGTTAAAATTCTTCTCAAATTGTTATACATATAGAAACATAGAAACATAGAATTTGACGGCAGATAAGATCTGCTTGGCCCACCCAGTCTGCCCATTTCCCTTCCTAATGGATAAGCTGCAGATCCTAGTTAACTAGCAGCCTACGTTTTTTCTAACCCCACCCCCTAGAACTGCCTTATGATGGTCCCATGCATGCTTGAATTCAACCACTGTTTTTGACTCCACAACCTCCTCCAGAAGGCCGTTCCATGCATCCACAACCCTCTCTGTGAAAAAATTCTTCCTTACATTACCTCTGAGCCACCCCCCCATCTTCAAATTGTGCCCCCTTGTTCTTGCACACCTCTTTTTTCAAAGATGCTACCCTCTTGGACTTTGTTGATTCCCTTGAGGTACTTAAATGTTTCTATCATGCCCCCCCTTTCCTCGAGGCTATACATATTAAGCTCCTTTAGTCTCTCTCCATAAGTCTTCTGGTGCAGACCCTGCACCATTTTAGTTGCCCTCCTCAGGACAGCTTCCATCTTGTCTATGTCCTTGCGGAGATTGGGTCTCCAGAACTGCACATAGTACTCCAGATGGGGTCTCACCAGCTGTCTGTACAGAAGGATAACAACTTCCTGTTTTCTACTGGTGATGCCTCTCCCTTATGCATCCCAGTATCCCCAGCCCTCCTTACTGCCCTCTCATATTGCTTTCCAACCTTTAAGTCATCTGATATGACTACCCCCAGGTCCCTTTCCATTTTTATTGTTGTTAGTATCTCACCCCCATTGTGTACTCTTCCCCACATGCAATGTGTTGCCTAAGACACCATTTCCGTAGCCAGTCATTTATATATTTGGTCTTAACATTTATGTATTCAGAAGCTCTCAGAGTGGGTAAAATTTCTGAAATAACAATATTACAGTCCATTTCCATTGGCTTGTTTACTAAGGACACATATTCCTGCTTGATTCTTCTAGCTGGATCAGATCTCCGGTTATTTGTACCAGCATGCACTATAACAAGTGGAGATGGTTCAGAATTTTTAGTATAGGCTCTAGCATACAGGTAATGTCTTAGATCTTTGCCCTGCTAAAGGAGGATACTGTTCGATTCTGCTTGTCAGGGTTGCACATCAATTGATCTTGATTTTTTGACAATAGAGTCCATCAAGAATATGTATTTTTTTATAAATCTCTTTTTGTTGAGGAGTATCTGTGATCATAGTCTCAGTATTATCCCCAGTATCGTTAGTGTTGCAAATACTCTGTGTACTTGATGAATCTATATTCTCTGGTAGTCTCACAGCCTGCTCAAACTTGTTTGAGGTTGGTGGAGATAGTTTCCCGTATTAGTAATGGGGAGTCATCATTTGACAGTAGCTTGTCTTGCTCTAAGGGGTCAAATCTATTTTGTGTGGTTATGGAGGAGGCATCAGCCCTCCTACCCCTGCGTGATGTTTTAGAGGCTTGAACCAAATACCTGTCATTATCAGGGTTAGCGTCTACTTCCTTTTCCCTAACCCTTTTCTTAGCTGACTGTATATGCAATTTAGTCTGTAAGGCCAGCAATGTATCAAGTGTCTTTATAGGTACCATCAAGGGGCAGCCAGCTGATATAGAGTTTTGGAAGCTCTCACCATTAGGAACTGATATTTGTTTAGTTGACATCTTGTTTGTCATACTAACTTCCTTATTTCTTTTACTTAAATCTGCCTGTTTATCCTCCAATGCCCTTAGTCTAATACTGAATATAGCTATTTCTTTGCTCATGTCAACATTTTGTACACGTTTTGTGCATCTAAACAATTCAATTCCTGCAGGCTGTGGTCTGATGTCATACATAAAACAAGTGCTACATTTAACTACAAATTCCCCAACACTTGTTGCTATCTACTGAGCCATTTTAGTATTTATGCAAAGTAGTCAGGTTCCAGATAGTTTTAATTGGCGTTCCTTATGACAGGAGATATGACTTTTTTCTAATATTATTACTCCCAGCAATGGTTTTGCTTGCTTACCTTGCTTGTTTAAGAATGCAGTAGACACTCCAACTGCTCCTACCACTCCTAACATGCATAACATGTGCGTAGAGACTTGTGTATCTCTAAGCACATCTCCGCATGCACCAACATGTGCTCTCTGCCCTCGTTCACCCTGCTTACAGCAGGGCAGTGTTTTAAAGGCTAGCGTGACCCAGAAGTGGTTACAGGGATCACAGGATAGTGTTGAAAATAAAACTTAAAAAATGATCTAAAAGCAGGTGTGACTACCACTCATGCATGACAGTGGCAAAAGATTCAGTCCCCAAGACCCCAAATTTAAATACAAATATTCAGTCCCTTTACACTTGCAGGCTTCAGCCTGTAGCATAAAATTACAGAGTCTCTCTTCCTGCTTTTCACAGGGTTCAGATGCTCACTGAGATAGTGGTGCAGCTAGAAATATTGAATGTCCCCAAAAGATCACACACTACAACACCTCTCGCTGCTGCAACTCTTGGGCAATTATTTCAGTTTGTGAAAGACTGGAGTGCCCACTCACATCAGGGTTGTGTTTTAAAGGGTAGTATGACTGGGAAGTGGTCACAGGATAGTGCCAAAAATAAAACTTAATAAATTATTTAAAAGCAGGTGTGACTGCCAAACCATGTATGGCTTGACTTTCAGTGGCAACATGTGAGGGAGGGGGGAGAATGGAGTGGCTAGTCAGCAATGTGAATATTTCCTTCTTTCCCCCTTGCTGGCTTAAGGGTAAGAATAGGAATGGGGGGGGCAAAGTGTAAAATTACATTGCCTTACTGCCCTTAACATGACAGAAAGTGCCTAAAAATAATTAAGCCCTCCCTCCAGGTAAAGCGATAAATGGGACCCCCACTTGCACCAATAGAAAGCCCCTCAAAAGCTCCACATGATATCTGGAAAGATGCCCAGTCATCCAGGGAAACAGGGAAGGATGCGCAACAGACACTCCTGGTAACAGCAGGATAGCAACATGCTCACAGCACCTCTCAGTGGAGTACCATTAGGGAGCCAAATGCAGCTTTGTCAAAAAAAAATAGATCGAGTTGTTTTCGGTGGGGTTGGAGAGGGAAAGAGAGTGCATTAAGAAGTTGTGTGCTGAGATGATTGTTATTGTGGTTTTGTACTGGAGTGCTTTCTCTTACTTCACTAGAAACCTGAACATGTGACAACTAATGGAAGCAGATTTGTGGGCAGGGCAACTAGGACACTAGCATTTGCCAGACAGAGCTGGGCCAGATTGAGCACTCGACAGCTGAACAAATAAAGATAGAACTATAACGAGGGACCTGGCCAGCCCATAAATTACTGAAGGTCATAAGGTAGGAGGTAAATAATTAACTGTGACCCCCCCCACCAACAGAAAAGAGAGATGGGACACAGAGAGGGGTAAAGAAGGGGGGGCACATGAACAGCAGATACCTGTTGAGGGGAAGGAATGCCCTTGATAACCTCCATGGAGCTGCAGGGGACTCAAAAGATACCTGTACAGAGAGAAGGGATCCCCCCCACAAGGATAACCAGCCTAAAAGATGGAAGGTACCATTACCTTCATGAGGGCCAGGAAGTCTATGAGTGAAAGTGTGAATTTAAATAAAGATAGCTTTCCGCAGGGCTGACTGGGTGGGGGGGTATCAATAGCTTATAATCTGCTGGTAGGGGACCATCTAAGGCCATGAGAGGAAATGGCAGCCAGCCCAAGACCCCTGCAGCCCTTCATCACTTAAAACATGCCACCAAGGTGTAGGGGCAACCGTCAGCCCTAGGTCCCTATAGCACACAGTTAGCCAAGATAAAAAGGGTCGAGACACATAGCAGATAAAGGACAGGTGGGTGGCCAACCCCCTGATGTTGCCAGAAAGATGAATGGGCAGTACATGAACTGAAGTTTGAAGGGACACTGTCAATCCCATTTAGGCCTCAAAGTGACCCCAGTTTAAAAAGAACTTCTGACCTATATAAGAAAATCTAGATTTAGTGTTTGCCATATTGGTCCTTGTAAGAACAGATCCAGAAGCAAATGATTTGATACCTTTTAATGGACCAACATAGGTGTAACAACAAAAACAGAGTGCTCTAGCTTTCAGACCAACCAGTCCTTCATCAGAAGCGTAATGACAGTTATTTAGAAAAAAAAAATACTTTTAATAACTAAATCATGCAGAAAAAAACAGGAAAAATCCCCATTGGTTTAAAGTACTCATTTAAAAAAAAAAAAAAAAAAGAAGATGATATCAGAGAAGCTTAACAGTACCATGTTACTTTAAGCTGGGAGGGTACCATGGTCAAAGGTGTTTGGTGCAAAACACATACAAATAATTCAACTGCATAGAAGCATAGAAGTTGATGGCAGATAAGGACTGCAAGGCCCATCTAGTCTGGCCATTTCTTTTTCCACCTTATGAATGTGTCATGGGAATATTGTTACAGTCCTCTAACCTCTTCAGCCCTGGCTGAGTTGTGTGGGCTCTGTAAAAGTCTAAAATCAGCAGTGCCCTCTGTTCATCAGGAAGTTGGTTGATTTCTTTAATCTTGGAGATATAGGGTATCAGGATGCAGTCTATAAATTGAATCATATTGGCTTCATTGGCCCAATGGTTATCACTATGTGTGATATCCCGATTAGTGGGAAACTCAAAGTTTGGGTGGCAGATACTTATCTTACCTGCATAAATGACTTGTGGTGGCAGATAATGCCCTGCGAGTGTTATTGCCAGTGTCATAGTTACTTGCCATTTATCGTTTATGCCAGTAACTTCTACCTGCCTCGATCTGCTCACTTTCATTGTCGAGTAAGCACAGGGTACTAGATTAACCCCCATTTCGTTCATATTTATAACTAGTTCAGCTTGAATCAATTCCTGCATGGAGGCATTTGAAATTCTCTTTAAAAACACATTTTTTAACATGGGGAAATCATTAGAGGCTTTTCTTTCAGCTTTGGTCCCCTTCATCTTACAATACCCCAGTCTATTCAGTAACTGCCATGCCCACTGTCTGGTGAAGCTCAAGTGGCCCCCATACTCAACCGGCAGTTGAGGGTTTGTAACTTTCACTACCCTGACTGCCACTGCCACAGCCACAACTACTCTTGCACTGATGACTGCACCCTCACAACGTAAGCTTTTGATTGTTGCTTAAAGTTCCTTCTCTACCTCCTCCAGAAGGAGTGTAGGTCATCCCCTCGGTTTTGTGGGAAGGGAGGGTGACATGCTGGATGGATCAGGCTCATTCTTTAGTTTGTCATAATAATTCTTTTTAAATTTGTGAACAGTACTTTCATTAATTGTTTGGCTGTACTTGCCAGAGTAAAATTGCAAAGTGTTCATTGCACCATGCACAGCGGCATAACGTCCAACTTCAAAACAAACTTCTGCTGTGTATGTGGTGTATTCTGTGCATCTATGTTTAGCAAGTGGGGTGGCAATTTGAAGTTCATGCACAACACTCTCTGCTACCTTAAGTGACACTCCGGCACAATCACTTAAACTGTCTGGCATCACTTCATTTAGTATTGCCAGGTCCCTTTTCAACTTCTTTGGATGCTGTAGCCAGGAATAAAGAGACATTCTTGCAATACATCCGATGGCACGGAATAGAACCAAACAGAAAGCAGCTACTGTTAGACAGCTCTAAGACAGGGCAACCACAGTGAACCAGTTCTTAAGTGTTCATCTTAATTGAATGGAACGTATTGCAACTGGTCTGTAACCACAGTCACGTTACCTACATTGGGCCAGAGTAATTACAGGACCAGATGAGAAGTGTTTACACAGATGGTGATTTTTTTTTTTAAACAAATTGTTCTTGCAATCACATTACCTACATTGGGCTGCTTGAATGAAATGATTAGAGGACCAGGCGAGATGTGTATTTTTCAAACGAACAAAATAAAAAAAGCAGTGGGAGAACCACAATCTTAATTTAACAAGTTCAGTATGTACTGATGTCAATAAATTCTCAGTGTATAACAACTTGATGTACCAAAAGTGTCAAAGGAATCTGAATAAGAGATACAAATGTAATCCTGTCCTCCTCTCCACACACACTACACACCCTACCCCTCCCCACATCCCCATAATGCAGGGCGGGGGGTAACTAGTTTTAAGGAGATATTCTCACGCACACACACACACACTCCTAATGCACCTTCATTCACATCAATCACTGCAATTGTTCCCCAAAGGAATTCAACTTGTCATGAAATCCCAAATAAAAGGGATCATGTATCCTAATATCTACACAGCAAAATGTGACACTATTTAACCTTACTCCTATCTGCATAGTAACATCTCTGATGATTCTGGATAGAACCATAATGAAATAAAACTGCCACCCTCCCCAGAGTAAGGTAACTAGAAGTAAATATAAAGTATGTGTGTAAGACAAGAGTCCTAACATACCTACATTTCCACAAATCACTACAATATTAGTCTAATGTAAATAGATTTGTCAAGGACCCTCATGCAAATGAGATCTCACACCCCAATATGTTTAAGGAATCTGAATATGGCACAGTGGAATCAACCCTACTCCTGGGTGAAGATAAATAGTAAGGAGGAATTAATATTCATTATGTGTGTGAAGTAAAAGTAATAACACACTGTAACTCCATGTATCTAAATAGAAGCCTGCCTCAATGTGACAACAAGCCCCCCTGTCCATAGTACTCCTGTCATGGGTTTCTCCCTCCAAACGGTAACTTACAAGGAAGTGGATGACCAGCTCCTTTAGCTGGATGCCAGCAAAAGTGCAGGAGAGGACCTCATTGGCCCTTTTTTCCTAAAGCTCAATCACCAAGTGTTGGCAACTCCATTAATGCACCTCTTTAATATGTCCCTCAGCTTGGGTAAACTCCCTTCTGTCTGGAAGACTGCGCACGTTTTACCACTCTTCAAATCGGGAGACCCCAGAGACCCAAATAACTACAGGCCAATCTCCTTAGTCCCCACCCTATCAAAACTGCTGGAGAAATTAGTGAATTGCCAACTTAGAAACTACTTTGATGCCTCAGATCTGCTAAATCCTGTGCAAGCAGGCTTTAGGCCATGCCATAGCACAATCACAGCTCTGGCTAAAGTCACAAATGACTGACAGAGAGCCCTTGACTTAAAAAATCACGTATGCATGGTATTCCTCGACTTAAGTAAGGCCTTTGATACTTCAACCATGCATTGCTCTTAGTTACTCTCTGCAACACTGGTCTAACATTGGACCCATCTGAGAGCAGCTACCAGTGCACTCACACATGGTGGTAGCTGCCCTCATCAGCCGTTATTCTATTCTGATTTTACTGAATAAAAGCAGCCCATAACTTAATAATATGCCTCATAACTTTCCTTTACAGAGTGGAAACCCTCTGTATTCTGAGTGCCGAGTTTGGCTGCCATGCCCCCGTACTCAAGCATGTAATGACGTTTGGCCAGGGAGAGCACGGGGGCGCACTCCATTGAAATGAATGAGGCTTGATTTCTCATTCATTTTTAAGCTACAGAATGGTCACTTGGCAATTAGTGAAGGACACCGCTTGACTAACATGGCCCTTTGTTTTTATTCAGTAAAACCAGGATAGAATAATGGCCGATGAAAGCAACTACCATTATGTGTGAGTGACTGCCTTACATCAGAAATTTACTTTAAAGGGCACATTTCATGATTGTTTGCATTATATGGAGACTGTGGATGTGGCTGGGGGTTTGGCTCGGGTCCCTTACTTTCTTTTTTAAAAGGTGAAAAGCTGAGTGCGCAACATGCTAAGCCAAGGCATGTTTGTTTGCCATTCTTGGCCAACTCCTGCTGCATCTTTCTTGGATGCAGGATCATCCCTGGTGTGGCATGGCTGCTCATTATGCAGTGGGAGTACAAGAGACTGTTATGTCATGGGTGACTGCACTGTTTGGGGGTGTTTCTGGCTTTTGGGGGTATGCGGAGGGAGTGGCTAAATTATTGAATTGGAATGAGGCTGAGTATGACTATACATTGCCATGGGTTTTGGCTCCAATGGGCAGGGAGGTGGATTGTATGGCAATTGGCATTGGGAAGCTTTGGGGAGGGTGGGCAATTGTGGACTGTGGGGTTTTACCTTAAAATTATTTGATACAGAAGGGGTTGACAGTGTCCCTTTGAGCTCGACCCACTAGAAGCAGGGGTACCACAACTCACATAGGCACAAAATTTATAAAGAGCCCTCCAGGATGCATCAAAAGAAATTAGCACATTGAAGGTCCACATATCCTAAACGTGTGCTCCAGATGCATAGGATAGGGTCATAGACCTACCATGCAGAAAGAGGCATTTATGAATAGGACTGTTACAACATGGGCAAAAGTAACGAGTAAAGAAAAAATACCTAAAAGTAAAGAAGGGGAATGCAGAAAGATGAATGAGAAGGTAGAAAGGACCAAGATGACAAGAAAAGATACATGCATGACTGGGAAGGGGGTGAGGAAGGCAGCCAAAGTCACCTCAAGTGAGCTGTCAAATCCAGGTGAAAATGCCCCAATGAACTCATGGAATAAGCCACTTCTTTTTGGAAAAAAGTTGCATAGCAACCACAAGGGAAAAAAAGATAGGGGCAACTTGGCTTAAATCCATCCGGAAAGAGGTCACCTGAGGGAAAATAACATGGGGATGGGAGAGGAAGGAGATTTGATAGAAAGTGACAGACAGTCAAACCCAAGGCACCACACCATGTTGTTCACAACTACAAAAGGGCAGCTCATTAGGCAACAGAGGAGTGGGCAGCACCAGTATTCAGTGAGTCAGATGCCTAGTACAGGAAATGCCCATTTGCTGTATAACACTGCCATCTTATGGTTGAATAAGAAAATATCAAGCTGGATAAGAAAATGGGGAGTTGAGCCTACAAAAGAAACCATTGCTGGTCACCAGGGGCAGGGGCTTGGTTGACTCCATTTTTGGAGTATTTGACCTCCAAGAATTAGGCAAACAATTTCAAAATGGAGGGGGGTAGCTGACTTCAAGATGTGATACAAACAAAAAAATCATAATAATTTGATGACTTTAAAAATTTAAGGTATGCAAGTCAGAAATTATGGATTTTCATAAAAGAAATTTTAATATACCACCAATAGATTATATTAATATCACTAAAGTGGTTCTTCCTTGAATATTGACTTCCACAAGTGGGATCCTGGAAGTATGCTGACTTCCAAAAATTGGAATGACTCATGGAGGTTTTAGACCTCCAGTAAGATAAGTTGGCTGAGCCCCTGACTGAGGATGTCAGTAAATGCATCCTTCCCCCCAGGCAATTGAGGACACCCACTTCTCATCATCAAGTCACCAAGGTCATCACACGCAAAACTGATGGAGATGACCTGATGCATGTCAAAAGGGAAGGCACGCAATGGCTAGGCTAAAGTCTTGGACACCCACACCACCCATATCGCCCGTGAAACTACATCCACAGGAAAATCACATAAGCAACCTACTGCCCACTAATGTTGCTCAGATAGTGCTTTTGTGGATCCAACTATCCTTCATCGGATAGTACTGGTATCTGACTTAGGATCCGGCGAATGGTCAGACCCATTGAATCCAACCTCAGACAGTTGTATCCAGTGGTCAGATCCATTGGATCCCACCTCAGATAGTTGGATCCAATGGTCATATCCATTGATTCCCACCTCAAACAGTTGGATACAATTTTTGAATCCATCAGATCCATGACCGGATCCATTGGATACTTACAGAGGATCCTAAGAGGTCAGATCTTTGGTTGGATGTCTATGCCATCTGAGGCTATCCAATATCCAACCAAAATGATGGTATCCGAATTTGTAGGATACTATCTAAGCAACACTGTTGCCCATCCAAACAAATGCAACTTAATCCACCCACGTGTCAAGGGGAGAGGATCCATGAACACTGACTAATAGCAGTCACACCCTTTGAAACTGACAACAGTAACAATAGGATACTGAGGGAGGTTGGATAATTCCAGCCTTGGTCACCTACTATGTAGCAGTTTCTGCTATGAGGGCCTACGGAAGATGATATGAACTACCCCTCAGGGACAGTGCAACTGTCCTAACAAAGGAGATTACATTATCTCCCTACCTTGGAAGAGTACAAGTTCTAGCAGTTCAACAGTTTAGCGGAAAATGAAGAGTTGAAAAAATGCTGTACAGACTACAAATTTTACTTAGAATTGCCCAGTTGGCGATGGGTAAAGTTCAACAAGTTAGTTGTGTTAAGAATTTAGAAGTACAAAGAGATGTAACACATGGTCATAAGTTTTCTCTGGTGCTTCACTTCTTCTTTTTCTATCTACAAGTGACTCACTTTGCTTTCTTTTTGGCTAATCCTAGCCACTTTTTCACTGTTTACCTCTCTGACAGAATGGCTAGATCAGTATCATTTCTAGAGATCTCTGAAAACTGTAAAAATGGATGAGCATTCTTACATAGAAACATAGAAACATAGAATTTGATGACAGATAAGGACCGCTTGGCCCACCCAGTCTGCCCATTTCCCTATCTACTGGATAAGCTGCTGATCCTAATTAACCAGCAGCCTACTTCTTCCTACCCCCACCCCCTAGAATGGCCTTATGACTGTCCCATGCATGCTTGAATTCCACCACTGATTTTGACTCCACAACCTTCTCCGGAAGGCCGCTCCATGCATCCACAACCCTCTCTGTGAAAAAATACTTCCTTAAATTACCTCTGAGCCGCCCCCCCATCTTCAAATTGTGCCCTCTTGCTCTTGCACACCTCTTTTTTGAAAGATGCTACCCTCTTGGACTTTGTTGATTCCCTTGAGTAACTTGAACGTTTCTATCATGTCCCCCCTCTCCCTCCTTTCCTCGAGGCTATACATATTAAGCTCCTTTCGTCTCTCTTCATATGTCTTCCGGTGCAGACCCTGCACCATTTTAGTTGCCCTCCTCTGGACAGTTTCCATCCTGTCTATGTCTTTGCGGAGATTGGGTCTCCAGAACTGCACACAGTACTCCAGATGGGGTCTCACCAGCTGTCTGTACAGAGGGATAATAACTTCCTGTTTTCTACTGGTGATGCCTCTCCCTATGCATCCCAGTATCCCCCAGCCCTCCTTGCTGCCCTCTCACATTGCTTGCCCACCTTTAGGTCATCTGATATGACTACCCCCAGGTCCCTTTCCATTTTTGTTGTTGTTAGTATCTCACCCCCCATTGTGTACTCTTCCCCTGGGTTTTTGTTTCCCAGGTGCATTACCTTGCACTTAGCATTGAATCTAAGCTGCCATACATTTGACCATTCCTCAAACCTGCCAAGTCCCTTCTCATCCTTTCCACCCCACCCTGTGCATCAACTCTGTTGCAGATCTTTGTGTCATCTGCAAAGAGACATACTTTTCCTTCCAGTCCCTCTGCAATGTCGCACATAAAGACATTGAAGAGGACTAGTTCTAATACTTATGGTACCCCACAATTACCCTCCTTTCTTCTGAGTGGACTCCATTTACTATTACTCTCTGTGTCCTATTCTCCAGCCAATTCTTTACCCAGGCTGTCATCTTGGGACCCACTCCCAGGCTGGCTAACTTGTATATTAATCTTTTGTGTGGGACTGTGTCAAATGCCTTGCTAAAGTCTAGGTAGGCCATGTCCACAGCCCCTCCCTGATCTACTACTTTGGTCACCCAGTCAAAGAAATCTATCAGATTCATCTGGCATGACTTTCCCTGCTGTGAATCCATGCTGCCTAGGGTCCTGTGCCCTCTGGCCTCTAGATACTCAACAATTCTTTCCTTCAGAAGTGATTCCATCATTTTCCCTATCACTGAGGTTAAACTAACAGGTCTGTAGTTTCCTGCTTCTGCCTTGCTCCCACTTTTGTGAAGGGGAATCACATCTGCCCTCCTCCAGTCCTCGGGTACCACCCCATCCTTCCATTATTTGTTAAAAAGGATAGTCAGTGGTGTCACTAGTTCTACCCTTAGTTCTTTTAGAATTCTGGGATGATTCCCATCAGGCCCCATTGCTTTGTCCACCTTCAGTTTTAAGAGTTCTTTCAGAACCCTTTCTTCTGTAAATGGGCTGATATCAACTTCTGTATCCAGAGTGTTTCTACTGTTTGTTTTAGGTACCTCCCTCTTCATTTGTAAATACTGAGCAAAATATTTGTTTAGTATCTCTGCCTTTTCACAGTCTCCCCTGCCCACCCTCCCTCCCTTTATTAAGCCTCACTATCCCTCCCTTGGTCTTCCTTCACTCCCTGATGTACCTATAAAAGGTTTTATCCCCTTCTTGACTGAGTTGGCTATCTTTCCTCGGTTTGGGCCTTTGCTGTTCTGACTGCCTTCCCAGCCTCCTTTTGCTTTAACTGATACAGTTCCCTGTCCTGCTCCTTCTGCGATTCCTTGTACTTCCTGAATGCTTTCTTTTTCTCTTGAACCTTCACTGCCACTTCCTTTGAGAATCATAGTGGTTTCTTGCATCGTTTTGTTTTGTTTATTTGCTTCACACAAAGGCTCGTTACCTCTGTGATGGCAGTTTTTATTATTCCCCATTGTTCTTCCACCCTCCTTCCTGCCCATTTGCTAGTGCATTCCTTAGGCACTCACCCATTTTGGCAAAGTCAGCCCTCCTAAAGTCCAGTATTTTTGCCTTTGTATGGCTTGACTCTATTGCTTCTTGTATTGTATTCTTGTATTATATCCTGGAACGTTAATGGCATACATAGTCCCATCAAGAGTACCAGATTGCTACTACTTAAGAGAGACAAACCAGATGTGGTATTCCTACAGGAAACCCACCTATCTAAATCTGAACATGATAAATTCCAAACAAGGGGGTACCCAACAGTAACAACAGTATTCCACCTGCAAGAACAATACCCTGACCCTAAGGGTTGTTTTGCAATAGCAGTGGGAAAGATCTACTATACACAGGTCACAATGGCAAGTGTGTACTTCCCACTGGGACTGGACAAAAAAATAGCCCAGTGATGCTTCAATAAATTACTACCTCTTCTGCAGGGCCAGCTAATCTTGGAGGGGATCTGAACATGATGCTTACATGGGGGCTAGATGCTATGGGATCCTCACTTCACAGGACTGCCCAAAGACAGAAATACCTATGAGCCACCTTAGCACATCTGAGATTTACAGATATCTGGTGCCACTTTTTCCAATAACCCCAGCTTATTCCTATAACTCCCACAGGACTGGTACGCTGGCATGACTAGACTACCTAATCATGATGGCCAAACACCTGGATGCAATACAGGACATTAGCCATGGCCCAATTTTGATATCAGATCATGCCCCAGTGCTGGTCAAAATCAATCTAGGAAAAAACACCACTAGGGCCCCATGGAGGCTTAGTATAGCACTCTGAAAGGACCCAGAGTTTTTAGGAATGGTCAAAGATAATGTCCCACAGACCATAGATGATAATACAGACTCCTCGGTATTCCCTGCCATACTGTGGGATACCATCAAGGCAGTGTTAAGAGAGCAGATCATGGTATATTCATCACGCAGGAGATGAGAGAGAGAGAGGGGGAAACTTCAGAAGCTGCAAGTGAAGCTTGCAACACTGCAATCCCTCTATATGCTTGGAGATCATGATCTACTTTAGCAGATAAAACAGGTTAAGGGGGAAGTGCAAAAAATGCTAAACTCCAAAGTAGAGCAGTCCCTATTTTTCCTCAAACAACACTATTATGAAGGATGGGCCAGGGGAGCAAGAAATCTGGCATGGGCATTAAGGGCACAAAAGGTGCGAACATGTGTCACTCAAATGGTAGATACGAACACCAGAGTAATTGCCACACACCCATCGGCCATTTAAACTATCCTGGCACACTTTGATAAGAACCTATTCTCTGTCAATACACAAGCAACATCACAGGAAATGGCCAGTTATCTGAACACACTAAAAATCCCTAAACTGGGTGAACAGGAAGGCAGATGCCTGGTAGCCCTTAGCAGTTACAGAGAACTACAGACAGTGATAAGAGATGCTAAACCTAGAAAGGCTCCAGGATTAGACTGATATCTGGTGGAATTCTTTAAAAAGTTCTTAATTCTATTGGCTACGATACTTCAAGTATTACAGGCAGTCCGAAGTGGAGACCCACCACCACCACCCACATTACATCATTCCATGATAACGGCACTTCCAAAGCCAAACAAAGACCCAAAATATGCATTCTCATATAGACCCATCTCCCTTCTAAATTATGATTACAAAATATTTATGACTGTCCTGGCCCACCACCTTGAAACAACCCTTCCCGTCATAATTGACCAAGACCAAGTGGGATTTGTAAGGAATTGCCAAACACACAATGGTGTGAGATGGATTTTTCTATTATTGGAGCATGCCACAATGCATAAAATCTCATTTGCCCTCCTAAGCTTGGATGCTGAAAAGGCATTTAAAAGGGAGTCATGGCCATTCTTATGTGCTACGCTCTCTGCATTTGGTCTTCCAGACGAGTTTGCCACCACCCTGAAAAATATTTACGCAGACTCTTTGGCATATGTAAGATGAAATGAAGCTCTGTGGGACCCATTCTTATTAGAACAAGGAGTGAGACAGGGATGCCAACTGTCTCCCCTACTCTTCGCGCTGTATTTGGAACCCCTATCTGTCCATATCAGGCAAACAAGTCAGATCTCAGGGATTCCTGTGTAAGGACGGGAATACAAGCTCTCCTTGTTCACAAATGACCTGCTTACGACAGTTTCTTCCCTAGAAGAATTTATCCCATCACTGTGAAAGTTATTTGACATGTTCAGGAACCTTGCTAGATACAAACTTAATATATCCAAAACAGAGGTGATCCTATATAATTACATACCATCAAGGGAACTTCGGTGGAACAAAGTCCTCCTTCTGTCAGCAAGGAATCAAAATTACACAAAACTTACAGCATCTACAGCTCCTTAATTATGCACCATTAACCATACAGATAATGGAAGACCTTTCTAAATGGACACTTCTCTCTCTAAGCTTCTTCCAGAGAGGTGAAGCAATACGTCAGATCATACTACCATGTATCTTCCCTCACCGAAGTGGAATACTAAATTTAGTCTTAAAGCAGTAATTAATTAATCTTTTAAGACTAAGTTTAGTAATCTTTAATCTTCTGTAATCATCAGAAGAAGAATACTGCCTGTAGGAATATTAATTCTAAGAAGTATTCCACTGTGATTGTTTTTTAAGAGTAAATTATTACTAAATGAATATTATACACATATTTTAAAAGTACACATTTTTTAATACTTTCGAATGATAAATGGAGACTTTTCAATACTTCTGTCTGTGTTATATGCAAGCTTGTTAATTTTCATTCTCATCACTTCTTTTACAGTACGATTTGCTCTATCAAGAATGCTAAGAAAGACATTAATACTGCTTTGCCAAACACGTAGATACACACATGCATACATATAAAGGCAACTGAAGAGTTTTATACAGTTACTTCTTGATCCCTTTATGTGCTTTTAACTTCTCAGATAATTTAGCTATTCAGGGGTCATTCCCTCTGTAGGAGTGACATGAGTATCTCCCATTGTTGAAAATAATCTTAAACAGAAAATTACAAAACATGTCCCTTTACTGTGTCAGGTACATAATCAGTTACTTTAATGGAGTATGGGCCCCATTTTCAAAATGGTTGTGTCACATAATGACATTGTTAGAATCAAAAGGGAGGGTGGATGGGCAGAAAAAGGGGAAGACTAGGCAGAGGAACTCAACGAGTAGTTCTGTTCAGTGTTCATGAAAGAAAGGGATAGTCCAATACCATATGGTAAAGTGGGCAGGGGTGGAGGGGGCACAGAGATAACAGACGGGTTAATCCAGGAGGATAGCATCCTGAAGGGCTTTAAAACCTTGCAGTGGACAAAGCACAAGGACCAGATGGTGTATACCCAAGTGTCCTGAAGGAACTGGCAGAGGGGCTGGCAGGCCCTCTGACAGACCTGTTTAACACCACTTTGGAGACAGAGAATTCACCCATTTACTGGAGGATGGCTCATGTGGTGCCCCTCCACAAGAGTGGACCCAAGGATGAACCAGGCAATTACAGACCGGTGAGCTAGACCTCTGTAGTGGAGAAGTTAATGGAGACCATTCTGAAGGAGAGATTGATAACTTTTCTCATTAGTAATGGACTACAGGATGAGAGAAAGCATGGGTTTGTCTTGGGAAGATCATGCCAAACTAACTTAATCAAATTCTTTGACTAGGTCCCTAGGGTGACTAAGAAAGACCAAGCTATAGATGTCCTGTATCTGGATTTCAGCAAGGTCTTTAACATGGTGCCACACTGGAGGTTACTGAGCAAGCTGGGGGACCTGAGTGTGTGTCAGAAACTGATCGGGTTGGTTGAGAGCTGGCTACAGGACAGACAACAGAGGGTGGTTGTATGGTGGTGGCTCATCCAAGCCAAACGCAGTAGCTAGCGGGGTGCCACAGGGTTCAGCGCAGGGCCTTATTTTGTTCAATGTCTTCACTGAAAAATAAGATCAGCCTGTTCACTGATGACACTGAGATTTGTGCAAAAGTGGAAAGTGAAAAAGGGAAGCAGGTACGCAGAGACTATCTAGCTAAACTTGAACACTGGTCTAAGGAGTGGAAGATGGGGTGCAACACAAAGAAGTGCAAGGTCATGCACCTCGGAGACAGAAATTCAAGAACCAGCTACTGACTGCGGGAATGCAGATAGCAGTTACGGAAGGATCTGGGCTAATAGTCACAGGGGACATGAAGGTATCAACACAATGTAGGGGGTTGCAGCAAGGGCAAACAGGATGCTGAGGTGCATTGCCAGAGGGATCACCTCTAGAAAGGAGCCCATACAGAAAAAGAAGGGTGAATTTACAGTTGTTTTATTCTCAAAGTCCCTTCATTTCTCAGTATTTGTACCATTCAGGCATTCGCTTTCCATTTTTTATTTTTACCTTTCATTTTTTGCTCTTGATATCCCTTCAAATACCCTTCAGAAGACCCATATTTTTGAGCAGTTTATTCTGAACAATTCATTTTCCATTTTGTATTATTCTGAATCATTCATTTTCCATTTTGTATCTTTCATTTTCAAAACTGCACCCAGTATCCATTCAAATACCCCTGAAATGACCCATCTTGTAGCAGTTAAATTATTTTAACCATTACATGTGTTTTCTTTTTACATTCGCTTGCGCGCATACGCAAGGAACGTTTTGGGAGAGTAGCATACTTTGGAGGTGTGCCTCTCCCTTGCAGTCCAGTGCTCAGTTGAGCAGGCGTGGCGGTCCTGCATCAATGGGTGCAGGAGCTCTGTATGACAGCGGTGGTCTTCTGCTTCAAAGAAAACCACCGCTGTCATACTGAGCACTGAGTCACACCGCCGCATCACACGCCCCCGTGGTCATGCCACCCCCCAAAGCTTTTGGTACCATGCTGGGAGCCCACCCCAGCATGGCAAACATTGTTTGCTGATGGGGTGCCCAATCCTCCGTCGGCTCCACGGCCCCACCCTAGTTATTTTCTTCTGCCACGCTTGGGAGCCCACCCTAGCGTGGCAATGTCCTGCTTTTCTTTGCCGACAGGTGTCCAACTTCGGCCGGCTCCCTCACACCCCCACGTAGTTTGCCGATGGGGTGCCCAATCCCCTGTCGACCGCCCCTCCAGCCTTCTGCCACACTGGGAGCCCACCCCAGCGTGGCAAATGTCCCATGTAGTCCTTTTTAAACCTGTAAAGAAAAACGGTCCCACGTAGTCTCCCAGTCCCCTCCCACAACCTGCACCCACCCACTGTGCACCCAGCCTCCCCACACCCCTCACCCCATACTTACTCCTCTGAGCTCGGGCGCGACGATCTTCGTGGACTAGATAGGGGTTTCAACTTTATTGCAGTATCTCAGGTATTTTTGAATTTTGCACCAAATTTTCAACATGGTTTTTGGGACCCTTTCACTGAATGATGTCACTGTCATGTGCTGCTATTCGGCCTGAAGGGTTATTTTGCAGTCACTGTGCAGTCACTGTGCAAAATCACCCTTCAGGCCTGAATAACACCATGACAGTGACATCATTCATGAGAAGGGGTCCCAAAAACCCCATGTTGAAAATTTGGTGCAAAAATTCCATAAAATGACTGTTTTACTAGCGTGCATTGCACAGTTCCTATGCAGGCTCGTAAGTTCGCGAATTTTCAATATTTTCACTCCAGATTTTCAACATTGCCATTTTACCACACCTTCTTATGAGTAGTACAGCTGTCATTTTTCACATCTCACCCAAAACGGTTTCCACCCATGTAGCGCACAATGGCACAGTCGGTGTGTGAAATCAATGTATGGGACACATTAAGAAAATCACAGTGACACTGTTCATGAGCAGAGGTCTTAAAATGGCTATGTTGAAAATTTGGTGAAAAAAATCCTAAAAATGACTGTTTGACGAGCATGTGTTGCGCAGTTCCTACGCACACTCGTACGTTTGTGAATGTTCAATATTTGCACTCCAGATTCTCAACATTGCCATTTTACCACACCTCTTCATGAGCAGTATAGCTGTCATTTTTCACATCCTGCCCAAAACGTGTTTCCGCCCATGTAGCGCACAATGGCGCAGTTGGTGTCCGAACTCAATGTATGGGACACATTAAGAAAATCACGGTGACACTGATCATGAGCAGAGGTCTTAAAATGGCTGTGTTGAAAATTTGGTGAAAAAATTCCTAAAAATGACTGTTTTAAGAGTGTGCGTTGCGCAGTTCCTACGCACGCTCACAAGTTTGCGAATTTTCAATATTTTCACTCCAGATTTTCAACATTGCCATTTTACCACACCTCCTCATGAGCAGTACAGCTGTCATTTTTCACATCCTGCCCAAAACATGTTTCCGCCCCATGTAGTGCACAATGGCGCAGTCGGTGAGCGAACTCAATGTATGGGACACATTAAGAAAATCACAGTGACACTGTTCATGAGCAGAGGTCTTAAAATGGCTGTGTTGAAAATTTGGTGACAAAATTCCTAAAAATGACTGTTTTATGAGTGTTCATTGCGCAGTTCCTATGCACGCTAGTAAGTTTGCAAATTTTCAATATTTTCACTCCACATTTTCAACATTGCCATTTTACCACACCTCCTTATGAGCAGTGCAGCTGTCATTTTTCACATCTTGCCCAAAACGTGTTTCCGCCTCATGTGCTTATTATGGCACAGTCACTGTGAACTCAGTGTATGGGACACATTAAGAAAATCACAGTGTCACTGTTCATGAGCAGAGATCTTAAAATGGCTATGTTGAAAATTTGGTGAACAAATTCCTAAAAATAACTGTTTTACGAATGTGTGTTGTGGAGTTCCTATGCACGCTCGTAAGTTTGTGAATTTTCAATATTTTCACTCCAGATTTTCAACATTGCCATTTTACCACACCTCCTTATGAGCAGTACAGCTGTCATTTTTCACATCCTGCCCAAAACATGTTTCCGCCCATGTAGTGCACAATGGCGCAGTTGGTGTGCAAAATCAATGTATGGCACACAGTAAGACAATCACAGTGACACTGTTCATTAGCAGAGGTTTTAAAATGACAATGTTGACAATTTGGTGAAAAAATTCCTGACAATGACTGTTTTACGAGCGTGCATTGCACAGTTCCCACGCACGTTCGTAGGTTTGCGAATTTTCAATGTTTCCACTCCAACATTGCCATTTTACCACACTTCCTTATGAGCAGTACAGCTGTCATTTTTCACATCCTGCCCAAAACATGTTTCTGCCTATGTAGCACACAATGGGGGTAACAAAAAGGTCATGCTGAAAATTTATTGTGCAAATACCAGCAATCGCACAGGGCATTAGGGTAAAGCACCATACATGCCAAACACCACTGCAAATACCTGCAAATGAATGTTCGGCATTGACAAATGCTTGTTTTTATTGTGATTGCTTCAGATTACTGATTTTTCTCAATTAATATTAAGTAAAATCAATGGTTGGTTGAAAAAAAAATCCAGGGTGGGACTACAAAGAGCTGATGGGCTGAAGCAAGTGTATAAGGCTTTTTTTCCATTATATATGGGGGAAGCATAAAATTAAAGAGATAACCCAGAGGGAAGCTGAGTGCACACTACAATCTAGGTCCCATTAACATGTATCACTGCTGTTATTAACTGCACTATATAACTATACTACATTGACTTTCTGTTACACTCCTTTATCACTGCATTATTTTTGTAATTTTTAGATGTACACTGTAGGACTGCTGCACACACTTAATTTTTCTTGTACACTTCTTTATGACTGCAATACTTTTTGTATTTTTAGATGCACAATATAGTGACACTGCACACAGTGCAAATTGTTAGATAATTCTCACACACTTTTCCTCCACATTATAGTTAATAATTATTGGTAACGTAATGGAAGCACCTTGTAAATGTTCAAATTGCTTTTGTTGTTCTGGTTTCACTAACAGAGCTTGAGAGTTAATTTCCCCCATGCATATTTCTTTAGATTAGTTCAATTTAAACTACTGTTTTGTTAGCTTTTTTTATCTTTTCACCATCTCACTGTTAATGTTACTGTCATCTTAACTTCATACATGTAACTTGTTTGTGGTAAATCTACTCCAGGTATGCACTGCTACCAATACCTGCATTTGGCACACACAAACCACACAGCCCCCATGGTAGCATGCTTCATTTTCCACCCTTTCTTAGCCCTGGCAGAAAGCTTTTCAGTCCCATCGCCAACCTCAGGCATCTCAGCTCGCATAGCCATGTTGGCAGACTCCTGATTTCTCCTGTCCCTTACAGAAATACAAGTGTGCAGTACGCATACAGAATGTATGCCACACGCAAAATAGTTCTGCGGGTGGATGGCACACACCAAGTAAACCTAAATGAACCTGATAGAGCTTATCAGGTTCACATATAGTATGCTTGACATGCATGCTGCAGCTAAGTTAGAAAAATTCACAATGAACAATTATTTCTTGATAACAAAAGAGGCACTTAACTGCTTTGTAACAGTCCCAGTAAAACTCTCCATATCTCGCAGCTCATTGTTGGTGTTGGTGGAGAATCCTTATCTTTCTCCCATCACAGCCCACTAAATTCCTACTGCACCCAAGCCCAACCTGCTGGGTTCCTCACCTGCACACTTGCCCAGTCCACCGAGTCCCTCTTGTACACCCAGACCAGCATAGTGTGTCCTCACCTGCACCAACACACAACCCAGTAGGCTCTCTTTTGCACCCAAGCCCTGCCCAATGGATCCTTCTAATACTCATGACCAGTCCAATGGGCCCCTCTTCAGCCAAGTCTAGCCAGTTGCTCTCCCATAACTTTGCATTGCAGAATAGCCAGAATTGACCCCCATGACCCAGCAGTAAAGCCAACCTTAAAAGAGCTATACTGACTCTGTTGTACTTTTGTTTCAAAGAACTAGAGCATGGTCCAGTCAGTAACAGGATAGAGTAGCAGCAGCTAGCCACCCTGCCTATCTAGTTGCTGCTGCACAGAGTCAGTTCCTCAAGTAAAATTCCAGACAACAGCAACATCAACCAAGAGAGAAGCTGCCTGCAGAACTAGAGAGACAGGGTCCTGACTTCTTGTGCCTTTTTGTTCATGTACATGGCTGTGTTTATTTGAAAATATACCTGTACTGTGGGGTGTGGAGGGACTCAAGGGAGAGAGTGCATGGGTCTCTGTCTCCTGGCCCTGCCACTGTGGGTGAGCAATCCATTGGGACCAATTTGGGAGATTGATAGCTGCTGGAAAGGGATGGGATGGCTCTACTCCTGGCTCAGGAGGGTGGCCTTGCTTCTCCTGGCTTAAGGGGGATTGCCCTGTTTCTTCTGGCATGGGGGGCAGGTATGGCCCTACTTCTTTTGGCTTGGAGAGTGCCCCCACTTCTTCTGGCTCATGGTGGGGTGACCCTACTTCTCCTGGATTGGGTGTTTTAGTCTCACTTAAACTATACTTATTTTTATCTTGTCACATGCACCCAAGGTGTAAGCCATCTTAAAGTTACCAAGTTCTTGTTTTGTGCATTTCTGTGAATATAAGCTTTCTTAAGTAGGATTTTTGTCAAAAGATGATTTTTCCTACACTGATACCTTTGTTAGCCATAGCATTGTGAACTTCTGTGGCTCTTTTTTTTTTAAATTAGCCATATGAAATTTTACTTCCACCTGGCTGGAGACCAGAGATGGGCAAAAGGGACCTTGGTTTAACATTTCATCTGAAGGATGGCATCTCAGCAACCATTGAATCTGCATCCCCCAATCTACCTACCCCACATGACCATTCTTCATGAACCAGGACCACTATCTGCCCCACGGCCAGCCTCCCCAGTTGAGCAATGTCCTTGGAAATTCCCCTCTCCCATCTGGGGTATGTGCAAGTCACAGGGGAAGGAAGAAAGAGCAAGAATTCAGAGTGTCTGTGTCCCTCATTCCAGTGGCAAATAGTTGAGAAGTATTGTCCACTACTACCATGAGTCATTGTCACAAATGGCAATTACATAAATACATACTACTCAGCTCACTGTTTGAAAATTTTGATTGTGCTGCATGTATTTCTGTAATCACAATAATCCATGTTGGTTAAAGGTCCACATTAAACAGCATCCAGCTGAAGATGTGGGTTGAAGAGCTTTACTAGTTGCCTTTGGTAGAGTGACACAGCAGGGGTATGAGGAACACCTGGACAGCAAAGATTGCCTTTTTAATATGGGATGGGGAGAGTGAAGAGGTGCCACTGGATGCCAATGACTTAATTTACATGGAATGAGAGGAGAGAGTTGTTACCCAATGGATGCTAAGGACTACTAGTCCACTGCCCCAACCCTTGACATAAACCTCCCTTTACACCCCACCAAACCCCCTCTGTGAAAAGAGAGGGTCAAGATGTGGGATGGAGGCACACAGCTAGTATGTTCTTCAGTGGGTCCAGCTTCTGGGGATGGCTGGTCTGTGTGAATGGGTTCCAGCTGTGTGGGTAGATTGGCCAATTATCCCCAACACTTGATGTTCCCTTGCTTTACAGATCACTAAATCCTCTCTCATGCTCTTTGCACTCCTTTCACAGACCCCGAGTACTCCCCTCCAGACCCTCTTCTAGACAGTAACACCTGTCAGCTGCAGCACCCTTAACATTTCTGTCCCTCTCTGGTCAGTTGAGACCCACTCATACCCTTGACCCATTGCCTCCCTTCATGGCCCCCTACTGACACCTCCCAGACCCATTAAACACCCACCCACCCCTTACAGACTGTCAAGATACTTTTCCTCCACAGGCCTGCACAGCCCCAGACACTAGCCCCCTTCCCTTCCCTTTGTTGCCTGATACTAGCTAAGTCTTCTTACACAGTCCCAGATACTAGCCTTGCCTCCTTCTATGGCCCCCAACACTGCATGCCCTCTGTCCACATCCCCCCACAGCTCCCTCCACAGTAACTGTTCCATCCACAAGCCAACTCTAAGTCCCTTTACCACCTCCTTCTTCCAGGACCCATTATCCCATAGTTCCCTCAACACATTTGCTGTCTCCACAGTCTCCCACCCCATTTATCACCAGCCCATAATTTGCCACCAGTGATACTGACTGACAGAGGTTTGAGTGGGGAGTCCAGTCAGGGATCTGGAAGGGGAATACAGTGGTGTGGAGTGTAGTCAGCCAGGGGGAAAGGTTTCAGTTACAGAGAGTGGTCAACTGGGGGGATGGTGAACTTGGGGCAGGTCTAGTTGCTGGGAGTTTTGGGTGGTTGAGGTTTAGGGTGTTGATTCAGCTACAGAGAGGGTGGTTAGGATGCTACTCCAGGTGATTATAGTTGGTTAAGAAAGGGAGGGCAGTGTTGTGGGGGAGTAGAAACAACAAAAATCAAACGGGATCTGGGATTAATTATATGAGATGACCTTAAGGTGGGCAAACAATGTGAGAAGGCAGTAAGGAGGGCTGGGGGATACTGGGATACATAGGGAGAGGCATCAACAGTAGAAAACAGGAATGTGTCATCTCTCTGTACAGACAGTTGGTGAGACCCCATCTAGAGTACTGTGTGCAGTTCTGGAGACCCCATCTCTGCAAAGGCATAGACAGAGTGGAGGCTGTTTGGAGAAGGGCAACCAAAATGGTGCAGGGTCTGCACCAGAAAACATATGAAAAGAGACTAAAGCAGCTTAATATGTATACCCTTGAAGAAAGGAGGGAGAGGGAGGACATGACAGAAACTTTCAAGTACCTCAAGGGAATTAACAAAGTCCAAGAGGGTAGCATCTTTCAGAAAATGAGATGTGCAAGAACAAGGGGGCACAATTTGAAGATAGAGGGGGAACGGCTCAGAGGAAATGTTAGAAAGTATTTTTTTCATGGAGAGGGTTGTGGATGCATGGAACAGCCTTCCTGAGGAGGTTGTGGAGTCAAGAACAGTGGGAGAATTCAAGAATGAATGGGACAGACATAAAGCAATTCTAGTGATGGGTAGGAGGAAGTAAGCTGTTTGTTAACTAGAATCTGCAGCTTATCCATCAGGTAGGGAAATGGGCAGACTAGGTGGGCCAAGCATTCCTTATATGCTGTCGTATTCTATGTTTCTATGTAGAGCATGCAGAGTGCAAATGAACTCACTAAACCCCCTTTGGTTGTTGCCATGACAACCATCATGGAAACAATGTTGTCATCATTCTGGTGCTATGCTCTTGACCCGACTTTCCCCCCTGTGATGACATGTTTAGTCAGTCAGTGTTGACATGGTAACAATGTGATTTTTTTTTTACAGCTCAAGATTGGCATCTAAGCCATTAACCTCACACATTCACACTAAACTAGCATGTTTTTTTTTCATTTTCCTAGTCAGACAAACTTGCCAGCTAGCCAGTGCTGACATCTGCATGATGTCAGAATCTGACATACTGTTTTGCAACTGCACAGATGTTCTTGCTGTGCTCTACAGTTCTGCAGAAGCACATAGGTCCTTGAACATCTGCAAGCTGAACTGGAACACAAACAGACTGTGGATGGACAGATGACCAAATGGTGAAAGGACTGTTTGAATATAAAATCAGGTACAATTAATAAAAAAAATGTAAACGGCTAGTCTGAAGAGTTTTTTTTTTAATTCACATTGCTAAAAATAATAAGGTACTCACAGAGGTTGCAAATAATTTGATCACAACATTGTGGCATGGCACTCAGATTCGCCTTATGCCACATTACCTCACAAGGATGTGATTTACATATGGTTAATGCAACCCTTGGTCATTCCTTATTGCTTAAATATTTCAAGCCTGCCACAGTAGATTCTTGTTCAGAATCAGCTGTGACCATATTTGATCTCCCGAGACTCTGTTCAATTATGAAGACTTGTGCAGAAAAGCAGGACTTCACTTAGAAAGATAACCTTCATTTTTGACAACCCTAGGTAAGTAAATTAAGCAATAATGTCTGACAGGGTGTGTGTCGTGCTGGGATAATGTCACACCTCAGGTGGTTGGGCACGAGGCCGCAGGCTGAGTGCGTGCAACGACTGAGGCGTGATGTTATCCCAAATGACACACACCCTGGAGGGAATTATTGCTATTGTACAATGGTGCATTGTTATACAGAATAAAAAAAATAATTTTAAAGATGTTTTTGTGTGGAAAAATATTTTTGTTTTTTTAAGAGAAGATGAAACAATCAATCAAAGGCTCCATAAAACAATCAATCAACAGCTCCATAAAATGCTCATCTGCAGGTTCACAGTGAGGCTGAGACTAGACCTGTGATGTTGTACTGGGATAACATCATGGGTCCAGCCCAAGACTGACCAGTCAGAGTCCAGGAAATGTTCTTACCATTGTATAATGTTAAATAAAGCCAGTCCTCTAGGATACAACCTTGTGTAATTGTCCTTATGACTCATTTTTTGTATAAATAATTTGGAACATCTTGCAAAACTAACAGCTTGCACTTGCATGTTGCTTTAAAAATCTACTCAGAAAAGACTTCATTTCCCATGATTCTTTTGCTTTTTGGCAGGATGTGATACTGCCAGAGAGAAGTATGTCATAGTTCCCTAAAAGTTCTGTGCTAAAGCTAGACATTCCAAAGAATCTTCGGATTGGCAGGCCTTTAGAACAGCCAGGAATAACTGTGTGAAAAAACTTCACTCTGCTAAAGCTAACTATTATATTTCTACTCTCGAACAAGCTAAAGGTAACCCTCATAAAATATGGAAGACTATCAAAGCTATAGAAGGACGGCCCATGGCCCCTCTGTCCCAACAAAGATAGTTGCAAGTGGCAAGATTGTGGAAAACAAGTCCCTAATCCTGGAGGAACTTAACTCCCACTTTGCCACAGCTGGATTAGCTTTTGACTCGTCACCTTATGCTGGTGCTGCGGTGAGCCAGCATACCCCTTCCCCTACATCTAGTCCTGCACCCAGCCCCTTCCAACTGCGCGAGATAACTTATAAAGAAGTAGAAGATTCTCTTCTTAACTTAGACACCAAAAAAAGTGCAGGGGACGATGGCTTGGAACCCTTTTTCCTAAGGTCAGGCTACGCCCATCTCACTGCCCTAATTCTCCACATTTTCAATCTTTCCATTACATCTGCTACTGTGCCGTCCTGCTGGAAATCAGAACACATATCCTCCCTCTATTTAAATCTGGTGACTCATGCGATGTAAACAACTATAGGCCTATCTCCATATTGCCTATCCTTTCTAAAGTTCTGGAAAAACTGATTCATATTTGGTTAAAATCTCACTTGGAAACCTTCTCTCTCATTAACCCAGCTCAATCTGGATTCCGGGCTAATCATAGCACAATCACTGCACTAGCAAAAGTAACCAATGATTGGATCTCTGCTATAGATGCTAAGAAGGTAACTGGTGCAGTATTTTTGGACCTCAGCAAAGCTTTTGATACTGTTGATCACAATCTATTAGTCAATTGCCTTGCAAAGTTGGGTGCCACATACTATACCACCCAATGGTTCTCTAGCTACCTAACTGGAAGATTCCAAAAAAGTAAAGGCAGAAGGCTTTTTTTCTGTTGCCTTGCCAGTTTCAAGAGGAGTCCCCCAAGGATCCATCTTAGGCCCTATCTTGTTTTCTCTGTACATTAATGACTTAGATGCTAACATATCTACGTCCAATCTGCACTTTTTTGCAGATGATACTGTGTTGTATATTTCTGGCTCATCGTTATCTGAAGTCAAGGGAGTGCTTCAAGCGGACTTCGCACAACTTGAGCATAATCTAATAAAGGCAAAGCTTCTGCTCAATACTAAGAAGATTAAAGCGATGATATTCTCCCGCAGTGCTGTCACAGGCCCCCCCCAATACCCTTGCCCAAGACTTCATTGTCACCACGCTAAATGAGCCTCTGGAAGTTGTAACCAAATTTAAATATCTAGGTATCTGGATCGACAATAAATTATCTTTCAATGACCACGTCGAAGATGTCTCTAGAAGGTTAAAAGCAAGGTTAGGTTTCTTCTACAGAAATAGGCCCCTTTTCCCCCTTGAAACTCGAAACAAGCTTGTACAGGCCACTTTTCTCCCCCTACTCCACTATGGTGATGTAATCTATTCCTCCACCACTCTTGCAAATCTAAGTAAACTGGACATCCTTTATCACCGTGCGTTACGGTTCATTACCAACTCCTCTTACCGTTCGCACCACTGTGACTTATATGCAGCTATTGGTTGGACATCCCTTACTACTAGACGCCTGCTCCATGCTGGGCTACGGACTCTTAAACTGCTCCTGCAGAAATTGCCAAGCTATCTCTCTTCCCTTATTAGTATCTCACATAGTGCATACTCGTTAAGAAAATCTGACTTTATTATGCTTGCCATACCAAGGACGTGGACTTCCTTTAGTAAACGTGCTATTGCATATGCCCTTCCCTCCATTTGGAACCAATTACAAACCGTACTGAAACTAACTAGCACAGTTTCAGTAAACTTCTACAAATCGCTAAGTTCAGCCAAAATAAAAGACACCTGTAACTGTCATTAAGTCTCTTTCTTCCCTATGTGTGCCATACTTATCCACTGGTAAGGTATAATTGATTTGTCATATTAACTGCTTTCCCTTCCCTTTCCCCTTCTACTCCTGGCTTTATCTATGCTTACACTCCACTGCTACTCTATCAAATCACTCCTCCCCCCCATATCAGTTGTAGACTGTTGTTTGTTCTAGCTGCCAAAATATATGTATTGCACACACCAGTCATCATGTTTCATTTATCAGTATGCAACCTGTAAGTCGCTTCCCTGTTTCATATCAATGTTTACCACCTGCGGTCACCCTATGTGATACCCTTGTATGTATTTCCAGCCTGTATCATGTAACGTGCATTTCATGTATATACTGTTATTACCTATCTGTGTTTGTACTTTAAGTGTTTATGTCACAGGACCTCCTTGTGATTGAGCTTGCTCAATGGAGTTTTCCTGCAATAAACTTGAACTTGAACTTGAAAAAAACTTGAAAAGTCCTGGTAGTTGCAGCTTCTCTGTGAGACCAGTGAGAAAAGATATGCGGAGTCTTTTCAGATATTTGTTTTCTACAGTTTTGTAAAAGTTTAACTCAGAAAGGTGTTTTTTTGTTTTAATCTAGAGTAGTTCTAGAGAGTCTCTTGGCTTAAATACAGTGCTATTTTGCAAAGTTTCCAAATGCTGTGGTGGATCAAACTGCAATTGAACCTTGACTTGCTGCATATGTTTAATTAGTGCTTTCTTTGTTTTTACAACATTTTTTAATTTTGTCATAAAGAAACTGGACTTTTAGACTAAGAAATGTGTGCAGTTGCAGTTATTTGAATGTATGTATATTTTTGTGTGTGGTAGGAGAAGGCTTTCTCCTCTAGGCTTTGAATTCAAATGTAGTATTTGTAATGCTGTTATGATTATATATTGTAGTATGTTGCAAACCAGGGAATTTTACTAGGCAATTTACTTCTCAACCCTGTGCCATTTAAGCTGAAGAAAGAGGTTTTTTTTTTGTTGGAATAAGGGGTCAAAAAAATCAGGAACAGCTGGCTTAGCAAACTATTTAACATTAACTGAAGAAATTGTTGTGGAATAGTATTTTGTGAAAGAAAACTAGACTATGTCACTAATATGTGACATAGATTTTATGTTTATATATACTGTGAATTTTATAGTTTTCTTGGAGTGACTACAGTTTGTGACCCGGGTATCACAGCGGATGGAAATAGTATGGGGGATGGGAATACCATGAATGCCATGACTCTGCCTGTCCATTACATTTTTTCCATAGTAAATTTATGCAAGGGGGTGCTTTGTTCTGCATTCATAGGGTGCACTGTACAGTATGGGTGCCAGGAGAACTTGGTCTAAGACCGGATGTGGAGGTAATCAGAAGGCTGTGCCAGTCATTGGCTCTTTGTGCTGGGTTGAGGGGGCCAGTGGGGTGATCAGGCACTACCTGCCAGAGTGGGGGTCCACCAGGCCTCCAGGGACAGGGTTTGTCTGCTACGGGCAGGTAAGGGTTAGGGAGGGGGAACCACTGGACCACTAGGGAATTCTTTCATTTTCCAAGCAAGGATGGGGATCAGGGCTGTTGAGAGACTGCTGGACCACCAGGGAGTGTACTATTTTTAAACAAGGATGGGAATCAACATGGGAGGGGGCATGGTCCAGCATACTGAGCCACTGCAGTAGCATGTAATGGAGTCCATAATGTGCATACAAATGACCCTGTAGTGCAATGGTTTCATCTGCATCTTTATTTGAATATTCGCCCATAGGGTGCAGAACTAACCATTGTGTGCTGCGCATTACCCCATTGTTGGTCTTTAGCGCATACTCTTGTAGCGCAGCACAAAGCATGGTGAACTCTGGTTGGATGCCATGCTACCATGGCTGATATTCAAATGAATAGTGCAGTCAGTTCAGATTATGCTATTCATTTGAATATGGTGCTGGAGCCAATTGTCCCCATTTTTTCATGTGGCACCCCCATGTGCTCACGCAGCTGGCTGGCTTTGAATATGAGGTCCATAATGCCTTACCTATTAGATAAGTACAGTTTGAGTTGGGTGTAATGGATTATGTTGGTATATAATTACATAATGACACTAATTTAAGGTTGGAAGGAACTCTAGGTTTTGAAAGACTTAATGAAATAAATGTTGCATTACCTGCAATATTTAGTAGATCAGCAGCATGGGAAAGTAAAAAAAATAAATAACTAGAGACAATAAAGTTAAAATACAGTTGGTGAAAATCTAGTGTTTTTTTAACTCTTATGATGCAGTAGTTTCTCTTTAACTCTGTCTTTTCCGCTAGAATGCTGCTTTCTTTACTCCTATATTGTATTACCATTTGTATCTCTCTGCTGCTGTCTCTACTCAAGCTACTATGCATTCCTCATTTTTACCTTTATTTTAACAGATCTGGCCAGATGTTGACTGTTTACCTTTCAGATAAATATCTTATCTTATCTTATCTTGTTTAATTCTAACCCCTAATCTCTCTTCTAGAACCTCCGACACTTTTGTCTCCACATCCTTCTCTGTGCTTTCCTTTTAGATACTGCCAGAATACCCCAAACCCATGCCAATCCCACCCTGGTCACTGTGATTCGAACACTGCAGGTAAGTCATATTTAATTTAGGGGTCAAAATTTGGTTTTGCAGCCACTAGCCAGCAAGGCTAGTGACTGGGAAAACTGATTTTCTTGTTTGGTAACCAGGTAAAAATCCCCACAGACTTCGGCACTGGCCCTGTTGGTGTACTTACTGAAGTGTTACCTTCTTCAGTACAAGTCCACAGGGCTAGCTAAAGGAAAACCTTAACAGCTAGATACAGAATCTGCTACATTTTGTTAGTGGGATAGTGACAATTTTGATGCAAGTGAAGGAGGTAGGGCTAGTGTCATGTTCCAAGGAAAGAAGTGGGGCTATTGTCGGGGTCTGGGGGTTAATGTCTGGAGAAGTGGGATGCTAGTGTCTTGGGCTTTGGAAGATGGGTCAGCTAGGGTCAGAAGTTGTGGAAGGAGGAAGGGGGCTAGTTTCAGAGTGGAGGGAGAGTGTAGAGGAGGGTGTATGTGTGCCTCAGGTTTCTGAGGAGGTGGTGTCCAGAGGGGGCCTTGCAGGGCAGGTGGGTAACAAGTGTATATATGATTCTCAAATGGGTAAGGAGGAAGGGGTGTGGTTTCTGGGATTTAGGAGGGCCCAGGAGGGAGGGAGCAAGGTGATATCCATGGGTTTAGAAAAGTGGAATGCCTAGAGAGAGAAGGGTGTTCAAAGAGATTGTGGTGAAAGAGAAGGAGGGGTGGTGTGCTGGGGTTGAGTCAGGAAGTAGAGGCGGGGGTTGGTGTCTGGGTCAATGGAAGGAGCTAAAGTAGTGTTGGGGCTGTGTATGGTGTACAGTCAAGGGGGCTACTGTCATGGGGCTGTAAGGAAAACATGCTAGTGTCAGGTACTGTGGAGGGAGGGGGCTAGTATCATGGAGGCTGTGGAGGTGGTGGCATGTGTTGGGTGCTGTGGACAGTGGTGGCTGGTGTTGGGTGCTGTGGACACAGTTGGCTGGTGTTGGGTGCTGTTGATGAAGGTGAGCTGGTGTAAGGTACTGAGGAGTCAGGTGTGCTAGTGTCGGATGCTATAGAGGCAGGGGGCTAGTGTCTGGAGCCATGGAGGGAGGAGACTAGTATTGTATACTGTGGAGTCAGGTGACATACTTTTGGATGCTTTGGAGGGAGGGGGCTCATGTTGGGTACATAACACTGTGGGGATGATTAAACACAAAATTCATGAGTGAATAAAGTTTTCAGACCCTGCTTAAAAGCTTCCACCCCTGGTATGCAACGTACCACCTCTTGGTCATGTGGTGTTGGACCCACTTCCCTCACTGTGCCCCTCACTGGGAAATCCCTTGAAAGGAATACACAAGGTGAACTATGAGGAACTGTTTAGCCTGAGTAACAGTTAAAGGACATGGGGGATATTTATTTATTTTGACCTGGTAATGAGAGCTATTTTCAGACTCAAAACTACCTAGCATTTGTTGGAGATCTCCTGACTAGACCCGACCATGCTTAAGAGATTTGATAGAAGGCTGCAGACACATACAAAGAATAATGAACCCCCTACCATGCAGAACAAGCCACATTGACTGAGGTAAGTGACATAATGGGCATGACAGCAAAGCTTGAGTGCCCTCAAGATGTCGCTAACCTCACAAATTGTGAGGTTACCAAGCATTCTGCAAAGAAGTGAGTTCATTATATATAAAGATATGAACAGGGAGTTTCCAAAACAAGCAAATGACAGGCAAACCCCCTCATAAGTGCTGAATTTAAAACAGCACTCGATACTGTTTTTTACTGGCTGCTATTTTGAAATTGGTACTCGTGAAGGGGTTTTCTTGTCCTAATTAGATTGTGCTCTAGGCCATGCATCTGGTTTGCTGGAGCGTGAATGTGACTACGTAGCTGTTCAGAGAAATAATTCATGTTCTAATTGGTGAATTATTTCTCTGAGCATTCTAAAAGGTGGATTACTAGGTTTAGAAACCACTGCAGAAGCTGGCTTTGTGCCGATATTCAGGATGGCCCAGTTGCAACCCCTCACCGATAACCCAGAGAATGGCCACCTGCTCGATCTGTCAGCTGCGCAATACAGCAGGAAAGCACCAAGTGAGAGGGAGTGCCTAGAGTGACAAATCTTATTGATAATGTTAGGAAAGATTCATTTCTGCATTTCATGAATGACATTTAGAAAATGGGTCTCATAAAACCTACACGCTGATTGGCTAAGGCCCCCTGCGACAGGTGTTATTTTTTAATAACTCCCAATAAAAAAACAGGTCCCAATTCAGGGTGCCCCATTACTTACAATATTAGTGGGCACCCCGAATTGTCACACCAAGCAGCTGCCATTGTTTTGCCTCACTTACTAACTCCCCAGCCCCCCGCGATGAGACCACTCTCTACAAAAAAGTCATTAACTCCCAGCACGATGCTGCTCCTGTTCTTCCACGACTCCTCACAGAAAAAAAGAAATACATCCTGATTTTCACACTTACTTTTTTTCCCGATTTTGGCTCTCAACCTCCCTGAAAGTGAAAGCTCCTGACCTTCCTTCCAGTCCCGCTTGTGTTACATTTTTATCACCAGCACAGCGCTACAATAAATTAACATTGTGCACCCCTCAATTAATAAAACACATTGTTTCTCTATTCAGTTTACTTTCCTGTAATGCTGCCGGCTCCCTCGCCCTTCATCCAAGTAATGTTCCAGACCATCCTTCTAAGTTGCGCACCCTCGCGTGCCTGTCCGGTTCCACCCAAAAAGAAGCCACGCAGAATTGACACAGCAGTAAATGGACTTGTTTTTTTTTTCTTCTTTGGGACTTAGTACAAACAGATTAACACACAGCTCACGATACAACACTCATGCTCTTTTTTTACTGCTGGAGGTGGACACTAGACAGAATGACTCAGTTATGGGGGAGCAACAGTAAGTGGAACACCACACAAACACAGGAACTACTTTTCAAAATAAAAAACTGGTCACATTTTTTGAGTTTTCAGAGGCAGTTCCTCTTGTATTTAAATGATTTTAAATTTACACACATGTCCATTTTCTAAGCTTAATAATACCCTCCAGGGTTGGCATTATGGGATATAACAGATCTTCCAGGGGCTATAAGGCCCTCTGCCTGCAGTGTTGGGCCTTATTACACCCCTGGGTGGTCTGTTATATCCCAATAATGCAGACCCTGTCGGGTATTATTACTTACATACCACTCTGCTGCCACCCCACCATTACAGTGGTAGCATTCTGGTGCTGACAAACTCTGTTTGTTAGAGGGTCACTGGGGGTGAAGGAGGCTCGAACATCCAAAGGACTGCTCTCCTCCCAGGGGAAGGATTGCAGAGCCTTGCTTGGGATGGGAGGGGGAAGCTGCAGTGGAACAGAGGCAAAGCCATGGGAGCTAGTGAGCCACATTAGTCCAAGGCAGGGAGGTCTGGAGTAGTTAAGGGGTATGGCCATGGGAACAGAACTAGGGTGGGCCAGAGCAGCCCAGACCTGGGGCTGTCCTGGGGCAGGGCTATGGGAGCTAAGGAGCAAAGTAGACCGGGAAGTCAGAGGCAGAGGGAGCAGGGGTGGACTATGGATAGAACCAGGGTAGATGGTGGCTAGTGCAAGGTGGAATGTAGTAGTTTAGGGGCAGGGCCATGGGAACTGGGGGCCAACCAGGACTTCCTAGGGATGGTGCAGGGTGGAGCTGGGATAAGTGGGGGCCAATGGGTGGGCTAGGGCTGAGGGAGGAAGTGTGGGGGCTCAGGCATAGCAGAGGAGCTGGGGTGGTCTACAGGCAGGACCAAGGGAACTGGGGTGACCCAAGAGGATAGCATGGGCCAGGAGAGGCTAATGCTGGAATGCGGCAGGGCCATGCGAGCCTGGAGGGGGCAGTAAGCCTGGGACAAGGGGAGCTGGTATGGTCCAGATGATGGTCCATTGGAATGCAGAGCACAAAGGTGGGCCAGAGTAGCCTGGTGCTAAGGCAGGGGGATGCTTGTGTAGTCCTGGGGCAGGGCTATGGGAGTTGGAGGTAAGGCAGGTTGGCCTGGGTTGCCTGTAGCAGGGGGAGCTGATACCTTTGGCAGGGATTGGAGGTGGGGTGGCTGGGGCCACTATCCACCCACTTAATGGTTGTATATATTTACAGATTCTTTTAACAGTAATGGGGGAAGAGGAGTGTGGGGCAGCTGCAGTATAAGGGTGCTAGTTGTGCATTCGAGCAGACTAATTTAATAGACCATAAGGCCTGTTTCTGTTGGCAGATTTCCTATACAGTACCACCTAGTCGTCTTCCATACTTTCTAGTTTCTGAGAAATTAAGGCTCACATTGGTCATGTTTCTCTGTTGTAAAGTCTACTTTGAGCAAACAAATTTCAAATAAACCTCTCTTTCTCTCTCTCTCTCTCTCTCTCTCTCTCTCTCTCTCTATCTATCTCTATCTCTATCTCCTGTATTTCAGCAGGACAGACTTTGTTAAGATAAAGGACTAATTCAGGAAGGCTATGCAGGGATACAATGACATAAGGTGAGTAGTGGAACAGTGGGATAAGATAAAGGAAGCCCTGCAAATGGTAGCAAACCATTGAGCCAGGCCCTGCAGCAAGAGCAAAAGAAAGAGGAAACCAATGTGGTTCTCAAGGGGAGTAGCAGAGCGAGTAAGATGAAAAAAGATGGCATTTCTGAGGTATAAGGCAACACAAAGCAAGGAGGATGGGCAAGAATACTTGGAAAAATGAAAGGAAGCAAAGAAGGCAGTAAGGACAGCGAAGGCCAAAACCAAGGAAAAGCTAGCTAAATCGGTGAAGGAAGGAGGGAAAGCATTCTTTGGTTATATTAGCAAGAGAAGGAAGACGGGAGGGATTGTGAGACTTGGGGCAGAGGGAGGCAAGGTAGTGGAGAAAGACATTTACAATGTGGTACCAGGGGGCCTTGTAACTTAAGTTAGAAAGGTACCTGTTTAGGGGATTTTGCTGGTGCAGCTGAGTGTCTCAGTGAGTGTCTGCTGGGGTAGCTGATTGTATGTCTCTAGTACTCAGGAGGGACCTAATCTCTTCCACCCACCCCTTGCGCATTACATCCTTTATACTGGTAGCATGTGACATTATATGGTAACTGATGTCTGCATACACACACACTGTTAGCTGGACTGGACACACACTGGACTGTATGTGTTTGTGAGACTTGGGAATGCTATTGGTGGGTTTGTGATTGGGTTTGTAAACAACTGCAGTCAGTGAAGAGAGACTGCATTTCACTGTCCTGTATAGGCAGTGTGAACCATGAGTAGGATTGTGGGGTGCAGTGGTTGTGGGGCAACAGTGTGGATAAACATACTGTGGTGGCTGGGAGAGTGCCCAATATATCACAGGCTAAGGAGGCTCAAGGAAGAGGTTCGGTGGCTTGGCAGGGAGCTGGGGAGGTTGAGGGGTGAGGGGAGGGTTGCATTGGTAGAAGGTGATATCTGAGAGTATGGGGGGGCACCACAGAGAAGGAACAGTGGGTCGAGGGAGGGGGCAAACTAGACAGTAAATCAGTTGATAAAGAGTGGATTCTAGTAGAGCCTAGCAAAAGAGGAGCAGCAGCAGTATGCAGGAGGGAGGAGAAAACACATAGTAAGGCAAAGATAGTAGGGAACATGTTTGCTGTACTACCGACACATGGGAAGAGGACGCAAGAGGAGATTTTACAAGGAATAGTTCTCATGAAGGGAGGGTAAGGACAAAGGGACACTGCTAGTAGACAGATTGAGCATAGAGTGGCAGGGGAGGGATAATACTTGGAGAGGAGAGGACAGGAGGGAGAGGGAGGTTAGCAGTCAAACAGGAGGAGGGGTGTGGTCTCAATTGAGAAGGGAGATGGGGAGACATTGGGGCAAATGGTAAAAGCATCATCTAGAGTGGCCCCAAGAATGAGAACCTGGGTGGGGGTAACAGGCGCGCTGGGAAAGAAGGGGATGTACTGGGGTTGGGGGACTCATACTCAAGGGATCAGATGAGGCAGCAAGGGGAAGAGGCACAGTCAGAACGGGTGAGTACATACCAGGATTAAAGCCAAACAAGGCAGGACATGCAATCCTGAGGTGCGAAAGAGGGATAGGAGGAAACCGCACATTGTAGTACATGTGGGGACAAATGACCTAGAGGGGGAAACAGTTGAGGTAACAAGGGAGAGGTTTGAGGAAGTGGTAAAGTTGTGTGAGGAGAGTGGGGAGTCTGTAGCCTACTCAGAGGTGTTCCCAGTACCCTGCCCAAGCACAGTGAGAAAGGAGAGGATTAGGGAATTGAATGCATGGTTGGTGGAATGGTGTCGAACTAAGGGGTAGTGGGTGGCTGGTGCAGTACCTGGGATAATAATCTGTTTGCAAGAGATAGGCTGCGCCTGAGTGAGGAGGGGAAGGTGGTACTAAAGCAAAGATTGGAGAGGTATATTGTCATAAAGGTGGATTTAAACTAGGGGAGTGGCAAGTGGACAGTAGGTAGGCAGGGATCCGATAGAGTGGAGTGACAGCCTACCCTTCAAGCTAGCAGAGAAAGACTCAGGGCAGCTGAAAACAGAGGGAGCGAGTAGATGGGAAGAGATGGAGGGTGATGAAGGGAAAGGGGCACGATGGAGGGTGGTCTTGCTGAACGCGAGAAGCTTAGGCAACAAATCAGCTGAGCTACAGGCACTCTTGGCAGTGTGGAGGGTGGATATTGCAGCTGTCATGGAAATGTGGGCAAGTGAGCACCAGGACTGGGATCTGGCAATCCCAGTGTTCAAATTATACAGAAAGGACTGTAAGAAGGAGGGGTGGAGTGGCAGTCTACATGAGGGACAGGATCAAATGCACAAGGGATGAGGGGGAAGAAAGGAGAACAGAGGAAATCTGGCTGCAGCTCCTAGACTCAAGGGTAGGAAACTGAGGATTGGGTGGTATACAAGCCGCTGTCTCAGTCTAAACAGCTTGACCAGGAACTAGCGGGACAAATCAGAAAGGTATGTAGAAAAATGAAGGTGGTCATCCTGGGGGATTTCAACTTGCCGGAGGTTGACTGGAGCATTCTGGTCATCTCCGGTACTAGGGAACAAGTGCTCCTGGATGCGATCCAGGAGGGTCTCCTGACGCAGTTAATCAGTATACCTACTAGGCTAAAGAGCACTTTAGATCTGGTATTGACTAATGGGGAGGCAGTAAGGAAAATAAGGGCCGGGGACCCACTAGCCAACAGCAATCACCGAACAGTGTGGTTTAATATCATGATGTGCATGGAGCCAGAGAAATCAGTAACCTGGGTAGTAAACTTCAGGGTGGTGGACTTTGTGAGGATGCGGGTAGTACTGAAAGAGAAACTGGAAGGCATAAGGCAGGAGATGGACATGGAGTAGAAATTAGATATTATTAAATGGGGGATTACAGAGGCAATGGAAGTCTGCACCAAGACACAGAGTAAGAGGAGCAGAGCAAGGAAATCATGCTGTTTGAACAGCGAGGTAGTGGAGGCGGTGAGGGCAAAATGATAGGTGCACCAGAGGTATTGGAGGATAGGGAAGGAAGGGAACAGGGAGGAGTGTGCAAGATGGTCCAGGGACGTGACCAGAAAAGTGAGAGAAGCCAAGGTCCAGAGGGAGCCGAGATTAGTACAGGGAATTAACAGGGGGGAGACTTTTTCAGATACATCAGGGAGAAAAGGAAGAACAAGGAGACAATAGTGAGGATAAACAATGGTTGGAGTGGACAGAAAAGGGTGAGGAACATGCAGAATCACTGAATGAATACATTTGCTCAGTGTTTACTGAAGAAAGTGGGGGAGTGCTACCACCATGACCTGGGAGGGTGTGGATGGGGGTTGGGAAGAGGAGGTGACAGATGGAAGAATTGAGGGAGGTAGAGTCCTAGAGGGACTGAAGGTAGACAAGGCATCAGGGCCAGATGGTATCCACCCCAGGGTGCTGAGAGATGGTGGAGCCACTGGCAGATCTGTACAGCACCTCACTGGAGTAAGGATGTGTGTCACTAGACTGGAGGATGGCTCACGTAGTGCCATTACACAAGAGCAGACCAAGGGATGAACCGGGTGATTATCGCCCAGTAAGTCTCACCTCCATAGTTTGCAAACTCATGGAAATTATACAAAAGGAAAGACTGGTGTTGTATCTGGAGGACAACGGCCTCCAGGATGTGAGACAGCAAGGGTTCATTTCGGGGAAGTCTTGTCAAACCAACCTGCTACAATATTATGACTAGGTGACAGGTGAACTGGATAAGGGTCATGCGGCAGATGTTCTTTACTTGGACTTCAGCAAGACCTTTGATTCGGTGCCATATAGGTGGCTTGGGGGAAACTGACTTCTGTATGGGGTAGGGGCAAAAATGATGAACTGGATTACAAGCTGGCTGAGTGGGAGGCTGCAAAAGGTGGTGATGAGGGGGGAGATCTCAACTCCAAAGCCAGTCATGAACGCGGTGCCACAGGGCTCTGGGTTGGGACCAGCATTATTTGGGCTCTTCAAATAGATAGCTCATTTAAATTTTTCAGCTCATGGGCAGACTACTTTACTACTACTGAATACTACCCAAAATTATCATGAAATTACTATTGCAAAACTAGCAAAAAAGACAAAAAGAAGACAAAAAAATAGTATTCAGACTACGCTGAATTTTATAGTATCTACAAACACTACCTATACACCTGGACCAGCAGTATTTTCAAACAAGGAATAGGGCAGTCTCTTAGATCAGTTGGAACTGAAAGCCCCCCTGAATCACATTGTCCACACTGCAACTTCCAAGAAATAGAGGGGTATAAATCTACCGAATATTTCAAAGTATGCCCCAGCGACATTCATACGCACTATATGCATTTGGATAACACCCTCTCAACATTCCTACTGGAACAAATTGAATGATCTCCACAACTATGATCCACACATATTTGGTAACCCCCCACAATGTGTGCCACTAACAAAATTCTATACATACACAGTGACAATACTAGCCGAATGGTTACAGAGCAGGAAAAAATATCTTAGCACTGCTTTTACCTTAGGGCCACAACACATGATACAGAATACCACCCTAACCTAATTGATGGGGCCATGCAAGTATGGTCAAAACTGGGCTTACGTTTCTATTTCCATTTGCTAGATCAACATGGAACCTGCCCCTTTGCCTCAGTAGAGGTGGACCACCACATTTAGCACATGGATCACTTCCGCTACCTACAGGTGAGATCATACCTGGAGGATCACACAAACTAATCTACCACTACTCCCACAGCTTTTGATAACTAACATATAGGGACATTCCCTGGAACATATAATAGACAAGCACATAAGGCACTATAGAAAGTACCTAGTGAGTCCACCGTATCCATCTTACAAGATGGAATACAGAAATGGGCACAGGTCAGACATTAGGGAATGGAATAAATATGCCATCAGAGCATACAGACTTACCTCATCAACTTTTTTAAATTCTGTTTCTGCACCTGTTTCAGGAACTCTCTCAGCTGCCTCACTCACCAGTGAATCTACCTTCCTGTCTGAAGCCCTCACTAGCACAGCGAATCCCCCGGCTCTGAACTTCCTGAGGTGGGGCTGCTGTCACCCTGGCACTCTATCTACAATCTAATGCACCAGGCCAGAGTCAGGGGAAGACCTGGTTGAAAGGTCTGACTGTGGTAGTGTGGTTGTGGCCCTGAAGTTTTTGCCTGTCCTCAAGACAGCGGATTTTTCTCTTTTTCCTGCTTGTTGTTGCCCTCAAAGCTCAGATGTACAATGATGTTCCTCAACATCTGCCACAGCTCTGCCCCCGCATTCACTAGCACCGCATGTTTCATTACACTGCCTCCAACTACCACCAGAGGGTGCCCAGGAGCGGTACAGACCCCAGAATCCTCCCTGGAAAGGGAGAGCAGTCCTCCGGATGATCAAACCCTTCCTTCCCCTGCAGACCCCCGATGGCCTGAGTCTGTTCCAGAACCTGGGTCACCCACATGGTGCGAGGTGTGGCGTCCAGCACCTCAAACCTCAGTGCCACTGGGCCAGCCTTACCTCATCAACTTACTGGAGAGAATTCACCTGGAAGTGTCGATATAGGTGATTTAGGTCCCCAGATGTTGTGGCATATGCAGGTGAGGTAGTGGCAGTTTGCTTTAGGGATGTAGACTGCTCATAGCAAACACAACACATATATTTTGGGCCTGCCCAATTATACAGCCATTCTGGCAAGAAATTATTCAGGAAAGGAAACATCCCTTGACTGTGCAGGAATTACCCTGTCTGTGGTATTGCTAGCTATCCCAACAGATCGTAACATGCTTATGACATACTGACAGAGTGCCATCCAAAGACACATGGATATCCATAATGGCAGATATTTACAATACTGAACACTTAACTTACACATATCTAGACAAGCTCCCTCAATTCAAGTTATTCTGGAGAAAATAGGTGTTACACCGACTGGAACACTACCCAGACTTTGTACCTTAGAAGGGAGAGAGCAAATAAATAATAACAGCTATACTGGAAAGTCACTATCCCTCTTTTCTTCCCTTTCTTTCCTATTTCTTCCATTCATTTCTACCTTTTGTAATTCCTACTAGCTAACACTAGTAATAACTTGACTATGCCTAAGCCTTGCTTTCTTTGGCAAAATAATGATCAAGCGACACAGCTTGAAAGTATAAATAAAATGCATAAATACACTGCAAAAAAAAAGCATCAGGGCTACGAATATGACAAAACACTCTAAAGGTTGTCCAGTGGAAAAGTTGGTAGAATGCACAAAGGAAGAAAATGCATGTACAAGCCTTTAACACATTGTACTAGCCAAATAATAAATGATTAGCCTGAGTGAGTGTATTAGACTATGTGAATGCAATGTTCAGCTTTGTAAGGTGTAAGATGTATTATACTGTACCTATTTCCTTTATGTAAATAGTAAAAAAAAAATACAATTTAAACACTATACAGTCAAATATTTAAGATGTTTGCCACAGTAGAAGTTGCTGAGGGAAATGGAAACTTTTTGAAACTCTGTGAATGTGAAATTCTGTCACTGCACAGCAACTTCATCAGTAAAGTAAAACTGCTGCATCTCTACTCCAAATCTATGATCAGAAGCATACACATGTACAATAAACTATAAAGAATAATTTGAACTTACAAGCACAAATGCTCAACATAATGCATCTTTCTGTTGGTGGGATTCCTCCTTACAACTGAACCTTTTCATGCTTTTTCCTTTTCATTAGATAAGTAAGGGTTTTTTGGTATAGTGCTATGGTTTTACACAAAGCTGTGGTAATAAGCTGCATTCCACAGAAATGCCCTCACCTTCTCCTTAGTGGTGTCTGTGGTCCATCCCAGAATGGCTTCAGTTGTACTGTAGCTGGCTCAGGCGGGATGCATCCACTGCCTACCCTGTAATGAAAATACAACACTTCTGCCATACTTGCTTGACATTTCTCACCTTTAACTGTCAGCCCAACCACTTTCCGTCTGCAAAGCTCCTTGGTCATATGCCTGATGTATTTGTCCAGTGTGCGGCTGTATAGGGTAATATTCATATATGCAAGTGCAAAATCATCCACTGCAGAATGAATGCAGTTCACAGCCCATCTCCAGTGGCATAACTCAGAATATGAAAAGGCCAAACAGGGTGACAAAGACCAACCATTCCCTGGCTTCAAGGGTTAGAGTAGTGCCATACTCCTTTATTAGGCCTATGGCAGTCAGGTACCTGTTTCTACTAGCTTTTCTTTGGATGTCATTAGAAGCTAGAAATGTCCAAAATTCATAAAGCTTTATTTTGCAAGAAGTTGCTGAACTTCACTTAGATCAAAGTGGCACTTTGCTTAGGTCTTCTCTCCTCCTATTGCCTACTTCATCAGCGGCACATTGTCAGTGAAAGTGACAAGTAACCCTTGACTGGCTGACAAATGGCCAGTCAGGTGTTTTTACAGGTGAGAATGTCATTGTGCCAGCACCACTGAGCTGTGAGGACCATTGATTCTGTTCACAGCACTCTATGCTGTCTCCAGGCTGCCTCTGTCTGACTGAGGGGAGCCATGTTTGTTTACATTCATTTGTGCTGTGTGTCTGCTGTAGTGCAGCATCCTGCTGCCTCACTGATGCTCCGCAGAACATTATTTTTCACATGACCTAGCCCCACTGCCTGATCTGGAAGTAGGACTGGTAGGGAGTGGGGTGAGCATGCCTTCTAATCCATAATCAGAGCTCTGGCTTCTTTTTAGCATATCTGGGCATGAGCTGTCTGAAAGTGTACTCATTTGCCATCAGCTGTTCTGCTCCCAACTGCTGCTGTCCTTTCATCAGGAAGCATATCTTTCTGTACTAGATGGTGCTTCTTACTGTCTGGCCCCTACTTTGCTGCCTGCCTTGGAGGCTGGGAGCCTGAAATGCTATAGACTCACTGCCTGATTCAATTTTGGAAACCAGCTCTGTGCTGCCACACATTTACAGTAGCTCAGTGGTGCTCCAGTGCTGTTAGTTTCTCTGTTACTGAGCTTGCTGCCTGCATTGAGGTTGAGAAGCATGCTGTCATGTGCCTCCTGCCCCCCACCCTTTGCCAGAATGCAAAGAATCTGGAACCAGGGTTTAGCTCTTCCCTGGGCACTCCTGTTGAGGTGTGTTGCTCTGGTGCATTCTAGTTCCAGTGGAAGTTCTGAAATGGGGACCAGGAAACAATAATCAGAGGGCATGGTCAATGACAGGGGTACACAACATCATGTAAGCCCCCATAATGGGTGATTTACATGTAGTATTGGACAATGCTCATTAGACAGGTTTGAATCTCTGGTCCCCCCTCTGTGTCTGTGAGGATTATGTATATCTAGACAGTGCTCTGAAGGTTGGTTTGGATCCATGGTTTCTATGAGCATTTGTGTTGATGCTGCAGTGTACTCGACAGTGCTTAGTAGGTATGTTTGAATCCCAGTCTCCCATGTGTGTTTGTGAAGTTTATGCTGTAGTACTGAACAGAGTTATATGGTAGGGTAAAGGAGAACTAAGGGTAAGACCTTATAAAACACATGTTTTAAATCATATTCTGAGTTTCTGAAAAGTACTTATTTGCCTGTAGTGGTATACATGGTTTAAATTCAATTTTAATTGATTCTACCCCTGATTGGGGGGATGGGGGCAGCCATGCTCACATGATTTTGTTTTTCAGTCCAGTCCTACCTATCCCACAATGCACCCTGAGTCCCTATAAGATTAGGTCATCATGCCATGTCCTTTCATTCAGTCTATTTTCAGTATTGAGAGGGAACTGCTTTGCCTTGTATTCAGCCAATCTTTCACTGCCCTAGAGGTTAGTGATTTTTTCTTTTTTTTCAGTACTGCCCTTAATTTTTTGGAAGTTGAAACCTTCTCTTTAGTGTTTTATGGGTTTGTTCTTTATTTGTGAAGTCCCAATACTTATTTTACTACATTTTGCAAACTGATAGACTTCTGCTTGGCTAGTATCCCCTTCCCCCAACTCATGCAGAGGTGTGAAATCCTTTTGTTTTCTTTACCATGCTGGTGACGGTCTGCAGTGGCTGAACCGACAGTCACAGATTGTACTTGCTTGGTCCTCCCACATATGACAGCTTCGACATGGCACTAGCTCCTCTATACTTCAGCACAGTAGTTTTGCTTGGGGGAAAAAAGTGACATTGGAAACCTCTTATAAAAAGTATGTGCTGTGAATTTGTCCTTAGCTTTAGGAAAATGTTACACTGAACGCATTGCTTTTCAAGACTTTTAAGGCTAGTAAACCTCTGTTTTGCCATGCAAGCAATTGTTCATGCTGTACACCCTGGATCAGTATCAGCCTCCACAGCCATCAGTGCATTACTAGTCTCATTTCAAATGATAGTATTCCTTTTTTTTTGGGGGGGGGGGAGCACCTATGTGAATTCAAGAGTGCATCATAAGTAGGGCAGTAATTAATTCACGGTATACACGGTGTGCACGTTTCCGTGGAAAACAGTATGCTTCCGTGATTTTTATGAAAGCTCCATGTGGGCCATGAAAACTGCAGTTTCTCTGTTTTCTGTGGGGGGGGGGGTTGGCCATTTTTTCGGTAGCACTTTATAACAGTAATCAAATAAGCGCTTATTTAGATCCTCAGATCAGCCTAACTGATGGTGTTTTGTGTTTGTGGGATTAGCTAAACTACGAGTACTCTCTTAATTGAATCTACTTAGTTGACATTCTCAGGTAATCAAATGCATTCTTTCCAACATTCATTGTAAATTGAAATCGGTTGTCAGTTAATTAAGTAAGGTTACAAACCCGGGTTAGAAGCAAGTACCGTAAAAGCCACCTTCTGGCTTCTGCTTTGAAAACGGGAACTGTTTTAAACATTTTAGATTACTGGCTGGACTCTAAAAGGTTCCCTAATCTTGTCAGCATAGCATTCTGTTGCCTAAATGTTCCGGTGTATAGCGCTAGTGTTGAGACGACATTCTCATGCTACGGGGTCACTCCTCACTGACACAAGAAGGAGCATCAAGTCATACAACTGCAGCAGAACTGTGATGCATTCTAAGTAAAGTGTTTAAGCGTTGTGCTATTTATATTGCCGATACATTCGATGATTTTAACAAACACTGTTTTCAAGTACTTAAATGAATAGTAAACAATTATTTTTATTTATAAATTTAGTGTCTGCGTTTTCCGTGAAAAACCTACTTTTCCCCCCATGCTAGACCCGTGAAAAATAGCAAATTTTGCCGTGAAAAAAATTCAGCCCTAATCATAAGGTACGCTATTGCATTTTAAGTGGTAGGTTTTGTGTTTAGTCACTCCCCCTCGTCTACAGCACAGTCAAAATGTTTCTCTACCTGTGTAGAAACTACCCTTTTTGATTTTAATTTTATTTTATCCCATCTATCTCTCATAAATAGGTTGTACCCTTGAAGTTCCCCCCAGCTATGCCCCTCCTTCCTCCATGTTTCTGTTACTGCTATTAAGTTCTGGTTGTCAAACGCCACCACTGCCTCCAGGTCTGCCTTTTTGTTTCCGAGGCTTCTAGCATTGGCTAGAATACCCCCCAATAGTACCCCATCCTTAATCTGTCCCTTACCTCACATGCTGGTAGAATGCAGGCTGGGTTGTCCCACTTAGGCCAAGGATCCCCTTCCCCCAGGTGCCCCCCCCACCAGTGAAAATATATGCAGCTATATACTGTGCACATGGCATGCATCTCACTAATCACTGATGTCATAGTCACAAGAAGACAGCTGTCTAGGGCGCCTAATTAAAGATTACTGTAGCCATGAGGTCAAATGGTTGTTCCAGACTGACTATTAATGTTTACGTCCCATGATGGTAACAACTCCCTCATGAAAGCACACAAATAAATGTATCACTTAAAGACATTTCTGTAAATTGGGTGAGAAGCCAAAGCAGCACACTTAGCAGGTAAAAGGTGAGATGACATAGTGGCACATTGTCATGTGAGGGTGGAAGGCATAAGGCCTAGGGAGTGTAAAGAAGATCCAGTACTGCAACAGGGCAGAGTTCCCAGCCAGAGAGGGATCAGTACTGTTCCTGTCACACCAGATAGCAAACTTCCTTCATTTGTAGACATAGCTTATCTTGGTCTAGGGTTTCCTACAGACCATGCCACACCTCTAGAGTTGCATATCCACATACTCCAAGTCTTCAAAAGCCATGCCTTATGGTAGTGCAGATCATGGCTTGACAAATTTTAAATGAGGTAGTTGTCCAGCGGACAAGTGCTTGTCCAATAATAGTTGTCCCGGTACTTGGGTTGGTGGTCTAGGTATAAATTTTCATATGTTCTACAGAAAGTATAAAAGTACAGAAACCCTCAATGGATGTACTGGAGTATCAGTTATTTAGTGCTGTAATAGACAATAAGGACAATGCTGATATGATGTTTTTCTTCCTGACAGCATGGAGAGGATTGTGACAGAATTAGCTTCAGCTGTGAGCCACAGCAAGTGTAGTTGCAGTAGCATGCAGTGCCAGCAGCACAGTGAGAACATCATGCAGCAGCAGTACAGCATCAGCAAAAGTTACAGGAAGGAGCTTGCTCCAGCTGGAGCACTACATTCAGTGTCATCATCAACATTAGTGACAGCCTCAGGGACATTTTTATGTGAATCAACACAACTAGTTGAACTAGCATGACCATGATCGTGGCATGTGCTTGGACTAGATAGTAGCCAGTGGTTGATAGCTTGTTCAGGATCAAAGCAGTCTAATCCACAGCCTTTCAACTGCTATATGCTGAAGTGACTGGAGTGTGTCATCAGCTAAACTTGCTATTTTTGTTTTTCTGAATGGAGAATACTGTCTCACATTTAGCAGTAGGCACATTCATAGCAGGTAAAATTTCTGTTAGGTCAAGGATGGGAACAAGTTGGCTAGTCTTTCTCACAGTAGTGGTGAATACACTTGCAGATATGACTTATCAGCTACAAACTTAAGCATTGCTTTTAAGACAGCATACTCCTCGGGGTGGAAATTGGCACCAGCCCACTAGCCAAATGCTGGTAGATTTTGTGTTGAGCTAGTAAGATTTTCATTAAACTAGCCCTGTGGGCTTGTACTGGAGAAGACAGCACTTCAGAATGTACACCAGCTGGGCCAGTGGAAATGTCTGTGGGGCCAGTGGATTTTACAGTCACTAGCCCTGCTGGCTAGTGGCTACAAAACTTAATTTCTACCCCTGCCCCTTTCATACTGGTTATGTGGATTTCAGAAAAAGTTGTGAAAGTAGTCTTTAACAGATTTTGTCATGCCACATTCTACAAGTTCTTCTTGTGATAGTTTCCAATTTTTGAAATCTGAACAACAAAACCATTTTAGAGGCTCCTCCTTGAAAATCTGAAAATGCTAGTCAATGTAAGATACTGCTGCATGTATTAAACTGTGCAGCTGTGTGTGAGTCATAAAATTTACTTCTGGAGAGTTCCCTTTGAAGGTACAAAGAACAATCTTGCCCTCACTGCCACGTTTTGGTAAATGATAGTTCATGCATTTCTCAGCAGAACAATATTTGTTTATAAATAATGTCACACTTTCTAGGTTTTATTTTAGCTCCGTCAACTGGAGTAAGTATGTCTCTGCGAGTTGGAGAATTCTAATATTGGCAGGTCATCCTTTTGAAATTCAAGCAATAGATTTTTCAATATTGGCAAAAAAAATCTTGAACAAATGATGGTTTTACAAACTGTACTGACAACACATCTTGTATAAGTGCTTTTGATTGGGTATCTTCATCACCAGCAGAGTTCGAGACATGTTTGAGATGTTGAACTACTGTGGACAGGTTGACTTGAACAGCATGAATTGCACATGTCTTACTTTCAAACCAGTGTGAACTTGCTCTATTGCATTGAAATGAGACAGCTCAGTGTGTACCTAATCCTTTGTTTCCTGAAGTTCCCCAAGTTTCTTGGGACTGTAGTGGCAAAATGTAAAAAAAAATAATATTTTCAAGTATTTTCTATTGTTCGAACAAAGTTTTTTTTTTTAGATGATGTCAATAACTGTAGACTCTACTTAGTGAGCTATGTAATGCATGGGTCTTACAGTGCGGGCAGGTTATCCAATTTTTGCTATGGTACCACCTGTACCATTAAAAAATTTAACATATTGCAATGTATTGAAAAATATGAGTTAATGTATGTCAATACACCGAGAAATGCATTGTCCCAATATATTATATAATACTGTATTACATATATTTTAAATATACTGATGTAATATATTACTAACTCATAGTATGCAAAAATATATGTCAATATATTGAGAAATACATTGCCACAATGACATGTTATACACAGTGTATTTCCACATAAACTAAAACCCTGCATTTGTAATGAAAGCAATTGCAAATGATCTTATTTATGTTAAATGTACTGAAAAAATATATTGTATTACAAAAATGAAATACATTACAATATACTGGAAATTATGTTAAGTATGTCAGTACACTGAATTGATGAAATACATAAACCAATGTATTTCAGAAATATATAACCATAAGGTATTTCTGCCTCATGATTGCATGAAAGTATGTCAGTCTATTTAGTAATACACTGTCTGACATATATTATTAGTATTATTCAAAATATATACTGTGTCTTTGAATATGTTACATATATTTTATATAATGTTACATATATGTTTAGACATTACATATATAGTTTATACATACAGCATATATTTCATATATATTACATATATTTTATACATTACATATAATTATATATATAACATATACATACTACATGTATTTTATATATTATATATACATATATATATATACACATACACATATGGTATACATGTTATATATATTTTTAATATGTTACATATATATTTTATATGTTACATACAGATAAGTCAGCCAAGATGAAGTGCAGTGTCACAGGTTTACTGCATGACAAAAAAGATTAACTCCCATTGAAATTCCATTGTTTACTGCAGTAACTCTTCTGCAAATTCTGCAGCATGCGTGTCACCCTGGGTGACTTCACTGTATATCATATGTGTGCGTGTGTGTGTGTATATATATCTATCTATAGACATATATATATATATATATATATATGTGTGTGTGTGTGTATATATATTTATATATATATATATATGTATATATATATAAAATATGTTTATACATGTTACATCCAGTTTTATGCATATTATCTATTTTTACATGTTACATATATTTCTGCATATGATACACATGTTTATATATGCTACATATATTTTATACATGTTAGATATAGTTATATATGTCACATATATTGTATGCATGCTACATATATAGTATATATGTTACAAATATTTTATATGTATTTACATATATATTTATATATATTACATATATTTTATATATGTTACATGTTGTTTTATATGTTACATATATTTTTATATGATACATATATTTTTACACATGTCACATATATTTTATGCATGTTAAATATAGTTATATATGCCACATATATTGTAAACATGCTACATACATATTGTATATATATGTTACATATATTTTATTTCTATTTACATATATTTTATATATGTCACTTACATATATTTTATATAACATATATAAGAAATATAAGTAACATATAAAATATATGTATGTCACATGTATTTTATATATAATACAAAATCACACATGCCACACAATGCAAAGCATCATGGGCTGCATATGCAAATCACCACAGAATGTTATGCTGGTTCAACTTTAAGCAGAATTGCATGGTGCAGCAAGGCCTCTCACACACTTTGCAAAGGGTGCTAACAGATGACATAGACAGTGTTTTGGCCCTACCAGGACTCATCAGTATGCCTCGCCTGTTTGACACCCCAGTGGAATGAACCAGGTACCCCAAGACAGTCTGTCTGGGTTATGCTGTGGAGAACCCATTAAAATAAAAAAAATATTTATATATAATACATATATTTAACTGTTGCATATATTTTCATATATGACATATATTGTTTATATATGTTGCATATATTTTATATATATGTTACATATATTTATACATGTTAACTATAGTTATATATGTCACATATATTGTATACATGTTGCAGATATATTGCATATATGTCACATACATTTACATATGTTGCATGCATTTTTATGTATGATACATATATTTTATAGATATAGATAAACAGGCACTTGTGCCTAGTGGGCCTTATCCGGTTACCAAAGACTTATATTTTTGTACATTACATATATTTTGTACATGTTACATATATTTATATATTACGTATATTGTTTATATATGTTACATATAATTTTGAACGTTACATATGTTGTTTATATATGTGACATATATTTTCGTAAAAGCTTAGTTTGGTCCCAAGTGTACAGCTGCATAACTAATTTGCATATTTTGAAAATGTAGTTTAGAAGCCAAAATCATAATAATTACTAGTATTACAATAATTTCAAATTCACAGCATTAGCTTACATACTGAAGGAAAGGTACAAGTTATAAAGTAAGTACATGTAGGATCTCACCCTGACCAAAAAGAGAAACTAAATAGGGTGGTATAAATATTGATCTGAGCCCTTAAGCAGCACGAGCTTGTGAGTAAGTCATATGAGAGGTATAATTGTACAAAATGTATGTTTGAGTTACAGCTGCTCTGTATAACAAAATTCCAATGAATATATCTTCATGGTGACTAACAAGATGAACACAGTTGTACAGATAAAGATATATTAAAAACAATAATTCAATGTATATATCTCTGTAGTGACTCCTTATTTCAGTATATTTGGAATTTATTTACTATATTGACAATATACCAATAACATATATTTGCCATCCTTATTTCAATATATTTTGAATTTAATATAGTTTCCAATATGTAGACTATACTGAATAACAGAATTTAAATATAATGACTGCAAATATTGGACAGACATTAATATTATATTGAACATAGTAAAAATATATATGCAATATATTTAGTCTAAATATGGGCAGTGCATAAATAATACATGTATATACTGAATTATATATATATATATATATATATATATAAATATGTTGATAATATATGTGATATATATATATATATATATATATATATATATATATATATATATACCTATGTATGAATATATAACTGTACATATTACATCATACTAGTAGCTTAATGTGCATACAATTCAAATGTATATTTCATATGCATTTTCAATCAGGATCAATATATGTATAATATACTGGGGTTTTGACTATCAATGTATCTGGCATATATTGCAAAATATATAAAAAGAGTATAACAATATATTGACAATTAGTTATGAATATGCATGCACAATATATGTTGAATACATATTATATATATTTTTATTTCATAAATGTATTGAAAATGTACTGGGAAATATATTCTTTGATATACCTTGAACATTGTACAATGCATTACACACACATTTATAAAAGTATTTGATGTATATTCATAACCATATAAGACAACATGGGAGTATATTTGTGAATACATCTACGGAATATGTTTAGTACATTTTTGAATGCAATAACAATGCATTGCAAATATATTGTTGTGCATACAAATAAGTGACACAAACATATTTTATTATATTATATAGAGGATAATCTATGGGCATCGATGAACAACAACGCTATGTGAGCCTCGAGTGGTTTCCCCGACAACCCATGTAAACCTCGAGAGCGAAGCTTGAGAGGTTTACCTTGGTTGTCAGGAAACCACAAGAGGCTCACATCGCGTTGTTGTTCATCGATGCCCATAGATTGTCTTTTATAGTGTATGGGCATTGATGTGCATCTGAAAAATGATGATTTCCCCATATAGTGAGTCACAGTGGTCGCCTTACCTTACTCAGATGAGAACGGGATTGCGCTGGCCATTTCACATTTACTAATCCATTAACGTATCACATTACATCAACATACTTAACATTTTTAATATTTATTGACTGTAATAACAATGAGAACTGCAAAAAACAGTTTTCAGGGTCAAATGTCATGTGGCATCCAATCAGCGTTGCCGTAAAGTGGGTAAGAAGGGCTTGTGCTGCAAGTGGCAAGCAGGAAATATAGTCTGCGATTTTTTTACTTCACACCTGTGGTGAAAGCAGAAACATAACAAGAAAAAAGATCAGCTGGTCAGTAAATCAGTTAGTATGAATGAATGCTAATGCTGATTGTATGGTCATGGGGGGGAGACATTAAGCCTTACCTTCACATCGTCGCTTTCAGACGAGGAGTCTGACACCACTGCGATTTGCTTTCGCTTCTGTGGTGCAAAAGAATTATTAACATTCACAGTGATGTTGCCATGCTGTAATATAGAATTGTCTCCAAACAAGTTAAAGTTTGTAAGATCGGAGAGAGCGAACAGTGGCAGTTTTTTGGCTGTATTTACTTGTGGGTTTACTTCCGAAACTGATCGGGGAGTAGATTTTGATGAGGATGCCTGCTGGTATTCTATGACATTGTGTCCACCGAGAATAACTGTACTTCTTTGCTGTTTTGCCTCTGAGATGAAGCTGTAGTTGTTAATGGACTGCAGGCTTTTATGTCCAGAGACTTGCTGGACCTCCGTGGGGGGGGAACTGCACAGTCCACTAGTCGCTGTATTGCCGTTTTGCGGGTGGAGTGATTGGTGATTCGTTTTTCATGTGGCAGACCAGCAGATGTTTTAATTATCTGCATCATAGAGCGGATTTTATTTTCTCCAAGAGTCATTGCCCTAAACCAGATGGATACACCAGGCTTGAAATATAAATTTGGTGCCAGGTAGAAGGGGGAGTCAGCTGTGAGCATGCTTTGTGGTCTTTGACATGCATACAGGCTGTATGCTTTTACAGGGTCTCTATCAGGTCGTTCAGTGTTTGCATACATCCTTGGTTTCACTGCCCTAATGTCCCTTGGGTTGTCGCCTGCTCGAGTTTTTGTTTGGTGCTCTGTGTACTCTAGAAACTGACACCCATCTGTGTCCTTATGCAGGCTAAGGTCCCCCCCCATCTGAGTGCATACTGCTCCGCTGTTCGAAGGGCATAGTAAAGCCCATTATTGAAGAAAAGCATATTTAATAGTGCCACTGGGCTATGTTGCCCTAATGTCCCTGTTTGATAAAGTTTCTCAATGTCTGCGGGTGAAAGTGCTTCTGCCCTGTTGGGCTTGCTACCTTTTCCGAGTTTTTTGAGAAATTTCTGCTTGGCAGACAAGGTAGCAATTGTTTCAGAAAAGTCTTTTTTATTTCCGTGGAATATGAAATGGCCATAACTGATATTTAGCAGATAATGATCTAGACTGCCTAAAATTCCCCTGAGAGTTGATGGCTCGTAATCGGTACCATCATTTCTTTTTAATTTATAGATGCAGTCTACTATAAGGACATCTAGTTTGGCTACAGGTATGTCTCCGATTGTGCGAGCCTCCCCCACGTCTGCCAGGTAGGATCTGAAAAGCCTCACATCTGACTCTGTTTTTTTTTTTAATGTTCTTTTGTTTTGCTGCTGCCCAATAAATGCCTTGCGTTCCTCGCTTAGAGTCTTTGAAAATGTTGCTGCTGCCATTTACGTGACTGTGTGGTTTTGTATTACTGCTCACTGTGAATATGACAGTTGCAGTGAATTTTGAATATCGCGGTCACAGTTCTGGTGCTGGAACTTTACGGGCATGGAAGTTTTTGTTATGCCATCGATGTACGATTATCGGGGTTAACAACTTCATCACGCCACATCGATGACATAACAACCATGGAAAAGATAGATTTGTAGATTACAATGTTCTACCATACATTATAAATCAATTACACATGTACATTACATTTATTTAAGTATAAGAGCCCAAGTTCAAGTTTATTGCAGGAAAACTCCATTGAGCAAGCTCATTCACAAGGAGGTCCTAAGACATTTACACAGACATGAGGAAATTACATAAGGGATTCATTGGCTATAAATAAATAAATAAATAAATAAAGTGCATACATAGACCACAAGAGACATTCATGATAAGGTACAACCTAGCAGTGTTATATCCAGTTACATTGTTTCTCTGTCAAAGCAAAAACAAGCGGCAAATTTTACACATAGCACAGATATGGGAAATAAATAAGGTTAATATGCAAGGACAAGTGAGAATAGATAAAAGGAAAGGCAGGGTAGAAGATTATCAGGCAGGGAAGGCTGGGGGTTAGGAAGAGTGGGTGGGAGTATGATGTAGGTAGGGGAACTGGGGGCTAAGAGCAGTGACAGCAGGTAAAAATGGGTCATAACATTTAGCAAATATAAGCCATATGCTGGTTAGGCAGTTTCATTCCTGGCTAGGAGAGGACAAGGACATTCAGTACACATGTGACTGTCTTGGAGTAGGGGGTAGACTTGGTGGCAGCTGCAAATATCTTTCATTTTAGAAGCTGCTAGTGATCTGCAGAAGTTAATTGAGGTGAAGCTAGTTAGTTTCAGTATGGATTGGAGATGATTCCAAATAGTAGGCAGGGCATATGAAATAGCTAATTGGCCAAAGGTAGTACGGGTCCTAGGGACAGCTAGCAGGATGTAATCCAATTTCCTGAGGGAGTATGCACTGTGGGTGATGTGGATAAGAGACGTTAAGTAGCTCGGTAGTTTGTGAAGGAGTATCTTAAGGGTCCAGATACCAGCATAGAGCAGGAGTCTGGTGGCGAGTGAGGTCCAACCAACAGCTGCATAAAGATCACAGTGGTGGGTTCGGTAAGGGGAGCTAGTGATGAACCAAAGAGCATGGTGATAAAGAACGTCCAGCTTTCTTAGGTTTGAGATTGCAGAAGAGGTATAGATTAAGTCTCCATAATCAAGTAATGGAAGGAATGTGGCCTGGACAAGCCTGGTACAGGTCGCAAGAGGGAAGAGAGACCTGTTCCTAAAAAATAATCCCAGTCATGCTTTTAGCCTCTTAGATAAGTCCACGATATGTTCATTAAAAGAGAGCTTGTTGTCTAACCAGATGCCAAGATATTTAAATTTAGGTACTGCTTCCAGGGGTTCTCCCAGGCGGGTAACGATAAAGTTCTTAGGAAGGGCAGAGAGCAAGCCAGGGGAGGTTATTACATGAAAAAATCATTGCCTTAGTTTTTTGGGCATTTAGGAGAAGTTTGGCTTTTATGAGATTGCTTTCGAGCTGGGCAAAGTCATTGACATTTCCAATGTTTCAGTGATATATTTATACATATTATAAATATATCGATTACACGATTATCAATACTTAATACAGTATATTTGAAAAATATATTCCAATATATTGGATATGCTAAAGCAGCCATACTAGATATATTTTCTGCATATACCAATATATTTCAAATTTCAGCAATATATTTCAATATATTGGATTTACAATATATTGCAATATATTTTACAACACAAAGATATAAATATACCTAATATATAAAATATATTTCTAATAATATATTTCAAAATATATTTCATTTTTGTAGGGTATGGCCCATCATTACACTGGCACCATCAAAGTTAGTATATACGAGAACCATCCCAAGCTTGCACACATTGTCAATGTTCGTAAAAGAAAAATCAGACTCCAGTGCAGAGCTTATTGCTTTAAGAACTCCATCTTCATGAGAATGTTCTAGAGGTACAGCTTTCATTAACATGGTTGTAGCCAGTTTGTCAGTGCCATTATCAGAACAGAATGAAGGAATATATTTTCCCACTCTATATGCTTTCATCCGTACTGCCATCTGCAAGAACGGTGATATATTTTGTATTTTTAACAGTCTTAATCTGCATTTCAGACATCACAGCTGATATTGCATTACAGCAGTTTAGTTTTATTTATTTATTTATTGAACATATTGGATTTACAACCTTTGAGTCATGGACTCATTTACAAAGGCTCCTCATCAGAATACAATACAGATCAATAAGCAAGCAGGATACAATAATACCAAGAGGGAAAAAAGAAAGGAAAACAGGGTATGAACAGTACGCTCAATAATGAGGATGAAGCTATACAATTGGGTAGCTATACAAGTCCGACTAATGAGCTTGTAATTGTCAATGAACAGTACAATCAATAAGGAGGGTGAGGCGTATACAATTAAGTAGTTATACAGGTCCAGCTAAGGAGCTTGTAATTGCTATAATGCAAGCAGTCGAGATACCAACACTGTCATTAACACAATCGATCTTGTGCAGAGAGAAAGAAACATTAGCAGCAGTAGAATAAAGAGAACTTTAGCCCACACTTTCTCCATGTAGTATTGGTGATACTGAAAGTTTATATGCACCTGATGGCATCTCCATTCCAGCTCCACTGCTGAGACAGGACCGGGCAGGCCTAGCCAGGGCCCGGTAGCCAAGTATTGGTCATGCTGAGCAGCAGCCCATACTTAGCCAGTGCACTGGCAGTAGTAGGTGGAGAGTATGTGGTCTTTGAGGGCTATTTTGAAGGGGTCTAGTCTGAAGACAGAGGTAATGACTGGGGGGGAGTTCATTGTACCATAACAGTGCTCTGTATGAAAAAGACCTTTGGGCTAGTGAGGTCATGACCCTGGGAACAGCCCACATCAGTTTATTTGCCAAGCAGGTGTTTGATGAGGCATGAGCAGTGTGGAGGGAGGCAGAAACTCCAAGGGGGATAAGGTCTAGTTGAACTTTTTGGTGAGGAGACTTGTTTGGTAGTGTACTCTTGATGCGTAATTGCTGCTGAGTTCAACTCCATTTATTTCTTTTAATGTGCAAATCCGCTCCATGTCTAAGAAATTATGCAAATGTTTAGCCACAGAATATGCGGTGTTAAATAAATGCCTCATTTTATTTTTTGGTGGATTCCTCCATCTAAGCCGTCGAAGAAAAATGTGTTATATTGCAGTTTCTCATATGTTAAAATGGACTGCACATTGACCAGTTTCATGACTGCGCTGGTTTAGACAAATTATATGTGTATTTGATTTTTCGTGAACTCTCTCTAATGCAATTCTAAATTTTTTTGAACTTGTGGTGAACATTTTTTTTTTTGGAATAAGCAGGGGTTGCAAGAGTGGGATACCTCTCAGACTGAACAGTACAGTACCCATTTTTGATTATCATATCTTAACCAGATAAATTGATTTCGCCAGTGATGTTGAAACATTCAAGCTCTTTTTTCAAGTCATATTATTTTTTTTTTGCTTCTTTTCTTATTAAGTTTGTTGTTTTCTCATCTAAAATCAAAGGTTGCTTTAGCAGTACTATCTCAGAATGTGACAATGATAATGGCACCACAGAATTACTGCTGCTGTCATTCTCACTCATTTCAGAGATTGGTATGGTCAAGTCAGATTGATCACCTGTTATGTCTACAAACACAGACCTAGACTGAGAAACATTATTTTGATTGTTTTCTCCCCTCACCCGACTAGGGCTGGTGGGGGTGGGGGGGGTGTTGGGCTGGCCTTCAGACTGAAGAAGAAGGATCTGGTGCTTTACTTTTTGTTTTGTTCTTGATGAGGAAGATGTCATGGAGGATTTCCCAGTCCAATGGGAAAATAGAATAGCTATGCAATTACGATACATTGAAATAGCTGTACACAATAAAATTCGATTTTATGTTATCTTTTGTTTATGTTCTGTAGTGTTTACCTTAACCTGTTGTGCTTATTCTTACACTACAAGAGGGAAGACGGTAGGACACGGTATGTGGAAGTAGGAGCCAAGTAGTAGTAGTGGGACTGCACACTCTGGAGTGGTGTTATGTACTAACTACTGTACTAGCAGTATGTATAATACTTGGTGGTGTAGAGGCTGGCAGACAGCTGCCTAGTGCTACTGTTACTACTGTTACTACTGTAGCTACTGTAACTAGAAGCTACAGTACACTAGCACTTTTGGTCAGACAGGTAATACTAAATAGAGACAAAAAGTAATTTATAATTGAGTGTTTTGCTCTTCCCACCCCAAGTCTTTACAGACACTTCCGCTACCAAGGTCCTTCATTTTAGTTTTCTGTATCAAGCAGCACCCAAAGATGCCTTATTCATTTCCAGTTTCTGCTACCCTCTTAGGGCAGGGTAGGTCCCACAGCCACACAGGGATCATGACCACACCTTCACCAAAGTAAGCTATTTGCAGTACACTCATTAATTGGAACAGGCAACACTTTTGTGTTCTAGCAACAGATTTTTTTTTAAATGACAAACAAAACAGACAAGGTGAGTAACTGGGATAAACTCACGATGCAAAGCCAATGAATACCCTGGAGACAGACACTTCATTATCCTGTAATTGGACACCCATACTTTTGGATGAAATCCCACATATTTTTCATCCAGTCAATGACAAAGAAACATTAGCGATGGACACTGCATCTTTCTAGAAATACCCACACCCATTCAAATGGTTGGAATGCCACATATTCATCATCTGGCGCTGGAAATGTCTGTGTATTGCCTTGAAAACATAGGCAGGAGTAACTGTCTGTTCCCATAACCCAGTTTTCAGTTGTTGTCATAAATCCAAAGTGCGACGAGGATTGTATTTGGATAATGCCATGAAATAGAATATACATGTGGATTATGTACTAAAAAAGGTGGGAAATGCATGGGGGCCTTATATAGAATTAAAGGGTGTTTGCCTGAGCATATTAGAAAACATGTGATTACAATGTTAGTCTTTCCTCTTTTGGATTGTGGGGACATAGCATACGTGGGGGCAACAAATACAGTATTATCTAAGATAGATGTGTTGTTTAATAAACTGGCCAGATTTCTTCTGGGAGCCCAGAGAATGGCACATAGACAGCAGTTATATGATCGGTTGGGATGGGTTTATTCTAAAGATAGGAGGCTATCTCCTGTATTGAATTTTATGGTAAAGTGTAATAAGAGGAAGGTTCCTGATTAAATATTGGATGAATTACAAATTAGGGAAGTTAAATTAAGCCTATGGTCTGCTTATGGTATTGAATATAACCAACCCAAAATGAGGACAGAATTTGCATGTACACATTTCTTTAATAGAGGTCCCCAGATCTGGAACACTATGCCACACGGTTATAGATCAAGGATACTGGGTATACACCCTGGTGAAATTAGAGTTTGGTTTCAATGACAAGCAACTAAGAATGTTAGGGAATTATCTGATGTGTAAAAACTGAAATAGCCATATTTTTGCTGTTCTAACGAATGTGAAATTTATGGTGCAATAAAATGTTTGTTATGATTTTGTGTTATGAATTACGGGTGTGTTGGATATATGTCTTATAACGATGTTCAATGTATTTGATATTTATTATTATAATATTTTGTAACTTTTCTGTGTTTTTTTTTACATTGGATGTAATCCAGGGCCTCACTGGAAATGAGCTTGTCTCAGTCAAGTTGTACCTTTTCACTGATATGAATTCAGTTGAATAAAAATGTTACTACTACTACTATGTATGCTTGGTAGGCCAACACTCTGTATAACCTGCAAAATGACAGTTGTGCATGGTTAGATGCATGTACACAGTGCAAATCAAAAACAAGCCTGTAGGTTATGAAACACCCACCCACACAAAGAAGAAGCAAAGAGGGAGGTACTGTATGTGTGCCTTTCTCTGAGTGGCCTTCTGTTCCACATGAACATACCCATTTGCCATCAGATAAAAGCCTTATGGTCTAGCGAGTCTGCTTGAGTGTTCCATCAACAACCCTTACAGTGCATCTGCCCCTCATTCCCTCCATGACCCTCTGTTGTCCTATCCCATCTCCTTTTGAAGCATACCACTGTTCTACAGGATATCACTTCTGCAGGCAACATGTTCCACCCAGACACCGCTCTTCTCATTTCCCTCCTGAACCTTCCCCTAGCTCCAATCAGAGATTGTGACCTTGAGTGTCCCTCCTCCCTCATCTTGCATAGTCCTGCCATGCCCATCTTGTTTATTCCATTTATGTGCTTGACAGTTTCAATCATATCCCCCTATCTCTCCTCTCTCCTCTCTTCCAGTGAGTACATGTTCAACTCTCTCAGCCTGCTCTTGTAAGGTATGTCCCACAGTCGCTGGTTTATCTTTGTTGCTCTTTTGCATGCACCCTCTTTCCAATAACTTAATGTTGCCCATGGGCACCGTTACTATATGCAGTATTGCATGTGTGGCCTAATCAGAGAGCTATGGAATTGCAAGATCAACTCCCTTCTCCTTGAAGATATACCACTGACAACACAGCCCAGCATATTGTTGCCATTTGCAGCTGCCTTCCTTCATTCTGCAGAGTTGTTCACTGAACCCATAATGATCACCAAGAGATCCTTCTCCTACTCTGTCATGGCTAGCTGAAGTCTTCCCCCTCCCAGCTGTTTGCTTCTCCTCCTTGGTTTTTTTCCTGAAGTATAAGGGAGAACTATTGACACCACTGAGTACCCATTAACAAAACTTGGGAGGATGTTGTGGTTTTGGAGGACTGTAGACTGCCAGAAGTGATTCCTTCATAAAACTGGGAGCAAGAACAGGAAGTAAACTACAGACCATGTTTGACCCCAGTGGTAGTAACTTGTAGTGGAATGATTTGTGAAAGAAAGTTATTCAATACCTATGGGCCAGTGGGTTACAGGACAAGCCTGGCAGCTTGCAGTCAATGCAAAAAGTGCAAGTACTGCACCTGGGAAACAGAAACCCATGAGCTGGGTCCACAGTTGGGGAAGGTGCTAACAAAATATGTAAATGAACCTGGGGTAGACATATCTGATGACCTAAAGGTAGGCAAGCAATGTGAGAAGGCAGTAAGGAAGGCTGGGGAGGGGGGTACTGGGATGCACAGGGAAAGATGTCACCAGTAGAAAACAAGAAGTCATTATCCTTCTTTAAGGACCAATGGTTAGAATGCATTTGGAGAACTGCATGCTGTTCTGGAAACCTCATCACTGCATGGACATAAAATAGAAAAATGACTTACCATAGTAATCTTTTTTCTTCCAAGGGAATGATACTTATATTCTAACTTCAGCAGGATGGTCTCATCATATGACTGCCCTGAGCTGACATGGTTAATAGAACCTATGCTAATCATGCAATATTAGGCTTGAGCTCAGTTTTTCAAACCACTGACCCAAGTAAACATTTTGCAACAGTCAGATTCTTAAAGAGAAAAGCTAATAACAAGTTATCTAAACTAAAATAAACTAAAACAATTTAGTAACATCCAAAAAGCAACTATTCCCCCCCTTCCCCCCCTCCTGCTACCCCTGGTTGGCCACTCCTTCGGGTCCCCCAATGTCCCTCAGACTGCATGCTCTCCCTCATCCCCGGCTACCACTCACCTCAAATCATGACCCCCCCAGGTATCCCTTAACTGGATGGGTCCCTCTCCTCCGAGGGGGAAGGCACCAGTGGGGGCAGGCCAGCAACCTCTGTATTGGCCCGGGGGTGTCACTGAGACAGTGGTGTCAGTTGGGAGGCCTGGCAGCAGTCAGGGACCAGAGGGACCATCTTCTGGTCAACCAAGGCAGTTTTCTGGTTTACTCTCTGGGATTTGCTTGCCATGACATCAAGACACGTGCGTCGCACCACTCCCCAGCAGTTTCACCCTCTGGTGTCTGTGCTGTGCCTCCGGCTTCCACCAGGGGCCAGCATTCTCCAAGATGCATCCCCACCCCTCTCCCTGTAGAAGGTGGGCAGTCCTGGGATGCTACTTTCTTCTCCCGGCTGGCCCTCCAGTGACCTGAGTCAGTTCCCAAACCCGGGTTGCCCGGCATCACAAGTGGAAATCCAACCACTGCACTGACATGCCGGCTAACTATTCCTCTTTATTTAAAATTGTGGACTTCAGTCACTAAGCCCAAAAAACAGAAAGACCCATAGGAGTTGAACAGCATGAACAGCTGTGTTGCAGTGCCTATATGTTCTAGCAGCAGAGGATGGGTGGGAGTGCAGAATACAGTAAGATTCCCTTGGAAGAAACAAGATTACTATGGTAAGTAATTTTTTTCTTCAAAACTACATAAATCTTACTGTATTCTGGCTTCAGCAGACTACCCGGGCAGTACCTTTGGAGGAGGTTAGAGAGCCTATTTAGAAAACAGGCTCTGCAGTACTGCTGTGCAAAACCTGGCATCACTTCTGGTCTGGGTATCCATGCTGTAGTGCTTAGTAAAGGTGTGAACTGTACAGATTTCCAGCAAAGAGATATCTCCTGCAGCTGCTATATAAGCAGCTATACCCCTTGTAGAGTGGACTTGAGGCCTACAGGGGGCTATTTACATACTTTGCTATAGCAAAATTGGATACAGTCAACAATCCAATGGTCCTCTTTGAGGTGAGTTTGTCCTTGCCCACTTCTCCATAGGTCAGGAAGAGCTGTGTTCTGTCCTGCCTGTGGCCCTTTGTGTGATCCAAGTAGTAGCTTATAACTGTCTTGACATCAAGACTATGTAGTCTTCTTTCCTCTAAGGTGGAATGATCAGTGAAGATCATTGGCAAAGTCATTGATTATGGTGGAAGTCTGATACCACCTTAGGGGGGAATTTCTATTGGTCCTTAAAGAACACCTTGTTGCTGTGGTCTGCTATATAATCTGGCTTTGTGGACAAGGCCTCTGGCTCACTGGCCCTTCTGGCTGTGGGGATGGCTACCAAGGACACCATTTTCCATGTCACATATTTTAGCTCCGCTGATGACATTGGCTCAAATGGTGGCTGCATTAGCTGGCCACTCCATATGTTAAGGTCCCATACAGGACTGGGTTGACTGTGCAGTAACCTCTTTGAAAAACTTCCTGAATACCTGGTTGGCAGCCAAGGATTGACATAGAAACATAGACTTTGATGGCAGATAAGGAACGCATGGCCCATCCAGTCTGCCCATTTCCCAACCTATTGGATAAGCTGCAGATCTTAGTTAACCAACAGCATACTTCTTCCTGCCCCCTCACCAGAAATACCTTTTGTATGTCCCATGCATTCTTGAATTCCTCCACTGTTTTTGACCCCACAACATCCTCAGGAAGGGTGTTCCATGCGTTGACCATCCTCTCTGTGCCACTGCCTGATGGATATATGGAAATAGGCATCCTTTAGGTGTAAGGATGCCAGCCAATCTCCCTTTCTAAGTGTAGGGAGAATGGTAGCCAGAGTGACCATTTTGAACTTCCGCTGTAAGTGTTTTGGCATGTTGCAAAAAGCTGGCCTCGAGAAGCTCTTCCATTTTGGGAATGAAACACACTGTCACCAGCATATGTGACTGAGTTTTTGGCATGAAATTCAAGTTGGAAAGCAGTTACAAAATTGAGTACCGGCCATGTAGGCATATGGACTAATCCATTAGCCTTGTGTCATTACGGCAGTACTTGAAAAATGACAACCATTCTGAGTCCATACTCGTGGTATAAGCACATCAAAAAAAAGAAGCAAAAAAAAAATAAAACACAAACAAATATAACTTAATAACTCACTGACCAACTCAATTATTGGCTCTAGGAAAGCCACAACAAAAGAGATAAGGCAAATTATTTACCTATTAGTCCACTGCATCCGTAGCAGTTTCAACAAAACATCTGCATTTGCCATATCAACAATCTTAAGATGACTTTTGTGAGACATACTGTCTGAAGTCTGGATGATCCAACATGCAGTTTAATGATGACTCACCCACTGCTTCAGCGATCTTACAGCAGGCAAGAGGAGATGATGCACAGTGGTAGCACTGCAGTTGTGTGCTCATGACCTCGCACTGGCCGCATGAACACCAACTCATGTCATCCAAACCTCCACGCTCTTCCATGTTGCTGTCCATCTCACCACTGCTGCTGTTTCCATTGATTGCATTGTGATTCAGTGGCACCCGCCCATCTTCATGGACAGGTTCAAAGTGGAATGGAACAATGTTGCCAGGACAGCCACCAAATGCCATTGTCGGACTGAACAAAATTCTGGGCCACACAGACACAGGCACCTCAATAACTAAAACATAAAAACAAACCAAAAAAATAGATTTACAATGTATTAGCAGCAACAGTACACATTGAATGTTGGAGAGTGGTGCTGAAGTATCTGCTATGTTTAAACACCACATGTTGTGGTTTCAAGTACTTTATGTGCTTCCTTGGTTTTGTGAACTTTATGCAGTTATGTTAAGCTGGTGTTGGTGGGCAATTATTACAGAAGTGGAGGATAACAGTCACAGCTGAAGACTGCTAGCTAGAAGGTTTCCGTGTGGTCCTAGTTGTCAGTGACAGCTCCTTATTGTAATAGCCTGCTGCAAGAGATCCCACTTAAAGTAAGATCTGTCAGTCATACACCAGTGGCAGAAACTTTGTTTTGAATGCATGTGATGGCATAAAGTGATACGCCAGTACTGGGCACTGGTACCAAGCAGACTGTCGTGGGCAGGGGGGAGAATGGTGCGGGTGCTCATTATTGTGCTTTGAAAGGAGCAGTGAAAGAGGGAAAGCAGTTGTGAGTACTATCTGGTCTCACAAAAACTATAAAATAAGTAACGGTCATGATAATGTTAAGCAATGTAAGTGCGATAAGTCAGTAAAGATGATGGTCAGAGTACCAAATGAACATACCCATCTAGCCTCATTCCCCAACCACTGCTAGGTGGTTTAACTTTATAGTGTTAGGACGAGCCACACCTACTTATAGTCACAGGAACAGTTAGGCAGCACAGCACAAGCAACAGCCTAGGTGGTTTATAGGCAGAAGTACAAAGGGGGCAGCTAGCAACTAGGTCCACAAGGTCACATACAAGAGGAGGAGAGAGAAGCTGTAAGTCACTACAGAAACAGAGACAGAGAGAGAGAGGGAGAAGAAAAAAAATGGATTAGCATGCAGAACAAGGAAGAGGGTTAGGAGATAACAGATATCAATTAGGAGACATAAGCATGCAGAAAAAGCAGGTAGAAGCTTAAGGAAGATAACAGTCATGATGGTAGTGGTGCAGTGCAGTGGTTGTGGAGCAGCAGTCTTCAGGTCGACATTCTGGAGGCTGTGATGCCACTCTATCTGCTGGCACCTCTCTGGGCAGAGGGAGGAGGTTGCCAGGCTCTGTGCAGAGTTGGCCATTATACAGGCAGCATCCACCCCCAATCAGAGCCCACTGGGTCAGCAACGTGTCCCTCATACGATGCCCAGAAAGAAGTGCGACTGAACCACGGTGGGCTCAAGGTGGGTGTGTGTATGGGGGGGAGTCAGAAACACATTCCCCAACTGGTCCAACTGAATAACTCCTACACTGTTTTGGTAGAACAGGGAAATGTCCCACACAGGCTTCTGCAGCTAGGACCAGGGAAGATGGTCAGGACCTCCAAACTGCAAGCCCAGGACAGGGGAACAGGGGACCACTGAGGAGGTGGAAGCTTCTCCTAGTGGGAGACTATTGTCTGGGGTGTGAAGTTAGGGACACCTAGCAGAGTGGAGAAGGAGGTGAAGTGCATCCCAGGAAGTGCTGCCTGGAGGGATTGGAAGTGGGTCCATAGGATCACTAGGGTGATAGCCAACAGGGAGGAGCTGGATGTCATCATCCACCTGGGGACCAAGGACCTGGCGGGAGAAGAATGGAGTAGCCAGAGTCCAGAATGATTTCAGGAAGCTGGGTGGGGACATGAAACAGGTAGCATGGTCTGTCTCATTTTCGGAGATCCTACCTGTCCAAGGCACAGGGGAGAATAAGGCACTTCATATCCAAGCCTTCAACACCTGGTTGAAGGATTAGCATGAAAGGAAAGGATTTGGCTTCATAGGGAACTGGAACCCCACCTGGGCAGATGTGAGCTTATATCAGGAGGATGGTCTGCATCTGTCCGGTAAGGGGACCGCACTCCTTGGTGTGAAGTTGGAAAGCTTCAGCAGGGAGCAATTTAAACTGGTCATGGGGGAACAGTCAGGAGGGACAGGTGATTTAGGATCACTCCTCCATAGTAGCATGCAAAAACACAAGTTGACAACAGGAACAACTGAAGCGAGCAGGGAGGAGGAGCAGGCAGGCGAAACATGTACAAGGAGGGATGGAGGCAGGAGCACATGAACAAGAAGACAGGGGTTGGGGAAACGAACAAGGAGGAGAGAGAACATGAGCAGAGGGAGGGCAGAGTATAAAACATGGATGGTCATGCTCACAAATGCCCGCAGTCTGGCAAAGAAGGTTCTAGGGTTGGAAGCCTTGATGACGGATGTAGACCTTGACATAGCAGCAATAACAGAGACATGGTACTCTGCTAAACACAGATGGGACATAAATGTACCAGGCTATACATCGTTCAGAATGGACAGGGAAGGTAAAAAGGGAGAGAGGTAGGCCTGTACATCAGAGAAGGCATAAAGGCTACAGAAGTACAGGGAAGACGGGGAGGCTGATGCAGTGTGGGTTACCCTTGAACCAGGGAATGGCACAGCAGTACATACTGGGGTGATCTACAGACCTCTGACACAGAGAGAGGAAGTAGACCAGGTACTAATGGTGGAAATTCACAACATGGCAGCTAAAGGTGAAATCCTGCTGATGAGGGATATCAATATTCTGGATGTAGACTGGACCACCCAGGCAGCTGCTTCAGCCAGAAGCACGGCCATCCTTAAATCCATGCAGGGGGTTGGACTCAGACAGCTGGTGCATAAGCCAACCAGAGACAAATCTATTCTGGACCTGGTATGGACCAATGGAATCAGAGTCAAAAGCATCCAGGCAGAAGGGCAGCTGGGATCCAGCAGCCACTACATGGTGTGGTTTGGTTTGGAGACAGGGACACAGTTAAGCCGATCAAGGGCAAACGTATTAGATTTCAGGATGGCAGATTTCAGTGAAATGGTAGATGTTTAAGAGGAGCCCTGGAGAAGGGAGGTAATGGAGGAGTGGAAGAACAGTGGGGAAAACTAAAAGGAGCTATTGTGGAGGTAATTAACCAATGCCTTAGGATAGTGGCCAAAGAGAAAAGAAGAAGAAAACCATTATAGCTCTCTAAAGAAGTAGCAGACAAAGTAAGGGCTAAAATACCAAGTTTCAGGAAGTACTGTACAAGGAAACCCAAAGGGAGGAGGACAGAGAGGTGTACATTGAATGTCTGAGGGATGCAGGGAAGTCTGTTAGGAGAGCCAAGGCACAGACAGAGGAGAGTTTAGCATGGACTGTGAAAAAGGGGACAAGACATTCAATAGGTACATCAGTGATAGAAGAAAAACCGAGAGGGATGGATTGTGAGGTGCAAAGGGGAGGAGAGAGAGTGTAAGGAGGGGGAGCTATACAAAACTGAAATACTAAACAAATATTTCAATTCAGTATTCACTGAGGAGGGAGAGGGTCAAGGACCACAGCTGGGGAGAAGATGCAATGGGGGGGGCAGAGTGGACATTAGTCCATTCACAGTGGAGAGTTTCAGAGGAACTCACAAAGCTGAAGGGATAAAGTCATGGGGCCAGATCACATACACCGAGGATATTAAGGGAGATGGCAAGGGAACTAGCAGCTCCACTGTCAACCCTGTTCATAGATCCACTCAACACAGGCATAGTTCCAGAGGACTGGAGAAGGGTGCATATAGTCGGACTGCACACACGTGGCAATAGGGAGGAAGTGGGGAACTACAGGTCCAGTCAGCTGCACCTCAGTCATGGGAAGATCTTGGAAACACTGCTGAAAGAAAGGATAGTGGCATACCTGGAATCCAATAGTGCCCAGTATTTCAGACAACACAGATTCAAAGCAGGAAGGTCTTTTCAAACAAATCTGATAGATTTCTTTGATTGGGTGACTAGGGAAGTGAATCAGGGAGGGGTTGTAGACATAGCCTACCTAGATTTCAGCAAAGCCTATGATACCATCCCAACCAGAGGGGAGTAGTCTGGCCATGGAGCATAAGGAGATACATTGGGTTAGAAGTTGGCTGATGGACAGAAGACAGAGGGTGTTGGTAAATGGGATCCAATCTAGGGAAAGAGAGGTGACCAGTGGAGTACCACAGGGATCAGTAGTGGGATGGGGTTCCAAAAATGAAGAGGGACATGGAGAAGCTGGAAAGATGGTCAGAGGTGTGGCAACTGAGGTTCAATTCAAAAAAGTGCAAGCTAATGCACCTGGGTAGTGGGATCCCATCGGTGAGCTACAGAAAGGGGGTGGTGGTGGTGTTAACTGTCAAAGAGGAAAGGGCCTCAGGGGGTATCATATCTGATACCTTAACATATCAAAGCAGTGCGCAAAGGCTGCGGGGGGGGCAGTGATATGCTGGGGTGCACAGGCATAGGTATTACTAGCAGGAGACAGGAGGTGTAGATGCCATTATATAAAACTCTGGTAAGCCCTCACCTGGAGTACAGCATGCAGTATCACAAACCACACATGCGTAAGGACTTAGACAGGGTGGAGGCTATCCATAGAAGGACGACAAAGATGGTGCATGGCTTACATCATAAAACAGATGAGGAGAGACTGAGTCCTCAAAATGTATTCACTGGAGTAGACGAGAGAAGGGGGGGACATGATAGAAACTTTCAAGTACTTCAATGGCATAAACAATGTGCAGGTGGGGATCTTTTCCAATGTGAAAATATATCAGAACTGGAGAGACAATATGATATTGGAGCGGGTAGATTAAGAGAAGCGTGATGACATTTGTCTACAGAGAGGTGGTGAACGTTGGAACAGTCTGCCACAACAGGTGGTGGGGCAAGTACAGTGGAGGGATTTAAGCATGCCTGGGACATGTACAAGGGAACATTCGGTGAGGAGGAAATGATGAAAAGCCATTGATCACTTAGGGTCAGTGACTGAAAACAATTTTAAGGCTTATGGGCAGCCTAGCAGTCCTCATCTGTCAACAGTTTCTATGTATCTATGTCAGTGAGGCACTGGCATCAATAAGCGTTATCATTACCCCCCCCCCCGCATACACACACCCTTCACACATCCCAGTCAATTGGCTGCATGAGGCTGGCCATAGATTTGGATACATCATACTTATATGTAGCATGGAGTCTCCAGGCAAGACCTAGCCTTCTTCCTACCTTAGAGACAAAGAAGCTGCAACTCAATTTCTGGTGGGGAAAAGTGATCTGGGAAAGCCCAAAGCAGTGGTCTATGAGAGAAGATCCTCTTATACTCTTGTTCAAGCTCTGCCACCCACCCCCCCCAAAAGTCAGTACCATAATCCAATGTAACCACTTCTCACAAACACACACACACACACACACACACTCACACCAGGGGTCTATGGGAGAAGGGCTGCTTACACTCTTGTTCAACCTCTGACACCCCCACCCCTAAATCATTACCGTACTCTGACTCTGCCATTCCTCACAAGCCTTGTGTCTGCCCCCCCCAAACAAACACATACCCCTCTCCCTCCTTTGCTTGAGGGTACACATATTGAACTCCTTTAGTCTCTCTGTCTGTCCAGTCCCCCTGTTGGCATGCCCCCTTCCAGTTCATTTTGCCGATGAGGGAGCCCACTCCCCATCGGCATAATGCCCCTCAATTTCTTGTGTGCTGAGGGGTGCCCAATCCCCTCAGCTCTTGTCCCCCAGCACTCAGTATGTGCTGACGGGGTGCCTAATCCCCATCGGCTACAGCCCCCATGTATTTCATGGCATGCTGGGAGCCCACCCCCAGCATGCTAAATGTCCCTGTAAAAAGAAAACCTTCCTGTGAGTTTTTTTTTAATTAAACCTGTAAACTAGAAAATGGTCCCTTGTTGAATCCGTGGTCCCTCCCCAACCCGCCACCCTCTGAACCCACCTCCCACCCCCACCCCATACTGACCTCTGGAGCAGGGCGTGCGATCTTCAGTGGACTGGGAACACGTCTGCACTCTTCAAAGCCACCCGAACTGAAGAAATGCCGATAAGCTGTATAATGGCATAAATAGGGTTTTTTCTACTTTGGTGCATCTCTCGCCATTTCCCACAAATTGCTTAGGGAAATGGGGTAATACCTATAATCGCTTTGTGTGTGTAGCAAAGCCACTTAACTCTGTAATAATAGGTTATTGACTAGGTACTGTGATATGTGAGAGGGTGTTCCAGATGGATTAGACAAGGTCCGTACTGGGCTGGATGGAGTCTCTTATAATACATTTCTTGCACAACAGCATGCATTTTTATCCTGATTACCTGAAGGGCAGCTTGCAATGCAAATAAAAGACTAATTTCAGAATATAGTGGTGCCTTGACAAATACATTTCTGCTTCAGAGATTTCGACCTAATGAAAAAGTGATATAAATTATACATAGCGTTAAACCAGAACCAATATAAATAATGCATTGGTATATACCTGAAGGTACATAACCAGTAATGTAGTCTTCTACTAATCATACAAGGCAAGATTCCATTTCTGTACCCTAAGCAGGGGTGAAGAGCTAGTTGTGCCAAAAACAGCAGACATGAAATCTTATCAGTTTTGCCCGTTTGTTAACATTTCATTTGTGAAGTGGTTTTCTTTTCCTTTTGCTAATTAAGAGGATTCTCTTGCTGGGTCCTCAGGATCCACAAGAAGTTCTGTTCACTGGCAACTGGGCGGAGTTTAGATTTAGACACTAAACAAAAGGATCTGGGTCACAAGAAGCCTCAGGACATTCCAGTACCTATAAAGAAGAAGCCCCCTCCACTGTACCCTCAGGTTCCCTTACTATTGATCTGCTGTTGTTCCTAGTTACACTTCCTCACTGACTGACTGGGGGATCACAGGAACAGGAACATGGGACTTGCAAGACATTTAGACAAAATACCCCTGCCAACTGGCTATTACTTGACACTAGCTGGGTGACGGGGTCCTTTCTTTAAATTATACTGATTCTGTTCATATAGGTTTTTACCCCTCCAGAAACCCTGCATCTGTTCCCATCTCCCCCCAACTGGTACCAACCTCCCCAGACCAAGCTGGAGTGAGTCTCTCACAGCTTTCCCTCTGTGGAGGGGGTTGGAGAGGTAGGGCTGTCCTCCCCCTGCAGGTCCAGAACCCAGAGTTGCTACAGGTGTCCAGTGGTGGCACGGGACCAGGGAGGGGGGGCAGAGCAGTGATCCACCCACGGGTCCCTTTTTCTGTTTTTCTCCCAGGTGCCCCTGCCATGGCAGCACATTAGACGTGCACATGGAGTGGTGCATGCACTGCAGAACCACAGCCCATCCCTTCAAGGTGCTGATTGCCTGCACTACCCCCCCCCATGCCTCTTACCTTGTGGCAGTCAGAGTTTGAGTCGGCTGGCTACCCCTGAGGGGAGCAGTCCCTGGGATGCTGGGATGCTCAATCCTCTCCCACCCCGCAGACTCCCAGGGGCCCGTGTTCATTTCTGAACATGGGACGCCGGTGTAGTAGAAGTATTCAATGCCTCAGCCCTCCATGCCGCTGAGCCTGCTAAATTATACTGCTTCTGCATCCATTGGGCATGCGGAGCTGGAAATATATAATACTAGCAGCAATGCCAACAGCAGAACTTAGTTCCCAATCTTGTAGAACACTGGCCAGAATCAAATCAAGAGTAAACATTCTCCAGTTCTTGTAGGAGCAAACTTAGGCAGAACATTAGGATTATGCTAGTAGATGCAGTGTGACTCTACATTTCTGGTGATTAATGATGATGGAAAGAATCAATAAATAATGGTCTTTCATTACGGGCAGTCTGTGGTTGTATTACCGACTCCATAAGCCCAAGCTGGTCACAGCCAAAACTGATGATTCAAAACCACAAGGTGGACAATAGATTACAGAACAAATGACGGTCTACACCACTGGACAGGATGGATCATGGGCAGCATGAGAGCTATCAAGGTGAGGGGCATCCCTCACAGCTGTGGCAGAAGTGACCATCAGTGAGAGTGTCAGTGGCTCAGAACATAGCATGCTAGCCTCTGGGGCCAAAAGATTGGAAGTTTGTGGGCTTTAGCCCCTTACCAGGTACTTTGGGTAATACCAACAATTGGCACTGTAGTGAAGTACAAAGGGGGTACTGCACTGCTGAGGTGCTGTCCTTCAGATGAGACTTTAAACCAAGGTCCATTCTGCCCATCTCTGGTCAGTGTCCTGGTGGAAGTTAAAGAGCTTCATCGAGGATCTCTCCTTCATTGAACCATACCTTTAGAACTGGCAGTCGTCAGTGTCAATGCCACTGAGAAACTTTTGCTAGCCATGGCGCAGCTCATGATGACGTCCAGCATCGCTGCCTATATAACATGGGTGGCCCCAACACTCCTCAGTTCTTTCTTCTGCCATCGATCATCGTCATGGGATCTGCTGAGAAACAACATCGAAATAGCCATTGCTGTTTGTTGTTTTCGATCATTGTGTAGTAACCCCTATGTGGAGCTATCCCATGGCTACTACCCTGCCTGCTTGGCTACTAGCAGGTTAAGGGGCCTGAGTTCTAAAACAGATGCCTCCACCTAGAGATCAGGGTTGGTAGTGGTCAAGCCAACCTGAGCACAGCCTCTGGGACACTGTAACCCCCTCTTTCCTCTCTAGTGGCCTGAACACTGTACAATAATCACTTTCACAATACCCCTAGTACACCACACAAGTACCCACACTGTTTGTACTTACCAAAAGGTCTGGTTCCTCTGGCTTGACCCTGGGGACCCCTGTAAAACAAGGTTATGTACAGCAAATAGCAACAGTACAGTACTTTGAGCACAAACTGGAACCACAGTCAGATTACATGCAGAAAAAGTTAGATCGGATTTATTCAGGGGACTTGAACAAGGGAGGGGCAAAGTCAGGTTAATTAGCTTAAAGGTTATATTAAGCAAGCAGTTATGCATGCGCTTTGAGTCCCCCCCACAGAGTTCACCTTTGGGTACCCAGGTGGAGAAGAGATGGACTAGCCAGAACCAATGCCCAGGGTTGCAGCTGGTTGGGGCCCTGTGATGGAAAACTCAACATGCACAGTACACAATACTTGTAATTCTGAGCCAGAGAGCTCGGTTTGTAAAGGAAACTAAACAACAAGACAATCAGATGACGCACTCAGATTAAGCTGTTGTTGCATGGAGCTACCCAGGTATTTACTCACGATACCCAAGACTGGACACAGGCTGGACCAAAATAGAGACTGCAGGTGGTTGATCTGGAATGCCAGGAGAAGCAGGGCCCACATGAGTCACAGAGGCCTCATTCTTGTTCAAGTGTGGAGCAGGTGCTGATCCCCAGGCAGGTCTCTCATTGATGGCTTCTCTGTGCAGTGGGTAGTCTGGCTGGGCCAGTCTGGCAAAGCCCAGACCGCATAAAGACAAATTCGGATGCAGTCCGTTTTGGGCTGGATATAGCTTCCAGCAAGCAGAACACAGTTCACACAGTGGGGTACTAACTCACAACCCACTAGCAGCTCATAGCACGTTTACATGTATGGGAATTCTACTGTACCAGGCAAAGCGCTCCCCAGTCACAATCGCAAAGTCTCTGCACACTTAGGGGTAGCTGGAACTCCTGACAGGCCGATCGATTCAGTAAAATCTTCGGTCTTCTTCAGGTTGAGCCTGGCCCACTTCAGTAGCTTACTTTAGTCACACAAACTTGGATTTAGTCCAAACTATTTCTTTCTCCTCTCTCAGGAGCAGCACATTGACATGCAGGCCAAAATCTTAGCCTTTTCACAGTTTTCCCATGCGAATCCACTCAGGATTGCTGCCCAAAATCACTTCAGCTCCTCTCATTTGACTTCCCAGCTCAGAACTAACTGAAAACTGCAAGCAGCCCGGGACTTCCCCAAGATCCAAAAGATTTGGTTGGCTGATTTGGCTGTCAGTCAAAGCAAGAGCTCCCCCTTCAGTTGCCAAAAAGGCACAAAAAAAGCTCCAAACTAAAGTCCCTACAGATTTTGAATTCAAACAGCTCCTGTAGTCCGGCTGCATTTTAGGTCCCACCAGTACTGTTTGGGCCAATTTGCAGTCCAGGACCAAGATAGTGGAGACAAACAAAACAGTCCTTGCTACAAAGAAAGCAGGTTAGACAAACTACATTATCATTATCACTCTAAATGATTTTCAGTAAATAGTTACATCTTTCAACAGAGCTCCCTCTCAGATTACTTAAGCTGCAATTAGGCAGCTCTTAAAGAAACAGTACACAGAGAGGCTATACAAGCTCTGGTAATCACATTTAAACTACTGCTAAAACACAGGACACCAGCCTAGCAGTGAGCATTTAGGCAAACTCAGGAATACTTTGGGAACCCCCATTTGTAGGGGTTTACACTAAATGTCTTCTGGCTTGCCTAATGCGCACTGCAAGGCTGGTGTTCTGCATTTAAGCAGATAAACGTGCTTGCACATGAGTACCCTGTTATTCTCCATGCTTGTCTCTTTAAGAGGTGTCATTTTCATAGATTATAATTAATCTGGGTTGGGGCCAAGTGGTTTCAAGTGGGCAAGCATTAAAGATGCAATACTGGAAGCAACATCCCATTGTGTTAGAGAGAAAAGGAAGTGCAAAGAAGGAAACCACTTTGGTTCTCAAACACAGTAGCAGAAAAGGTCAGAGCCAAAAGGTTGGCCTTCAGGAAATATAAGAGAACGTAGCAGGATGAAGATAGGGAGGCATACCAAACTTTCCTAAGGGAAGCAGGGAAGGCAGTAAGGCAGGCAAAGGCCCAAACCAAGGAAACACTAGCACAAACAGTAAAAGAAGGTGACAAGACTTTCTAAAGATACATTAGTGAAAGGAGAAAGTCCAGAGGGGGTATTGCTAAGATCAAATGGGATAAGGGTGTGTGTGAGGAGGAGGACCATGTAAAACCATCTATCCTAAATAGATACTTGCTCGGCATTTACAGAAGAGAAGGTAGGGCAGGGCCCACAGCTCAGCACCATTGACACAGGAGGGAGGGAGGTGCACTAGTCCCTTCATAAAAGAAAGGGTCATACAAGAGCCTCGATAAGCTCAGGATGGACAAGGCAATGGGACCTGATGGCATACATCCCAGGGTACTAAAGGAGCTAAGGGTGGAACTAGCAGAGCCATTATCAGAACTGTTTAGTGAGTCTCTGAGCACAGGAGAGGTCCCAGAAGACTGGAGAAGGGCTCATGTGATCCCGCTCTACAAGAGTGGTAACAGGAAAGAGGCAGGGAACTACAGACCAGTCAGTCTTACCTCAGTAGTGGGCAAGATTATGGAGACACTCCTTAAGGAAAGGATAGTGCAACATCCGAATCCATAGGAGCACAGGATCCAAGACAGCATGGGTTTACAAAAGGAAGGTCCTGTCAAACTAATCTCATAGATTTCTTTGACTGGGTAACCAGAGTGGTGGACCAAGGGGGAGCAGATTGATTAATGAGCTGGGTCAGCTCGGGGTTGGTCAGACTTTGGTCAATTGGGTGGCACACTGGTTGACGGGCAGAAAACAGAGAGTGGTGGTAAACGGTATACAGTCAGAAGAGATGCAAGTCACAAGTGGGGTACCTCAGGGATCAGTTCTGGGTCCAGTCCTTTTTAATATCTTCCTCAGTGACATTGCAGATGGACTGGAGGGTAAGGTTTGTCTGTTTGCAGATGACACCAAGATCTGCAACAGAGTAGATGATCCAGATGGGGTGGGCAGAATGAGAAGAGATCTGGATAAACTAGCAAAATGGTCAGAAGAGTGGCAACTGGGTTTAATGCAAAGAAGTGCAAGATCATGCACATAGGGAAGAGAAGCCCGAATGCCACCTATAGGCTGGGAGGGGAGTTGCTGGCAGTCACAAGGGAAGAAAGCGATTTGGGCGTCATCATCACCGATGACCTGAAATCATCCAAGCAGACCACTAAAGCAGTATGTAAGGCTAGAGGGATGTTGGGGTGTATTAGTAGGGTATCACAAGTCGAAAGATGGAGGTAATAATCCTCTTTACAAGACACTGGTTAGGCCTTATCTGAGTACGGTGCGAGTACTGGAGGACACACCTTCACAAGGACATTAACCAAATTGAGGTAGTCCAGAGAAGGGCAACCAAAATGGTGCAGGGACTGCATCAGAAAACATGTGAGGACAGATTAACTGAACTCAATATGTATACCCTAGAGAGGAGGGAGAGGTGATATGATTGAAACTTTCAAACACATTAAGGGCATTAACAAGGTGAAAGAGACTAACATGTTTCAATATAAGAAAAATAGCAGGACAAGAGGACACAGCATGAGATTAGAGGGAGGCCGATTAAATGGGTAATGTGAGACAGTTCTTTTCACAGAAAGGGTGGTGGATGCATGGAATGGCCTACCTCAGGAAGTGTTGGCTATGAATACAGTGCAGGGCTTCAAACAGGCATGGGATACGCAAGGGAGCAATACAGATGAGTATGAATAGATAGGCCATTGACAGAGCAAAGGGCAATGGCACATTCATAAGGTAGAAAAGAAATGGGCAGACTGGATGGGCGTTTGCGGTCCTTATCTGCGTCAACTTCTATGTTTCTATGTGTCTGTGTTACACCATCTGTATGTATTTACCTGAACTTGTACTCTGTATATCTGTACTTTGTATATCCTTTCCCTTCCCTAGGACATACGAACATATACGAAATTTGCCAGCAGATAAAGGCCTAGAGGTCTGTCAACTTGCTCGAATGTGCAGCTAGCACCTCTTATTCTGCAGCTGCCCCTCCCTTCCACCCTTCTCCTTCATTAACCCTCCCCCTTGCCCTGTCCCATCCTCGTTTGAAGCAGTCCACTGTTCTACTGCATACCACTTCAGCAGGTGACACATTCCACCCAGCCACCACCCTCTCTGTAAAAAAGTGTCTCCTCATCTCCCTCCTGAACCTTCCTCGCTCCAGTCTCATATCATGGCCCCAGGTGGCCCTCCCTCCTTACTTTGAACAGCCCCTCTGTACCTGTCTTGTTTATTCCTTTCATGTATTTAAAGGTTTCAATCATGTCACCCCTGTCTCTCCTCTCCTCCAGTGAGTACATGTTCAACTCCTTCAACCACCTCTTGTATGATAAGTCCCCCAGCCCCTTGATCATCTTTGTCGCTCTGCGCTGCACCCCCTCCAGTAACTTAATGTCCCTCTTCAGATACGGACGCCAGTACTGCACGCAGTACTCCAGGTGTGGTCTAACTAATGATCTATACAGTGGCAGAATCACCTCCTCCCTCCTCGAGGATATACCCCTTGCAATACCACCCAGCATTTTGTTGGCCTTGCAGCTGCTCTTCCTACATTGTGCCGAGTTGTTCATTGACCCTGTAATAAGCACACTCAGATCCTTCTCCTCCTCTGTCTGGGCTAGCTGCACTCCCCTAGCTGGTAACTCCTCCTTGGTTCTTCATCCCAAAATGCAGCACCTTGCACTTTTGGCATTAAAGCCCAGTTGCCAGGTGTCTGACCAGGTTTCAAGCTTTGCCAGATCATCCTGCAACCCTGCCATCCCCTAGGTCATCCACCACTGTGCCTACCTTGGTATCATCAGCAAACAGACTGATCTTGCTCTTGATGTCCCATGATATATCTGCAATGAATATCCCAAACAACACTGGTCCCAACACTGAGCCCTGTGGAACACCGCTCGTCACTGCCCTTGGGTGTGAGAGCTCCCCACCCACCACCACCCTCTGTTGCCTTCCCTGCAGCCAGTTTCCTACCCATCTCACTAGCTTTGCACCCACCCCTGTGCCTACTAACTTCCTTCCCAGCCTTCCATGTGGCACTGAGTCGAATGCCTTACTGAAGTCCAGATACAGGACATCCACTGCATGGCCCCTGTCCAGTTGCCTAGTTACCCAGTCATAGAACTCGACCAGGTTGGTTTGGCAGGATCTGCCACGTATGAAGCCATGCTGTCTGCTGTTCTGTAGTCCTTGGCCTCTAGAAAGGCCACCAGCCTCCTTCAGGATAGTCTCCATTAGCTTACCCACGATGGATGTGAGGCTCACTGGTCTGTAGTTTCTCGGTTCATCCTTGGGCCACTCTTGTGGCGGGGCACCACATGAGCCATCCTCCAGTCCTGAGGTACACACCCCGAATGTAGACTGTACCGTGATATGAGCATTAAGTTGCTTAGTTTATCTTTCCTGATGAAACAATTCAATAAATAAAAATAAATAAATAAAAACAGAAACCAGTAAAGGGCCCAAACTGGACCCTTGCAGTATGCCACAATGAATTGAAGACACATTTGAGGCAACTAAACCAACCTGAACATAAACCTGAACCTGATTCTTTGGTCTTTATTGCAGCTCATGATCAGTCTCGTGCCCCTAGGCACATGAGTACATTACCCCCAGATAAAGACTCTAGGAGGCTTGATGTAATGGGCAAATGTACTTATGTCTCAGCATCTTTAGGCCTATTAGGCCCATATGATAAAATACCAGAATAGCCTATGGAAGGCTACTTGTACTACAGCACAGGCTTTACCTGAAGGTCCTACCAAGACTGACTTGCTTAAGACTATGTCAACTGGTTCTGAAGTTGGCAAACATTTGCTATGTTCAGCATGTGATGTGTCAGACGTCCTTTGCTAGGGTTGCACCCTCTGGTATCTGCATTAGACATTATGCCTGGCTCAGAATAGCCGGATTTGCTACTGATGTGCGACAGGCTGTTTTGAATGCTCCTTTTAGGGACTCTTAAACTATTTGGCGGTGATGTTGAAGTTGCATTTCATCATCTTTAGTCCTCCAAAATGACTTTAAGGTCAGTAACGTTCCTTTATCCTACACCCACCAGAGTGCGTGGCAGGGGAGCTTTTCATAAACCTGCTGCCAGGGGCCTGTACATACTGTCAGCAGTGCCATGGAGGAGATGGGTGGTGCCCTTCCAGGTCCCATCCCCCCTGGTGCCTATGCAAAAACACACAAAGGAATTGGTCCCAGTGGCTTTGCCACCCCTGATTCCACCTAATCTTTTCTGCCCCCAGCTATTGTCTCCAGGGGTGGGGGGGTAGGATCTCCCTGCAGCTAAAGCAGTAGAGAGAGATCACTACAGATGAGTGGGTGCTGGAAGAAAACAGAAGAGGGGCATGCTCTGGATTTAATAGAAACCCCCCTAGATCACCCTACTTCCCTTTCCTCTTACCCTCTGGACCCCTTGGCCCTTCTAATAGAGGAAGTCCAGACTCTGTTTTAAAAACATTCCATTAAACATGTTCCCCCATAAGACAAGCACAAAGGGTTCTATTCCAGATACTTCTTAGTTCCAAAGGGGACAGGACATCTACATCCCGTGTTGGACCTCATTGACCTCAGTTGAGACCTCAGTCTGTACATCAAATACAAGAAGCTTTGAATGGTGTCTCTACAAGCCTTGATTCCCCTCTTACTAACAGGGGACTGGCTGTGTTCATGGGACATGAAGGATGCATACCTTCTTATCAAGATCAGTAGTGCCAAAGACAATACCTCCTCCTCATGCTGGAAGACAGGCACTGTTTGTTCCGAGTGTTGCCCTTGGCTTATACTCGCGCAATAGGTATTTACCAAATGCTTAGCAGTGGTTGCGGAGGCCCTTCACAGGGAAAGGCTTTATGTCTTCCCTTATCTGGATAATTTACTTCTGAAGGCCAGCTCCAGGGAACTCCTTCTTCACACCCTTTCCTAAATGGTGCAACTGTTCGAGGCACGAGGGATAACAATAAATGTGCCATAGTCAGTGCAGACCCCATACCATTGCCTGTAGTACTGTAAGCCCCCCCTCTCATTTCGAGGGGGCTTATTGCTCGCCTTAGTGCCCCCTTCCTCTTCCCCAGGGCTTAGGTTTTTTGTTTAGGTGCCCTGCGGAGCATAATTTCTGCTAGCCACCACTTGGTGGCAGCAGAGATTGGGGCAGTATTTACAGAGGGAGAGGAGAGGGATTGAGGAGAGGGGAGAGAGGAGAGACAGAGACAGATCGGGTAGGGCAGTCGGGGGCCCTTGGCAGGTGGTCGGGCAGTTCAGCATCAAAGCGCCAGGTCCTTGGGTAGGCATCCAAGGAAGGTCTCCAGAAGGCAGTTTGCAGTTGCTTAGGTCGTGGGCCCTTGGGGGGGGGTCTGGTTGGTGACAGCAGCCAGGGAGCATGGAGAGTGAGGTAGATTAGGACCCGTGGGGGCAGTTTAGGCCCTGGTCTATTGGTGTGCCACCTGGGTCATCGCGGCTGTAGTAGGCTGTGGCAGGGCCTCTGCAGGGGGTCAGGTATTGGTGGTAGCAGTCTCAGTTTCTTATCCCTGCATGGCAGGGCAGCCAGGGGCTTAGGAAGGTGGTGTGGGAGCGGCCTTCACTTAAATTATTTTTTTTATTTTATTTAGTTTTTGTTGACCGGGTAAGTGCACTAGACAAGTCCTGCCTATTTTCAGGCACTACCTGGGAGGGGGATACAGATGAATGCCAACTGACCTTGAACCAGATTAAGCTGTTGGTGGTATTTTTAGTGAATGAGGGAATTTGGCTGAAACACTGGGGAAATTCCCACTTTTTCGATAAGTGCCACGGGATCTTTAACATCCACCTGAACTACCACCAATCCAGGCAGATGGGACCTCGGTTTAACATCTCATCCAAAAGTTGCCACCTCAAAAGTGCAGCACCCCTCTCATGCTGCACTACAGTGTCAGTACTGGGATATTAACTCAAGTGCCAGATGTGAGAACTGAACCCACGGACCTCTGATCTCCTGGCCTCAGAGGTGAGTGTGCTACCTACTGAGCCACTGACACTGACTTATTGGGCCTGCTTTGAAGGGTAGGCCTGGGGTCCAGGGTGAGGGGGCCCCCAGATGGGTCCTCGGGACGTGGATATAGAGTCGCTGAGGCTCTTTGGCTGTTTCGTCACTTGGCTGGACAGATTAGGCAATGCAGAAAATAATTTGAAGAAAGGGTGCCACTGTGACTGTTTTGGGGAGTAGTAGCTCCAGCCAAAGTGGAATCGGATGCTGACATTGAGACAGTAGAGAGACTGAGATGTCCATGGATCAGGCAGGTCCGGGCACAAGGAACTGGGCCAAGTCGGAAGTATGGAGAGAGACAGTTGAGGGAATAGCAGGCTGCAGGTTTGTGTGCTCACAGATGCTGCGGTGTATGCTCACTGTTGCTGCGCTACGTGCTCCCTGGTGCTGGAATGTGTGCTCCTGGGTGTTGGTGTGTGGGTTCCCTGGTGATGGGGTGTGTGCTCCCCAGTGTAGGGGTGCATGGTGTGTACAGACATGTGCAGTAGAGGCAGTGCACCACACACACTGCATGGGCATACACTGGGCATGCTGCCTCGGCTGGCACGCAGTTCTGTATGGTACATTGCTATGTACTGTAACTCTCTCTCCTCTCCCAACAGCACACCACATCATAGACACAGCAAAGGACACCCCAGTTCCATTTCAGTGGCAGCTGCTGCCGTCCACCTCTCTGCACATGCTGATGGACAGTGCTGAGAAGAATGTGGATGACGAGGACACTGAGACCTTCATCAGGGTCTGGGGACAACTGAGGTATGCCCAAGACTAGCAGGGGTTGTCCCCCCACCAGCCCCATACCAATGGAACCCAGCCGCTTTCCCCATGTGGCTCTGTGCTCATAGTGATGCAGTCCTCCACTGCCCTGGCACAGTCACTGCTTGCCACCTCATGTCCCCACCTCTGGCACAACCATTACACTGCTGCCTTGGCTGATGTCACAGAGCCAAACATGATCATTCCCGTATCGTGGATGATGACCCCCCAACCATACCAGGTACAGTGCACACATACTGTTCGTGCCGAGGGAGGCAGTAGGGGGTGCACGTAGGTTGTGAGTCACTAACCATCACCAACATGTGCTCCCTCTTCCCCCCAGTCCCCATGTGTCACCGCCCTCTGCCCCTGTGACCTAACCCAGTCATTCTCCTCCCCACGGCCTGGGTGGCCGGTATGCCTGTCAATCCCCTTCTTATGGACCCCCTGCCCGGCTGGCATTTATTTATGTTTCCACCCCTTTTGACCCCTCCCAGCCAGAGTGGACTGTATATGTGTGTGCACCCTATTTGGCACCCCCCCCATCTGGATGTACTGTATTTCTGTTACTCCCCCTTCATACCCCCTGCCTGGATTGCCTCTATGTATGTACTGCTATTGTTATGTGATAATACATTGACCAAAAACATTACAGTCTCCTGTGTGGTCTGTGCTCACCCTTATGTCCACAGAGGTCTGTTATGATGAGTGCTCTGTATTCCTGGACCCTCCTGGCCATCCTGGGATCACACTTGTTGAGCTGCTCCTGTATCCACTGGTCCCCTGGCTCCAGCTCCACTGCAGACTGTTCCCTAGGGCCAGCATGCATATCCCATGGTTGAGTGCCATGTTATTTAGTATACAACAAGCAAGGAATATGGCACAGGCCTCCTGATGTGTGTACTGTAGGGCACCACTGAAAGGCTCAACGCACCTAAACCACATCTTGAGCATTTCAAAAGTACACTCAGTGATGTTAGGGTGTTGCTGTGTGTCTTATTGTACTTGTCTTCTGCAACAGATGTGGGCCATAGGACAGGTGTGAGGAGCCAGGGACACAGGGGATATGCACTGTCACATGTGTAGATAAAAGGCACTGATTAGCGTCACTGTCTGTAACATGGGGGGGGTCTTTGGGGTATACTCTTCAACAAGGTAGCCACTAGAGATGTCCCCACTTTCAAACCTCTGGCACAGGATGGAGTTGTGCTATATTTAGTTTATTTTTTTTTTTAATTTTTGTTGACCGGATAAGTGCACTAGACAAATCCTGCCTATTTTCAGGCACAACCCGGAGGAGGGGGATACAGATGAATGCAGCTGACCTTGAACCAGATTAAGCTGTTGGTGGTATTTTTCGTGAATGGAGGAAATTTGGCCATTGCACCAGGGAAATTCCCCTGCTCTTTTCGAGAAGTGCCATGGGATCTTTAACATCCACTTGAACTACCACCAGAACAGGCAGATGAGACCTTGATTTAACGTCTCATCCAAAAGACAGCACCTCAGGAGTGCAGCACCCCCCTCATACTGCACTCCAGTTTCAGTATTAGGATTTAGCCCAAGTGCCTGGTGTGGGGATAGAACCCACAGCCTGCTGATCTCCTGGCCTCAGAGGTGAGTATGCTACCTGCTGAGCCACTGACACACATATGAAGGCGTCATGGGGGCTACCAGGGTACAGTGCCAGGACCTTGATGATCCATCCTGTTATATCACACACCACCCTGCAACTGATGGGGAAGCACCATTCCTTTTGATATAGGTGTCCACTCCATCACTGGTGGGTGCAGTCAATGGCATGGAGTACAGCTGGTAGGTTTGTGACTCAGTAGAACTGCTACATGGTTGTTGTTCGCTCTGCTGGTGTGGTGGGGAATACAGTGAACTCCCTCCATGGGCCAGCAGGCCACCTACATACTGGCCCAAGACCCGTGAGGTTACTGACTGTGAGATATCAGTGGTATCCCACGGTTGAGTTTGAAAGTGGGGACAGCGGTGCAGTGTCAGTGGCTCAGTAGGTAGCACACTCACCTCTGAGGCCAGGAGATCAGAGGGATGTGGGTTCAATTCCCACATCTGGCACTTGGGGGGTTAATATCCCAGTACTGACACTGTAGTGCAGCATGAGAGGGGTGTTGCACTTCTGAGGTGCCGTCTTTCGGACGAGATGTCAAACTGAGGTCCCATCTGCCTGGATTTGTGGTAGTTCAGGTGGATGTTAAAGATCCCATGGCACTTATCGAAAAGAGTAGGGGAATTTCTCCGGTGTCCTGGTCAAATTTCCTCATTCACTAAAATACCACCAACAGCTTAATCTGGTTCAAGGTCAGCTGGCATTCATCTGTATCCTCCCTGGGTTGTGCCTGGAAATAGGCAGGATTTGTCTAGTGCACTTACCTGGTCAATGAAAACTAAAAAAATAAAATCCCCCACTGGTGTCTGGAATGTGCTAGTGTCCAGGATGCACAGTGCAGCCATCACCCTGAGCTCTACAGACATCACATAGTTTTGCTGGGTATCTGTCAGGAGCAGGTCGTGCAGCAGCTCACACAGCTGCCAGAGTGTGGGCTTGTTGAACCTCTAATGGCCCAGAGTCTGGTCATCGCTGAAGACTACAAATGTGACTTGTGGTTGGTACTGTCTGTTTGCAGCATAGGCGCCTCTGTGGCATGCGCTTGGGCCCAGGGTAGGCATGGCTCTCCTCACACTCCATGACCTGCTGCATGAGGTACACCATGTGTGCTGCCATGTGAGCCATCTTGATGTATAGCCTGCGGTGTCTCCTCCGCCTCTGGGTTTTGCCTTGTCTTAGAAAATGGGCTTTTTATTTCCTGGCATCTGATTGGCTAGTACCCTTGCCAGGGGTACATTAACTTTCAATAGATGCCCAGGAAATAAAAGTGCCAGTGCAAACCGCCTGATGCCCAGCCCTGATATCCGTGTGCCCAGTCTGCTTTGTCATTGGCTAAAGCAGTGGGCAACAATTTCAAACTGCCACCATTTTTTTTAAATGGCTTAGCGAGACGGACACCAAGTAAAAGCCCCCAAGTCCATAACCCAGATACCACCCCAAAAGTTGTAAAACAAAAAGTCTCAGCACTGTGCACATGAACAAATAAAAACAGCCTTTTTTTATTTATTCACTTGTTCCTTCCATTCGCTGACTGACCGAGCGTGGAGCGTGACAGTTCCCTACGGACACTCCTTCTGTACTGCGTTATGCCCTTGTAGTAAACTTTGCTTGTTGCTTTTGAAATTTAATAGCCACGTTACATTATCCTACGCCTACTCCAAAACCAACCTCAGCGTCTATAACCACTCATCATTAACGCTCAGAAGTAGCACCTTACCACATCCTGCTGCTATCAGAGCGTTCATGTCTCCTAGCTGACATGCCTGATCCAACCAAAAGCTGCAGCATGTTTGACAGTTATCCTAATCTCCCCATCCAATAGCGCTGCAAAATTAGACATTCTGACATGCGGTTAAACATAAACCGACAGAAACACGGAACACCTGCCAGCGTGCTACGGAAGCGGCGGGGGGGGGGGATTCGTGATCAACAAGCGATCGAGATGGGTAGGGTAAAATAGTTAAAAAATATTTGAACACATGAATAAAACTGAATTAATTAATTAATAAAGTAAAGAAAACATAAAAAGCACTGTAACTTAAACCCTGAACGTATTTGTGTGGTTGGGAGGAGGTAGCCATAACAACCAGCTCCAAAGTGGGAACTATGGAGGCTCCATTGAGACACAACTCACTAGGTGTAAAGAAACACAGTATTTTAATACAGGCGGAGGAACTATTTGATTACAAAATAAACCAAACAGGTAAGAGTTTTAACATGTAAATACAAAGATTTTTTTCCCAAGCATATATCATTCAGTGGCCCATTTCTAAGCGTAATAATATCTTCCAGGGTGGGGCGGTATGGGCAATACTGGACCTTCCAGGAGCTATAAGGCCCTCCGCCTGTGGCGTCGGGCCTCATTACGCCCCTGCCGGTCTGGTATTGCCAAATACAGCCCACCCTGTCAGGTATTATTGCTTGCTTAAGACATCCTTTTTATAGGTGGTATTTGAGCAGCACTATGTGGTCCGTGCAGTCCTGTTTGTGCAGTGCTAATATGCTCAATATCTCACTGTGCATGTTATGCAATGTACTGCCTCCCCTTCCCCTCAGTTTGGGTGCTGCATACATTACCTCTATGCTAGTGAACTAGCGCTAATAGCACACGCAGTGATGATGCCCTCTGACTAATGGATTCCAATGCTATACCATGCACAGCATGGGCACAAACAGTTTGCGTGCAGTGCAAAGCTTTGATCATCAGGGCCCTGATGTCCTACCCTTCTGTATACTCACATGATCCTCCTGGGGGAGGGAAGTGGGGGCCAAAGAGAGTCCGAATACCTCAGTTCCAGCAGCCACGAGGATCCCTGGAACTAAAATGAAGACAATGATAAAGAACGTGCCTGATCATTACCTGAGCCACATCCTACTGAGGGTCTCAGCTCTCAGCATTTTACCAGAGAATTGCACATTTATAAAACTGTGACGACCCAAGCCTTTCAATTGCAAAATAAAAGAAAATCTTTACAGAAATATTGCCTTTTTTTGTTAATGATCGGGACATCTTTGTTCACACAGTGATTTTGTGTTTCTTGCTCCTGTCAAAGAAGGATACACAAATAAATGCAGATCATGGTTTGAAGGACATGTGAAACTGCACTGGGCAATCTGTTATCAATAGCAAGGAGCGTG